>JAPZDY010000023.1:9778305-9793362 GCA_029783645.1 Ctenochaetus hawaiiensis
GTGTGTGGTGAGGGGTTTTACAGCCTTAAAACATATATAATAATTGTAAAAAATAAAGCTGACTACTTCGCAGATTTCGCCTATTGCAGGTTATTTTTAGAACGTAACCCCCACGATAAATGAGGGACCACTGTAGTGTGTAAAATTTCAATAGAAATGCATTTTTAAAAAGATTATTAAGATTTTTATCTTAGAAATTCAAAGCGAAGTGCATTTCTGTGAGTGGAATTGACCTGCCAGTGCTACATGCAGAGCACTGTCTTTTTCAGTTTTCACAGGAAGGTATGAGAGAACATGTTGCTTTTGGAAGATGGATTCATTTTTGATGCCAAAGTGAAAAATAATCAACTATCCAATCACAGCTTACAGTTTTCTTGCAGCAGACACGACTGTTTTTAGTAGAGAAGGATAAGCTAATTCTAATAGATGTCTTTCAGGTAAATAGCTCGAATTGCCTGAAGGGATGTGAGACCATGGGGTGAATTCTGAATTTCATAACATTAGAGTTTTGATGAAAAGAGGAAGTCCAAAATACAAATATTTGCCAGTTGAATAAATTGCTTGGCTGCTTGTCAGGGCTCCCAACATGGCTCATGTCTGTGATAATTAGCTTCTTCCATGGTTTACCTCCAAGATATGACTGGATAGTTAATTTTTTATAGTTGTTCATAGTTTGGCATTAAAATTAATCTCCAACTTAAGGAGGAAAAATAAATCCCCTGTGACTCCTTATGAAAAACTAAGATATTATTCTGCATTTAATATAGTCAGATCTAAAGCACTTTCATCAAAGGTTTGTTAGGTGAAAAAGAAGTTTAGCTCTTTTTCCTTTGTTTTCAATGTCTGAATTGTCTGTTGATTCTGCCATACACATTTTGATCACAGGAAGGCGAAGTGAACTGGACTAAGAGTTTTTTTGGCTTTTGGACATACAGGACTAGATGTCATACAATGGATTTGAAGTCACAAGAAGACTGCAAGACTGGATTCAAACTAATAACTGATACATAAAAACATAAAGGGTAAGCTCTTTCATAATCATTATTCTGGTAATTAGTTTTTTTAAAGATGTTGGCTATCTGGTGTTTTTTTTTTTTTTTAAAAAGCGTTTTTTTTGTCGTTGGTTGTGTTGTTGACCCCCGTGTCTGCTGGGTTTTTTGATCATGTGGGTGGATAGTGTATGGCCGTGTGGATGCATGGGCATCAAACATTACTGAATGTCAAACTGTGTACTTATATGCCTTCTACCCTTGGTTGCCTGCCCCACTAGTTCAGTCTGCCTTACTTTATCCTTTATCTGACAGAGATTTGAGCAAATTATTGGTATGTCCATGGTGCTGACCATGCTTTTCAAATAGCCTATCAGCAGTTGTGCTCATTATATACCAGCAGGTTGTGCTATCATAATGCATAAAGTTTCCTCGATTTTGCGGTCTCAACTCTCATAACAGGTCTGGTGGGTGCGGACATTAGAAACCTTTGGCCAGTGTCAACTGTGTTGCCACTTGCTGTTCATTTGGCGACCCCCCTACAATAAGCCATGTGCCCCCCTTGGATATTTGAAAACTTTTCTTTAAATGTTGCTTCCTACAATGTTTGTGTGGTTATGAATTGTCATGTAAACTCCCATGTTGTCATGTTCACTTTGGACAAGTTACAATGCATTTGTTATAGAAATTGAAAACCATGTGATTATAACAAAGTTATACAATAATTACTTTGTGGGAACATAAAAAAACTACAGCTCCCATGACAAAAACTTCTGCTGATGGTATTGTATTGTAAGGTATTGAAGCTCACACCTTTTGCTCTGTTTTAAAGTCCTTTTTCACAGCTTTCTTGTAGAAATTTTCTATAGTGTCTCATTTGTTCAGCTGTCACTGCAGGCACTTTTGAAATACACAACCCTTACACTTGCTCATGGACTCTCCACCTCTTTGGATCCCTGGCATTTTGTATGGGAACATCTAGGAATTATGGTAAATGCTGTCTGTCACACACTGCATGAAAAACAGGATTCCCATGTATCTCACAAATACTTGCAAAACTCACAGGTTTCCAACAGTTAACAGCAGTGTCCAAGCTCTGTAGTTTGCCTTTACCTTTGCAATAAATTGTCAGGAACTTTACACTCCCTGCAGTGTAGAAGTCTGGTGGAGGTGTGAAAAACTGTAATTAGCATCTGAGCAGCAGTGAATCCTGTCCCTGGTATCCTCACTCAGACATTCACTGGATGGAACCACAGATATTTATAAAGAAAAATCACCTGTGATTGTGTCACCCCCTAGGTAACTGTATTATAATTACAAGGTAAGGAAAAGAAGAGGAAGAAGGTGAAGAAGAATGGTGTTGGTGGTTTGGGGGATTCTGTCTGAATGTGGTTCATTGTGCTGACAGCTGATGTGATGTACTTCATGCTAAATTTTAGTCTTGCCTGCAGCGCAGCACACAAGCTACTGACTAAAGAATGATGGAGGCCACGCAATTCCAAATCAGAGGGTGCCATCCTCTTCCTGAAAGATTAGATCAACCATGACATAAGTCACATCAGTCCATAAGTCATAAGTCCATAAGTCCATGTCATCTGTTGCTAGTGCACCCTGTCCCTCATCCAGCATCAGTAATCACAGATCTGCTAAAAGCACCACATCTAGGTACAATATTTTTACTATGTGTAACTGAAATATAATGTCATAACCAACAAAGTAATTTAGATTCATACATTTTTTAATACCACCTACATATAAATGTAGACAAACACACACGTGTATGTATAATCAGTTGTATATTAGGACTTGTACCCTGTGCAGTCACAGTAAAGTTGAGTTTATCCAGAGGATTCTAATCCAATAAATCTTGTCCTCTTGCTTCTCTGTCAGCTCCGAGCTGAAGTCTCTAAGGCTGCAGCCACAAAGTCTAGTTGGAAGTTCCTGCATTAAGTGTCAAAGTGTGTCCTACAGACAAGCATATACAAAGAGAAACAAAAACTGTAAAAGTAACTAAAACTGAAATAAATGATTATCCACATTGTTCAAATATGTTATTGCAGTTTGAAAACATAATTCAAATAGAACATAGATGTTATTTATTTGTGTTAATACATCAGAATAAATGTAGCCTTTTGATTTACCTTTTCTATGGATTGTAGTGTCTGCAATTGGAGTTGTGAGGACCACACATTCTATTCTGTAAAATACAACAAGACAAAAAAGTCACCTTGGTGAGCAGGTATGTTTTATTTAACCAGCATCTGGTAGGGCTGGGCCATGTAGCAAAAATGTAAACACAAAACATGCCAAATCATTATTTCTTTCAAGTTTAAAAGCTGATTTTTGCTCCTGGGTGAATATTGTAAGAGTTTGTTGAGTTTTTAACTATTCAATCAGCTAAATTTACTAAATAAAAGTGCTAATTTTCAGAAAATCAGACTGATTGATATATTAAAATCTAATGCTAAAAACATAAATACTGAATAACCAACAATATTTGATTGATTTTCAAAAATTCTACAGTATATTATTCAGAACCATGGAGCAAGTAACACAAGAATGCGTAAAAAGACTCAATAAGGCTAGAGTTTTTATTTTTACTTTTAATGCCGTATTGCAAAAGAACTTTATTTTTTTCAAAGGTTTTCTTACTGTCCTGCTTAACTTTTTATTATGCAGCATCAAAATCTGTGTATAGGCAGGAGGTCAGGATTGATTGCTGGATCAACACAACATAACCCCAATACCAATGTGTCAACACTCCCAACTGACAGGAAACTCTGTATTTTTGAAAAAGTTAATCAGGTTCATGTGATAGTTTTCATAGATGTTTCGGAGGGAACCTGCCTTGTCAAGATTCATGCCTCAAACAGTTTGCCTTTCTTGACTAAAACTTCTTAATTTATGCCTTCAGTGAGCAGAGCCTCAGGCCTTTGGAAGCATTTCTTAAAACGAATGTAAAACTATGTCTAAATACAAGCATTATTTAACAGTCAGGCAGCAACAGGAGCCAATAGAGGAAATTCTGCGGCATTGCTTCTTGCCTGTGCTGAAGGGATCATTGTAGGAGCAACACACAAACTGAGATAGTAAGAAAGAAAGGGCACAGTATTTGCAATAGTTTTGTGTTGTCAGATATTTATTTTTATGAGTGCACATACAAGTGTCCCTGTGAAATGTTTAATTATTTATGATGTTGTGTAATAATAGAATAAACCCTCCAAAAAGGTAAGATTTTTAAAACCAAGTTGAAACCGAAGGCATGAACCTCATGTTTAATGAGGAGTTAAGAGAATTGTGTATTGGCTGAACTGTCCAGAGGTAAATACCAGACCTACATGCAAACAACAGCCTCACAACCTTGCTGTTTATTGTAACTGCAGACAAAGAAATAGATCTGAATCACTTCTTTAAACACTGTTGATTTTACTAAGTGTCCTCTTCAATTATGATAAAGAAACTGGAGCCATATTGCCTGAGCCAGTCAGACCCATCTACTATATGTCTCTGTCCGTCACATAAGTAAATTACCCTTTTGTCTGCAGGTTAAAAATCATTTTTTCTTTTCTGGAGTCAGCAAAAATTGTGCAGGTGTGATGCACACCACCAGAGTTGATACGAATCTGTAGAGCAGTGGAGTAATTCATCTCCTGTCTTACAGCCCTTTTATATGCTCCCATGGCTCCATATATAAGCTCATTCTCTGTTTTTAAATGCCATTTTCATTGCAATTAGAAGTCTTGATGGTAATTGATTGGTATTGCTAATTGAGAATTATTTGGATTTTTTATATTTTTCTTTCTTATCATCTTTGTGTTTTTATTTCCTGTGATGTGTAAAATGTAGTTCAGTTTCTCCTACAACATGAAGGTAGGGACATGTTATTGTGATTTTAGACAACAGCCATGTGGAAAATACTGGTCGAAAATTCTCTATTAACACAGAATTCAATAAAAGAGACTATAGATGCATGACATTTCACTCTAGAGTTCTCCTATTCCAGTAGTCAGGGTTTAAATGCTATTGATCTAATTTTGGAGCACACAGAGGTGGAGAATTGGCAAGCTAGAGTTACTAAAGTCCTACAAAAGCACACTTCTCAGGTGCCTTTCAGTAGCATATGAAAACCTTTTCAGCCTTTTCATTGTTTGCACACACGATGCAATTAACATATCAATCTATTTTTACTTATCCCCCCTAAAAAGAATAGCTGCAGTCACGTATTTTACAGTGTTAGTTTTTAAAAGCGCATCCACTGTATTGTGATTTTTTAAAAAATATGTATTTAATCTCAATCCAAATGTAAATTAATGGCACATGGTAATTTCACCCTGGGGTGCAGGGTCTCCTGAGTAAGATCAACTAATTAACTCATTGCCAGAAGAAGTCCTTTTGTCAAATATCTCACTCTAATTGGAAGACAGAATGTTAATTTTTCAGGGTCTGCATAACGAGCCTGGCACTCACAGTTTTAGTGGTGATTGCAACACTGTATCTTTGCCAAACAATGAGCACAAAATGCTTCATACTGAGAGAAAACTGAGGGAAATTTCATTTTTTTGTTAAACATGTTTGTTTGTGAAAAGTGGAAAGCTAAAGCTCATACTAAATCATGGTATACTGTTATGTTTATCTTAAGTGAGGCTGAAAAAATCATATGAATATTTAGTAAGCAACAATTTTACAGCTAAGTAAAACAGAAATTGATTAAGGCAACTGAAATCTTTAAGGTTTAAAAAAGATAAAAATGCAATGCAGTCAACAGTTTAATTTGCATCAATTTATTTATTGTTTAATTCAAGCTGTAATCAGGTTAATTAGTTTTCTGCAAGGTAGACTAAAAAGTTAGTGAGTTTTCTGAGAGTTCACTAAGTTAAAATACTTGTGTCGTGCTTGAAAAGTTAAGAAAGTTAGGATTATGTCTCAGGGAAACACTGTGCATAGCACTGTAGCTCAAACACCCTATACTCTGTACAAAAAAATATTTCCTTTAGATGTGTTTTAGTTGTTAACTGTGAAAAAAAGACACATCACTCAGTCATCCTTTGGGATTATTTCTACCCATTTGTCAGTGGGGTAACATGTCTATGAATGGCATGTTTTTTTTTCAGGGCTTTGACAAAAAACTTGATCATTGTGTCACATTTTCCATTTTTAAACACACTTTAGTGAAAAATATTAGTTTTAAATACACACAATGTTTGTGAATTTGCACAAACTGAGAGCTCACACAATATATGGTTAAGTATCAGGTATCTGCTGACAGTTAATTACTGGAGACTCACTCTGAAACTGTCCCTCAGATGGAGTAAACCTGCTCTCTCACTGATCTGACATGTTGGACACTACACTTCCCATTTGCCTGGAATGAAAGCATTCACAATGCAGCAACTGGCTGAAATGCTTCCATACCCAAGACTTGTCTCAACAGTAAGCCAGTGGCATGAAAGACCATCTGACCAGAAACAGCTGACGCAGCAGTTCAAAAACTGCTTTATTTGAATGGTCACAGATTACTGGGACAGCTGACCCCCTACGGGAGAATGGTCTGCTGAGCAGCTCAGGAAAGACATTATACAAACACACCTAAAAGAGAAGCTGCACACACACAGGAAGGCATTTGTGTTGGAGGATGGGTTTTTGTAATGATTGGTTTGCTTGTGTTAAAGGCAGTGATGTTAATGTGGTTTTACAGGTAGACTCTAATCTCTGAGACTGATCATTAGAAATGGAGCCAAGATGAAGTAGAAGAATGTGGACTTGCACCAAGTGTGGTTTGTGGTTTTCTGATAACTTGCTGAGAATCCAAAACAGACAGTGACTGAAGTTCAGACTCCATTAGCTTCAGTTTTGAAGTGTATGGTGGGAGTGACAGAGAAATGTCAAAGACAAAGCTTAGCGTGGAAAAATGTGCCTCCAGTGAACATTTTTAGTGATCTTTGTTTCCCACAGCACTGTAGGACAGTAATATGAATGCTGTAATTAGATCATGTTGAACAAGACAGAAAATTGGCCCCATAATACTCTTTCTTCTTTTATTCTGTGGCTGTGGCTCCCTCTTTTTTCTAACATTTAAGCTATTAAAATAGGCATCTTGTGGGTTCTGAACACAAGCTGCCCTTTCATTCTTCGCAGCAGTCAAAAAGTCAAATACAGAAATAGTTCTCTTTTTTAAAAATCTTGAAAAGACAGAAACTGTTTTGAAATCAAGCCTTCACTCTAATAATTTAACCACCTTTTGGACTACCGTGGCTCTGTGCATAAACAAGGATTGACTCAGAATCAATGATGAAGATGGGGTTCTGTCCTTTTTTTAATTCCATTGAATTTTGTGGCTGTAAACTCAGGCTCGTCTCAGGTGGAATAAAATGTCTATGCTTAGGACGAGTGACCTTGAACTACTATTGTTACTGGTTGATCTTGATGATGAGAATGATTCCTTTCATTCAATTTTATTATATTTTGGTGGCTGTGGTTTGAAAGTAAAGTGGGTTGCTACTGATTGGAGGGTCGATGGTTCAATCTCCAAGCTCCTTCTGTCTAAGTGTCCTTGAGCAAGTCAATGAGCCCAGCATGATTTCACTTACTCTAGGATGCATAAGCCAGTGCATTCCTAATTGCCCAAGCCTGGATAAACTGGGGAAGGGTTGTGTCAGGAAGGACATCTGGCATTAAAAGCCTGTGCCTTAATCAAATATATGATCTCAGATGATTTGGGTGGGGCTCTGTCTGCCAGTAAGCAGATGATCCACTGTGGCAACCCCCAAAGAAGAGAGCCGCCAGAGGAAGATTTAATCTTTGTTTTTTTGTTTTTAGTACTAAATCTCTCTGTGTACACATTCAGTTCTAACTGTCATATCAAAATGAAGCACTATACAGTTATTTATTTTTAGACTTTGAAGCCTCTCACAGTTATTTTTCTAATACTTTCTTTGATGGGAGGCTATTCTGCTTTTAAGTGAGGGTATAAAGTTCAGAGAATTTTTCTGCTTTTATCATTTTAATTTCTAAGTCTATGATATGTATGCTGCTCAACTCTTTGATAATGAACTAAGATGACTAAGAGACACTTACACAGTCATAGAGTACGGTACTCACACAAACACGGTCAAGGTTTGAGGTCCTCTTTGACAAGTTTCCATCATCGGCAGAGAGGCTTTACAGTTGGCTGTGATCATATCATTATTCACACACTCCTGAACTGTGATCCTTGATGCACCCACATGTATCTTCCCACATTAACAAATGTTAGATATTAATCCTTAAAAAAGGCACAGGTCACAGTTCAAAGCACAGCATATAAGTCAAACAACAGGTTGCCAACACAGCCTATTTCATCTTGAAACAAGTGTGCATTTTCACACTGTTTCATCTACCAATCAACTTAACACGAGCCCTGAGATGAACAGAATCCATTATCGTTCCTCCGCTTTGAAGGTCAGCCAACTAACTTTTAAAGTTATTGTCCAAAAAAAAGGACACAGCAGTGGTGGGAAAACATTTCCACTTTCAAGAGCTACCTCACTGGAGGTCTGAAATTTCTCATTTGGAGTTGACAGGGTGCTGCTAGGAGCAGAGCAGCATCACTCAGGGACAGCTCTCTGGCTGTGGCTCCTATCTCTCATTTTCTCTCCCTTCTCTGCAAATACGCCCCCGTACCTGCTCACACAACCCAAAGACAGCCAAGCTGCACAGCAGTATGGGCTCCCCACTCACAACAACGCAGCGTGTTGGCAGGCTTACAACTGAGAGGTAGTATAGCTGTGCTTCACCACGATATTATCGTGCCAGGTGATGTATATTTGTTGCTGTAAAGCTGTGACTCCAAGGCCTGGTGATGATGATTGTAGTGTAGCCTTGAATAGAACATGGTGTAATTTTCAAATGCTAAAACTTTGAGTTTAAATCAAGCAATCTGATTGGTTATATGATATTATATGATAGCTGAATATATCAGTAACTCTGTCAAAGTCCTTACTTAATTTTGTATCAATTTTATATTAAGCAGCTCAGACTTTTTCCTCTCTATCTGGGCAAGACAGTCAGCCATTTACAGCTACAGGTGAATTTTTACAATTCCAATGTTAACATTGCTATAAAAAGGAGACATTTTAGACTAATTTCGATCTCCAAGGTGGCCTAACTATGGAGGAGTCAATCAAGTAGTGTATATCTCTGAGATTAAATATACAAATGAGAAAAAAATGGTGTTTAAGGTTAAGATTAGTTTGTGGTAAGTTTTTGCTTAAGTATTGTCAACACAAAAATAGCCATTTGCAATAACAAAAATTACATAATATGTAATTGGAGAGCAAAGTAAACATGTTAACAGGATAAGTGATGCAGTGAAACAAGTTTGCAAAATTTGGTAACAGAGTCTTGATTCAAGAAGGATCTGAGAAAACAGTTTTGGAAATTTGTGCTCCAATCTGTTTGACATTTTCATGAGCCATGGCCCATGACAATGCCCTTTAGTCCTCAGACCTTCATCAAGTAATTAATAGTTGACTTAGAGGGATTATGCGACATGAACATGCCTTTGTTTTGGTGACCTTGGAGAGGTTGACTAATCTCTGTAATTGAGTAGTTGTAAACACTATTGTTCCCACTCTGTTCCAATGTCAATTTGCTCATGTGTGTTGACGAGTTTTGGCTCAGTATCTTCAAGTGTTTGCACCACGAGTGAAGGTATTATGACAATCTATTTATATAGAAGCTATTTGGCACCTTGAGACGCCGCTTCCAGTGAAATGCTTAAGATAACGGAACGGAGCTTATAATTAATGGATTCAAACCAGGAAGAAAAATAACATTGCTAGGAAGCCACATGTAATATTAAAACCATGTTTTCAGTGTTCTCTTGTCTGTAGCACTCTGCATTGCAGCAGAGAAAACGATGCTAAATATTCATACTTTAATAATATTTCTGCATTTTCACAATGCGATGATGGATTTCCCTGTCTATGCCCTCCTTGAAAACCCAGTTTCATACATATTTAATAAGGTGCTCTAAACAATTTTTACATTTTGTCATCTTCAATGATGCATGCCATCAAACTCATAGGAAAAGTGCTTCTTTCCACCCCCATTGTCTGCAGCAGCTCCACCACCACCACCACCACACCCAGTCTGTTAGATTGCCAACTTTCGTAGGTCTGTATTTATTATCAACTCTTTCAACCCCGACTCAAATGGATGGCTGCTTTCCAAAAGCACCAATAATAGAGCACGTTCATATGATATATTAGCAAACGTAGACATGAATTTGAATGATATGACTGTGCCTCTCAAAAACATGTCTAGTGTGTGTAGATGCGCTTGAGCTAAGTGGAATACATTAATCACAACATCCCTGAGGCTGTTTCAGTGCATGCTAAAGCAAATGTTCCTGTTCATTGAAAGCAGTAGAAAATTAATGTAGATAAGACACACAGTGTGGAAATAAATCCTAACACAATAAACGCTATTACAGAATAACTCCCAGCCATTCATTGAGGTAAAATGCACTATGTATGTATTGTAGAATATTTTGTAAGCATTAAAAAATTGGTTTGTTCACCTTTCTCAACATGTAAAAATGAGAAATGTGCAACCCTCTATTTGTGCATCCTTATGAATGTGTGCTTATGTATGATGGTGCTAGACACTCTCCTGGACCAAATTAACCTGTGCAGTATCACTGAACAGCTTGTGACAGTACATTTCATCCTGACGGAGACACTATTACTCTGCTGGAGGGAAACCAACTGAGAGAAAAACATGGAAATCGACACTTAAGCACTTAAGATACAATAACAGTCAGCATTCACACCGTCACCCTCCCCCTTTTCTGTCTCTCTCTCTCTCACTCTCTCTCTCTCTCTCTCTGTCAAAAACACACACATAAAAACACACAGAGTTTTGTGTGGAGCACTCAGTTGTCCTCCTCCAGAAAACTCACAATTAATTATTGTAATTGGAAGTTTGCTTCCCCTTTTCTCTTCAGTTTATCTTGCATTTGTCACAGAAAAAGAGATAAACTTTAATAAAAACAAAAAAATCACATAAACACATTGTAGAGATAATTTTTAAATGGTCGAGAGAGCTCTTTCTAGTTTGGTCTCTTTCTCCATCTGCAGCCACAGGCTTTTCAAAAAATTCATAAAAGCAAACAATCATTGAGAACGCTCAAATCCTCGTTCTTTGATGCAATCCTCTATGTCAAAATCAATTTCTGATTTTATGGTCAAGAATGGGCCTGTCGATCCTTGGAGGTTCTCCAATCCTCGAGCTAAGGAATTTTCTTTTTTTCACAAGAACATGAATCATATTCACGTATTGATTATTTTTTTGATAGCTCTCTTCTCCCCAAAGTGACTTCTTCTGAATACCACCCAATTGTTATTTCAGAGTGAGACCCTCTAACTCTAAACATAACATTTTTTGAACAGCCCCGTTTTTCTTCTGACGATGCATTTAATGTCCTAATATCTTCTTCAATAGATGATTTTGTTGCTCTAAATAAAAAGGACTATCAGTTTTTCGTTATTATGGGAATCACTCAAAGTATACTTGAGTGGTCAAATAATTTCTTACTCGGCCTACTCCAATAAATTCCGCAGGGCTAAAGTACAAGAGCAGTGGTGATTCTAGAGTGTGCTGGGGCCCCAGGCAAAAATTCCCAAGGGGTCTCTCTGACAAGCGTTAAACATATTAATAAGTACTCTGAAACCAACAAAAAAGGTCAGAAACTGAAACTTTTTAAAAAATTATTATAATTATTACTAAATAACTTGGAAATTGTGCTCTTATGAAAAACAGTGTTTAAATTGTTCACATTAGTAGAATGTAATTACAATAAAAAATACGAATATGTAAAACAATAAAATGTAATAAACGTCTTCAAAGTTGACAGTCTCTCATGCAGAAATCACACTGTCAAAATTTAGATCTAAATTGTGTGTCCTCGTTACTTTTGTGAAATTTCAGTATTATACCATACATGCCTATTCACTTTCTCTCTGTCGGCTCATGTTAGCTGCTAGCCAAGCTCACGAGACAGTTGCGTGCCAGTGTGTCAGCACCCTCTGTAACGGCAAGCCGATGGAGCGGGATCCCCCGGCTGATGTCTCCCGCTCCATTAACAAGGCTAACTAACTATCACACAATTAACAGTCAGCCTTACACCTAATGCTGGTTTAAGTGTTTGCCACACGTCGTTATCCACTCTTTCTTTTCTCGCTCCCTGACAGGTAGCTCCTCTTCATTTTGCATGGTTGACTTTCACGTTACTTTGATTGACACACTTTAGTACAGTTACTGGACGTAGCAGTGCAATAGGGATGACATGGGGCCCCTTTAGGGAGGTATCCGTCAAAGATGTCATTGCAATTTGACCACTGGTTGATTGATGGGGTTAATAGGGTAGGTCACTGCAGTTGCTACATTTTAAGACATTACTGTGGAGTAAAGTTCATCAGCCCTTGGGGGCCACCTAGTGGCTTGGGGCACCCAGCAGCTGCCTGCCTTGCCTGTTGGCAAGCGGTGCCTCTGTACAAGAGCTCACATCTAAAATTTTAGACACAGACCTACTAAAGTCAGCTAACCCCACCCCAAATCTGCTGAAGCAATGGCTTGATCTGCAGTCAGAATTTAACCTTATAGTAACAACAGATGCAGAACGTCTTCTACTATGTTCCCGCGCCAACTATTATGAATATGGCGATAAATCAAGCATATTATTGGCTCATCAATTGAAAAGACAAGCGTCATCCAGATTGATTACTAGCATTAAAGATTCTACTGGCTCGCTCACCACCAATCCAACTGCCATCAATACAATTTTTAAATTCTATTTTTCCCCTTTCTATGAATCAGAATCTCTACCTGATCCAGCAGAGATGACCTCCTTCTTTGAGAATCTCAGTGCTCCAATTGTTGATCCAGATGTGGCTAATGGGCTCAATGCTCATTTTAGTTTGCAAGAAATTGCCGCCGTCATTAAATCTATGCAAAGCAATAAGGACCCTAGCCGCGATGGATTTGGTGTCGAATTTTTTAAAAATTCGTAGTCAAACTAGCACCTCTTCTCCTCCCAATGTATGAGTCCCTTGATCATGGTTCATTGCCCCCAATCTTAACCCAGGCGTCCATAATCCTTCTTTTAAAGAAGGGCAAGGACCATGAATCTTGCACTTCTTACAGACCTTTGTCCTTATTGACTGTGGCTGTCAAAATTCTAGCCAAAGTGCTAGCAAGTCGTCTAGAAAAGATTCTTCCTACCATCATATTTGAAGAACAGAAAGGTTTTATCAAAGGACGCAGCTCTTTTACAATATTTGTACACTTTTAAATGTCATTTCTTCTAAAAATTCTTCTCTGGTCCCTGAAGTTGTCAGCTTCCTGAAGTTGAAGTTGCCTTTTTGGCATCGATCATGTTGAGTGGAATTATCTCTTTGCTACACTTCATAAATTTGGATTTGGTAACAGATTGATAACTTGGATTAGATTTCTTTACACCTCCCCCCAAGCTAGCGTCCGCACGAATGACACTCACTCGAGTTATTTTACGTTATCTTGTGGCATTAGATGGGGTGCCCTCTTTCCCCCTTACTTTTTGCCCTAGCCATTGGGCCACTGTCGATTGCTTTAAAATCTCTTCCTCTTTTTCGCAGAGTCTATCGGTCTGATATTGAACTCAAATTGTCACTGTACGCAGACGACCTGCTTTTATATGTATCGGCTCCACTAATCAGTGTTATGTCAATACAATCCCTGTTTAAGAATTTTGGCTCCTTCTCCGGCTATAAAGTCAATCTTCTTAAGAGTGAATGTTACCCCATAAACCCTGCTGCTTTACTTCTCAAACAATCTGATATTACCTTTTAAACTTAGCCTGTCAGGGTTTGGATATTTAGTAATAAACGTGACCCGCACTCTACCCTCTCTTCATGCCGCTAATTTTTTTCCCACTGGTCAATCAGGTGAAGGTAGACTTGCAGAGGTGGAACTCCTTACCACTGTTGCTGATAGGTAGAATCAACGCAGTGAAAATGTCTGTATTGCCTAAATATCTTTTCCTGTTCCAATGTATTCCTTTGTTTCTACCCAAACTTTTTTTCAAATCACTCGACCAAATTATCACCACCTTTTTGTGGGGTGGTAAGACTCCCAAGGTGTGGTATTCACTTCTGCAAAACCTTAAATTTAACAGGGGTCTTGCGTTACCCAATTTTCTGTTTTACTACTGGTCAGCACACATTCACAAAATCATATATTGGCTTCAGGCTCCGGGGTTAATAGGGTGTAAATTAGAGGCTCAGTCACTCTCTTCGTCTTCTCTAACGGCCTTACTCTCCTCCTCCCTACAATTGAATCCCTCTAATTTTACAAGTAATCCTGTGGTGCTTTCCTGCCTTAAGATTTGGTTACAATTCAGGCGCCATTTTAAATTTGTGTTACCATCCACCTACACACCCATAACTAAAAATCATTTGTTTCCCCCATCACTGATTGACTCAACTTTTGTGATTTGGCGTCATCAAGGCATTAAGTGCTTCAGGAATCTTTATAAGGATGGTATCTTTTCCACATTTTCAGATCTGAGGTCAGACTTAACCTTACCTGCTTCCCACTTGTTTTGTTATTTCCAACTCCGACATTGTGCTTCTACTTTGTTTCCAAGCTTCCTTTGACTTCCTGCTAATCAACCATGGGACGATCTTCTAACTTTGAAACTTAGTCAAAAATCTCTTTTATCTAAGATTTATGCACAATTAATTACGCTTGATGGTGGCATGGCTGCTAAAGCTCGGGTTGGTTGGTCACAAGAGTTGGGTCTAGATCTTACAGATGAGTTGTGGGATAAAGCTGTTTTTAGCATACAGTCTAGCACAGCTTGGGCTAGACTAGAACTTATTCAATTCAAAGTGCTGCATAGAGCCCACTTATCAAAATCCCGATTATCTGAAATCTGTTTGAATGTTGCAGACCTATGCGACAGATGCCGTGCCTCTCCTTGTAATCTAAGTCATATGTTTTTCTCTTGTCTTAGGTTACAGAAATTTTGGAGTGATTATTCTACGATCAT
>JAPZDY010000023.1:9793462-9805860 GCA_029783645.1 Ctenochaetus hawaiiensis
GATAATATTTATAACCTCACTTTTCTGTACCCATTATTGTATTTCCGAAAAAGATTAATAAAAAAAAAATGCAAACCATCATCAGTTTTGTTAAAGATGAAGCAACTGTTTCAACATATCCAATGGAATTCTAAAATCTCAGGTTTTGGTATCTAACTAAATTAACTTTAGAAACCAGGCTGAAACTGCACAATGTCCTCCACTAACAGGTCTGGATGATCTGTCCTATTCTACACATAAACCAGAACTATTTACATATTGCGTTCCCAGTAGCTTTGATGCTGAAGGGCTGTGTGTCATTTTGTATTAAGACTTAGCCAAACCGTTAAATCTTCCTTACTACCGATTTTATTGAACTATGTGTCTAGTTACTCATTATCTAACAGTTTACTAATAAACTTTAAATATGTTTACATTTTCAATAGACATACATACAATTTCTGAGTTATTTTGTTTGTTTTTTTCAGATTTTTGATTCAGTTAATTTCTGTTGCACAACGCACCATCAACTCTCCTGAATTAAATATTCTGGTACTGAGCATCCTTTTAATTTTGGATTTTCCATTGTATGTTCAGCACACAATAGCTTGTGATGTGAGCCTCATTTGAACTCTTCCAAAACACTTGAATATCTTTTATTTCTAATGATTGACTTTCTGTATCAGTCTCCTTCTGTCTCTTAGGTTTTCATGCACTAACGGAATTAAATTAGCACTGACTCTGTTCCTGTGTAATTTCATCACCATGTGTTATTCCTCTACTTCTATGGGGTAGCATTATTGGATAAGATTTTTTTTTCCTTAGTTTTCTCATCAGGTCTCTTCCAATATTTATGTCTTATACTGTTATGGTAAGTGTCTTTTGTGTAAGTAAAAGGAATTGTCAGGGGGATACAACTTGGTTCTAACTACATTACACTAGAGGGCATTGTTGCATTGTGATTCATTATCTATTTATGCTGCTGAACAAGTGAAGAAGAGGAAGAAAGAAGGACTTCAGTTATGGGCTGGAGGAGAATGCACGATAAGACAGGAAGCCATATATCAAGACACCATTGGAGACAAAACAGTCTGATAAACAGTTTTGTGTTTTACTCACCACCATGAACTGTTAATATTTACCCTTTAAAAACTTGACGACAACCTTGTAACGTAGTCTGGTCCTGAGGGAAGCTGACTGAGCTCACTTTTAGACACAGCTGCTCATGATGGAAAACAATGTTGACTTTGCTGAGTTGGTGAGTTATCCACACACACACCCATCAAGATGAGGAATACTGCAGGTATCTGAAGAAGATAAGGACACATGTTCATGTCTCATGTCACACAGGCAGGATGAGGCACCTATTAGCTTGCTAGCCTTAGAAAAGGGATGAATTACAAACTCAAGGTAGCATAGCAACGTAATAGGAACCATATTAGCAAAACTTAGCTGTACTCTATTGGTGCTTATTAACAAAGTTCAGCATGCTAAAATGCAAAACTATGAGTGTAAATGTGGAAAACAGTTTGCTTGATAAATATCAGCATGTTAGCATTGTTAGCATTGTCACTAAGTATGTCAATGCTAATGATGACTGACATCACAGCACTGCTAGGATGATGGCAGACTCTTGGCAAGACTTCTGCCACTTGTTCATTGTCTTGTTTATGGCAGATAACAAACCACAGATCAAAACACAGTCATATATAGTGATCTGTGGCAGCAGCACACAAGTTGAGAGTTTTGCTGTGGCTCAGAAAGGAAATATTGTTTGTGGGAAAACAAAGAGGAAATTTCACACAGAAAAGACCTTAACTTTGAAAGTTACGCCCTCAATTTGGCTATCTTAGACTGCTGCTGCTTCAAAATGACTTTGGCTAAACTTCAGAATGCATTTATTCACAGACTGACTGTGAACTGACTGTCAATTTTGTTTCCTAAAGTGGAGTTATCTTTGGAGAGGATCCCTTCAAAACACTTTTAAAATACATTTGACAGTGTTTACACGTCACTTTACTGTGGTTTATGTTTAAAGTGATGATAAATTTAGCTTGTTTAGTGAGTTTTTTTTAACATTTGTCATTAAAGTCAACAGCATGTGCTCAGTAAAGCAAACCAAGGTGCATTTGAAAGGATGCTAATAGTTGAAAAGCGCCTTTGACTGATGAGACTGCTTGATTGAAGCAATAAGGTGAATGACATTAAAGCTTATGCAATAATAAACTAATAATAGAGTCTGTCCATCAACGCAGTAATTAAATGAGATAACGCACTAACTTTTAACCTCGCTCTAACTTTTCACTTCCAAAACAAAAAAGGTCACTAATTGCTTTCCCTCCCACCCAAGTGGCTGATTAATTTCACATAAGAGCCTCCTCTCCCAGTTGGAATCATTTTAATCAAAAAGCATCTCTATCTCTCTCTCTCTTTTCCCCTTTATATTCCCCCCTTTTAAAATACCCTTCTTTAGACTATCAACAGGTACAAAAAAAAACATCTAATATTTCTTATATTGTATCTTCTGCCAAGTACACTGACTGTAGCATAGTCTAAAGGATTAGTATCATTAGATATGTCAGATAATGAAACTCGAGTTTATACAGATGGTACTCGGCTCTGCCAGTGCCTTGATGATAAATACTGTAAATAGACCAGGATTAAGAGGACAAGGACTCTACTGAATGTGTGTCTGCTATCCTATAATCAAGTTTAAATTCCATTAACAGAGCCCTGTCTTCAGCAAAATTTCTCCCTTATTAAAAGGTTTAGAGACTGCTCCACTTTCCCACATCCACTCCCACTCAAAAACATGCTCTTGCCTAATTCATTTACCCATGCTTCCTATGCACACCAACAGTTTAATTGCAGTAGAAATGAACGTGCAAAAGCAGCAAATTAGGATGGGAATAACATTAGAAACCCAGCAACGCTCGCTGCTTCTTCTAACCTAACCACCATCTCTTGGTACATGCATGCACGGACCCCCACACGAACACACACGCAGAGCACACACTACCACAAACTGATATATCTGCTCTATCAGCACAGCTCAGTTTCCCGTTAGCCTGGATTCAGATAGCTTTTTGCAAATGTACAGCTGGCACTGTCAAGGCCTCTTCAGGCTTCCATAAGGATCTCTCTGCCCTCCATAGTTAGTTCTGCAAAGCTAAAGCTCAAGGTCACACGGCTCAGGTCACGTGATTTAAAACACATAAGCCCATTACATGTTTATCAACAACTGAAAGAAAATAGGGGGAGCTTTAAAAAAGCAATTACCCATGATATTCCAAAGTTGCATAATGGTATTTATTTTTCATGGAGGGGTTAGAGGGTGATATTATAGCAAAAAAAGGGAGCGGTTTTGATCAGAGGCTGAAATGGATAAATGGGAGTAAGTATAAAGAGATGGATAAACAGTGAATGCCTTGAAGTAAATATGTATCACAGAGAGGAGGGAATCAAAGCCCAACATTAGAGTCAGGAAGTGAAGATCAGCACTTATTGTGCTTCAGCTATTCAAGTTTAAACTTTAAAAAGGTGCAGTTTTGAATCTGTATAAACACTGTCGTCAAAGGTTAGCGCTGCATGCATCAGAACATATCAAGAAGTAATTCTGATTCTGCAGCTGCGGTAGCTGCTCTGTGAAGCCATCGGCCCGCGATGCCCACAGTTACAAATTCAACATACTGATGTTTTGCAGAAATTATGTTCATCATGTTCATCTTAGTTTAACATTTGGTAATTACCACTAAACACAATGTATAGCTAATGACTGTGTAATTAGCTTTGCAAGTCTTGAGTCATGAATGAATGTGGCACTAAAATTTGGGTCAAGGGATCAACATAGATCATCAAATCGAATATGAATGTGTACAGCAATTTTCATAGCAAGCCACTAAGTAACTGTGAAGACATTTGGATCAAAAAAAAGGAGAAACTTACAGTGATGCTAATTTATTATAAACCTTCTGTTTGTGGAAAACATTGTGGAAAACCCAAGAATATTGTTACCAAATTTCCTAATAATCCATTTTGTTGTGTCATTTCACTGAAAAATGCCAATTTCATGTTTGCTACATGAAAAGCTAGGGATGATGTCAGGGAATGCCAAAGTTAGTATTCTCAGGGGACCTTGCACCTGAAAGTGCTCACCACAGGAGTCACCAGTGCCAAAGCCTGAAAGTCAAGTTATAAATTATAATGCAAAGGTCATGCACAAGTAGAACAAACCACAGTACAACACGGATGCACTGCAAGACAAATTATTATGTAGATAATATGGAATGCAAATAGCTTTAACATACAGCTCATGAGGACTAATAAGGAATTTTTATTTTCATTAAAGTTAATTCATCAGTGATCCCAGTTGCCTGTTGAATCAGATATGCCACAAATTTTATGCTGTCTTTGCTTCTAGGTATAGCTCCCTGTTCCTCTAACCCAATTACTGTTATGCACTTTGCTTGTAATGAGACAACAGCCCCAACTTCATGTTGGCTGCCATGTGCCTCTTTCTCAGAGGAAGATGCAAGGCCAGGGATTAAATTGCATTAGCTGCGTAATTATTTCCCCTGAAATGGATCATGACAAAAATTAGCGTCTTGAGCTGTGTGCAGTAATGGACCACTGTGAACATTCCTCTGCGCAACATCACCTCATATTTTTATTTCCATTTCTTGTTTTTTGAGCTGTTTGTTTGTCTCTACAGTGTTTTTGTCTTGATGTCAGTCAGCCTGCCTGCGAGTCTGAATCTTTGGTTTTCAACATGTGTTCACAGTTATACCCTAACACGAACTGTAAAATACCATATTGTGAGAATAAAAGCTATTTCATGCATGCATGCTCTCTGTAGCCCATTCAGTATAATGCAAGGTGAGAAGACACTGTGAACTATGATTAATTGTTATTTGCTTCTTGCATTAGAGTCAACAGAGAGGGCAGTGCATTGCTGCGAAAGGACTGGAGACCTTGTCTATCCAAAATGGTTTTGTTTCACTGAGGTTTGGGAGTTGGAACTAAGTGTCTGGCAGCAGCACTGAATTCTTACTCACCCAACCTTGAAAAAATAGCACACTGCAGCATGATTACGCCTCTCACATTTTCACAAACTGTCACAAAAACAACAAGCAGAGGACACACATTGCTTCAGGGAAAAATATGCATACTAAGATATTGTTTCCTTTGAAAATACATGGGAGACCTTTAGCTTTGGTACCTTGCCTTCTGAGTGTTGTTTTTTGCAATGCGAAGCACATCAACATGTCTTGGAGAGGGTTAGAGTGACACTGTCAATACTGACGGAAGAACATTAGTCAGCTATCACTCACAGGTGACAAAACCAATTAGGATCACCAAGAGAAATTTGGTTTAGGCCTGCAACTACATATGCTTGATAAGCGTTATTACCCAGGCAGGTTTTACGTGTTTGTGTGTGTGTGTGCACAAATTATTTTTAAGGACTTGGAGCATTATTCCCTCAGCGAGGTTAAAATGCTGAATAGAAATTATGTATATGTAATTAATTTTCAACGAGGCACATAGGTGTGTCACACCATAGCTAAAAATAATCACCTCCTGATTGTAAAAACATTTCACTGCGCACCTACAGGAAAAAAAGCACTTCAAATTTTATGTAGTGTGTCTTTCACCATAGATATCATCTTTGATATCAGCCACATATAAAAAACAGTTAAGTTCAGCTCAGCCTGGATAATAAGCAATAGTGAAGCACATAGATAGATAGATAGATAGATAGATAGATAGATAGATAGATAGATAGATAGATAGATAGATAGATAGACGGCAGTTTTATTGGTTCACAAAAACTCTGAGAACATGTGTATTGGCATATGTTTGATCACTTTCTCACTTTGTTTCTGCAGGTTTCATACTGCTTTCTCTAAACTCACAATAACAAACTCACATACACACAAACCTACCATGAAGCATTCAAGTGAAGCTGTTAGCCATTTATGTAAAGACGTGGCTTCGATTCAGGATTGGACTTCCCTGGTAGTGTGCTTAAACTTGGATGTTCAGTTTCTCCTCTCAAGAAAGGTGGGGAGCCAGACTGAACTCTACAGGAATCCTTTTTAACTAAGAGGAGTATTTAAACTAATTACTTATCTTAAATGGTTGCAACCATCTGGCAAATAGTGAGTAATTTTGGGTTACCCTGCAGTTTCTTTTGCCAAGTCCGTATCAGCTGTGGAGCAAGGAGAGACCACAACAGTGTGGCTGCTTGTTGTTCATGCTTAATTAAATTTGCTCATCGACTCTCTCAATAATTAAACTCCAGTGTATTTTTTTTTAAACTGTGGATCATCTCTTGGGTGCAGACATCCCGTTAGGATCAGGAGGATTTCCTCTGGAAGGATGAGTTGCTTTTAACTTGATGACTCTCAAAAATGAAACCCAGACATCTCTGAACCTGAACTTCTATGGTTACATTCACAGAATGTAGATAAAACATCAAAACTTGTACATGCTTTAAGTTTAAACTTTTTCCAACTAATTTCAAGGTTTAAGAGTATGCCCAGTAGCTTTAGAAATTATGTCCATATTGGGAGATTTTGCACATTTTGCACTCACAATTTACATCTGTCACCAAAGTTATGTGCCAATATGAGAGGTAGTTTTTTTATTTGCTCCTAATGCAACAAGGCAACAAGGCGGAAAATTAGGTTGTTGAGGTCAGGCAGGTGTGCTATTATGTGGTATGTCCGACACGAGAGCAGAGCATCCCCTTCACAGACCTGAATAGAATAAATTATAGCTCTTAGAATTCATTCTTTTCTTATTTATTTCAAGTAATTATTGAGACAAGCCATCACTTTTATTGAGAACAAATATAACACTATAATTACATAGAGAATTATTAACAAGAAAGCAAACAAGAGCAAAGCAGTTTCATTATTTTGAACTGACCTGTTGGTATACATGTGTTGAGTTTAAACAGTTTTAATGTTGTAAAATATTTTGAGAGTGTAGTTCAATCACTTGAACAAGTTGAATAATGCCTCTGGGACCAGTTCTGCATTTGTGTTATCATATTTATAATGGCCATTTAGAGGTTTTTAAATAAATAGAAACTTGTGTGTGTCACATTTTACACAGATGGCCATCCAACCTCTTCATGCAGTGATGAGTGGAGCAATGGTCACTTTACTAATCCCAGGGTCTAAGAGTGGAAGCAGAAGTGTGTCTCTAGATAACATCTCCATAATCCAGAACAAACAAGGAGATGACCCCTGTGATCATAAAGGGAAATTAGCTATATTTCTTTACAATTACAAATTTTATGCTGTAGCTTACTTAAAAGTTTGTAAATGTAAATTTCAACATTTTTTTATTCAGGCAGATACTTAGATTTTACATTTCAAGACCCTCCATGAAATTCTTATTATTCTGTCTTTTGAGTTGTTTTACCCTAGCTACACCTCAACTATATCTTATTATCATACCACAATTTTATCTCACCTTAAAGCTGCAAATCAATACTGTATATATACAATAGATCAAAAGACTACTTGTATTGTGTAAGAGGTCACTCTGTGATGAATCCACAGATAATTATCACCCAACTGCAGTTCCACTCCAGGTTTAAAGTGCTTTTTATCATCTGTTCTTAGTGATTGTCTGAGGCTTGACTCATCCGTCAGTCTGCAACTTTAGTGTTTTGGTTCAATCACTCTACTCTTATTTGCATAATTTCTAGATACAGCGGGCAGATATTTTGAGACAGAAAGCTCTTGAAATGCACTGTATGCTCCCTGTCAAGTACCAAAATACAGAAGGAAAAAGTTAGAAACAAGCTTATGATCATAAATGATCAAAGAGCTGCTTATTTCCTTTAGGAGCTGGTGGAGACCAAAACAGAAGTACTTCAGTATTTGACTTACATTGGTTAGATGGTCAAAACAGTGACTCCATGTCCATGTTTTATCATATTGTCTTTTCTAGGTCAACTGTTGTTCTTAATTCTTATTTAATTGCTTGTCTGGTATTGCTTGTCTGATTTTTTTCTGGTCTTGATTAATTTATTTTCTATATGTTTATAACACATATCATAAATGTATTTGTTTGACTTCTGTCTAATGTTTGTCCCTTCATTATCCAAATGGATTTTCTGGTTGCAACATTTAATGGTAACACACATTCTGTGTAGCACATTGTGCTTCCACCTGGAATAGAATGTGCATTATCAAATAAAGGGTTGCTTGCAAAATTCATTGAATGTCTGCTAGATGTGGGTGTTTGCATACATGTAATCCACCTAATTAAGTAAACAGATGATAATAGCGATGTTGTGTTCCTACTGCCTCCAAAAAACTGGTTTAACTGCATACTGCGGAAACTGAGAGCTGCAAAACTATTGATATTAAGTATAAAAAAACATCAGTGAATACAATCTGACATTTTGCAGGATTGTTCAGTATCAAAATTCCTGTTTGTATATCGAGCTAGGAGAACTCAGTGTGATGTTGGTGTGTGTACACAACACACACCAAGAAAAAGAAGATATGTTTGGTGTTTGATTAAGAAGATTGTTTTTTAAATAGCAGAGGTAGAAATAATTAGGCTTTCATTGCCTTTTTGACACTTTTCCAAAAGAAAATTTCAACCAGTAAGTCAAAATTGAAAAAGATGGATTAAAGCTCTTTTGTGTTTAGCATTTTCATAAAAGCTGTATTAGTAAGAATTATATGTCCAACACAATAAGAGCTGCAAATGCTGTTGTAAAGATAATATGCTAAACAGAGGAAGCTACCGCATTCCATTTTTTTTTTCCTGAAACCAGCATATTTTTAAGGTCTTAGCAGCCATTCTGCTTGCTCTGTACTTGGTAATATGCAGTAAAGGAAAAAAAAAATCTTTTTAATCCCAACTGGGGTTCTATGCTGAGGAGTCTTATTAATATGTAATATCGCTTCACCACCGGGTCTACAGGCGGCTTAGTTTGTTTGCCCAGAATAGGTTGATCATCCATGACAAACAGGTGTATCTGCCAGTTTCTAGCTTTCTACAGCTTTAACAAGATCCTCACTTGGGAGCCAACACAGAACATCAGACACAGAGGAGCGAGGGCTGCTGATTGAAGCCGATATGCATCTATATAATTCCAGCCATGTCGTGTCTATGACAAACAATGCCCAGCATGTGTTAAAACACATGTTTTGAAAGCTTTCCTCCTGATTTCACAAAGGTCAAGTGCATTAAAAGGGAAAAAGCGTGTGTGTGTGTGTGTGTGATGAAAGGAGCAGATGTTTGAAGCTGACTCACATTGTCACAGCAGAAAGGAGAGGTTGGAGCAGATGTGTCATGTCCGTGACAGTTGTATGGAGGCATCCCACCAGTGGCCAGGTGAAGGTTCTTTTTTTTCCCCGTGTTGACGTTTGTTCCATGTGCTTACCAGCGTGCTGCAAGTTCAATTCACCATCGACTCAGCTCCCTTGTCCAACAGATACAACACAGCCAGAAAAAGCAAAATTCAATGAATGTAGTATGCAATGATTTTAACATGATCACTAACAGAAAGCAGCTTAATGCACTCCAGTCCTCTCATAGCACTGAATCAGCAGTTGGTATTACTTTCAGTGTGTCAGTGAAAAGTCTTCTTCCTGGCACCATCAAAGGAGGGCTAGGACTTCTGAATCCTGCCTGTCAAAATTCAAATGGACCCTTTGGGAGCAGTGTCATTCATCTCTCCTAAGTCAATAGCTGGCAGCCCTGTCCCTCAATTGATTATCAACTGCGAGGGAGGCGAAGAAGGACGACAGGCAGGCCTATTGTTCCCTCTCCTGAAGGAGGACTGCCAGCTAAATAACTCGCCACAATTAAAATCTCAATACATCAGCTGGAGTTTACTTTATGGTGGAGCCCAGCTGTTTTCTAAAGCACTTAGTGAAAAGGAGAAAGAAGTCCAAATGCACAGAGATGCTTATGGTGCCAGACATAGTTGACTGCGTAATTTTTCTTGGTTTTGCTCTTTATAGAGCCTCTTCAGTCTCTCCACTGCTTGTTTGTTTGCATACAGAAATGGTTTCTCTTTTATCTCCAAAACAAGGATTTTGGGATTAGATTAGTATCTTTTTATACACTCGAAATTGCTTTCAAATATAAAAGAGCTGATCATCGCTCATGGATAAAATGGAACCATCATGCAGGGGTCGAGTTCAAGGTTATAGGTTAAAGACAGCTCAGTGGCAAAGGCCATGAAAAAGGTCAGTGCACTTGTTGCACTTTAACCTCAAAGACGATTGCTCATCAAGATGAATTTAGTCTCCTTGACAAAGCAGGGAGCCAAGTGGACAAGGGTAGAGCCTGGAGACATGAACTCAGCTCGCTCTGTCAGCTTCCATAGCCTCCTGCACAATGAATAAGTTAACAAGCTGTCATAACATTAGCAAGTGAATATCTGGAGATTTGGATTCCAAATGCGTTGCCTCGATTTGCAAGTGATGTGCTGAATGTGCCACGGGTCCCAACAATGTGATGTGAACACAAATAGAGTCAGTGACAACATGCAAAAAAAAAAATGCTCTGTCCGGTCTGTCTGTCTGTCTGTCTCTTTTTATGAGAACTTTTGTGACTATTTGAATATCACATTTCAGTCACACATAAACAAACAGTAGATACCTTCATAGCTATGAGCCTCGGAAAAATGGAACTGGGAATGAGGTCAGACTTCACCCTGTACTCATCCAGTGAGGCACCGTACCTGTGTTTAATGTGAGCAGTATACATAAAGAGGGACTTTAATGGATAGATGCAGCAAGTAATTCAGGCACTGCATGGAACCTAATGAGGGATGGAATTCAGAGAAACCAATCTTTTTTCCCCACTGGTGGTGCCGGGTTCTTTCATAGAGCTACACTGCCCTCCAAAAGGTCTAAGAGGTACTGCAGTAAGGTCTAGGTGCACTCAGGCTCTGATAATGTCCTCCTTTTATGTATTCTAAAATTTTAGCTACAAAAACAGCCTCCTTATGTTAGCACCACTGACCAGCAGATTTCACTGTCTGCATTAAGATGAAATGGTTAACTTGAAGGTTTGCCACAAAGCACATCCCTGAAATATGCCTGAGAGGAAGCCAAGGAAAACACAAATGTGAATTGATCTCTCCAATCAACATGATGAACGAGGGATGCCAGGCGTTCTTTCTGCAATGCCAGGTCTCACTCTGCAGTGTTGTTCAGTCCTTTGTGTTTTAAGGGAGGATCAGGTTTTTGTAGGCAATGTGCTTTTTGCTGTAGGTGAGGGTTTGCTTTTACTACACAGGTCAAGGGGTGGAGGTGGAGGTGTTTGCAGATTTGTTTTTCCAGTTGGATTTATTGCATGAAAACTAACTGTGCAGTGTGTTCCTGATCAATTAAAACATTTCCATCACACATAACTGAATGTAAGTCATTTCTAACACCTTAGTGTTTCATATTTTTATACAACAACCAAAACCCAATAAGAGCAGTCAGCTCTGCATATTGTTGCCTCATGTAAAACCTGGGGTTTAATGATGATGGTGCCATTTAAATTGGTGGTGGCAATTTTTTTAGGACATTTCAAAATGAAACACATTTGGATTAAAAAATAATAACAGTTTTCATTTTCCTGCAGATCACACGTAAAGCAAAGAGCATCCAGCACATTACATACATAATTACTTTAATATCACTGAATTATTCTTGCCACCTTTTCTGAGAAAATCACACTGTTCGTATCAAAACAGATCAAACACAGTATGAGGTTTATTTTCCAGCAACGTGTCTAAATTTAAGACTAATACAATTTTTTCCTCCCCAGTTCTCACACACTCTAGACAACAGGGTGAAACACAGCAGATGGTGACATCTGTAAACTTTGCTTAGATTACACACCGTTGGAGGATCTTATTATATGTGGGCCTCACGCATCACTTTTAATGCTCCACATAAACACTGCACTCATCACTTTGTCACGGTTATAGCTTCACCAGGCTGAAAGTTGTGTCTCACATAAAGAAAGCATAAAGAAATATAAAACTAAAATCCTTCTTTTTTTTTACAAACTGAGTGCTTTTTTTTACATTTTTGAACATAATGTTTCTGTTTTATGACAGCATTTTATTCCCCATCTTCACTGTAGAGACTTAAGGTAGCAACTCAGCAGAGTATCACAAAATTGTTCAGGTAATCTCAATTATATAAGCTGTCAGCTATCCAGGACAAGGGCAGTAACCTCTTACAAGTAACACACATGGGTAAAAAAGTTTTTTTTTTTTAAAGGAGTAGGTACCTTTTATGGTCTTTTTTAAAATCTGTTCTTCTACTCCTTACTAGAGTATAATGTTAAATTAGTAATGTACTCCTTACTTGCAGAATACGTCTGCCACAACTGGTTTGCTCTAAATACAAGGACTGAGTGTATGAGGGAGAGCACAG
>JAPZDY010000023.1:9820514-9833445 GCA_029783645.1 Ctenochaetus hawaiiensis
AAAAAAGGGAAAACAGTGACTTTTCAAATCTGGACCCATTAAAGTTCATCTGTCAGTCATCATCTCAGTGCCATCTCATATTTTATAAATGTTTTTGATTGGCCTTTCACTGGCCAGGAGGAATGGAAATCTGTGTGAAAGTAAAGGGGGCTGGACCCATCTGCCAGAGCAAATAAACCACAAACTCTGCAGATTCATTGTGTTCCCAGGCTACGCTTTGCCCCTTTCGAACTAAAGATTAGCTTAAAAAAAGTTTAAGTGGGATTCCAAAATAGATTTTATGTAGGACTGTTTTTTTTTAAATAATTCATCCATTGTTGTGGAAAATACAATAAAAATACTTGTGTCCTAGGCTACTGCTTAGTTGTCAAAGCCAAAATGGACATTAAATGTAAACAAGTCATTGTATCATATTTCATTCATGTTCTGACACAATTTATACTGTCTGATGATTATAAATAGGGTTTGGGTTTGTTTGTTTGTTTGTTTTGTTGTGTTTTTGTTGTTGTTTAGTTTTTTTGAGACAGTGTTGTTTGGGCTGTGTCTTTAAGCAGAGCATCCCTTGTGGAGAGGTTCATGTTAAACCTTGAATTAGCTGAATTAGTGCTTAGAAATAAACATGTCACCAAACATAACAACAAACAAAACATATAAGATGTAAAATTATATTTCATTTTTCAAGTTTTGTCCCACACTCAGTTGGCTTTGACTAGAAAACCCTCCAGCACTGTTCATAGCTGGACTGGGTCTTGCAGAAAATGGACAGAAAAGAGCAGAGAAGTGTATTTTTTTTCTTTCAAGTACTCAGTTCTGCTCTCTCCCTCTTTCAGAGCTCCAGCCAGAGGAGGAAACCAGCTAGTGCGCACAGGAGGGCTGTAATGTGGTTTCAGTGTCTGAGACCCTGTGGTATAGTACCCTCAGGTGGAAAACCTCTCAGACTGTGTTGGCACATCACTACTCCAATTATCAACAGCAGGAGTGTCTTTTCATTTCTATTACATCTTTCTTCCTTTCTTCTCACTGCTCCCCTCTTCTGCTTTGCCTGTGCTCTCATATCTGCCCTTGGCTCCTTCACCTCTGCTCACCTTGAACACTTTTCTTCTCATCTTCTGTCCCAACAATCATACCTTTTTTTCTCCACTTACCACTGCTCCATGCTGTGCCGAATGACTACCATTCTCACCAAACAATTACTTATTTTACTCGGCTCTGCCAGGATTTGACCAGGCAACGTTTTGTCAAATGGAAGCATATTGGACTTTTAAGATGATCAGCATGAAGAGGATCTGATGGTTTGGTTCATCTGTTGCAAACACAGACTAAAATAATACAGTCCTCTAGCATTCAACTATTCTATCACATTTTAGTCTGTGATCAAAGGGCCAGTCTTATTGATCTCCTTCCCCCTACTTTCACATCACAAGCAACTCTGTCTTCCCTTCTCTGCTATTTCCTGGATTGTCCTTTTTTCTTTCATCTTTGATTCCACTTAGTTGTTATGATCCAAAAGCCATCTTCAAATTTTTCACATTCCCTTCCTCATCTTTGCTGCAATTTTCTCCTCTATGTTTAATTAATCTAACATTTTAGAAAGTGAGCTATTGGTTAAATCATCATGTTTGGATAATTGGCAAAATAATTGTTAGTTGTATGAATCATTTTCCTTAAATTAATCATTGCATTCACCCTAGGTTCAATAATATCGAGACCCTTGAGTGAGTAAGATTTTGCACTGTGATCTGTGACATTTTTTGCTGACAGCAATAGAGCGGTTAATGCACTGTTTGACAGCTTACAAATCAGACATCTTGCTCACATTTTCTGCTCCACCAAATCAGATATAATGATCACCAGTTGGAAATATTTGTTGGAAATATTTGCAGATTCTACCAATTGATTTACGGAAGCATTCCTTAAATGATAGGAGCTATCGTCCCCAGATTTACCTCTAGTTGCCTGTGACATTAGTTTCTATAACCACAATTTCAATGCACATCTATCAAAACACAGTCAAGCTACTGAGGTGGAACGAGAGGTCCATCTTGGATCAATTTTACAATTGATGTTTATGAAAGTCATCAACACACAGTAGTACTATAGTGACTGGAAGACCTTATATCCTAATATAATGTTATTGAAGGAATAAGTTGACTTTTAACTAATTTGCTTTCTTTTGGTCTTTTCTCCCTTTTGGTACTTGGCAACCACATTTCCCAAAATGTCAGACTGTTCTCATTAGGCCTTTTTAGAAGATTACCACCATGACAAATATCAGATTCTTTATTTGGTAATTAAAATTTGTGAATTTCACCACATCAGTGTTATGTAAAGTAAACTCAAACAAGAGAAAATATAATCAACTGCTTTCTCTTTTCTTTTGTTGATATTTCCAGTTTAAAAAAAAAAAAATACTTGTGGCAAATTCAGACTTGCTGTCTTTACAGTGATTTAACAAGTGTTTGCATTACAAATAAGCATCTGCTCCAGTGGTCCACAAGGTCAAGTGTCATCATCAAAGATAACATATTTGTCCTGTGCCTGAAAAACTGCTCTACTTGGTCTTGTTTAACAAATACATTTCATCATTTCAGTACTAAATGACTGCATGCTGAGAGCAGTGAGTGATAAAATAATGAACTCCTTGTAGCTGCGGAACTAAAAGACATGATTCATCATTTTGGTGATCCTACTATATTTCTCTTTACTTGCCCGCAAGGGAGACTTTGTCTTCCCATTATAATTAGCATCAAGTCTCCCTCTGTCTAGAAGCCAGCCAGCAAGGGCACTCAGGGATGGTTGAGTCAATGTCTTCTCTGCACTTTAAATACAGAAGTGCAGACTGACTGACAAGTCATTTCGACAGTGCTTGCAGATTCCCTTTCCCCTCTCACAGTGCAGTCTCTTATGGATGTAACTTACACAAAGCAGCTGCTTCAACCTTACCCTTAACACTGTTTTCAAGGACTGAGAAAAAATAGCCAAACTGAAGGGGAAAACAAACACCTTTGTCAGTCTCACTGTGCTGAGCATTAGTAATGTTACCTTTAATCTGAGTTTAAACTAGCAATATCATTGGATGGAAACTTGGACAAATCATTCCATAATTACAACAAAATAAATGTTTATGGGTCAGGTAAGAGGTTACTCTCACACAACAAAGTTCAGAGTCATGTGGGTAGGAACATGCCGTGCAAAGTAAAAGAAAAGCAATGACTGAGCAAAAAACAACTTTTCACAGAAAACTTCAACAGATGCCTGACAGATGGCAAAAAACACTCTGCATTTACCTTTATTTCATGTTTATACTAAATAAGTGCGTTGTCACCAGTCTTAACATAAAAAAGTTAGACATATTTATATATACATATGTTGCTTGCAGAGCCCTGTTTAAAAGGGTAACTTATAATTATAGAGAAAGAAAATCACCTAAGATACTCCTAAATGCTGCTCAGAATTTTTTTTTTTTTTCCGTAGCTACTAAAAGCTGTTATAAGCTTGTTAGCTCAGTTAACAGCAGGTTCAGTGTTCCAGCTTTTGGCCCTATTGGCTGATTAGTGCTTGGACTGAGCAAGAGATGAATGGGTGTTTACACCATGGGCAATGGAGCCAGACTCTGCAGCCTTCTATCGAATACAGCCGGAGTGCTAATGAACAAAGCCTGCAAGACCAATTGAGACTAGTTTAACAAGAGGGATTACAGTAAGAGAGTGATTTACAGCAACTCTGACCAGGACTCTGACTCCATCGACAACAAAAGATACAACAAGCAGGGAGGAGAGGCATAAAGTGAGAGGATGGGCGCACATCACCAGCAAGGATTGTCCCATCATCTAACTGGGTAATCAAGGTTTTATTTCAACCAAACCAGAGCTGTCGATAGACAGAACATTGAATAGACAAACCGAGATGGATTTGGTGAGTTATATTTTCTTTTGTTTCAGTCAAGTTTTAACAAACTTTGTTTTTTGACGAGTTAACAAGGTAATTAAACTTAAGAATGGATGGGCAGGTCAAGCTGTTAAGCCTGCTAACTTCAGTAAAAAAAATAAAAAACCTACAGATACCCAGATACAGATACTGTGACATCAAAAGCTGTTTCTTCTTCACATTTTGTTGCAGATGTTAGTTCAGTTTTTGAAAAGACTGATGTTTCGCCTCTAAAAATAAGACAGGTATGGCAAGTTCTACAACTTGTACCTGTCCATCCAACCAACCAACCAACCATCCAACCAACTTACAGACCAAACTTCACTTTGAAAGTACCTCTGGATGTACCAGAAATTTAACTTCTGCCATAGTTATGTTTAGTGTTCACCCTGGGAAATGTAACATTCCTATACTGAATTAAGAAAGAAATTATAGGAATTTAGCTTTCAAAGCACAAAAGGCCTTTGCACTATTGGTTGGTGTCGGTAGTTTCTTCCTGGATCAGGTTTCTATAATAATTGGTTTAAGTATAGAAAAGAATTACTTTGGTTAAATATGGAAAAAATAAAAACCCTTACAGATTTGATACTGAAACATGCTCCTGAATATATTTACAAAGAAGTGCACTCTGAAACTGGACGCTCAGGTTTACATCCTGTGTGTTTGAGGGCAGCATGACTGTGAGGATGGAGACATCTTTGGGTTGGTCTAACGTGTTTCTGCAGTGTAGAGTCTGTTTAATGGATGAAATTTCAACAAACATTCCTTATGATGATGGCAGTGCTCTGACTATTCCTCTTGTGCTTTCTCCAGCACATATTAGCACACTAGTCAACTTAACTCAGCTGGTATTCTAATGTACCTGCTAAATGTCAGCACATTAGCATTTTCACTGTAAGCATGTAAGCATGCTGAGGTCAGCATTCAGCATGTCTGTGTTTAGGTACAGTCTCACAGAGCTCCTGGTGTAGCTCTTTGGTCTCCTCTTGGTACATTTTGCAGTTTACAGTAAAGGTTTCCTTGTTTCCTCTTATAGTGAGCAAACAAATAAAACCCAGGCAGCATCACATGTGGCAGAAAACATACAAATGTCTGCTCTATCCATGGTGAGAAAATCTTGGACTTTTGATTTCTGTGTGGAATAAGTTATCTCTGTTAAAATACAAATAACAAACACAAATAAAAAAATAAACACACATTTATCCTATCACACTGGAGTCAGAATCCTTCCTTTATCATCAACAAACAGAATTTTCACAGATTTAAAAAGCGTGTCTGTGATGTTACAGGGTATTATCAAACGGCAAATATGGCTCCACCCCACTGATATGTGATTGTGAAACAGCCACCATGCCCTGCTTCCCTGTCACCTTTAAAAAGATGGAGAGCTTGGACAATCTCTCAGAAAAGTTAGAAGAGAAATGTTAAAAGTGATTGAAACTGAACACTCTGCCCTTTAAGAGATGAATGAGCCAAAATCATATGAGAAAAGTAGCTCACACTTTTTCCAATGCCACCATTAGTGATAGAATTATTTTCTATGAATGTGGCCACACCCTGCGTATTTCAGCTATGCTGCATGCACACAGAGCTGTGCTGGGACTCCACATGTGGCTACAGCAGTGGGCCTATTGCCTTTTCCTTCCACTCTGTTTTTGTCAATCCTGCCACTGTAACGTACCTGTGAGCATAATGAAAACAAATAACAAAAAACAGCTACTTCAGTAGAGTTGAGTAATGAGAAAGTGTGGGCATAAAGGATGGGTTGGAGTAGTTGTTTAAAAGTAACACAAGTGAGGCAGCTCCTTTCCCTCTGAAGGTTACAGAACAACAAGATTAAAGGAGTGTCAGCCTGTGTGTAGCCTTAAATGGCTCGCAATGAATGCATTTCTGTGAAGAAAATGAGAGAGCGACTGGGAGAGAAAATGGGAGGGTGTGCGAGGGATAGTTGAGGAGGAGGAACAATGGAGTGAAAAGTGAGAGAGATATTGGGGGAGTTTGGTGAGACATTTAGGAGGAGACGACAGTGTGATGATGGGTGAAGAGGCATGTGATGGATCAGACAGAGAGAAGAGAGAGGGGGAGAAACAGAAAGAGGTAGGGAGGACGGAGGAGAGCAATTGTGCTGCTCTTGACACCTCCACAGAAAACACCTTGGCAAGCTGTCAATCAGACAGCCTTGCCTGATTGATTTTCTCCTCTTTTCAATCAGCATTTCACTTTGCGTCCCTCTCTTCCTTCAAAATGTGCCCAGATGCTAACGTTTTGCTTTTTTACATCCTTTACGGGGCCAAACGGGGACTGTCATGTTAGTTGTCCTCAAGTAGAAACATAAATTAGGTTAAAAAAATGTACTGGTAAACTTTTTTTTTTCTTTTTCATGGGCTATATGCACCTGACAAAACCTGGACTAAATACTGTGACATTTAAACTGCACTGCTGTAGATCACTGGCACATAAGACGTCAGAGCATTTAGAGATAAGAAAAATGGCTCTGAAGTGATTTATGAAGTTTAAATTCTAAATATATATATAAAGGAAAAAAATCTTCAGCCAGAGATTTTGGGATCCCAATTTATAAAAAATAATCAATTTAAATTTTCTAAAGCTTCCTATAGTGTTTTAGTCAAATGAAAACAAAAAATTATCAAGAAATGCTGAGAACCAATTCAATATGACTCCAGCCCCTTTAAATTGCCCCCCCCCCTTTGGAGCAATGAGCTGCTCCCAGTGCCTCTTCTACACTTGGAACAGTCTTGTCCTGTAAGCACATCAAGCACAGTCCGTGATCACGCTGCATCTCCTTCACAGTGTCAAAACTTCATGGAAAGAAGTCGCACAGAGCCAAGTGTGGTGACTGGGTGGGTGGGGTGGTAATTGCTGTCTTTATGCAATGGAGAAACTCGCTCATTTTCAACAAGCTGTGAGTGGGCCCGTTGTCATGTTGGACAACCAAATTGCCATTGTGCCACAGTGCAGGCTGACTGTGCCAAACGTTCTCACTCAGATGCCTCAGAGAGTCGCAGTAGAACGCGGTGTTAACAGCCTAACCATGGGCGATGACTTCACCTTGCACAACCCGCGAATGTCGAATAAAAAACAGCATGCTCTTGGTTGCACTCCTGACCTAACATGCCTTCTTCAGTTTGTGAGACTGCAGGCTTTTCTCCTGAAAAGACTGCTGCTTAGTCTCCAGGACATAGCCGTACACACAACTGTCATAAACAGTGATGGTCCTTGACATGATGTTTGGGATATCCTGAGGTTCCGTGCAGACTCCAACACCATGCTGCCTATGCTGAGAATTCAAGATCCATAGTGAAATCAAACTGCAAATCAGTGGTCAAAATAAGTAAATAACAGAGGTGCTGATGTTAACCAAGCTATGTAACTCGGAATACTTTAGGGAAATACATCTATATACAAATTAGAATAATGAATGTCAGTAGAACACTAAGTGCACTTTATGTCTACCTCACTCAGTTATTTTTTTTCATTATTTAATCAAAAATAAATTTGAAATATATTGCAAATTACAGTAAGCAAGAAACAGCTCCATGAGTATGCATTACAGCAGGATGACATATTTAACTCCTTTTCGACTATATATTCTGGTGGGCAGATTGGTATTTTCTCAGGAATGCACATGTTAGCATTATGAAATGCCAGTTTGGTGCTACTGCTTTTCTTCCTGCTCCAAAGGTAAATCTAAACACTTTATTACACTGGTCCATATGTTTACATATGAGTGTGTATGCTCAATGTATGCTTTTTAGCTCTTTTTTTTCTTTGCCATCTCCCTAGGAAAGTTTGTGTCTCTTCACCAGCTACATGAATCATTGTTTACTTGCTAGTTGCTCATTGTGTCTTTTAGCTATTTGGTAGCATACAGTGAGTTTAGCAGTGCCGCTCACTGCATCAGGATTTGACACTAATAAGAGCGGTGAGGTTGAACAAAAGCATTAAAGTTGCGGGCCGTAAAACAAAAACACTTAACACTAACATATAGACATGAGCACTATAGGACAGAGAGCAATTGCAGAGTCAAATGCTGATGATCTTTGGGTTTATTACTACAAGTGCCTGAATTCACAAACACATGGTCACATGATCATGAAAATGTTTATTATTGCAGCTCAAAGAAACATTTTAAGGTACCAGTAAAAACTCAGAAGCTACCCAAGTAAAACATATTTATTGTTTAGTTTTAGGTTTGTTTGACTCGAAGGCCTATTGAGTGTTCTGATCAATATGTAGATTATGAGACATTTAAGATCTAATCATTAAAATGTTTTCTCTAAGTATCTTGTCTTATAATCCTTATTGGTTGTAGAGTAGTCAATGTTTTTTTAAAAAAACTTCAAGTGCAAACTCATCTAAATATCCCCATAATACTACTATGTAGGGCATTAGCATTATATATCTTTTGCTGTTGTGTTCAGAAAATATACTACTAAGTAACATTTAGCATGTTTTGCTATGACAAGATGACGGTTAACTATTTCAATGACTTTCCATGGCAAAAGTAGATTGAATGTTAAATGCACCTGCCTCAACTCTGCAAATAAACATACAAGAAAGTAAACTTATAAATCAGAATGTAGAAAAACAATGAGCACGGCAACCTTTTCATTGCCAACTAAAAGGTTAACAAGCAGCCAATAAAGCCTGAGGCAAAGCCACCAGTCTCATTCAGAGAGGAACAAAGGCATGTGGTGCGTTGTAGTAACAGCTTTACTGTAAATAAGATCTGTAAAACTTAACAGCTGCCCATCTATCTGTCAGTTCCTCCTCTTCATGCTAACATTGTTCTAATCTCATTTCACAGTACTATTTCTGAGACTGGGGATTTGCTAAGGAAAATAGAGGCTATTATCTTTAAATGTGTTATCATGTCATTTGAATTTATGCAAATAATTGCTTATTGTAACACCAGGGCTCAACATCCCTTCAGGTGTCCACCTTTACACTCCTGTGGTTGATTCAGATGGTGGGCAGAAATCCTGTGGTTAAAAAAAAGGGGAGCGTGGACAGTGGGGGTGTGTCTGAAAGACAGAGCCCATTGATTTCCATGCGGATGGATGAATAGATCAAATGCTTTGCTTTATTTCTCCTCAATTCCCCCTGCATCCATGAAGGCCAAGGCCAATCAAATAGCCACCAATTGTTTTGGTTTTTCAGCGAGATAGTGGGGCAACTGGGAGCAAGTTTTATATTAATCATAGAGACAAATGGAAGAGGGCATGTGGGAGGCGCCTTGGGAGAGAAATTCTGCCGTTATTACGAGCGAGTAGAGGTAAAAGCCAGCCTAAGAATAATGAAGAAAGTGGAGTAAATATGAGATGACTGCACAGCAAGTGGCTCAGGTTTCAAGGTAAAGGACAATCCCCCCACATAAAAAGCTGTTTACGCTGCTTGCATGTGTTGTATAGAGAAAATACATTCATGCACTGATTCAAAAACAAAAAAAGAGGAAAGGGAAAACACTGAGGGTGCAAGCAGAGAAAGCGGGAAATCACTTGACGATGAGAGATGTGCAATTTGCCCCTCCACCAGCCACAACAACATAATAAGGAGATAAAATCAGACAGCTTTTCTTGTTACTTTGGCAATGACATCTATCCATCATTCAGCATGCATCTTCACAGCTTACAGACGTGTCAATCACTCCAGCTTTCTCACTTCTCCCACCAGTACCAAGACTGTCAGGAACGTGAAATCAATTATCTTACCAGGCCTTTTTCCCCCCCGGAGCTCTTGACCCCGTTGCTTTTTAGCATTTACCATGAATATGGAATTGATGATGTAGATTACATTCCTGATTACAGTACTTTTGCAACGTGAATAGTATGTGGATGTAATCGGGGCCCGGTGGCAAAGGGGTCCTTATTTAGTTTGTGAGTGAAGATAGCAACAGGGAAATGAAAAACCCTGTCTCATTTCCTGTCTGCTACAGCAGCTATGAGGTTTCAAAGCACAAAATGTTCCTCCAGTGATACATATCGCTCAGCCCTTAGACTCCAATCGTAAACCAAACACAAAATTGCTTTTTTTTCACATTTTCTGTGGACCACCATGAAGCCTGTGCTAAGCAAGGCTTGTGAAGTGACCCATTATGCAAGCAGCTATGCATTTCACAATTTCCTCTTGTCCTCAGTACACTGGCCAGAATTGGAAGTCTCATTCACCAGGGTCACACTGATAGCCATGACTCCAGGCCTAATTAGTCCAGAGGAAATATTGTAGCATTTATTGCATTTTATATCCTGTCTGCAACTGATACAGGCTTCATAAATAGCATAAGTTCAGGATACCCAGACGACAGATGGTTATTATAAATGAAAGGAATGCTTGACCTCTAAACACACCATACACTCCTTGGACAGAGAGAGGGATGAGCAAACCTAAAGGAGCCTCAGCATAATGTCAGAGATCCCTTGCTACTCCTTTTGCTCCTACAGACATTCACACTGATTGTCCTGAGCCTGCAAAGAGCCACCAGGGAGAAAGGCAAGAGATTTGGGCTGACAGGTCAGCCCCCCTCGGTGAGAGAAAACATGTTACAAACATATAGTGGTGTCACATTAGACCAGGTCCCTGGTGTGGAAGGAGACAATGCTGAATTGCTGAAATTTCAGGCTCTTTTTCAGGCTTCTATTGTATTGCAGCAGGTTATGTGGTTACAATTATTGGGCAGAAAAACATCCATGTCACACTTGGAGCCAAACAATTACCCCTGAATATATAAATGACTGAGATTTATAAGGAAAAAAAATGATCAGAGTCCAAGAACCTGCCAAGAAGCAAATAAACAAAACTGCTTTTGTCCACAAATCATTTCAACCTAAAGCTTTACTGGAGAGTCTCTGGTGATCAGCAGCAGCATTCTCCCATTGTTATGTGAAATAGTATGAGATTTCTGGTAAATGTGAAGTAACATAAAACTGTCTTTGTATCATCTGAGTATGGTTCTGGTCATGATTTAAGTGAGTGTAAAGAAGACAGTTACAGCAAGCCAGAAGTTATGTTGTGAGCTCATGTCAGTTTTCTAATGGGAGCAGTCCTCTTTATTCTATCACCTATATGTTGCCTTCTCTCCCCTTTTTCCTGTAGCATTTGATCTGGGTTTCTATACAGGTGTTATCTCACAGTGACACAAAAGCAACAGGGAAAGTAACTGGGCACTGTAGGGAGATAACAATATGAAAAGATTATGCGCCTCAGATGTGATTTGCATCCAAATTAAAGCAGCAATAAGTGTTTTTATTTCCTCATGTTGCTTGACTGTTTGGACCCATCACAGTTCTCTCAGTTCACTGCTAACAGAAACCTCAGACTCAAGTTCCAATGAAATCTTTTCTATATCATTACCCCACTCCCACCCCAATAGCGCCACGGTTATCTCAGCAGTTAGCAGGGTGTGTATGTGTGTGTGTGTGTGTGTGGGTGTGTGTGTGTGTGTGTGTGTGTGTGTGTGTGTGTGTGTGTGTGTGTGTGTGTGTGTGTAAGCCTTTGGTCTAACCTGGATTACTAAGGCTTTGTACACAGGCAGCTACACATGCATGCATATAGTCATGTATTATGTCATGTATTACTTTGAAATTAAAGTAATTTAATAAATTTTAAAAAAGTTTGATCAACGGTGTTTTTTATTGTGATAACTTTAATATAAACGCCTCATGTTAATTATATTGTCTATAAAAGGTAAAATTGAGGTTTATTCTTAGGGCCTCAGCATTTCTGCAGCGTTGCTACCTACAAGTCATCTGCTGGTTCCATTTATGTTTCATTCACTGATATTTAAAGCCATTGGTGAACTTCTTTATGTTTATCTAAAATTCTCCCAGTGCTGTGTGATTATCTGTGTGCTCCTTAGCCTCTCTAGTGCCATTGGTCCAGTGACGGCATTGCTGATCTGCCTGCCGGTCCAACCTTAATGTAGCTAGAATTAGGCAGCTCAACATCCTCACATACACACACACAAACACACACATACTTAGGATGATTCTCATAACTGCAGGGATCCAGAGCTAACTATTCATCGAAAACCACCAGCCGGTCACATTCCAATTTATCCAGTACTTCAGTTTATAAGCAGATATCTGCAAAACAACTGGCATTCCCCTCAACCCCAGCTGTCTTAGTTTGGAGTAAATTAGCAAATGTTAGCATGCTTATAAGATAAAGTCATACAGTAAACATGGTTAACATTACATTTGCAAAACATTAGCAGGTCCACTGTCCTTGCTGCATCCTCACAGAGCTGATAGCATGGCTGTATGGATTTGCCCTGTTTTTGTGGCTAAGAATCTGTTGGTTACTGCTATAAGTGTGTAGAGACAAATGCAGACCCTGGTTGTATTTACACTCCTAATGTTAAATGTACTGGTTATGAAAAACACAGTCATGCATGACTGCACAGGGTCAAGAAAAGGTTGTGTCATATGTCATTGCAACGACTGCTGTATAATCTCCTTTGATCCATGTTAATGACTAAACTATATGCTTCTTATCTAAAGGTCAAGTTCATTAGAAAAATACAAGCTGCAATAAAAAAATGTACAGAAAAAAAAGGTTTATGTCTCATTAAGATCCTACTTATAGATCATCTAGCGTGAGCAAGAAACAGCTACTTTGATCCACCCTGAAACTGTTGAATACAGTTACTACAGCAGGGATTTTAACTGAGAAATTCCCTCCCTCTGTTGCTTCTCTCCCTACTGTTCATATTTTTGTCCAGATTCAAGCAGGTAAAGTACAGATGAGGTGCAGTACAACCAAATTGAGTTTTCAGCCGCATACATGGAAGTATACAGTGGCAGTCTGTTTGTCCCTGTAAACCCCACTGATCCACCGCAAAATCCAGTCTCTGCCACAGAGGGCTGTGTCTGGGGCCCAAGGCAAGCCCTGACAGGTGGTGCCGTCCTTAATACTGGCAAGGTGACTGTCTGCCACAAAGAGACAGTGGAGGTAACTCCTAAAAATATTGCCCAGACATCCAAAG
>JAPZDY010000023.1:9833545-9861680 GCA_029783645.1 Ctenochaetus hawaiiensis
AATTACTGAACCATGTTTCTCTCTCTCTCCAAGTCTGTTTCCCTTTCTGTGTATTCATACACTGACATGATGCCTTATTATCGTACATTTTAGATAACCGCATCATTACAGTACCAGCAGAAATCAGAGCTGTGTCTTGCTGTACAAGATGTGTTTATAGGGAGATCTCGACAAACTACATAAACCTTCTATGTTCACATACGCATCAACAAGAAAGAAAGGCATATCCATGAATCACAGCCACAGCAGTCCATTTATCTAAAGCTTTGAGCAACATGACAGGCCAGAAAGGTCCATTATGACAATAATGCAAAGCTCACTTTCACCAGCGGGGCTTCTTCTCTATCTTAAAAGCTATGAAATGTACTTACTATTGCAGTTATTTTGGACCAATTGCTTGGCTGTCTTCCTCTGTTTGCCTAAGAAGTGAAAGCAAAGCCTAAGTTCCGCCTTAACACTCTCATATATCAAGAATAGAGCTCCCTGCTTTCTGCCTCAGTCCTCACTGCTGGGAGTATGCATGCTCACACATGTATGGGGAGTGTGTATGTGTTCAGGCCATGTGTCTGATTGTGTGCGTGTGTGTATATATGTTCAGTGTTGCAGAAATTTGGTGGTCTGGGTGCAGCCGCCACCATAACTCATTAGTGCAGTGGGACCTTGGATGAGGCTCAGTGCTTCAGATGTGGTAACAGTGACACCCACAGGAGGAGAACCAGACCGACCCTCCTGCCAGAGGGAAACAAATTCCCACTACCTACGCTGATTATACCCTTGGTGCAAGCAGTTCATGGTGACACACTGGGCAAGGGTAAAATAATAAAATATTAATGGCACCAATTCTTTAATCCCTATCTTAAATAGGCCAGGAGAAAACTTCCTAAGCAAGTGTATTACAAATGACATTTTATGCTTGGTCTGGTGGCTGTGTGTGCTCCACAGTGCTGTTTGTACCTTACCTTAGTCTGTCTCTCTCTGCACAAAGCAAATCTGTTCTCTCATTTGGCATCAGGGTATCGCTTAAAGGGAAAAATTCCCTCAGGATGATTCCTGTGAGCTCTGTCGTCGTTTTACATCTGACACATTATCTGGGGAACTATTAAAATGATCATCAGCTATAAAATATTTTTGGCTTCCGGGCGGACAAGTGGGACTGCTGTATATGAGAAGTGTGTTTACTAATGCAAGATGGAGCTCGAGGCTGTAAACATGGACAGCCAGATCCTGAAAAGCAGAAGACTCTTTGATTGGTCAAAAGAGGAAAAAACAGTTCTAAAACTCTAGTTTCTATGTGTCCTTTACACAATAGTTTTTAGGTCTTTTACATTATTTGAAGTAGCACATCAGATGTGATTAATTGACACATAAAACTTCATTTTGTCAGAATACATATATATACATATATATATAATAACTTTATTCTTCATAGATGGCAGATCAGTTCTAGAGCCAGATATTATAATATAAACTTATTGTTATTGAGTGCTATCTGCAGCGGTGGAAAGCAACTAATTTCAGTTGTCTTACTTAAATGTATGTATGTATGTATGTGCATTTTTGGAGCATTCTAAGTATTTGCACTTTACAAGTATTTTTATTCTATGCTACTTAAACCAGTGGTGTTTTACATTTAAGTGCAAATAATGTACATGTTACTCCATTACATTTATTAAACAGCAACAGAACCTACTTTTTTGCAAACTAAGATTCAATAATCATACATATGCATTAGTTAAAGAAGTGTCCTATAGCTAGTACAACACTAACTATATAATAACGTCACACAGGCCTGTAAGCTGCTGTATAAAGAAAACTTTTGTTATTTTCTGTAGCATTTCCAGATGATACTTGTGTACTTTCCCAAGGTCAGATTTTGAGTGGAAGGCTTTTACTTGTAGTATTTTTCACTGTGGTGTTGTTATTTATGAGTTGCATCCTCTCTGTCATCATCGCGACTGCACTATGGTACTGCGCAGCATTTGTACTTGTTTGTTTGTGTTATTATAGACATCAACAAGGATCTGGGATAAGATTAGGCACATAACAGCAAAGAGAAGAAGATGAAGTTAAGTGAATCATCTGTCACTCTGGTTTCCATCTGCCCATTAAATAGACAAATTACTCTGCCCTCCATCCAGGCTTGAAGTAACATCAGTCGGGTAACTTACAGCCACCGCCTCTGTCCTCAGCACACACATTTAAGTTCTGTATGTCAGTAAAAACATCCCTTTCTAACCTATTACCATGATCCTCATCAATTACCCATCTGACTAAGCTTAAGGGTTTTTTTGTTGTGAATGTCCTGTGAATGCCAAATGTTGCCTGCACAATTTAAGCTGCACACTCCCCAGTTGTCGTCCTCTGTGCAATACATCGAGCTTAAATGGCTAAACGGCCGTGTTGCTTGCTGAATCAGGGTGGTAAATATAGTATTGCGACAAGCCAAGGCCCAGTGTTTCTCAGTGGTAGGAAATCAAGCTGCTATGCTTTTAAGAAAAATATTCTAGCAGTTTCAGCCTGTCAAGGAAATGGTGCTTATGATATCAAAACCCTGCTATATTGCCAGAAAATTGACAGTTGGAGGCAATAATCTTGTTTTTAATCTGTCTGCTTCTTCTGCTTTCTGTCAAACCTTATTTTATTATGTTTACTGCATTTTAGCTTTTTTTCTTGCGCTACAAAAAAATAATGTTTGTGTGATTATGGGTCAATTTGATCTGATGCAGAGGGTAAAATATACATCATTAGAAAACTGAGCGAATCTGGTTCAGTGAAGGAACAAAGAGTGTTAAACTACTGACAGCTGTGCCAGATGGAGGATCTGTGCCTCTCTACTGTTTGATTTTCTCTCTTTCGGCCTTATCACCTGGGTGTTTCTGTTGGTGCCCCACTAACAGTGCACCTGCACACAGCAGTGGGGGCAGGCAGGAATCGGGGGTGCCCTTTTATCTCTATCCTCATCTCTCCTGTTGGGGTAGCACCAACTGAAAGGCTGTGGTCATGGCCTTACCTCTCTGCCACCGCAGGCAGCGGCACCACCTGGGGGGAGAATGAGTGTGTGCCATAGTGCTGCAGGATTCCCGAAGCACTAAAGCCTATTTATCAGTGTAGACTCGCTTTCTCACACAAACAAACAAAAACAGGAGCATGCTAATGCCTTACAGCACAGTATCTGGCCTGGTAAATCACATTATTTTGTAAATTAAATAGAAAATCAGTCGCAGCATTCTCAATAAATTGCACTGATCAAAACAAAGACGGTATGAATTCATATTGTCAGAAATGTGGGTGATCTTCAGAAAGTGCCCAACTCAGATATGAGTCACACATGAATAATATACCCAATCCTAATACATAATGTTGCCAAAGGAATGCAGTGTCAATGCAGTGAGGTTCTGCTGCTCTGAAAGTTTAACATAACCCTGAAAAGGTCTTGTCCTTTTGGTCTTGCTCCACTGTGCCATCCACCAATTAAATGTGAGGTGACAGGAGCAGACATTAAACATGCGTATCTTCAGACTGAGTACCCAAATGTGAACACATTCTTCTTAATGTTTTAAAGCAAACCAACATGCGTGCTGGAAAATGTATTCCGATTTTCTGCAGTGTAAACTCCAGCCAAATCCTGTCACGCATGCTAAGTTTCTCTTTCTAGCACAAACATTTCATTTATTTTACCCCTCTTCTCCGCTCAGCAACACAAATACATGTACTGTAGCCTGCAGGCAATTACACTCCCTGGTACACAAGAGAACAGCATATGAGAGTGACACATAAAACTGATGACACAGAACAGAGAGCCTTTGCAACCTATAGCCTGCTGAGGGGACTTGAGAATTCTAAATAATAACAGTGTTAAAGAAAAGTCACTGCAAAGTTATCATTAGGGAGGCAGGAACACCCAGATCTAACCTACATTAAATTAGCTAACACATACTATTTGCCATCACCTCCCAGGTTTCCAGCCTTTGCGAGCCACCTGTTTGTACAGAAAGCACAGTTACGCAGACTGTACCGACATGAAATTAATTACAGTGCATGTCCACCCAGTGGGCTACAAACACTGAAAGGCTGACAATTGTACCCAGCTAATACCTTCCCCCAAACCACACACACAGCAAACACACACACATGCCCCTTTTTCCTCCTGCACACACTTCAGTTCTTAGTAATTAAAGGACTCTTTGGACCGTCCTAGATTAACTGAGCAAAAAAACAATTATCTCACCAAATATCCACAAAAAAGGAAAAGAATGTTCTGAATAACACTCAGGAATTTTACAATGTCATTCTTATTCAGAACATCAATCTATTTATGTTTACATCAATATGGATCATTTTGATGTATCTGTTATTTTTTCCAGTCTTGCTTTTTTCCAGGGCTGGTCCCCTCATCAGGTGGCATGGCAAAATTAATCCACACGCTTTTCCAGCATATGTTGTTGTGGTTTTAATGGAAGAAAGGAAAAAGAGCCAAAGAACCTGCTAATTTCTTGCTAAATGTCAGTTAGCAAGCTTGACGTTTGGGAACATAGATTCACACAGTTTATTCAAGAGACATATCTGTACTATCGACTCCTGTCTCCTAATTGTCTACAAACCATTCCTCTTTTGTGGAGCAGTTTATACTGCAGCAGGGGGAGATTAAATAATAGTGAATGGTGCAACGCAGCTAATAAGCTACAATGGCTTCCTCCATTTGCATTCTCCAGCTCTCCATTACCTCAAAGGTCAGCACTGTCAGCACTGGTTTGCTAATGGTCAAGGCCACAAATTTGTGTGTCAAACAGAGGCTGGTCCACAGAGGCAGAAGAGGCGGCTGCCCCTCCACTTTTAAGAGGTGAGCATGAGATCAAAATATAAAAAGGGGAAACTGGTTGAAATAAACCGTAACCAAATATCAGTACCGTTTGGGGAAACAAAATCATCATCAAAATTCTGATGAATAAACTTCAACACCTACGAAGTGCAGGCCAGGGCAGGCAAGAGAAAGTGGTCTCTCATTTCAGTTAAATGTTAACTGATGCTCAAAGGCAGGATATCTTTGACCAATGAACTACCAGAATACAATATCAGTACAATATCTACATATTTGATGGTCAAAAGATTATTTCAGCATTTGAATGTGAATTCTCTGTCACATTATTGTATGTTGGGGAGTGTGATCAACTCGAGGTAAAGTGAGCGATTCATATATTATCACTTGTAGTGCCACAAGAATGAGTCTTAAAAAGTTTTTCGTTTAAGCAGCTAAAAATCAAATGTATGTATACTACCCTATACCCACTGGGCCCCCCATGTTGAACTGAAGAATTTGCCCTTAATTGCATTCACAATTTCCCCATACTTACTGTATCATTTAAAATGCAATCCCTTTCACAATTCCAAATGAGGACTCAAAAAGTCTTGTGTGTCTTAACATACAGTCCGTACTTGGATGAAGACATCAGCCTACTGTAGCTGCCAGTTAATAGCCTGCATTCAATATTAGTTTAATTATGGCGTAGAAAATGTTGCTACATTGAGGTTGGTTTTATTGCTTCCTTCTTCATTATCAGTCAACAGCAAATGCATTTGGTAGCTTACTGCATCCCTGTGTAAGAACATATGGGCACACGGATCATGTCTTGCACAAACTAGAGCCAAAACTAGAGTCTTACCAATGAGCACATCAAAATTAAATTGTAAACTAACATTTTATTAAAATGGAGTATGTAAGAGCATTGTCAGCTTCATCTTGTGATGAATGCAGATAAAAAGGCAGATTTTTGCCAAAATTCTCCCTCAACATAATGTAGTCATCAAACTTAGCTGAAGTAGTCAAAAAAAAGACAGATGTCCTCCTTAACAGCTATTTATTTTCATTATTTTGATTTATTCAGAGCTTTTCTTGCTGCCAGGTTTCCTTTTTGCTGTCATTTTTGTGCTGTGACATTTTGGATCTGTCCTCTAGGCTTCCTGAAGTGAGGGTCAGCTACAGCTGCGCCAGGTTACAGAGGCAGGTGAGTCAGAGCAGCATCATCCTCACCTTCCTGGTAGGACGGCGCTAACCAAGAACATAACTAATTTAAAAACAAAGGACAGGTCATCCTGTTTTCTTTTTCTTGACAGGACACATGGCAGCATCAAGGGTACAAAATGTGTGCACAGACATGTAAATGCTTTCACCTCAAGTCACTCCAAGTACGTCAACATGGTAATGAATGTTGCCACCAGAGAACTTTTAATAGCATTCAGGCACATGGTGAGATGTGGAGAGACAAAACTATTAAGTTCTTTCCAGATTTTCCGATGCGTGTGTTGGATGCTTCACTGGGTCTGCCTGATTTGGAATGACAGTGTCTCCTACCTGCATGGCAAATGTGCTGCACTCCTTAAGATTAAGAAAGTACAGCATTACACTGCAAATGATTATCTCATTGGCTTTGTTTTGTGTGATCATCAAACGCAATTCAGGAGTGTGACAATCAAATTAGTGGAAATGAGAGCTGACTTGCTGTTCAATTAAAATCAGGCTCCAGTTGTTTCTGAAAGGGTTGCTTGTCAATGTAATTGAATTGTATCACCAGGAAATCATGCATGGAAGCGATAATTTAGGAGAGCAATCATTTTACCTCCTCAAATTCTCAACCAGTGGACGTTGCATGCTGCACATTTTAAAAGCTTTAGGAGTGGATAGTGGCAGCTAGTGCTAGCGGGGCCTGCCAAACAAAACACTTTTGTTTGACGCAATCTGTCTGTCAGCTCCACCCACAGCTGGAGCAAACAGCTCTGTCCCAGCAAGAAGAAACACAGGCTGAAGCCAGTAACCGTGGCTGCACTGAGAGAGAACTCCATCAAAATGAAAGGCCTTATTAGCCGTGTCAAATACCGATATTCACTATGGCAAAGTACACGGAATACAGATTGCATTACAGGAGCATACAGCAGGATATCAACACCTCAAGGAAAATGCCCCAGACAATAACTTGAGCAATGATGGCAGGCATATGAAAGGCATCACAGATGACGTCCAATTTGTATTAAAAGTCCTGGGCACACTGTAATCACCTCTCTGTCACTGTGCTAATGGAATCCAATGGCAGATAACAGACACAAGAGAGCAAGGAGGGTCAAAACCAGTGCACCACACCAGAGAAGCACAAAAAAAACAAGACATACAGACAAAACTCCTGATAAAATTAGGTAGACGAAAACATTACAGCAAATGTGAAGGCCAAGATGGAGCAGGCTGAGGATGGAGAGAGTGAAGAGCAGAAGGCATCTGTCAAAGACAGACTTGGGTGTATGATTATGTACTCCCCTGTGTTCATAAAAGGGAATTTCAATCAATTTGAAGGAGCTAACATTATTAAATATTGACACTCTCCTCCTCTTGCTTGCCTGCTAACCCTTCCTCCTCCTTGGTTTGACATGATGCTGATCATAATTAAACAGCCAGCCCCTCTTTCTATTTTCACTTGTTTATGTCATCAATTAGGGTGCAAAAGCTTTCCTACCCACAAGTTAAACACAGCTGCAGAGAGGGGTCATTGCTGGCTAATGCTGTAACATTACATGACTACAACACAAGTAGTTCTAAAGGTTTAGTCAAATGCTCAATTAGTGATAATCAATTGTTGTTTCAATATAAAAAATGCCCCCTAATTGCAAAAAAGACCTGATTCTTGTCTTGTTTCCTTTCCATTGGCTTAATGTAATAGTAAGTGATTCAAGAGGTACTTGAACTGCATAACATCTTGATATAATCAGCACGACACATAAATATAACCACTTCTACTAATAAAGTCATTAAATAAGCTGAATAACAAGTACAGTATAGACTGCAGACAACTTAAGTGTTGTCAGCAGGTGTTAGCAAGTGTGTTTTGTCATTTCCTCTTAGTGAGCTCAGAGTGTATGCAGCAGCATGCCTCTGCAGAGAGGAAAAATGTGCCTTTTTCAAGTGTTCAAACTTCTTTTAAGGTTGACATTTCAAGAACTTCTTGTTAAAAAATCTTTTCAGGCAGGCAATGATGTCACTTCTGTCAGTACTTTTCATATGACCAGTCACAGGGTGGGAATCGTCACCCATCACCCTTGCATCTATGGAAAATGGCTACCAAAGATGGAAAAGCCCATTTGAGCAGCTCTGCTGGATACTGAATGTTGTGTGTTTCAGTCACTGCTAGCATAGCGATAGGTTAGCCACCTGGCTAATGTCAACCAAAACCCATGTGTTGCATTTCATTCTCTTTCCACACAAGAGATTCATCTCAGCACTCAACTTCACTTCTACTCTCCTGCCAGAAAAGACGCTGTGCGAACACGTGGGCTTAAACACCTCTTTGTGTATTTGCTCTTGGAGGATATATTGCTGAAAAATTTCATGAGAAAACCTTTTCCCAGTGTTGGCTTTGTTGTTGTTCATTTTTTTGTTTGTCTGTTTTTAAATCAGGTCAGCAGATGACTGTTAGGTTTTAGCAGCTGCGTTAATGCTCCACAATGGTCCAGAGAGAGGGAGCTGAGCCACAAACAATAATGCTCCATTAGTATTGCTCACCTGTGAATGAGATACAAGAAGCTGAAATATGGTTGTTTTCCAAGATGGTCTGCCTTAGTGATCATGACAGGCTGAGGGACCCACAGGGGAGGGGGACCAGGAACTTCATAGTGGGAGGAGACACAGGAAAAACAGCAGTACATTTTCCTGCTAACACATGGAGATTCCCAGAAAGCGCTGGAAGGAAAGGATATTTTGGCTTCTGAGGAAAGATGTATGAGTGGATTGTGTCATGATAAGTTCAGAGTGTAAGCATTTTTTTTTACCTTGAACTTTGAGTAAACTTAGATTTTATGAGTAAACTATAAGTAAAAGTATTTTGGTTCACCTTGTCACTCCTCTTATTGAGCTGTCTATCCTAAAAATGGCTTCCAGGCCGCTGCATCAACAGTCACCACCACAGACAGAAGCACAGACACAGACAAAACAAAAACTACGGCTCATGTTTATATAGATTCCCTGACTTTTAAAACCTTTTAAACAGATTTCCTTTTTTTCCTTTTGCGACTTTTCTTTTGTGCCCTTAATAACAACAACCAAGCTCAGGATGCATCACACCCCCAGTAAAACCCCCCAGAGTGTCCTGAGCATCACAAATAAGACCATGTCTGGCCTGCATGCCACATAAACCCCCTCTAGACTTTCCTCTAATTATTATCTTTCAGGACTTTAGGAGCCAGACTACACAATTAGATCTTGACATGGTTTAATCTATAGGCAGGTGCACATACGTGTTTGACACCCACATCCATAGATGGGGTCTCGGGATATTGTCAGTGGGAGGACTCAGCAGTGTCATGCAGGGAAAGGGAAAGTGTCATACTGAGCAAACTGATATGCTAGTTTATGTGTCTGAGCATCACTGGGCGTCCCTCATTGAGCAGTGGTTGTCTACCATGTCATCCCAAATGGAAACTAATATTTATTCTCATCATGTTACTCATGTACCCACGCATCACTGTCTATCAGCATGAGCCATTATTTTGACTGATAAAGTCTAGGTAGATCCTGAGACACCTATGCTCAAAATTCTTATCATATTTGTAAATTTATTCACAGCTATTTGTTGACATTTCATTGTTTAAAAAGTTGCCAACATTTTTGCTTATAAAAATTTCTAGAGTGTGTGCACTGCTTGAGGAACTGTAAATAATGGTCATAAGTTATTGAAATACGAAGAGGCCATAACACCTAAAAGTCTGCCCAAAAAATCCAGACAGGCTGATTCATCCAGATGCCAAATGCTGAGAGCAGTCATTGATTGTAGAGGCAATTACAGGCCACTCAGTGTCAAAGAGACACAGCCACTTTCCAGAACTCCTCCTTTCACTCTGATTTTACGCTTACAGCAGCACATTTATAATTGCACATGCTAATCAAGGTGGGAGTTCACAGTAAGCCATTTTATTATGTCAGCATCTCTTAGTGGCAACAGAGAGTCAACAGCCAAATCTCCTCTGTAGCATTTGGCTCAGAGAGACGACCCCCACCCCTCTGCAATCTAGCCCACCGCTCTGCTGTGTCAAATACCAATGTGTCAACATATAATCACACTCATGCTGTTGATTGAGCAGGTCTCCACGACACAAAACATGCAATAAATGAACGCTGCCAGGCTTTTACGTCAGGGATCAAAATTAGTGTTTTGTTATGGAAGGCAGCTGAGAATCAGACACAGGTAGAGCTGCACCTGCAGCACGAACAGCAGCACTAATAGCTTTGCTATTTGCATGTTGATCATCCATTAAAATGGTAATACAGACTATTTAAAATTAAATGACCTCCTTAATCATGCACATTATATGCATTTAATATTATCAAAACTTAATCAATGGCTGACAGATTCCTTCCCAGGGAGCCATTACGTGTACTCTCATGGATTGAGAAATATTTGACTTTTATCAAGTTTTTTTACTCTTAATGTACAAATTGTTAAAAGTCAGTGGATGAAATTTACTGTCAGATCCTCCATTAAAAGAACCATTCTCCGTGAAATAGCATTGTAGCCATCTCAGAGTCTCATATCAATACGGCATGGCAATATTCTACCTCTCTAATCGCAGCATAATCAGAAAAAAATGAGTATAAATTGATATTAATGAAGATCCATTCGCGCAATTAAACAGCCTTATTTTCACATAACAGGAATGTCATTACTATCATCTTCTCAAAGAACTCCTCTCTCGTGCCAATTAAATACTGATAAGAAAAAGGGAAAAAGGTCTTCAGCTGAAAGAGAAAATTCCTCAATGGCAAGCTATTACAGGCTACAGGTTGGAAACTTACTTTAATAACCAGTAGTGCCTAAAGTCAAACTCTCTTTGACAAAACTATACCAAACATAAGTGACATTTACCAGTTAAGTTTACCATGTTAGCATGCTAACATTAGTACCACAAATGAGTCTCTTTGACAAATAGGATTATTAGTTGCGTTGTATTTTGTCCTATACTGAAGTTTATGTGTACTTAATAGTTTAAATAATGTAAAATTCTTACAAATCATCCTGTGGAGACGATAAATATTTGTTGCAAAAGAGACAGCAACACATCAACTTTACTGTCTAGAGAAGGTTTTCATGAATAACTGAGGGCAATACAGGATTCTTTAGCAATGAGGTGCTTCACTACATCCTTTAGCTAATTGCTAACTCTGTCTGCGTGCATTTGGTATGGAAACCTCAGTGAACAATGGATTCATCAAAACTTTTCCTCAGCAAAAATCCATCAAACAAGGTGAGAGCATTGAGACTGAAACAAAAAAAATCTAAGTTGTCAAATTAAACAATGAGTTCAAAAATTGCTAAAAAGCTCCACAGGGCTGAGGGGGGTCTGCAATATCCGATGATAATTCTGTCTGGTTACTATAATGGAACCTTTCACATTAATTCAAGTCATTTGATATATTATTATTTGCTTTTAGCAACTTTAAAATAATACTCCAGCAGTTAAGACTTGCACAGTTTCCAAATGGAAAAAAAAAACTTTTTTTTTATTTTTGTCACATTCAAAAGCTCCACAAGGCCTGTACTGTGGCCAAAGATATTCACTATCAATAATATTAGCATGCATGTACATATATAAAATAAGTGTATTATGTGTTTGGGTTTCTTTGTCAAAATAGACGCAAAATATACCTAAATTACATTCCAATTGTTTCCTAAATAAAAAACAGCTCTATTATACTCTGGAAATAATGACGGGTGCAAAATTAGGACCTCCAACCTTGCCTCGAGCACTGTAGCATTAATTCCCACAGCTGCTACCTGTCAAAACAGCAGAGCCATCATTCATTACAACAAGATAAGACTCTCAGTGAAAGAGAGCTGTATGAAAGGAATATCTTTCATCATACTCTTATCGTACAGTGTACAGTGTGTAGCAGCCCATAAAATTTAATCATTATGATCAAGTGGTGTTATTGACTGTAGTTGTTAAATTCTGTGTCCGATGTGTTTGGACAGTCGACAGCCTCTCATGCTGAATTGTTTTTAATGCTGAGGGATCTTGTGCTCAGTCAACTCCTTTTAATCTTAAAAATAATCAACAGCGTGATTAATTGGAAGCCAAATATGGGATCCTATCTGGGACCATCAGTTTCACCGTGCAGTTCACTGATGTATGGTATCGATTGCAACAGGGAGCCCTCTAATCAGAATCATGGTAAAATCAATAGCTGGCGTTGCCTGAGGTCCTGTTCATGCTTCAGTGTACACATCTGAAGTAAACTCCCTGCACTGAAACATTTCAGCCATTTACTTAAAGAAAATCGAGACTCACTGCAATAGGGAGGACTGCAGAGATAAACTGGAGGAGACAGACAGAGATAAAGGAGGAAAGCACTGAGACAGGTGAGGGAGAGGAGGGGTTATTCAACAAGGGGATTCAGTGTGATTGAAAACTGCTCCACAGGTTTTATTACTCAAAGCTTCAACCCATCGAGCTTCCTGGGTGCAGCGGAGGATCAACAAGCCCGTGACCTCAACCCGATCCACAAGCAAGATCCAGCTGCCGAGCTGTCCTGCTGTTGTCACATCTCGCTCCCTCTGTGCTCTGACAGCTCTGTTCCTCTTCTGTCTCTTGATCCCTCCGTCTCCCTAAGGAATGAGTTAAGTTCCAGGGCCGCGGTTGTGTGTCTACTTAGAGTATTCCCTGCTGGGAGAAGGGAGAGACGAGGTGAGAGCACATCTAAGCTTATCAGCTGAAAACATGGCTTTAGGTTGCCTTTTCAACATATAACAGTCACAGCCTATGAACTGTGACACTGTCCTGAAGACAGTTAAATGAAGCAGACCGAGAAGAGCTCAGAGGAGCCGCAGAGAGACTCCAGAGTCTCCACCAGCATCTGGTCTGGTGCCAGGGTGATCTGAGGCTGTCTGCACTCCTGGCATCCTGCCACATACCGAGGCAACCAAACCATGCTGCTCACCTACACAGAGAGAGGACAACAGAGGAGAAATGCATTTAGTTGAGCAGGGAATCCAAGAACAATAGGAGCACGATGAAAGGAGAGGAGGAATTTTGAGCGAAGGAACATTGAGCACGGAAGCAGCACTGCGGATTCAACAAACCTATTTATTACAAAATTCCCTTACATCCTGCTGATTTGCTTTGCCAAATGTCTTTGAGGAAAAGTATTCTTTGTGGATTGGTTAATTGGCAGCGCTTTTTGCAATCCAGGAAGTCAGACAAAAGCAATAGGATGAGAGTTGTTTGTGGGCATACAATGCACACTCAACTGCCAAAACAAGGCTCAAGACTTCAACATAAGAGATTTGTGTTAACCTGTTTCAACCCATCAGCTTTAGGCTACTAAGACACATGGGGATAGACTTATATACTGAAACAGTGAATGCCTTCTGCTTCATATTCCAAGTCAGCTTGGACTTTTTTCAAACATTAAACCTGTATAAACTTTCCGGAGGCAGAATCTTGAAGTGGACCAACAATATTTAAAAGTTATCACCTCACAAAGTTTATTTGGCAAACACATTAGCAGATTTGCCTATTAAAACATCCAGCAAACATGGAGCAACTATAGCATTTTTTTTTAGTAGTGGTAGCTTAATTTTAAGCTCAATTTTGGTCTAACTCCTGAGGAAGACATCTGTTTTTTTTAAACCCAGATGCTCTGTCACCAGCTAGTCCTCAGCCTTGTCTGTCTGCTGTTTGGTGCTGGTCAGATAGAGCACAGCTGCCTGTGCTAACTGGAGATCATACTGACAGGTATGAACCAAAACATTAAAGTTGCTGACTGTAAATACAAGTCAACAAACTTAAATTTGTGTTTTTTTCAGTTTCTAAGCAAACACATTGGTTAATGCAGCTTTAACTGAAATTAAGTGCTTTGAGATCTTTTGACATAACAACAAAAACATTAATTAACATAAACACTAGTTGCATGGGCAGGATCAAATAGTGAAGAAAAAAATAATAATAGTCAATGTTTTGCTACACTGTGCATTAATTTGACAGAAAACAGTAGTGTACTGTACAGAGCTTTATGTAGAAACAGTCAGTAATATTTTTTATTGTTATGTTAACAAATAGCAGAAGCTTGGGGGAATTAGGTTTCCCCTCTAAATGAGTTCACTAATGCAAATTAGATGTATCCAAACATATTTTGCAGGAGACAGGGCTGGGATTTAGAGTGCTGCAAAATGAAAACAATGATTCTGAATAAAACTCACTGAACGGTGGTATGTCACCGAATGATGACAGCCGTATACTGCAGCAGTACCAACCAGAGTGAGGTGGAAGTGCCTCACTGGCACTCAGAACCAATCACCACAAGGGGAGCAATTACGATAGCATTAAAAAGTAATAAACACCACTGCACAGTGATCGTCAGAACATCAGAGCTGTCACCGCATCATCCGTCAGAAGCGCGCTTTAGGGTCGCAACAGTCAGGTAGTGATGCATTACATGAGACAGAAACAGGTGTTACCATAGATTCTAATTACTTTGTTCTATCAATTATGCACAAATCCTCACATGGCCTGAGGTCTGCAACACACTTCTGTGCCTCCTATTCATCCCCTGCACCATCCCAGCTGCGGCTACATATAGCAGGCAGCACTTTTTAACAGTGCAATGTCTGGATGCCTTGAGGAGACTAAAAAGGTTTATTTTTCCAAGGCTGAGTTCATATGAATGGAGCAATTCTCAAAAAGTAAAGAGAAGAAAAACCCATTCTGCTATCCCACTGATATCTGAATTCATGCGTTATATCCTCTCTAGCAACTAGAGTAAATTATCTTCTCTTCCACTCAGCCCTGTAAGCATTAGCTTAGACACACAGGTGCGCTGCTGTTTTGTGTTTTCAAGCTGTAACGGTCTTCCAGGCACTTGTGGTTTCTGCCTTTGTTTTGCACACTCCTCAAGTTTTCTCTCAGCCGCTCAGTGCACAAAAACATTATGCTAATGAGTTGGTAGACATCTGCTTCTAGCTTAAGTTTTCTCTTGGTGCTTAGACATGTGTGTGTCGCTCATATACAGGATCGGCTTTTACCTACAGTAGGTCATATCTTCAAAATGGAGGCACAAAGGAATTTCAAATTAAAGCAGCTGCTGGAACGTATTCATCTTTGTTTCTGAATGATGTTTTGCTTCGCCTTTCTTTTAGCCAGTCCTTATGAACAACATCATACTATGAAAATGCATTAGGTTCAGTGTGAAGTAATGACTCACACTCCTGGTACAGCGTGTCAGTCAGCACTGAAGGAGAGTTTTTATGGATAAGGCAGGCTGCAACTAATAGCCATATTTGTTAAAGTGTGTATAGGGCTTTGTCAATAAGCTATGAGAGCAGGCTGATGGTGTGAAATGGGTCAGATCATTTTTTGAAATAAGTGAAACCATGAGGAAAAAATCAGAAAAATAAGGCAAATGTGAAGGCAAAACACAAGAAAAATAAGGGGATGGCTGACACATAGACAAAAAGCTTTTAGATACTGCTAAAGGGGCAGAGCTGAGAGTGTGAAGTATGCTGCAGAACAGTAAATAGTGTTTGCTTATTCAACAACAATAGGCACATACTGTCTATTGAATTACATCTGACACTATTTTAACACTTTACTTGAACAGTGGTGGAATAAATATTTCTGTTTTCACATTTGTATTGGCTTCCAAGTTGAAGATCACTATTATCTCATAATTGAAGAGTCTAATTAGACCCTGTATATTTACCTTTAGTAAATGCACTTGAACAAAATTAAACCCTAAATTTAACCCTGAAATTTGTCTGATTGAAAAAAAACAGGCTTTGTATGCAGTTGTATCATCTATTTCCAACCTCCTGAAAAAAAATGTATCAGAGGTGTGTCTTGTCGAGGTAAAAAAAAGACCAAATCTAAGTTGTACCCTATGGGCCAATTCAAAATATTTTGTCATCATTCATGTCCTCCTCAATATGTATCATTTTTCTAGAATGTTTTTAACTTCACTTTAAGTTATTTATTTGTACTATAGCATTGCCATATCACTTCACTACAGTTTTAGATGTGTTAATAACAATCGATTAATTTTGTTTAAAAGAGGCAGTTGAGAGCAATATGAAAAAGTATGTCCCTTTATGGACACAGGTAAGGACTGTTTACTAGACAAGGGTCTCACAATAGCCTATTGTACCTTCTCTGGTACAACTGATATTCAGTGATATCAATAAAGTGACTCGCTAAATGCATTCAGGAAGCACACCTGCCACTGAGCAGCAGTCACAGACTGTTAACCTCAAGATCTGGAAGTGTTTGTGAGTCAACGAAGCTTCACAATCGCTGTCGCCGTCTGCTTTGTCAAAGTTCGGCTGCATAAAGAGCGATTTAGTTTCACACTAAAGTGACTCAAGCACTGCAACCCGACTCTGGCAGTAAGGTAAGCAAACTAAAAGCTATGTTTCTAAATTGGAGGCAGAATTATCAGAGAGGCTTTTGAAGTCAATATTGTGCTACTCTTCTGTACTCTCAGCCGGTGGCTTCAAAGTGGGGTCTAAGGACCTCCAGGGTTTCAGGAGGGTACCCAGCAAAAAGGGAAATAATTTATTTTCACTATAATTTCATCCATAAGTAAGGCAGTGACAGAATTGGTTTTGGTCAAGGGTTGTATACACTTTCTGCACTAAAACATCCAAAAGCAAAACTCTTATCAGATATATATTTTTTTATTAGTTTTGAGGTTCTTGACTTGAAAAAGTTTTAGAACCACTGCTATTAACTTACTCTGAGCTGACCTGTAGATTCTGTATGTAACATCCTGACTGTTTACAGTAATCAAACACTGTCTGTATTGAAGTGACTCATACTGTTCACAGCACTGTTATTGTTGTTGTTGTTAAAGCCGATAAAATTACACTACATTATTATACAGGTCAGTTGAAGTAAGGACGGCAGAACTGATGCCCCAGCTTGACCAGAGATATCATATAATTTATCACATTGGAAAACTAATTGTTTTGATGCATCTGCCTTTCAGAGGTAGTATTCACACTAACAATACCAAATGCAGAATGTCCTTGCTATTCCATTGTCCAGTAATTTTTATAATGGTACTGACACTGTTGTACCACAAAATGCAACCCATTTTCCAATAAAATCATGCTGAGTACCAACACCTTGTAAACATTCCCATAAAGTTACTGACTCAGTGAAGCAGCTCCTGGAAGCGTTTGTTGATGTCGCATGGTAGCACAACATTAAAGGTTCTGATTCAGTGTGTATATGTGAGGTCTTTTTGTGTTTGAAAGTAACTAAGCAACTTCACAAAGAGGTAATTTTCCCTCACTGTGTGGTGTGTGTAATTATCAGTTGCTGTGTGTGTTCGATCTGTTCAAAAAATCCTGTGCTACTTTGTGTTGCATACAGCACACACGGTAGAGTAGTAATTGTAGTAGTAAGTCACAACATGGTTAGTGTTGGTAGGTGTGTCAGTGATGTGGGATTTCTGTCCTAGTAACATCTTAGCAAAATCAATCACAGAAAAGTAAAATTTCTATTTTACAACTTAATAATAATAATAATAAGAAATAGTGGTTGAAGTAGTAGTACTGGTATTACCTTAGTTCTATTTCTTTATTTATACTACAAGTAGTCCTGCTATCATTGTCTAAATGTTGGTAGCAATTGGTTTTGCTCAACAAATCTTTCATTCATTAAAAAAAAGATGGAGCATCACATTGTCAATACATTTTTGGAGTCAGTAGTTCAAACTGTGTTTACTAGAATTATGCTTCTCCAGGTGCTACTGTGATAAACAGGAAGTAAAAATTTAAAGACCCTGAATGAAAACAATCAACAGCTGACTGACATGCTGTGTTTAAAGGTTTGTGTGCTGTTTTGATGCAGGCACCTGCTGGAAGATGACTCTGCAGCCCTTAACTCCGGTGAACTGTGCAACACTTTTGCAGCCTGGCTGCTCTCTGTTACAGCTGGATGGGGAAGTTCTCCTGTTTGGCCAGAAGGGTTGGCCCAAGCGTTCATGTCCAACAGGGGTGTTTGGAGTTCGGCTCAAACGTGGTGAGATGAAGTTGAGGGCCATCTCTTTCTCTAATGACTCATGCTACCTTCCTCCATTACGTTGTCCGGCTGTGTGTCGTCTTGACCCCTATGATGGTCTCCCAGAGAGTTATCTCATCCATGGTGGCCGTACTCCAAACAATGAGATCTCATCAAGCCTGTATGTGCTGACCATGGATAGCCGTGGCTGCAATCGTAAACTCACCTTGTGCTGCAAAGAGAAAGAACTGGTGGGAGAAGTGCCAGGGGCTAGATACGGCCACACGATGAGCATGGTTCAAAGCCATGGGAAGACAGCTTGTGTGCTGTTTGGGGGTAGATCCTACATGCCCACAGGAGAGCGAACCACAGAGACCTGGAACAGTGTTGTCGACTGTCCTCCTCAGATCTTCCTGTTCGACTTGGAGTTCGGTTGCTCCTCAGCGCACACTTTTCCTGAGCTCAGCGATGGACAGTCTTTCCATTTGGCCCTTGCCAGAGAAGACTGCGTCTACTTCCTCGGGGGTCACTCTCTCACGTCAGACTCCCGTCCGCCTCGACTCTTTCGCCTGCATGTTGAACTTCTGCAGGGCAGCCCGTTGCTTACATTTGAGACTCTAGACACTGGCATATCCATCTCGAGTGCCATAATCACTCGCACAGGCCCTGATCACAGATATATCATCTTAGGTGGGTACAAGTCAGACTCCCAGAAGAGAATGGAGTGCAGCACTGTGACTCTGGATGAGACGGGAATCCACTTGGAGCACTTGGAACCACCTAAGTGGATCCCGGATATCATCCATAGTCGTACTTGGTTCGGCGGCAGCGCCGGGGAGGGAAGTGTCCTACTTGGTGTGCCCACTGAGGGGAGATCATCCCAGGTGGATATGCATTACTTTTATCAGGTGAACTTCCAGACGGAGGGAGAAGGCAAAGAGGAAGAAGGCACTCTGGGCTGCAGCCAGGAGTCAACAGATTACGAAGATTCCACTCCCCTTGAGGACTCTGAGGAGCTCTACTTTGGTCGCGAGCCACATGAGCTGGAAGACAGTAGTGATGAAGAAGGAGATACTTACAATGAGGAAGATGAAGAGGATGAATCACAAACAAGCTACTGGATCAAATGCTGTCTGGGCTGTCAGGTGGATCCAAACACATGGGAGCCATATTACTCTACTGAGCTCCACCGGCCAGCCATGATTTTCTGCTCCAAAGGGGAGGAGGGACACTGGGTCCATGCTCAGTGCATGGAACTGTCTGAGACCCTGCTGCTCAGGCTCTCTCAGGGCAGCAAAAAGTACTTCTGCCTGGACCACGGCGGCCTGCCGTACCAGGAGATGACCCCACCTCGGCATGTAATGCCTGTGAAGCGTACCCCCATGAAAGTTAAGGACAGAAAGACTCCTCCAACAATCAAGATGTCCCCTGCCAAAAAAAGCTTTTTTAGAAGACTTTTTGACTGAATCAAGTTTTAATTATTATACATGTAGATGTAAACTGATAAGACTAGTATGTGCAATGAGGAAGTGTCTTATGTTTGCATTCAGTGAATCAATGATTGATGAATAACCCTCAGTGTGCTAAGCTGTACTTAATGTGAGAACACTTAAGAGAAAAAAGTTCAATTGTAACCTCCTATTTTTCATTCTATATGTTCATTAAAATTTTATATTGTTTGACAACACAAACATTATACATTAAACAAATTTTGTTTACTGTGTTTTAAGTTCATATTAATTCTGTATTCCATTAAATACCACTTTTTTTTTCATGGCCGAATGGAGCTGATTTCTCGTACAAATCATTTTAAAATTTTAATGATTATTGAATAAAATATGTTATTTCTTTGGAATGCTGTTTAAGCTGTATATTGTTTCACCCACTTGAGTCATTTAATATGCAGATAAACAATAAACAGACTGCCTCAAATGGTGCTTCTTCCTGTTTCTTTCCTGTTTGTGCCTAACGTGTTTCACAAACTTTTTATGTGAAAAAAAAAAACATTTTTGATTTTAAAGTTAGTCTGACAGTGTTGGTGGGCATTATTATCAGATGCAAGTCAGTTTGCAGTTATTTTGTATCCCAGCAAGGACCACAGTGAAAGTTAAGTGTCTAATTAACAGCTTCCATGGCCAAATATGCATATTTTTACAGTAAAACAAATCATACTTGATAAATTATACTTCTTATTCAAAAAAATATAATATAGTATAAATAAATCTGTTTTTAGTTAATTAAACTAAATTATACACATTAAAACGAACAACCTGGACGCAACTGGCTTTGTAGTTGTTTGTTTTAAAAGGGCTTTCACTGTGTTCTAATTTGACACAAAATCTTAATCATGAATATCTCCTTGCAGTGTTTCCACATTGTATTCTCATTAGCTGTGTAATGTTCCTTTTTATTTTGAATTAGTGAACAAGTGAGAGCAGTTATGAGTGCTGACCAGATGTGAATTCTGAGCTACTTATGTAATATTAAAACACACAAAAAAATGTCTAAAAGAAACATACAAACAAAAAAGAAAGAATGTGAAAATTAATTCAGATTTTATCTTTATTTATCTTTTATAGAAGCAATAAAAAACAAATACAAACTTCCTCCTCTCTAAATCATCAAAAAGGGATGGTAAGTTTTATGAAATTAATATCTAAATACAATATGACATTAAAAAACAAGAAAAGAAAAAACAGGCATAGAAACTTCAGTGTAATGACAAAACAGTCTTTTGCTACCTCAGTAAACAGTCACCTTGATATTTAGTGTAATCTGGAAACAATGAAATGAGAAATGAGAATGAGAAAATACTCGGAGAAAAGTGAACAAGTGGTTTTCAGAGAATCATCCATCATGCATTTCTTGGAAATGCAATCCATTAAGGCAAAAACAAATTTAGGACAAGCTGCAATATAATGCACACTAAAACATGATGTTACTGTAGGAGTGTGACAAGCATCAAATGAAATGTGAGTATTCACAGCTGTCATGGGGTTAAACTTATGACAGTAAAATAAAATCAAACATTCAATCAAATAAGAAAACAAAATTGCCTGTCACAATGCAAAATCGTGAGGGCAGAAGAAAATATTATCAATCAATCAAACAAATAAAGTTGCCAAAAAATCAGTTTATATCACATCTTTCTAGATCCCGCTCATCCCTCTCCTCTGTCAACTGAGGCAATGTGGAAATATCAGCAGAGAAAAAGAGCCACATTCTATACAGAACATAAGAAAAATACATGCCTGCTGGAGGGTCCATGGGGTATTAGGTTGCATAATGGACCATATTGTATTTTTATGATATCAACAAAAAGGTCACTATATACTTTATTTCATGTGAAGAATTCGAATAAGCATCATCTATTCTCCACTGTGCAAAAACTAAAAGAGATAAAAATTGGTTCAAAGTGACCTGGCATCCATTCTGCCCCTCAGGGATCCCAAGATAAAGCACTAAAGTAATCTTTTTCAGGGGGCACTCATGAAACAAAGAACATTTGGGTCTCAGTGATTGCATTTTGCTCCAGCTCAAATGATATATTAATACAGTGTCCACAAATGTGGTCTTTTTAACACAATTTCCCTCCATGACTTACAGCACTTTCATCTTTTTCCATAAATATCCTCTCTGTATAAATTCATAAATGTGTCATACCCTTGCAATACAATAAACTGTTCCATATTTCACAGACGGTGAGGATAAAAAAGAACTTTCCTGCGAAGAGCAAGAGAAAAGAAGCCTGCGTGTTAATTCTATATTCCTCTGCTGTCCCATCTTTGCACTGCAGTAGGTAACAGCTAACAAAGCAGGGCAAGGCAAATATATAGAATCCTTCACCACAAGGATGTACAAGAAAAACACAGTTAAAAATTTTATATGGCAATACCATTTTTCTTTTCAAAGTTTTAAAATTACTTCACTCATGTCCAACAATTAAAAATGATCTTGTTTAAATTTGTACAACAATACAACATTGGCTCCATACCTTCAACAATTCAAATATCAAAACATAGGTACAAAAAAGTTCATTAAGATTTGTAAATCAGTAAACTAGGCAATGAAATATTACACATCTATCTTGAAATCAATAAAAAAGTTGATACAATGTTTGCACAGAAGACAAATCAAAAATCATTCACTTCCAGAGACATATCCTCGTCATCCTGGCTCTCTACCGGGTCGATGCTAGCTTGCAGAGCTTTGACAGAGTCTTTGTGAGCTTCCATAAATTTCTGCAAGTACTTGGAGGTGTAGAGCCAGTGATGTTTCAACACATCCTCTAACTCAAAGGACTTTGACTGACGTGCGTTCATCTTCCGGAAACGCCTGAACAGTTTGTTTGCTGACTCGTTCCCCTCACTGGCCCAGGCTCCTATGGATCCATCTCTCTCTATGATTTCAGGGACATGGGCGAGGGTCTTGTGCAGGTAATTGGGTATCTTTCCCTTATACCTATATTTGTAGGTAGAAGATAAGAGTTCGGCAAAGCGCTGAGAGTTGAAGCTGTAGCGGCACAGCTGATCTGGGCACTCCTTGGCTGGGCAGGTGGCACGCCATACAGGCTTCATCTGGAGATAGAGCCTCACAAGCTCCCTCAGGGCCTCTCTCCTCTCTTCTGAGGGCACCAGCTCACACACAGCCTCTACGGTCTCAAGAGTCATTAGCCGGCGGGCATAGTTCCCATTCATCCTCATCACCGGTTTAAGCTTTAACTTCTTCCTCAGCTGTTTATCGAGGGCTGCCCTCCAGCTGCGCCGTTCCTCCCGGCTGGGGTTGGCATTTTGGAATACCTCTCCGATCTCATCCTGGAAGATTTTATAGAACTCAGTGGCATTGCCTATGTCACAGTGTAATGCATCTAGTGTGGGATGGGTCTCCAAAAAGGGCTTGGCAGAGACCCCTTTGACTCTGTCTCTGAGCTCTTCCACAGATTCTGAAAAGGGGTTGGTTCTCCATACTTCATAACGTTCGAGGTTCTCTTCATGGCTGCGAGTGATGGAGTGCAGCACCATGTTCTGAGAGGCCTCTGCCCGACCAGAGTCACACAGAGTACAGATATATGTGGACCCTGAGGCCTCGAGGCCCTCCATCTCACGCACCATCTTCTCATCGTATCCCGTACCTCTGAAGTGAAAGCGGAAGGCACGAGATAGACCACCGATGGATAGGATCAGCCTGCTTTCTTTCATTGCATTACGCTCTGCAACTATAGGTGACAGGACGGCTGTGAGTGTCTCATGGTCTGACTCATCCACAAATGTCAGGCAAAGAGGCTTACAAGACAGCTCTGAGTTTGGCTTTGGCTCGGTGAAGATGGTAACCTCTTCCTTCTCACCGTCTGCCAGGACAGAAACAGACATTATGGTAAAAGAAAAACGTACAGCCTTCTCAGGAACAACTGGTCCTCCGCCGTGCTTTTCGCTGACATCGCCCATGCCATCACAAGATTCTTTGATCATGACACTGAAGCCTGAGGTGCAGGCACTGTCTTCCATCCCACTCTCTCTCAGCCCCTCCATGATGTCCTCCTCCATATCCTTTAATGCTGACACAAGTGCCACATCATAGCGAAAGCGTCGAGTGATGGTGTCAGCTGGGGAGTCATCCACTGAGGAAGCCCTTCCAGAGAGCCCATTAATAATGCCAACATTGCAAGATGTAGACACATTCTTGAGAGCTGGCTGCCATTCAAACTGGTGAAAGCCGGGGAGAAGCTCTTTCTCTGCAGCTCGAAGGGTGTGCAGGGGCTGAAAAATCTGGCGGCCACTGGTGGCTTTGACAGTGCGGTACATCTTGTGATACTGGCTGCAGCTCAGGAAAGTGTTGACCCGGATAGCGAGGCACACTGCAGGATGCAGCCCAGAGCCTCTACCTGCAGAGAGAAAACAAAGATGAAAAGAGTGGAAGTTTCAGAAAGCAAAAGAGAGATGCAAAATTTTAAAAAAGAAAAGAGATGATGAGACATGCAGAGAATTATTAAACACTAAACTGTAGAAGCCCGTTTCGAGAGCTGAGAAAAGAACTGCTGTTCTTAGCATTTCCTCATTTAATATCCTGCATTTGGAGTCATTTATACTATAAGACAGAGAGAATCGCAAATTTAACATCCAAATGTGAATATATTATTGTCAAAAGCCCACAAGCCTGTGATTACAAAATCCAATATTTCCTAATTTCCAAATGTTATGAGGGGACAGAGGGTGAATCAGGGAAGCTGGCAAAAGTGATGTATTGGCTGCAGATGAAAACAGACACCAGCTGGCTTCTATTCCCCAGAGAGGAGGATGGTGCTGTCTGTGTAATTTGCAGATACAAGAGCTGCTGATGTTGTTTTGATTCTAACAGCCCCTTCACAAGAGTTGTTACTGTGCATTAAAGGGAGTGCGAGACTGAGGGACTGACAGACAAGCAGACTGAGAGTGAGAGTGGGAGAGGGAGGGTTTGAGCGTGTAACAACAGTGTTCAATAAACAGAGATGGACAATAATGAAATGCTTTTCAATCAAAATCACAGAAAACTTTCTTCCCTTTCCTCACTAGTGAACTTTTCAACCCATTGTTATTTATGAGATGAGTGTATCCCTCAAAGCTAGGCAGAAATATTAATGAGCAAACACTAACATAATTTTCATTTGTTTGGTTCTCTCTTTCTTGGCTATGGTGGGTTATGTTGATTGAACAAAATCCTTATAATAGCCTCTTACCTTGAATCATGGCCTCTAGCTCATCTGCCTGCCGATGTTCATTCTCAGATCTCAGTGCAAGCAGAAACAGAGTCATGCACACTGACTTCAGGTCGCCACCTTCCTCTTTGTCTGCAAACACCTTCACCTGGTTCTTCAGATCCCTGAGCCGATGTTTCTGGGCACGACGGGTTAGCGATAGCAAGTGTTGACGGGGTCGTCCCCCTTTATTTGCAAGCATGTAGTTGTCATGTTCTGACAGCTGCTTGTTTGCATCCTGTTCAACATCGTCGTGGTCCAGGAGATGAGCTTTAAATGAGTCTAACCTTACCTCCCTGCCACAGCCACTTCTGGGGCAGAGCAGAGGCAGGGACTGAAGGGCTACTACGAAGGCTTTGGCAGGTGAGATGATATCATCAGGGGTACAGCGCAAGTTGCAGGCCGGGCAGTGAGGTCCTAGAACATAGTTATATTTTATGATACAGCTGCGGCAGAAGAGATGTCCACAGGGGGACTGGACTGGATCAAACAATAGGTGGTCACACACAAGGCAGGTGAAAGAATAGAGGAAGTCCACAGGGAGCTTCTCGGAGATCAGCTTGGTACTTAGGTGGTCTTTCTGGCAGTGGGTGATGTTCCTCACCCACTGCTCACGCTGGGTGCTCGATTTATTCCAGGTCCTGAGCACAGAACGTCTGAGACACCTCCTTTCACTTCCAGCAGTGCTGTCACTGTGGTCCCACTTGGTCCGTTTTGCCAGGCTCTGGGCTTTGGGAAAAGCTTTCCGCCTCTTTCTCTTAGTCCGCTGGAAAGAAGATTTTTTGGGGGAGCAAAGGTGGCAGAGAGAAGAGTGGGGTTTCCACTCAGGGACCCTTGTTCTGGTGAAATCACAGACGCCCCCTCCTCGTATTGCAGCTATCCAGCAGCGGTGGCAGAAAGAAAGGGGGTGAATAGATTCTGTGTCCTCTGCCACGTCCACTTTGAACACTTTGAGGATGATCTCTGGCCAGCTTGTAAACTTACAGCCCATTTTCCGCAGGGCAAGTTTGCTTGCGTCATCCAGATCTCCATGAACATCATGCACGGGTCCTTTGACCTTTCTCAGAGCCATTCCACAGAGACGGCACAGGCACCTGTATAGATGAAAAACAACTTTGTCAAATTCTTAAAAAAAAGAAATGCCTACAATGTAGTGTAACTTAAAATATACAGCGACATTTGATCACCTGAGGTGGTTCATGTGGGTGTCCATTTCCTGTAGTTTCATATCTACTGACCGGCCTGGTCCCTCCACATTTTCCTTGCTTTTTCCCCCGATGCACAATTTCATAACACTCCCTGCACCCATACCATTATGCAACTCTATATTTGGAGCTGCTGGAGGTGAATTCCCCAACAAGGCTCCTTTCTCTGGCTGTGACTCACAGGGAAGAGGTGCCTTCTCCATGGACCTCACCCTGAACAGTTTAAACTTCCACTGAGAGTATTCTGAGTGGGGATGGTGAAGTTCGGCCGGCATGGAAGATCTGGGCCCGTCTGTCTCCAGGCTGTCCTCTGCCATGATGCAACCTAGACCTTATAGCCTGGAATGGACAGTAAAGAAGTGAAGAGCTTAGTTTGATTCATTACAAAAGTCTGAAAATAATTTCAACTGTCAATGAGTGACACATTAATGGATATACAAAAAAATATTGAAGCTTCAAATTCTCAATCATCCCGAGTGCCTTTTCAGAATTGAGCCCATGACAGAGTCCAACAGCTTTGCTTGATTCCTGTTCAATTTATGCACCAAGTATCCTGAAATCCCACTGAACAGATAGTAGTGAGCCCCGACCTAGAACGGTGTATTATACCATAAGTGGCATTTAGATCTTGTGTAAAATGCATGAGACAAGCATTGGGGGATCGATACAGTACCAAAATCTTCATTTCTCTCATCTCCAATCCCATCACTCAGGGGAGCCATGGTGACTTTTTTCCTTTGACACAGCGAGTTTGCTAAATGGGCAACCTTATCCCTGCAAGGCTGTCAATCATTTATATTAGTCATTTTCTTGGCTGGAAAGAGAATTGGAGCCCCCGGGAGCCTCCGACTGGCATTTTAAATGCGGGTAAAAAATCAGAGACACGGGAAAGTTATTTCATAATACATAGATATTGACCAAACAAGAGGGAAAAGAAAACAAGAAACCATCATATTGAATAAAGATCATAAAGAATTATTCCAAACACAGCGTTGTTCAGTTCAGGAGTCGTTTTTCACCTGCCAGGTGCTCTTATGATAGACATATGTAAGATCAATGATACTGCTATACCGACAGACCTTTTTTTCATCTCCTCCCATACTATCTAGGTCCTATTACCAATTCAGACAACAAAGCAAACAATCTTACCATTGTACACCTATAGTGCGCACTCTCCCACATCATCCATCTATCCATCTCTTAGTTTTCTCACTACGTTTTCTCCCTGGAAGGCTTGAATCTGGCTGTCTCCTTCATTCCCTGGCCCTCCGTGTTCCTCACATGCAGAACTCCTCTTTGAGACAAACAGCTGAGCCTGTGTGCCTGTGTGTCAGCTGGGCTCTTACCTTGTTTTTACAGTCTCAGCTGGCGTCAGCTCCCCTGGGGGTCCTCTTCTTCGCATGGGAGCACAGAGGAAGCCCTGGAGTCAGGCCCCACACTCTACATGTACTGTATGTTTGTAATGTTGGAGTCCGTCACAGCTTGGAGCATCTGTCGCCAGGAGTTGTGGTTCCATACAGTGGGATTGCTCCTGTCTGTGTCCTTGTGTCTTGTATTTATACCCTTCCTTTGGTGGGATCCCAACAGTCAACTGCTGACACCTGACACAGGCAGCTGACTTAAAAAAAAACAAGGTCAACCCCAAAGCACACTTGCAAACATGTGTGTGTACAGAATCCAACAGTATACCCCAAACAAACAACTTTTCACCACACCACAGAGACCCTTAGCTGGAAACACTTCTATGTCACCTTTATCTCCCCTCTCTCACATCCATCTGCTGGCTCACCTCATCCAGGTGGCCTTTATCCAACAGATAGATAGATACAGTTAAACTTATGAAAAGACTACTAGAGCAGAGACCCAGTGAATCATAGAATAAATACATTTTTCAGTCCCCCAAATGTTGTGTTACAATTTTTTTCAGAGTGGTGACATTACAGATATAGAATTTGCCTAAGATTAAACTCTTTAACACATATATGATTAATACATAGACGATTACAGGAGCTGTTTACCTGCAACAGGAATTTTATGAAAGCTGATGATGATCTTTGTTAATTTGTTTGCATGTGTGACTATTAGAAGTATTAAGGTTTTCCAGAAGTCACTAATGAGGAGAGATATACATACATTTATTTTACTTAAAGGGCCTTTAAGTCTTTTTTTT
>JAPZDY010000023.1:9861780-9873796 GCA_029783645.1 Ctenochaetus hawaiiensis
GGGGCCAGTCTTAAACAGACATGATGTCTACAGATGATGCACAAATCCAGAACAACATAAAAACAGTGATATATGTGATAAAAGAAAAGGAAGGTCATTGACTGATCAGATAAATTTAGTTTTTGACAGAAGAAATAATTACATGTTTTTTTATGCGTTTGTCACTGTGTATTGAGGTAGTAGGAATATACACATGTTAGTATGTGTAAACTGGGTTATATATGATATCTAAGAAACAAGGAAACTAGATTTTAAAAAAAAACAAAATCAAGAACAAAAATAGAAATCAATAGTAATCATAGTGATTATAATGACAACATAACTGCATTTTTAAGGTCATTCTAATTGCTGTATTATTAAGACTTTTCCCCTTTCCACGTCACATCATTTTGCAGTGTTTGTCAGTGATGCGCCAGGAATTCAGGTGGAGACTACTGTGAATCAAAATGACAAAACGAGCGACGCAAGTGAGTCACATTAGGTTGAATACCAATTGGCAGCTGGCTGTTAGAATCTCAGTGTTCATCAGGCAATTACTGCTTTGATAAATGAGTTTTGAAAGCAACATAAGGCAACTTACAGATGTGCACAGAGGTTACAGCCAATTGCTGAGTTGTTGATGGATGGGTCAGACAAACCAAAAAAACACCACATTGTTCTTTGGCAACCTCATTGTGTCGCATGAACTGTGCGACAATCCTTGTGCTTTTTATCACTACACAACATCAGCACATTTCATTGATTCCTCCAAATGCTGTCTCTCTGTCACCATTCAGAATGAGTTTTAATTAGACAGCATCATTTGATGTAATGTCTCAGTAGGTATGGGGAGTATTTGCCCAAGATCATTCTTGTTTGTAATTATCCGGGGGATTAATCTGGTGTATTCACCACAGGAGCCTGTTGCTGTTGCGTTGGATTTGCCAGCCAAGTCATTAGATACACAGTCAGTGGGCACCAAACAACAGTTGGGTCTCTCCCACTCTTGTCAGCTTAACAGGGGAGCAGGATGAACACTGGCAGGCTTTGCAGCTTATATTTAGTGCATACGGTCAAATTTGACCTTAGACAGCAACAGTAGGGTATTTTTCTCTGTGACAGTTGTGCTTATTCACAGGAAATGCTGAACAACAAATAGTGACAAAAAGTGCTCTTTTCCAGGCCCATTCAAATCCATCAGACACAGCTGGAAGATTTGAAGTACAATGCTTGATGCATTACATATCCAAGAACAAGCAAATGATGGATTGTAGCAAGATGTTCCAGGCCTATTTATAGTTCATATTTAGATTTATGATAGCCAGCTAGTCACATGTTTCCAAGGTAAACGACACACCTTGCTCCATGGCAGACAGGGACGGAGCTGCAGATGTCTGCCTGACAAACAAGCAGCGACCCCCTGAGACCCTCATCTCTCAGCGCCTGCTAATTGACTTGTTATTGATCAACTCAAAGACAGTCTGATTTATGGGGAAGAGGACTTGTGGAGACAGCCACCTGGCATGGAGCGAAGTGTTATGAATGTGAGGAGCAGATCCTGGGGGACCACAGAGGCTACAGTTTAGGCGGACATGTAGGAGTTTGCAATGCACCAGTGAATTTACACCTTGCACTGGGAGCTGGTGTTTTTTCTAATGTGATGAATCCAAACAACACCAGTAAGCAATGTATGTGCGTGCATGCACGTGCATGTGTGTGTGTTTGTGTATGTGTTAGAAAGAGAGAAAGCATGTTCCAGGTGTGTGCAGTGGGAGGGATTAGTGGTAATGTAACAGTGGCAGTAGGCTTACATGTGTTATGTGTTCGGGGAAATTGGGGAGAGTGGAGAGAAAAAGGGAGGGTTGGGGGGGGGCTGCATGTCTCTATTTGTGAGTCAGCGCTGGTGTGTGAGTGAGGGTTCACCCCAAACTTCAAAATTATTACCTTTGGTGCTGTGTGTAAAACAAAGAGACAGACAGACAGAGAAAGGAAACGAGAGGGGATGTGTGAGAGGTGAAAGACAGAGACTCTGAGATATAGTCGTGATCTTGTCTAAAGGAGTTGCACAGGATAACAGGCTTAGCTCAGAGTGGAGAACACAAAAGGGCTTAAGGATGATTGCGAGCTGTCACAAGGAAAGGGGGGAAGAGATCAAACCTTCCAGGCAGAGCTATGTCAGCCAAAGGTCCAAAAAGACCCTCAGACGGCACAAGTCGCATAGCAGCTTAAGGCAAGTGTCTATACCAAAAATGGGCGATGAATGAATTCCGCAGCATTGCCGGTATCTTCCTCCCAGGGAATAAAATGTCAGCATCGTCCCCATTTGAATAGACCAACCAAAATTGCAGCATGATATTTCTAAATGTCATGAAGAATGTAGGCATCTTTGTGATTGCATTCAGAGTAAAGAGGGCATTTCGCTCTCATATTTCCACTGAGCATTATTTAAATATATTGGGCCTTCGGTATGCTAATTTTTAATTGCATTTTCACTGCGTGTGCAACAACTTCTTCAGCCTCTCCCAGTCAACTCTCATGGCGTTGCCTCCCGTTGTCCACCTTCTCCGCCCATCCCTCATCCGGAGACATGATGTGGTAGATTAATACTCAAAGAGGTAGCCTTCAATGCAGAGCTATTCGTCAAAGCAACCTGCCAAACCGAACCCCTCGCCCCACTACTCAAATCCCCCCCTCATTCATCTCCCTCTGTCTCTTCCTCTTGAAGCCTCGTTTCCCCTCGTCTCATCCCTCTCCTCTTACCTTCACCTTAGTTTTTGTTAATAATCAATTATGCGATTATTCCAATGAGGTGATTAATTACTGACTCTTCCTCCCCCTGTACCACAGGTTAGCCTGCCTATAATCACACAGTGACAGCAAGGGGACAGCTGAGCTGAATGATGCTGTCTTGGGACCTCGCGTGACCCTTTATGACTCAGCCGCGTTTGTTGTCGGCTCATCCTGACTGATGGAGCTTTAACAGAGAGCAGAGTCACACCACAACATCACAGCGTCTACAAATAACCCCCCCCACCAGCCCCCCCAACCTCCACCTCCCCCCACAAGCTACTGACAGCCTGACACCACAATATCTTCCATGTCCACCTATCCAAATATTCATTTTATTGGATAGTCCAGTCTTGGGACTGCATTGATTCGTTCCACGTCTTGCATTATAACTCTCCCTGCGGCACTGCAGAGTTATTTTGGTTGGGGACCGTTTCAATTCATCTCCTCTGTTCTGGTGAGTTAGACAATATGGAGAACAACTTAAGAGACAGCAACTGTGAGTGTCAATTTTAAAAACCATTTTTGAAGACAACAAATCCTATTCCAAAAGCAAGATAGGCCACATATATGGGTTAATAACACAGAGACTGTAGTGAATGCATAGTGTGATAGTTCTGTAGTTCACAGGTTCCCTCTGAAAAAAGTGAGACCTGCATCTGAGCAGACAATCCAGATGGATGTTGATCCACTCGCAGTAAACCAAATGAAATTAAACCTTAAGCCAGTTTCAGGCGCACTAGAGTGGAGGGGGGAATCAGGACCAGTGTCTTTAATCAAAAGAACAATACTCTTTAATTCTGTGTTAATTAAATGTAGATTTCCTTGATTGAGGAGCAGTCTCCTCAATGTCAGGGGACCTCCAGTCACATAAACATCCACTCACTGGATTTGTGTTGTGTTTAACTATGTATTAGTCCTCTTTTCCCAAACTGTCTGGTGCTGGTTTACACAGAAGGTCTGTCAGCTGAGGGATAGTAGCTTGCAAACAGCTCCTCAAGATTTCAAACGTTCAGCATCCTCGAAGGGAGGATTTCTTGGTAAGTTGTTAAACACCTTAATAAGTGGCTTACATTGTACGGTTCTCGAATGAAATGAGAGTAATGGCGAATTCTAAGTCCTAAATTTCACACTATTTGTCTCTTGACTGGTCATTCTCCATCTTCGCCTTACTCACTCCCGTCCTCAATCCCCCTCCATCAATGTAATGAGCAAATCATGGCCACTAGGGAGAGATGTAGGGAGAAAAATTGGTCCCATTATGTGTCAAGGAGTGTGAAAAGAGCAGCGCTGTTGTCTGTCAACTCTAACCCCCAACTGTCCCTGGTCTTAACTTCCTACCAAACACAAAGAGCTCTTTTCCCACACGTAGATCTGCTTATTATTTCCCTGTCTTTTTACTACAAAGTCCATTATAAGAAATGCCAGGACAGGCGTGCCCTTTTCTGCACTAGCTCTGCCAGAGCTCAGACAAGGGAACAATGGACACAGTAACACGTGGCGTTTCGAGGCTGATTTAGAGTGACTGGTCTTAAAACCCGACTTACAGAGTACAGTAATTATAGGAGGTGAGGGGAGGGGCTGCTAAGGATGCTCTGGATAGGTGGGGGCTCAGGGAGGGAGATTGTTTTCATTTGGCAGCCAGTCCAGTTGAAGAGAGAAATTGCTACCGGAGCCAGAGCCTGTGTGGTGAAGCATTTATCAACCAGTCATCGCAATGATTCACATGATCCAGTGGGGAGAAATTATTATACCGCTCTGGTCTCTCACAGCAACCTGCTGGCGACGAGGATGATGATAGCTATGGGCTTTATGAGTGCAGGAGCAGTCATATACAATAATTGTTTAAGAACGCTAGTATGGAGAGTCCCATCTCTTTTCCAGAATTCACAAACACATGTGTAGTCTTTGGATTAGAAAACAAATCGAGCAGTTGAGACTAACCCAGGGACATATGGCGTCTGTTCACTGCAACAGAACACAGAGATGTCTCAGGAAGGGACTGAAAAAAAAAAAACGTGTCGTTCCTGTACTTGGAGGCCAGAGCGACTAGCTGGGAATACATAAAAACCAAAAAAACACCATCCACCTGCTCAGTGAGTACTCTGGGACTGGAAAGAGCCAAAGGCAATGATACAGTTTTTTGCATTTGCTGGTCTGGCCCATGCAAACAACAGTTTCTGCACAGGCAAATGAAATCCGAACAGAATAGGGAACAATGAAAGAGGCAAGGGAGGCCTGTGATGGCCTTCTCATAATAACAATGATAAAAATGCTATTTATCTATTCATACTCCCCGCACTATTCCTTTACCAACTTTTCCTTTTGTCTCCCGTGGGAGGCACATCATTCTAATATGCACAGGTTTTCATCCTTCCCCTTTCTGTGAGAGACAGAGACAGGGAGAGCGAGAGAGATGGGGACTATTTATTCAGTCAGATGGTCTAACGTGTGTGGAATAGATTTGAGCTGAAGAGGAAGCTGTCTATACAATTGCAGTTGGCATCAGTCAGTGAGTGATGCTGTGTCCAAAATCACTCATTGTTCACTCATTGACTTTACTTTATAAAAAAAGCAGCAAATGAAGGATTTTGGACACTTATGAATTCACACTTAATGTATGATGCACAATGGAACTGACACATCTGTCAAGGCAAAACATTGTTTTTGTGGTACATGTAGCAATAAGACTAGGATTTTGGTTGTACTTAAGCCTGGCAGTGCTTTGAGCCAAATGCTAATATCAGCATGCTAACATGCTCATAATGACAGTGTTAACATTCTGATTCGTGCAACTCTTTTCCATATTCACAATCTGAGTTAAGTGTTAGCATGCTAACATTTGCTAATAATTACTAAATATAAAGCAACCTTACAGATGGAAATGATAGAATTGTCATTAGCTCTACAGATATTTAGTCATAAATCAAAGTAAATTGTGATTTTTTTACATATTGATTATGCTAGATGTAAATGTAGATAATCACCGGTTTTAACAGATTGTTTAGATCTTAATGTCTGCCAGCTATATACATCGTAATCCATCCAGTGGAGGAATTGAACCTGATCAAAATTTGTCTAAACATTGTTTCTGATATAAGATGTAGACTTGCAGATATCTCAAGGAATGACCTGATGGTGATAGGTGAAAACTCATTGGATCACTAAAGTCATTTGGATTCTGCGGATAATTGATAGAAAAACATTGTTATAACCAGAGCCACAGGGTTAATGTAGCCAACAGGTAGTGTACATGCTATTAATATCAGCCTGTTTTGCCCCCTATGAGGACAGAGGAAAGTCAAGTCCACACTTAGAAGTATAATTAAAGTACATAAAGTGCTCTAGGTAGCACTAAGTGATTGACTGACTAAGTCTTTTTTTTGGCCTTTTATTTTTACAGATTGCTTTTTGTTTTTTAGATTATTCACCCATGCAAAATTATTTTCACAAATAGCTTCAGCCATGATTCCATGTCTCTCTTTTCATACTCTTTTCCCTCAGCCTACTCTCGCCTCACTTCCTCGTGCCATTCACTGTCATTGTGAAAAGGTGTGTGTAACTCCACTAGTAGAGCGGAGCCCATTATCGTAAATAGGCCAATAAGTAACTTTACACAACGTGTCTCCAAAGCAAGCACACTCTATATGCAAAGCAGAGGCACACTGTTAAAGAAACTGGCGCCAAGTGATTATATTTGTAATTTAATTTCCTTGGTAACACAGAGATAAGAGAAGGAAGCGGCTACAGTTGGGCAGGGATGAATAGAGTGACGAGAATGGAACTACAGCTTCATTGTCTGGACTAAGATGTCCGAGACGACACCACTTACATGAACAAGGGTGCTGGCGGGCAGATATGGTTCATACATAGGGATTTATAAGTCTAAACTCAAAGATACAAACACAATGTTCATACCAGAGAGTTCCACGATGCAAAAAAACCCCCTGCACTTTCAAATTGAATGAATGAATGTTGGTGCAGGAAAATCAAAAAACTCTTTTTCCTTGGTGCGAGCTCCGTCTCTCCTCCTTTATGTCGTCTTCTTCACACTCAGTTCTGCTGAACAAATGTAATCAGCAGGGTGGTCTGGGTGGGATGTCAGTCACAAAGAGCAATGGCTCATTGCAGATTCTACAGGCGAGATGAACTGGGTCCCCTGCAAGAAAGACAATTGAAGGACGCAAGGTGTACTCTCCCCACATCCTCTCTCGGTCTCCCTGCCTCTGTCTACGTTTTCTGCAGACATCAAATTTCCTGACTTTTCCATTTTCAAAGAGTGTCCACTTATGCTGATGAGAATGCAGCAGAGAGCACAATACTGCAGTGGTCAAACTCAGATTTTGACCACAATCTGAGCATTTGGGGCTACAGAGAGCTGATGGTGTGCGATGAAGGGAAAGAGAAAGGTACAAAGTTCATCACAATCTGACACCAGATATTGCTCTACAGAATTCAGGGACATTGTGAGACTATTTTGTGACATCTCAAATCCTCTCTCCCCCTTTGTTCTCTGTTCTCTCCTCCTCTCATCTTTATGTCTGCTTCTCCCTTGCTGTCTTGTCTTTCTGCGTATTTCCTCAGTGTCTTCACTTTGAACCCAACAGCATTAACCTGTCAGGAAAGTTACAAATGTTCTGAGTGAATTATGTAAACCACAGTGAAATAAAACTGCAAAAAGCATGGAGTTCTTGCTTTATTTCATAATTCATCATGCTCCCAGATCGAGCCAAGTAAAACTTGACTTATTAAGTAGTCCGGCACATTCTGGCTCAAAATCCTCTGAAATATGCTTGAGAATATGAATCACTCTTTGTCTACCTCGCAAATAAAAATCAAACACACACACACATACACACACACACACACATGCATACATGCCCAGATTTTTTGAGATTTTATTACTCATCAAATGGGAGCAGCGTCTCCCACATTTCACTAGATTTCACTGCAAGAGGCAAAGAAATAGATGTAACACCAGCACCACCAAAAGGAAAATTTGAAAACAACAGGTCTTTTTTTTTTATTATTTTGCTCTTCTTCCTCTCTTTTTTCTCTCTCTCTCTGAAATACAAACTTACGGTGCTGAAAATCAGATTAAGTATGCCTCATCTTGGCAGGCAGAGGTTTATTTATTTATCTCGATGAACACAACCGCAGATACACAGGGGAGAGAAAAAGCACACACTTTATACTGGGGGATGGTGTAGTGGCAGTGCAGCTTAATTAGTAGGACATGGTTGTATAATTGGTGTCTAATTGATATGAAGAGCTGAGGTTTAGCCCAGGTTGTGTTCTACACATGCTGTCAGCCACAGGCAGGAAACGCTCGCGGCCTGCTCAATCTTGGTGCCATCTTCTGATTGATGTCTCTGTAGCAAATGCCCTTCAACAATCAGTACCTGCAATCTCTGTGTCTATCAGGCCACCTGTCTATCTGTGTATAACATCTTCTACCTTTCATCTGTCATTTCTTCCTTTGTGCCTAAACGTCTCACTATCTCTTTCTTTCCATCTCCACATTGATTTGGGCCTGTCTCTCTCTCTAAAGGCATCCTCAACCTTTGGTCTGTCCTCTCAGGAAGGTGAAAGAGCAGCATTTGTGGTGTTGGAAGGTGAAAAGTGGAGGGTTTGTTTATGAGACAGTGGCAGCTATAAAAGACTGCGTGCCTTCAATAGTCCAGACAGCTCGTACTGAGGGAAATAAAAGTGACTTTAGATATAAAAAAAAGAAAAAAGAAATCAATTTTAAAAGTACTTGAGAGATGGTCACCGGCTCTGTCACTTTAGAAAATTAGGTCTGTAAATTTTATTTTAGAAATAAGAATTTGACTAAATAACAGGCACCAGTGATGGGTGTAACTGGTCACAGGAGGTCAACAAAGCGTAACTGACTGGATTTGAAGTTTGGATGGGGAAGCTCTTTAGAACAATTCTGTTCATGGATCGTGTGTTGATGCAAGACGACCTTGAAGGACATTCTCCTCATTTACACAGCAATTAAGCACTACCCTGTTGGTAAATTGAAAAAGAGACAAAAATCCTCTGTGGATTTAATAACAAACTCATTACCAGGGCCCAACAGGGCGGAACTGCCTTTTAATTAGAGCAACACCTGATTAACGCCCAATTAACAGAGCCAGAGCTACTTAATTCTCCCTCACTTTGGCAGGTTGAGAGCATAAACATAAGCAGTCCAGAACCGGAGCGCTTCCTGTCCTCCAGGGAATGTGTGAGAGAGAAAAGTAAATAACGACTTTGGAGGCAGGCTGTTGTGTGGTGGTCCAAATTCTCTGCAGAGCAGGGAAATGCATGAGGTAAGTGTTTCAAAAAGGAGACAGATGTAGGGCTGGCTGGCAAAAAAACTCTGCTTCGCTAAACATGCAACTCCTGGTGGGCTGATGTAGGACAAATGTCCAACTACTGAACCATCATTCTCAGCCACAATATGAGCCTTTGTTCCTCGCATTCTTAGATTATTCTCCTTTGTGTTTGAGACAGACACACTGGCAATGATATGAACTTAAAACTTTTATTTAGCTTAGTTGAATGTACTGAACATGCAGTGCATTTTGGTTTCCACATAACAGCTAATTAGTGATAAAATAAAGAATAACTAAACAAACAGTATGACAAAAGAGATTTGTGCTATTTGCTTCCTCAAAAGTAGCAAACAATACATCTTTAAACCACAATAGGAATAAAATGTATATTTTCCATTAGTAATTGACTTTACTATCAAAAGTGTCACATGTTCATTACAAGATGGTGCTTTAACATGCATTAACTACATTGCAGCACCTACAGTAAAGGCACATCTTGCATGACAGAGTTTTGTTTACAAAAGAGTAAACTTGAACAAAAATTTAAGAACTCTATAATTTTGATAAAAGTTCTCAATTTCTCCACCAGGTCCTTAGTGTATTTTTGTTTTACTTCAGTCATTACTGAAACCCAAATGGGAAGACACGATCAGCTCTTCAGGAAGCTGGAGCCTTCAGTCACACTGACTTCCAGGATTTAGGATTCCTCCTGCCAACATTTAACTCCAAACACACTAAATCAATATTCAGTTGATTCTTGCAGATCTATAAAGCATTAGGAGTTGTTGGTTTCCCATTTAGTCTGTGTGTGTTAATGTGTATCGTACACATTCACATTTTCTCTGTCATGGCCTAATTTCTGCAATCCACTCAAGGTACTGACATATCCCTCTCTGGAGACATGTTGGCCTTGCTGTAACCAGGGTGAAAACTTCCGCTGAAGGAGCGTTTAGCAGCTTCAAGTTGAGAGGAAATCCGCCATTTCTCCACCGCCTTCTCTAAGTCTGGTAGGATATCTGGCACAACAGCTTGTTCAGCTATAAAGACTATCATCTCCACGACCAGTAGCAGGACCCATCCTAGAGCTCCCAGCCAATAGGAGGAGCCCAGGCTGGAGAAGTCTTGTCTGATTTCTTCCCGGTGCTGGTAAGTGAAAAAAGACCAGCTGAGCAGGAAGAAGAAACCTGTAGATAAAGAAAGAATAAGAGACAAATCAAGCATCATTGCGAGGAAAAGAAAAAAGTCATTAAGGTCAATTATTACACGCCTGGAGCTTTAGAAAACAAGTTTGTATAATAATGAAATACAATTCCAAGGAAAGTAAAAGGTCTCTTTAAAAAGTGCTCCACAGCAGGGTATGTAAATGAGAAGTCTACTACATAGAAGAGTTTCTGGAGGTGTAGGTTTGATATGAACTACACAAACCAAAAGGCTATTTGGAGGTTAATTTGAAATGAGGTTGTAATGAATATATTATTTTCTAAAATCCCAAAACAACAACAGGCTAATTATTAATAAAGTAAAACACAAAAACATGGCAAGTGACTCAGGAAAATAAGTGTTTCACAAGGTTTGAGCAATCCCGTGGCGTTACCTGTAGAGGCCATGGTGAGCAGCAGCAGTGTGGTCGGGTAGAGGGCCTGTCCTGCCATGAGCAGGGACCGAGTGTTGGAGTAGGAGCGCACCGTCTCAGATGTCCAGCAGAGGGCAAACACCAGACACAAAGCACCAGTGCTCACAGCCATGAAGAAGGAAATCACCGCAAATACCCTCTCTGCATCCAAAGCTGAAGAGAAAAAAACAACAGACACGTGCACAGCTCAGAATGAGAAAACTGAACCAGACCGACTTATATTGTGATTAGTTTTACACAGTTACATTGGTTTTCTACTGTAATTAGTCAGCATGAAGAAGGGAAACAAGAGGTGACGACATGAATGCTGTCAGCACATGCCCCCGCTCACAACTGAAACCAGAGTAGTAAAACCAAAAGTTCATCGACTTTTTAGGTGGTTTGCAAACATTTGGAGCAAATATCATACCACTTTACATTCATTCTGAAAGTATTCACACACGATTAAAATGAACACACAGGAACACAACAAACACTGTTCTTCTGGTTGTGAAATGACAAGAAATAGAACTGAAAAAGACCCGACTCGCCGTAAACAGTGATGAGACAAGCAATGAAAATCTATACTGTTGTAAAATTAAAAAAAAGTGCTTCAGTAAATAAATAAAGATCATTCAGAGCTTAATTTACTTTTACTTAATATAAGTTTATAATTAAATAATACTTATTAAAAAATTCTAATTTAAAAGCAAAAAATACCACTACAACCACATGATGAATGAATGTGATTATCATTGACTCAAAATTTAACACTTGAATGTAAAAAAATAAACATTAGTTAACATTTGTTAGCCAACTATACACAACTATATAACTATACTGTAACTGTTAAAACCTGCTACTTCAACTTGTTTTAGATTTTGGTATAAAAAGCATAATCAGGGGTTGTCACTGGGAGCTGCCTCTTGGTCTTAGGTGTTTTTTAATAATAATATCATGTTCAAAACACAGGTGGTGACTCCTCAGGCAACCGGAAATTTGATTACATCAACAGTGGAGGTGTATCTCACCCACCCCCCTCACACTTACTCACCATATTTAGTCCTGGCAAACAGTAACAGAGGTGTTTACCAGTGTAGTAAACTGAAAAGTAGATTTCTGTCCAAAAAAGTTTTTCAATTAAAACTAGAAAAAGAGCTTTAAAAACGCATATAAAAACTTGCAACTTAAAAACTACTCTTTCTTTTTACTTATGTGCTTTACTTGTAATGAGTTACCACCAGTGGCGGGCCGTCAGGGCCTTCAAGGCCTTCTCTGCTGGCCTAAAAATATCTGAATCACAGACTGATGTTAA
>JAPZDY010000023.1:9876049-9897289 GCA_029783645.1 Ctenochaetus hawaiiensis
ATCTCGTCAATAATCAAGTCAGATTTACTCTAAAGGAACGATTTGAGTCGAATTAAAAGTAAGACTCAGATTTCAGGCCTTTATTCACAGATCATTAACTTTACAGAAAGTATACATTACATTCTGATCAAATAAAGTGCATATGACCAAATAATAGACATGTTCAACTCAGACTAAGAGACTTAAACTAATTAAGAGTAGGTTGTGACTGAATTTGGTTGATTTACATTTGGCATTCACTTGGAATTTAAGTTAATAAACATAAATCTTTTGATTAAAAAATAAAAGAGACAAAAACAAGGCCAACTCCATAAGCAGCTTAAAAATAAGGCCTCAAGATGCAGGTAGAAAAGTAATCTGTCCTGTTCTTCCACTCTGACCTCACCTGCAACTCTTCTCTTCCTCTCTCTTTAGCCTGCATTCGGCTAATGTTTCCTCTTCACTCAGAAACGGGCATCAGATTTGACTTTGTGTCGGCTGTTGGTGTGTTAAGCTTTTCACCATAAACAAAGAGAGTAAGAGGGATACTTGAAGTGCTGCCTCTTGAAATTTGGCAGTTACATTCCTGCCTGTTCGTTCTAAGCTTACTTTCTGGCTTTTTGCAGCAGGGCCTTGAACACATCGAGAATCTGCGGGTCTTCTTCGGCAGACAGCTCTGGAGTGTTTTTCTCCAGCCAATCAGAGGAGTGGATTTGGTGCCTGAGAGTCCTAATCAGAGAGTCCAGACCCTCTGTGGGCTTCGATGCTTGGCAGTCCAGCAGCACAAACTCCTCAGCGGCTAGCGAGTCTGTGTCAGGAACGGGCTGGTTGGATGACTTGCTCTGGGGTGATGACGTTGAATTGACAATCGCAGCACTGTCCCCACTTTCCTCTTTCAGTGTTTTCTTGCCCTCATTACTAGCTTCTTTGATGGGGTTTGAATTAGGGCTTGTGCTCTTTGCCTCAATGTCTTTCAAAGCCTCTCTAATTCGCTTCATGCCTGAAATAACACAAGAGTCAGAAGACGTCAGTGACTATTTTCCAATCAATATCTGGTTTAAGACACAAAGTGGGAGTTGAGCTAGAATAGCACAGACCATTCACTACATATCGTAACAGATATAATCTAATAAATGTCTAGTTTATGGTAGAAAATAGGAATTAAAAGATATGACATAACACACTAGAAAACTTGAGAATACAGCTTTTCAGTTCATGATTTATGACATTAAAAGCACAAAAAGTATGCACATAATTCACAATAAACTGACCAACTGGAAGGTGCTGCTCCTCGGTTGCAAACACAATCCGGAACCAGCCGGGTGTGGAGCAGGAGAAGGCCTGACCGCAGCTCAAAAGCACCTTGTGTCTGAGGAAACACCTCCACAGAGCCAGCTCCTCCTCAAATGACGACTCTCTGAGGTACTACCACAAACGGAGAACACAGAGTTGACACATCAAGCTTACAAGAATCCACGCACAGCACAATCAAAAAAGTTATTTGCACTTCAATCAGCTTTGCCCAAGTAAGAACTGAAATGTCAGCCACAACATGTCAGGGTGACTTTGATCTTTGTACCTTTCTGAGGTCAGCCCAGACATACAGCACAGCACGTCTGTCCAGGTAAGGGATGCCCATACTCTGCAGCTCTCCTGTCAGGAAACTGTGAGCAGCTTTCAGTCTGCGTCTGTTCTCAGGCAAGAAATCCTTGTTGATCCACTCTAGAACGTGACAGCACAAAGTGACAATAGGTACGTGTAAATTAATTGCCACTAGTCTCGTGCAGCATAACGTTCAGCAGAACTCAACGCTGTGATCCTGTCATATCAAAGCGAGTCAAAAAAGAGGATGATCTCTCTTGAAATCAGGGAAAACGCTGGGAAGCACATGTTTGGATTAATGAAAACTTTGCATCCAAAATCATTTTGATTCTTATAGTTAAATTCAAACAAAAAGAGAAAGAAAATCTTTTTGTGTGCAAGATGAGCTGTTTATATTAATGATAATTCTGACTAATTAGATGTGAGGATTAAAAGGATAGTTCACCCAAAATTAAAATTTTACCCATTTCTGAGTCACCAGTATAAGAGATCAGTAAGAATGAAACACAGCTGCAGCTTTGTGTCTCCTACCTCGTGAGAGCTTTTGAACCAAGTGCGCGCAAACATGAATGCAGCTCATGTCTAAAAAGCTACAGTGGATATTTTGAATGAACACAGTGTTAACACCGTTTCGAGTCAAATTGGACATTCAATTCCTCTGGAAACTTGAACTTGAAACTTGAAACAACACGAGCAATATGGAGGCATTTTATGATTTTTTTCTGGGTTTTTTTCCATTTGAGTCTGTGGTCACCGTAGACCTCTATTGTATCGCTGTGGAATTCTTTCCCCCAGTGAAACAGAAGGGCTTTGTGGATCAGAAAATGTTCCCAGAGCCCCCTTCAACATAGTTGTGAGTGGAAATTGTGTGAAATTTTAATTTTGGGAGAACTATTCCTTTAATTTTCATACACTGTTTTCCAGCATGTGTGATGCTTGGATCTGTACCTCTGTCCTGCAGCAGCTGTGCTACCTGGTGCTGGGTGGTTCCAGCGACACCGTGGAATGAGCCCATCTGGGCCAAAGCCTCCACGAGGTCTCTGTTCTCAGTGTACAGGGTGCCTATTCGGATCCCTGACATTGCAAAGTCCTGGAAATGGCAAGATGAAATCAATGAAAAAAAAAAAACTAGTAAACGCCCTCTAAAACAAAAAAAAAACACCAGAAAAATTCCACCGTGCAGTCATCTCCCACTCTCACTGAGCTCAGCACAGCGCGTACCTTGCTCATCCCCCACATTACATGCGTCCTCTGTGGGTCGGGCAAACTGAAATAAGAGCACATCATTAGCAGTTAACTGGCTGTCTTCAGACACAATTCCTATGATTAAGGGTCTAATAGAGTAATCATGCAGACGTGAGGTTCATGCAGTACCTTTCCATACTGAGGACACTGTGAAAGGTGACAGATTCATCAAAGACCGTCAGCATGTACACTTCATCCACAATGGCATGGAGCTCATTTCTACAGAGGGAAATGAGTGAAAAGAAATTAATTATAAATGCATCGCAATGCAAATAAATGGCTAATGACTGTATATAATAAAGAGAATGCAATATAATGTGAGATAGTTCCTTCACTGCCCTGTGTCTGTGCAGATGTACTGCAGTTTTACGGATACAGCAGCTCAGTGCCTGCAAGGGACTGTGGAGGGAATTACTCTGGCAAGATCATTTAGAAAACAATAGATGATGCAGGAGGCTCCTTGGCACATGGCTGCACTTGACAATATGGTGATGGTTAAGAGAGGTGATAAAAATCCATCAAGAGCGCTTGATACTTCACACAAGAGACAGAGCTCCTGAGCTGTAAAATAAAAGAGCTCTTCCCAGGAACTGTAAGCAGTACCTTGGCAATGTGCTTAAAGGAGCCACAGGGCTGCAGACCAGGAGCCTTAAGGCCAAAGTGTGATATAATAATGTGGCAGACATACCTTTTGGCAAACTCCAAGAAGGCAATCATCTCCTTTAGGGAATAAATCTCGGCCAGAGGGTTGTGAGGGTTCATCAGTATAACAGCTCGGATGATAAAACCCTAAAAGACACGGTCTGTTTCTAAGCAATATAAAGTGATATATGGAGTGTATTTACAGTCTTTATTGAGATAAAGCCTAAAAACAAATTTTGAGAAAAAATAGAGCATTCAGGGCATTTATCTAAACTACTTTGCCAGAGTATTTTTAGAGAGGTTTGGTCTTTCTTTAAATGTCAGTTAAGGTCAAGTGCTTGAGAAATAAGTACTCTCATGAGTTACCTCTTGCTTAGCTCTTTTCAGACCTTCTTCTAGTTTTCCCACAGTGAGGTGGAATGGTCGACTGTCTTTCCCATCGGCCTATAAAAGAAGAATATATTAATGGAGAAAATTTCATGAACATCCATATTGGACAACAGACACTGGGTGAGGCCACATGACAAACTTAATTTCAACAAAATGTTCACAGAAACGTTAGTTACATTGCACGTTTACCATGAGGAAGAGACAGATATTAAGCAAAAATTTGAACAGAAGCTCAAAGCAAGCGTTGCTAGCGAATCAGTCACTGTTATCCTACCTCACAGTCAAGAGGGACATGAAAGAGTTTGACGTCACTGTATAAAAGGAGATCCTCTTTGATAACACCGTAGAAAGGAGTAGGAATGAGAATGGCATCTACAACATGAAAAACACAACCACAACATGACATCTGAATACAAACACATAAATAATCGGCTTGGAAATCCTCACTGTGAATGTATCCTTACAAACACACACAGAACTGCTATCCATGTGTTGATCACTGTTCATTTGGAGGCAGGATTCATTCAGTATTAATACTGATGTATTATGTAAATCAGTGTGTTTTCAACTCACCCTGGGGGTCACAAATGACTGCAGCTATACATGAGAAGAGGGATCCACAGCCATTCATCACCACAACCTGAGCAAACGCACAAATCCACGGTGTTATGACAGACCCTATTTAACATGACTTACGAAGACAATCATTTATTACTTGTGCAAATGAGCTGCTAACCCTTAAAAAGATGTTAGTTCAACTGCAGTATTTGGAATCTTTATTTAATTATGAGGTTGATAAAACAAAGCAAATAAATCCAATGCCTTTATTTCCTGGACATTTGTATCAGTCATTGGACGGGAACCTCTTTAATACAAGTCAGGGGAATCCAAAAACAATGCTTGTACTTGAATTGTGGTGGAAAATGAATTTAATTCATTTCCTTTAAAAAGTAGGAAATATTCAATATAATCATGTAATTGAGTAAAATGCATAAAAGCAGATAAGAATTAGACGCTGTATGCAATTTAGAGTTAAGTTTCTAAGACAAGTTCCTCTCAGAGTTTTAAAACCATCAATAAATGAATGGATGGGTAGAACTGTAGTGCTGTGGCTGCAGCAGGCGGTGTTACAGTAGATGTATTTTGTACTTTAAATTCAAATCCCTCAGAGATACGGTATATTCAAATGGCATTAATGGCTTTCATATTAAAAGCAAGCATCTTCACTTACATTATCGGCTTTCAGTGGGGTTGGAGAACAGCAGTAGTCAGTCAGAAACTTTGCGACCTCCTCTCTCAGGCTGTAAGAGAGCAGAAAGCAGACAGGCTGTCAAACGATAGATGTTTACTTTGAAAGCTCTTTTGAAAATGTGACTTTACTATGAGCCACTTGTCAAACGTGCATCTTGGTTTCAAATTATCAATTTTAATGTCTTACAACAAGCGTCCCCTCCAGTCTGAATACTGCAACAAGGACGGGTCGATATGTAGCATGTCAGGCTTGGTCAGCTGCGGCAGGGGGGGAAATAAAATTCATTTATAAACACAGGCAGAATAATTGAGAATAATGTTATGTGGCAAACACATATTATAGTCCATAACACTCCACAGTGTTAAATCATTACTACCAGTATGTGACTGCATTAATCTTACCCGTCTATGAAGGAGATCATAACATAATTTGTTCTCACTGGTACCCATGTTGATTATTCCCTGGGAGTGAGAAAAAGAGGACGAATAAATAATCACTATGATGTCTGACAGCTTGACACAGACTAAAAACATGACTCAGGCTTACATCAGGGTTATCCGTGTCATGGTATTTATCTACTCCATATTGGATAAAGCCCTCCTGGAGAATGCCTTGCTGCTGTCGGATGCTGTTACCACGGTTGGACAGGTACACGCTAGGCCCCGGAGTTTCAGCAACCCTCTGTGTTGCCAAAACATTTTGAGATATTTTGCAGGCTTTGACAGATGTGGGCAGCGTTGACTTTATTGCTTCCTGAGTGAAAACGGCCTGTGCTGTGGGAGCTTCTGAGGGTGGCTGAGATAAAGATGATGCGACAGAGGGGGCGGCTGTGGTCATCAGTGAGGCTGACAGATGAGCCAGGGGTGAAGAGGAGGGGTCAGTCAGCGTCGTCTCGGCGGTCGGAGCACCCTGTCTGACAGCAACCAATGCCCCCGTGAGCATGCTGAACAGGCGGAGCTCATGCTGCCGCTCCTGTTCTGCCCTCCTCTCCTCCCGCTGTTCCCTGCGCTCCTCCGCCTGCAGCTCTCTCTCTAGCCGAGCCTCCTCCAGGGAGAGCAGGCGCTCCTCGGCTGACTGCTGCCACTTCAGGAAGCTGGCCAGGGCTTTATCCAAGCACACCTGACTGCCACATCTAGGACCCCTCTGATCCCATGATGCTTTGCCACCCCTTGGACGCTTCCTCTGTCTAACAGATGTTGGGGGATCAAAACCTTCCTTCCTAGGATGCTCAGATGTGTCCTGTGGCAAGGAAACGCCAACGGTCTGGGTGGCAGTTGTGGCAGAGCTGGCAATGTTCAGGTCACTGAAACCTGGGAATAAGAAAAAGACAAATAACTTTTCAGCTATCGATCACTCTTTAAACACACGTTCATGATAACATAGTAACATAGGTAATAGTTATAGTATTTGCACTGACAACCTGAGGGTGAGATTCTTGCATTTGCTGAGATCTCTCCTCGACCCAAAGTGTCCTCTGGCCCCAGGAGAGACTGTCCATCAGTTTCCTGGTCATCTCCAGATCCGTAGTACATCTCGGGTGGTGCAACCCCGGAGTTCAGCATGCTCTCGTCAACATCTTCACATTTAATATCCAGTGGATCTCCAGTTTTTGGAGGCTGACCAAACAGGAACCCGCCTGAAGACACGGGACCAAAGGAGGCTGCTGACACTCCTTGCACGTATGGGTCAGTCCCACCCGGGCTCTGAAACACCTGTTGAGCTATAACAGCTCCGCCCAGGGAGGAGTAAGTGATAGCCGGTCGGTTCGCCAGCACCTTGTCCATCACGTCATAAAACTTCCAGGACCTCAGTTTGTGGTTGTCCTTAATGCGGCGATACTCCAGCTTCATCTTTTTGATCTTCTCTCTGCACTGGTCACCGGTGCGGTAAATGCCCTTTTCCCGCAAGATGTGAGCTATGCGGTCAAACACGCGCTGGTTGCGCAGTGAGCTCTCCAGCTCAATCTGGACCGACTCATCGGACCACAGCTGGAGCAGCTCTACTATCTCCGGGTCCGTCCAGTTGCTGCCTCGCTCATGCCTCCTGCCGCGAAAGTCCATCCTTTAAGTTTACAGCACGGACTCTGCAACACAGGATGAGGAAATGATAGGAAGGAATATTAATAGCCTACGCCTGTCACTTTAACTTCATCAACAAAAACAAACGAGCTTCGGCAGCTCACATTTATTGTTAGTGTTCACACTTTAGAGTAAATATCTGAACGTCATTTTCCCCACTTGTGTCCTCTCACCGTTTATCAAAAGTGCAGCTGTTCGCAGGCAGATAGCCGTGGAGCTGTCACTCAGATATGACATCCACGTAGGTCCTCATATGGCACCGCTGGTTAACCCGGTTAAGACTGGTTTGGAATGGCAAAGCTTTGTTCAGCCGGTGCTAAAATATATAAATCATTCTTAACGGCAAAATTTTCATAACTTGTTATGAACTGACGAGTACAAAAATATCTACATCCGGGTTGACGGCACATGCGTGCTGTCCTTATTCCGGGATAACTTTGGTCCGTGTTAAAGGGGGGAGGAAGCTGCTGAAAGCGGGCTGCACTTCTCTTATACCAGGCTATAACGGGGTAGACACAACCATGCGAGTAAGAGTCGAACTAAAAGCTTTGTGTTATGGCCCCCTCTACCGTACGGTGTGGCGTTTTACCCGTGAGTGTAAGTTCGTTATGTAGCCAGAAGATGGCGCTCACATACAGTGGTATAATTCACCTATCGAGAAAACAAGGAGGCGTGTTTTGTCAGCGGGCTTACTCCGGAATACCCTGGCAACAAAAAAATTACCAATTAAAGCGGTTCATAGCAATAAAAAAATATCAGTCATTCAATTCAAAAATGCAGTTTGTCTTCAAGCATTATTCAATTTTTGTCATTGAGAATATATATTTTTAAATGGATACCTTTAGATTTTATGACGATTATAAATTTATAATGTGTCTCAAACAGTGTAGGTTATCTGTTCATGTCGAACAAATGAATAAACTTAACTTTAGACAACATTATACCCGGTTTGGGCCACCGATAAATGGTGACCCGCCCCTTTTAGTGACCGCGGTGTAACGAATCAAACACACGCGACGGTCCAGTCGACTCTGAGCGTGACGTATTTCCTGGATAAGGTTTTGTGGTAGTTTGTTGTCATCTCCATCCAGTAGTGGACCGTTACATTATATTGTCACGCAGCCCTCTCCTCTCCCCTTTGTTTATTCGTGTATTTAAATTGCTTGCGTGAATTATTGCTAGCTTACTCTGGCCAGCAAACAAGCTTTGTAAAAATAACCGCGCCGCCAGAAGAAACCCAGCAAAATATCTGGGTGCGACGGTTGAAGTTAAGTGACAAAAAAAAAAATAACCATGGTGGTGGCTGCAAGTTGGCGGCGAATGTCAGGGAGGACGAGGTAGCTGGTTTAATTCAGCTTGTTTTGGAGGAGGATGGGTGTGTGCGGATAACATTATTATTCATCTCCTGGACCAAGTAGAGGACGTTACCGCGGCAGGTTAAATGTAAAGTTGAAAATCAAGCCGCAGGAGAAAAAGGAGTCTCCACCCGGAGAGAGAAGAAGAAGAAGAAGATGCAACGGCGTGACGTCTCGGTCTTTGTTGGCATGTTAGTTTGTGTCAAAGCCACGAGTTAACAATAATATGTGTTCAAAGCGGGGAGGGGAGCCTTTGCGAAGTGGGTGGGAACAATGGGAGTATTTGCGGAAAGCATGACGGCTATTTCAGTATAAAGTCTCTGCCAGCACTGCCGACAGCTCTCACCGGTCTTCCCAAACAGGTAAAGCCATCTCCCGTCTGGACATCAGGCTTTCTTGATCCCGTACAGGAGGATCTTTTTTTTTTTTTTGGCTGAAGGAGACATGACTTAGTCCGATAATTGGCCGGCTTTGGTCCGCAGCGCTTCCCCGCTTCTCTGAAGTTTATTGTTGGTAAGTGGACAGCATGTTTTGTTGTGGTGTTTAGACTGTTGTTTTCTGCAGCACTGTAATTTGACTGTTAATTCAGAATTATGTTCTTCCTTCCTGCCTCTCCTCTGTCTTTCTTGCGCCCACACTATACTCCCTCTCTCTTACTTATTCACCCTGAAGCTTTAACAGGCTTAAACCTCTCATCAAGTACTTTTATCTGTATAAGGTGGGAATTGCTGTAATAAATTATAGTTAAATCTGCTTTTCAGGCTTCGCTAAAACCTAGCTGCGCGCCGCTCCTCCTCACACTGGCATCAGAAATGTGTGCCTATTTCAAGAGAGGCAAAATGTGTCCAGTTTACACTAACGAGCTGAAAAACTAAACTTCAAGTGATCTAAGTAATCCTGTCTTGTCCTCTGGTTATTCTTGCTAAATTTCATTTGAAGTGAAACTCCTACTGGGATCTCAACGGGGGAAGGAAGTCAAGGTCAGCAGCTACTGAGGCAAAAAGCAAGGCTACAAGCTCCCACCTAAGTCAGGTTCAAAGCTTAAAATATATCACAATATCAAAGTAATCTTTAATGTTTTTTAGCTCTGTATTTTACCCCGGCCTGATGAGACATCAAAGCTATTAAAAGAGTTGGTCTTGCTTTCTATTTGTGTCTCCAGAGGAAGTCACACTGATGGGTTCACAAACACACCTCGCCTGAGACACCACCTTTTTTCAGTTCTGTTAATTTGTCACCAGCACTGGATTAATCAGAATCAGTAAGCCTTCAGATGACAGTTCACACATTTTATAAGAGGCACAAAGCATGAGTGCAGTGGAGGAAAGAGGTAGGAAGACAAACTTGTCAACAGTATAACTAGGGCAGAGAGTGTTTTGGATGAGAGGGAGTTTGACATGGGAAACAATGCCAAGATTCAGATGGCTGTGAAAAATTGGGTTGGATCTCTCTGTGGGACATCACTTAGAGAATTGATTCTTTCTCCTGGACACATTGCTGCTGCCCTGGACAACATTTTATCAGGCTTTTTCATCTCCGCACCTCATAGATAGTGCAAGCTAAGATGGATTAGGCTTTAGTGCTACTCCGTCATATCATTCTCACTCTCTTGAGCCGCAGATGATCGCCACACAGCTCACTTCCAGCTGTGTACTGCTGTCCTGACAGACTTTCCATTCCTGTGCAATGCTTTTGGTTTTTGCAATTGCACTCTTAACTAGGAGCAAATAGTCCTCTCAGAAGAGGATGCTCAGCTGTCAGTGGCACCCCACAATTTCTGCAGTTCTCTCCCCTGCTTTGTTTTTTTTTTTGTTGTTTTTTTTTCTCTGAGAGGGGAGCAAAGAGCACATGGTGGGTGTTGATTTGGCTGGTAGGCAGCCTGTAGCAGAGCATGAGTGTTGCGTATGGTCCGTCCCCGCTTCGTGTGCTTCTCATTAGCATGGAAATCGCCTGTTCATTTCCATCAAGAGTGGCTCTGTTGTGTAGTCACATTATGTTTATCACATATCTCTGGGTTGATAATAATGTAAGAAAGTTAGCTGAATACATATATATGCTGTTTTCAGATGCATCACATTTGCACTATCAGATGTGTTCATGTTCAAAACTGTACAGCTGATCACTAGGCAGTTTCTCTGGTGCAGCTGGGGATCGAGTGTTTTCCAGGCACTCATCCAGGTTGGTAGAAAAATCAATTGGGCAGCTTCTTGGTCTCAAGTCCAGTTCTCTTAACTTCAACATTTTATTCCCAGTAGTATGTAGCTCAAGAGCTGGACTATACTTAATAAAATCAAATATCTGAATGCATTTGATTCAGTGCCATGATATTGATAATGTGGTGAGACAGTCAGGGGAGCTGTCAGTATTTTAATCAGTAAATGAAAAGATGGTCCGGCAGATAGAGTCATTCTTAAATCATTTCACTCAGTAACAATTAATTCATACTGAATTTTTGAATAATGATGTACTGACCGATTTTAATTTTGTATAGGAGTTCTTCAGCTAGGTCTCTTTTATAGTCAAACAAATAGCTTTGTTTTCAGAGACAGCACTAACAGCAAATAGTATATCAAGGTGGACTTTGAAATTTGAAATTGAATTTTGAAATAACAGTAGATAACCATAAATTAAAAAAGGACACTACTTTCACGAATAATGAAAATCTAATTAATAAATGTCTACTAAGTGACATAATTTATGAATATTTAAAATAATATTCACTGAATACCAATAACAATGCAGAACAACTGATAAACTGTATAGTTGACCCAAACAGAGTGATTGCAATGACTTTGGAGCAGATTCTTCCTGTAAATATTAAAGGGGATTTTGTTCAGATACTATTTTACTTAAATCTCTATCTATGTTTTTATGAATATGAACATTATCAGGAAATTTATTTCAACACAGCATCCTTCCCACATCTCCAGCAGTCTGGCTCATAACAACTCTTAAAAGCTAGTGTTCCTGTAAACTGCATGTCTGCAGAATATCCCGCAGTGGACAGGCTGTTACCCAAGGGCTTAATGGTGATATCAAGACAATAATGAATGCACAGTGGGGATGCATTGGTGATCCATCGCCCCCTCTTCTCAGTACAGTTGAAATAGTGAGGGGGGTGACACAGGACAGCAATCACTCTGTGGTTAGTTTGTACAACACGGTCTTGTTCTGCTGGCCACGAATTATCTCCACCCGGGCCATTGTGGGTGAAGTGCATTTCACAAGGGTAACTTAGCTGTTGTTGCCAAGGCAGAGAAGAGGATCTCTCATTTTGAATTTTCTAGAGAGGACATATAGTGTTGTGATAGCAACAACCTGTTGTTGCTGCTGCACTGTTTCTTAAGAGAATACATTTTTTTTACCAAAGTTTTTCCACCATTATCGCCACAAGATACTGAACTGCAATTGGACAACTGTCAATAACTTCAAGCTTAAGGTACTGAATTAATAATTCATAGTTTTCATGTTGTATTAGCATAGCACAGGTCATTTATCTGTCTCTGCATTTTCTCTGGTACACTTACTTGTGTGGCACTAATGTCTAAAGAGGTTACGCAACTGATTGTAAAGTCACAAGTTCTCTTGTGCTTTGAAGGTTGAAGTTTCATCTCAGTTATAGGCCTTTGATGTATATTGTAGGAGTAAGCAGTCTCTTGTTAACTCCTCTCCAGGCTGTGTGTTGAGAGGAGGCGTTTTGGGTGTTGTTGTATTATGTGTTTGTTATTTACTGCAGTGCTGTAAGCTGGGGGGATACCACCCCTTTGTTTTTCTCTCCATATATTCCTCACTCATTCAGCCCTCTCAATGACAGCAGACCCTCTGCTCCAGCTTTTTGTGACTCCAGCATAGCATCTAATGAGCTCGGCAGAATTGCACCGTGGGAAGAGTGACAGCCCCCAGTCATGTTTGCACCACCTCTCCTGCTGCGTTTAATCTCAACCACTCCTAAATGTGTATGTGAAAACATGGATTCATTCCGTGAGCTTTGTCTTTGAATAATGTGTTAATGCCATTAAAACATAGACTAGTGGTTTAGGTGAATGTAGGGAAGGGCATCCTCTGCAATGGTTAAAAGGTAAAATGTTTCCCTGTTGTGGATATTAAAATTTATTTAGAACTCAAGGCAAAGACATCAGGTTACCGGCAAACTAATTACCTTGTAACACTGCGAAATTGCCCACTGCCAGTAGGCATTCTTTCAATTAGAATTTGTTGATTATATTTTCCAGGTCCTTGAAAAAGGGCTAGCTTTTTGACAGAAGGCATTTTCACTGTGGAAAATCAACATTGATCACTAAAAGAAGGTATTTTTTTTCTAAAAGAAATTAAGAGGATCAAAGCTTGTGCATTTTATGACAAACCTTGACAGTGTTCTCCAAAAGTATCTAAAGGCTAAGATTTTTTAGTCCTTTTGTAAAATCCTGATTCCAAAAAGTTGAGACTCACTTGTAAAAAATATTTTAACAAACATGATCTTATCATTTGTTAAGTGTCCCTAAGCCCTTGAAGTAATATCCTGTATATAATCATGTATTTTGCAAAGTGCCCCCCCCACACACCATCTTGCTTGTGAACTACTCAGCCTTTCCAGAATGCCCTTACAGCCAGCCATGATACTATAACCTTTTACCAATGAACATGTTGACCTTTCCAAACAGGCGTTTTAGAAGCATTTTGCAACTTTCTGTCTTACGTTGTTCCCGTCTCAACATGTCGTTGGCATCAGATTCAGAATTCAGAACACTCATATTTACAAAAATCAATTTAAAAAAAAGGCTGCCAAGGTAAAACTTTAGATAAAGTGTCTTTTTACTCTTTTTAATTGAGTATGTGTCAAAAAGAAATAGCGAAATGACACATTCTGTCGCATTAATGTTTTTCATAACTTCCCAACCTCTTTGTTTCTGGGATTTTTTGTCAGAGGGCCAAGATGATCTGCAGACATGCTGCACTTGGGCAGTAACATGTCACCACAACCGTAAACTTTTCTAAACTGTTCCCTACCATGTGCCCTTTTTTGTTGTTTCCAAGTGTTGCTAAGTACCATTTATTCTGCTAGTACAGTGGTGTTGGGAGGTGAACAGGCTTCTGCTTTTAGACGGTGTCGTCTACTGCCAAAATAACTACCACTTAATTGGAATGCACTGTGAAAGCACTTTCTTTTCTTTCACCTTCAATGCTGGTGAAGAAGTACACACTGAGCCACTGTCGCTGAAACGGTCTGCTCTGCTGCAGGTTTGTCTTACCATTGCAGAAGACATTGTTTCCTGATGTTTTTCTAAAATCCATTAACAAGACTGAAAGTCACAAGCCCCTTGCAGCACCTGCAGACTGCAATATTCATTACACTCCCAAATTTAAAACAGTTTGACAGAATGAACACAACACTGATGATTTTGCTATTCTAAGAGCCATGGGGGAGTGGGGATAAAAATGTTAATTTGTCCTTAGGATGATTACTGGGAAAAGAGATGTGGTCATTAGGAATGAAAAGAGGATTTCTCTCCAGTGGGAACCTAACACTGCTGAAAAAAGAATCATAAGAATCTTCCTCCTCAATCGTGACATGTCTCGTGAGCACAGCAGTCTGAGATGACATTTAAGTCGGAGGAGGTAAAACTCTCATTGAGTTCAAAATGAAGTGATAATCTTTAATTGATCATGAATGTGTGCTGTCATTTTCATTGCCCATTGGTGCTGACAGTCAGGCCCAGCTTTGGCCTGTTGGCGTGGGGCAGTCAACAAAACCTGATTTACTCCCTGGGGACTATGAATTTTTAATAGCATGCTTTGTGTAAAGGAAAACACATTTTTGACCTAATAGTGGCACAAGATGATATGCCAGCGGGCTTTCCAATCACCAAATCGATACTAATGGGAGAGTTTTAATTTGTTAGACAGCACAATCCATCAGAATTCTCGTTCTCGCCTTGGTACATGTATTCCAGTCTTTTAGTGGCCCAACACCTGCGGTAATTGTTGTTTGTTTTGTTTTTTTCTTTCTTTACTTTCTTCACCATCTGTTGTTAGCGGTTGCCAAGATATCCTGCTCTAGACTGTAAGTGGCAATCTCAAAGATTTAAGTCCCAGTTGATTCTCGGTACCTGTAGTCAAGAGCATTCAAGGGGCAGAAAAACAAAACTGTTGTATTAATCAAGAAGTCAGGCATTTTTTGGCCTCTTTCCATAATTCTGTGAGCAACCAAGATCCGATTTTATGCTGCACACAGCATGAGTCTGCGATCCTCAGGGCACAGTGAGACAGTGAGTTGGTTACATCACTGAGAAGTTGGAGGTGTGCAGCCTGCAACTCCTCATTTAGCAGCTAACTGTGGCCGCTCAGGCTTCTTCTATTATTCCCTGCAAATTTTCCCATATGTCTCATAAGGCAAATAAGGCCATTAGCTTGTTTTGAAGACACATTTTTGATGAATGGCAGCAGTACATGCTCACTGACAAACACGTTGCTTTTCCTCTGGCTACTTCATACCAAAGTCCCCTCGTGTTTTGCCAGTTAAATGCTTTTAATGTAAAAGTCCAGCAGTAGCAAGTGCTCAGTTTGATTTAGCAGGAACCTAATATTGTATTTTTCTGGGATTGTCACCATAGACACTCAGTTTATAGCATCACAAATACATAAATGTTATAAAGACACCAATCATTGGCTCATAGGATCAATCACTATTGTGTTACCTCGTTTCATGATAGATGGCCACTCCACAAAAACTTACACAATGAAAATACTTGAGATTGTCATTGAAAGTGTTGCACACACAAATGGACTAACTGCCTGACTTATCGTTATTTCAAAATTTAAAAAACAGACAAGAACAGCAAGTCCATGTGCTGAATTTTTTCTCCCAAATCCAAATGTTCTGTCCGTCTGTACCTGCCAGAATGTTTGAAGTTCTTTCTCTCAGCAAATCTCCAAACGTCCTAAATTAACTCACCAGATTTAATTTGTGGATTGGAAACTAAAGTTCCCCCTTTTATTTTACAACCTTTCATGGAGTAACAGGGATTGACTCACTAAACAGCAATTTGATTCCGCGTTGGTGGGATCAGCAGCGGGACTGGACAGCCATTTAAACCTGCATCACCTCCCTCCTCTTCATCTCTCTTAGGGTGAGCTGATATTCTTTGCGGATACCCACACCTTCCCATCTTTCTTCTCACTTAGAGTCGGTTATCTTACCTCCAGGCATACCTTTTTATGTGTGTCTTGTGGCCTCCTTCCCTACAACTCAAAGAGCTACAAATCAAAAGCCCACGAAAAATCTTTGAACATCTGCTCAAATAATGGTCCGTTTTATCACACTTGTTATTTTACTCTTCAATTAGAATATGTCATATGGTGCCTTCTCAGACATAATAAGAAGCTGGTTAAATTCAGATTTTAGAATATCCTAAAATTGAGAATGGTGTCTGAGTGAGCATTTAAATGTCCCTCTGACGCCTCACCACAAGTAGCTGTGTACTGGTTTGCTGTACTGCAGCAACATGCCTACCGTATATCATTATCATAAATTACCATTTCAGGTCTAAGAAGGATGAGGGGGGATTGAAAAATATAATTCTGCTTATGACAGAGCCCTTCGCTGTTTCAGCTTAATATTCATGCCTAGCACATTAGAGAAGAATTTTTTTTTTTTGGAGTTTGACGGTTGACAGGGATCTAAGTATGATGCATGACAACATCTGTGGGTGCGCTGTTTAATTTTTGCTGCAGTTTGGCTTTGTTATCTGATTGGTATCTGCAGTAGATAATTCAGGCCTAAGAGTGACCCACTTAGGAAGGCCATGTTTGTTTTTATAGCCGGCTCTGTCCTCTCATCTGCAGGCCACCGTTCTACTTTGCTGCTGTAAGGTGGAGCAGCCCCACTCTGCTGGGGGAGCAGCATCAGACGGACGGGTAGACTGCACCATCAAGTGTTCTCCTTTTCATGGATGCCAGGGTGGCCCTGCTGCACTTATGGACAGTCCTTGTCCTTGTGACAGCAGAAGGGAAGTGGATTGATGCTGCAGAGGTCTACACCAACACATGGGCTGTCCAGATCGATGGAGGGCCAGAGGAGGCCGACCGCATCGCCAAGGAACATGGTTTCATCAATCATGGCAATGTAAGTTCTTCTTACAGTATACTGTGTGTGTGTGTGTGCTTGCCCGCACGAGTATGTACCCTCTTAGGAGATGTCTATCATGCTAAACTGTCTGTATCACACCATGTAAGACAGTATCCTTCCACAGCTACAGCTTGTAGATGAACATCGATGTAATAAAACTGTTGTACATCAGAGCAGAGCATCACAGAGCCTGATGTGACACCTCCAGGCAGTCCTGTTTGTGCAGTGGATTGCAAAAGTGTGGCCCCTTCCGCTTCTGGTAGCTTTAAAGTGGGGCATTTATGACTTCCTAACCCACTTGCAGACAGTTAGTTTACTGAGTAGTGTTAGGAATAGACGGGAATAATAGACTATTTCAGGTTTATTTCAGGGTCTCAGGGAAAGTTGTTCTATTAAATTATAATGTAGGTCGTTTGATTTTATTTTTACCACTTATGCTTCAATTTTTTAGGACTGGCGAGTCATTTAATTAAATGGGTTGTTGTGTCATGCTGCTTGCAGATGGAGAAAAGAAAAAGAATTGTTAGAATATCGGGAAGAGAGAAGGAGAAGTAGTTGTGACTTATTGTTCTTTCAGTGATGTGTTAAGTCTTATGAATAGCAAAATGCTTCTAAGGCTAAGCTTTACCATATTTGTGCTCAGCAGTTGACAGTGAGTTGCTATTTGGTCCCCTCTTCCCTTGTTGCTCTACTTGAGTCTTAACTTCATTTGCATGCATCTTTGTGGAGCTGCCTGAGTGCTACACACACCAGTGAGCAGCCTTCTGGATTACTTCTTAGGAATATGTGTAGGAGGTTCTGCATATTCCCACCCCACTTCCCCCCACATCAAATAAAGAGGATTTTCTGAAAGAGAGGTTTAAATTAATTCAGGCTTATCTTTGTTTTCTTTATTTTGTCAAAGATGGAGCTTTGTCTGGAGCACACATATAGATGTTTTTAGTTTTTAGTCTCCTTGCTTTGAACAATTGTCACCTGTTTTTAAAGCAAACTGGACAAGATTAGATGTGTGTCATCACTGAATGCTCTTTAATCGCTCTTTATCCGATTTTATTGCATTGTATCCATGTAAATTAACATAAAGCCTTTGTAAAAGACTTAAAATTCTGCTTGACTCTTGAGTTCATTAAGTATTGATTTGAATTGTTGCGGTTGTTCGAACAGTCTAAAACTATTGTACCGCAGGATGAAAGAAAGCATACATTTGGTGTAATGGCCCCTAACAGACTTAAACTCCTAATTGCTTCGGTGAATTCTAGATCAATCTCAAAAAATCAATCTCTAGTCTTAGTGAATCGGGTAAAATGAAAATGATTTGTTCAATATTCTGCTCACAGAAAACACATACATATTCTAGGCAATTCACCAAGGGACACAGTGCTATGGAGCAAGAAAAAAGTCTCTTTCTCCAAACGAGACAATTCTTCCATCTTTTATATTCCCCTTATGTGATCACTTTTCCTAAAAAAAAAAAAAAATTATGGCTCTCTTTCGCCTGTTTATCTCCCATTCTCTCATTTCATCCTTCCACAAAGACATCTCCAGCCTCTATTCTCACCATTAAACCACTAGATTAATGGGGAGATGTATAGCTCTATTTATCCCGTCTGTTAAAAAGTGATTGCGTCAAAGGAGGAAAGCTAGAAGTCGTCCCATGAAGGAATCTTGTAAGACGTCTGTCTGTAACTGAATCTTTGATGCCATATGGCAGCTCGTCATTTTAGTGTATGTGACATTAAGGTGCTCAGGTCTTGGAGCTTGTAATAGAAGTTGTAGTCCCATTTTACAAGATAGGTCCTAAAAACATAGCAGATACTTAATCCCAGCCAAACAACAGCACTTTTCTGTAGTTCTGTGTGTGTGATACCACAACCTACAAGATGTCTGTCTCCTCTGCAGTTTTTTTTTTTTTTTTAATTTTTTGAAGAAACTTTACAGTGGAGCTTCTTTTTTCAGTTTTGACATGAGAAGCAGATATTTCAACAGCGGGTCTATCTGCAAGTTTAGAGAGCGTGGAAATGGATAATGAAAAGAGAGTAGGAAAGGAGGTAGAAAGAAATTGAGATAATTGACAATTTCTTATTGGGAAAAAGAGAAGTGAAATATGGTTAGAGCAGGATGGCTGTAAGAACGTGTGGGAGAGACTAGCAAAAAAAAAAAAAGGAAAGCTAGCTAATGGAGTATGGTATTACGGACCAAAAAGCATGAGTGCAGGATGACTGAAAGGCTGAAATTTAGTATTATCCACTGTCTAGAATTAGATTTTGTGGGAGTACATCTTCAGTCATTGTTTCACAGAGGCACCAAAATAAGTTTTATTTTAGTCTCTAGTCCCTGAGTGGGTGCTACGAGAGAAGGATTAGCTACAGTATGTGCAGTGTCTGTGCACTGACAGTGCAGCGCGGGTTATGTGAGGGTAGGGCTGGGGGCTTAGAGTGGAAACGATTTTGTCATCTTTCCATCATCCTTGGTGGTTGTTCTAAAGGTGCTTGATGAGAGCAAGGAGGCATATGTATTATCAGGAGATAATGGGATTTTGTTCACTAATGTGATTACGGGATGAGCTCATAACTGATTTTTGTTGTTGTTGTTGTTCACTGCAGTGCCCAGAAATACCTTATTGTCTGAGTGCATCTTTATCTATGTATTTGCAGATGCAGTCATTATGTTTCAGCCTAATTTTCTTTGAGTGGGTGTGAGGGGAAAAAAAGGGTGCTCGCGTGGGTGCCTGTGTGCATATGTGTGCATTTGTGCATGTGTGTGTGCGTATGTGTCCGTGTGTGTGTTTCCATCTGTGTGTTTAACCCCAGGGTTTAAATGTAAATGTCATCAAGACTCCTAAGGTTGCATCAGCTTTTTACAAGTTGTCATTAAGTGTTGTCATATCTGTTTCTTTGTAATTTTGTTCGGCAGTGTTTTGTCTTTTTTGCTTTTTTGAATAATTCTTTTGTGTGGGTGTGCCAGACCAGAGATTAAAGCTAAATGCCATGTTGTGTATTTGCCGAGCCGAGTCAGAATCATTGTTTTTATGAGGATGGGCATACTCTGTGGGCGTTGACAGACTGAATCACCTCGCTCTGTGGAATAGAAGTCTAATGCCAGAGCCTTTCTGTGTCTCTTTTTCTTTCTATCCCTCTCAATACATCTCTCCATCTGGGCCTTTTGGTCTCTTTCTATTTATAGCTTATTTACTCAGAATGTGGCTATAGTGCAATCTGCAAAAAAAAAAACAAAACACCAAACTTCCCACCATCTGCTTCAGCGGCATTGGGCCTCTTCAAAACTGCAGGAAAGCCCTCTACTTGCTCTTGTGTTGTAGAGGTAACAGGTCATTTACAGGGAGTGAACAAGTTTTGATTGCAGTCACCTTGCATCAGCTGATTGTACTGTAACATTTCTGCAAAAATCCAATATGCCTGCTGAATTTTTTTTTTTCCGACCTCTGTTTTCCAATTTCATAACATCATATCCCCAAACACACACACACACATATACGCACACACACACACGGACACACACACACTTGCCATATGCTAAAAATTGTTATTGTTATGCGCTCAAAGGCTATTGTTCATCATCGCTCTGCATATGATACCTTGCCAACTGTATGAAGCACAAGCCTACCGAGTGACCAGTTCTCTCTCACTCCCAGTTTCTTTTTGCGGATCTTTTATACATTCTAAATAAACTGTACTGGCAGGGAGAGCAACAAAATAGACATCTGATACAAAACTCACTCCAGCCTGCTCCCTGTCTCTCTCTCTCTCTCTCTGTTCCACTTATCTGGTGGCTCTGTTATGGTCACAGCACATCAGGACAGAGTTAATGTTTAATTGCTTAAGAAGTGACACGTATGCTTTTAAGATGGTACATGGGCAATTTGCTCTGTGGGTGAAGAGAGTTGGATTTTTTCATATTGGAATATGATTTGTAAAGCGAGCTCTGTCAGGCTGATTATGTCAGATAGTGTCTTTGCTTTCATTGCTTCCATTTGCCTTGAGTGCAGTCGGGAGGCATTTGTTTACTTGTGAGTGTGTGCGATGGTGTGTGTGTGTGTTGGTGTGTGTGGTTTTTCATTTGTTTGGCTTTCTGATGTTTTTGTCCTCATTTTAAGGTAATAGTTTATTAAAAGGAACATCAAAAGTATCTCTGGTTCTCAGTCTCAATCTCTTCCTGTTGTTTTCTCTCAGGTGCATACCTGTTCTGAGATGTTCACATCCTCACACCTCGGTGCTCAAGTTTCACTCATAAACCCATACTACACTGCTCTGAGACACACAGACAGGCAATGACTGCATGTGCAGTATTTGCTGTCTTCTATCTCCCACAGGACTTTAAAGGGAAAATAAGGAATGTCTCTGAATAAAAGCTGTGAAGTCTTGCCGTTGGCACCAACAAATCTCAATAGAAAGAGTCTGCGGAGGTGCTAATATATTGTAATGGCACCAGGAGATTATTATAAGAAAGAGAGTAAAATTCTCTTTAAGCAGAATCCTCTGTTGCACTGTTGTCCCAAATCTTTTACAGAATAATTCATCCATCTTTTTTTAATTTTGTTCTTTATTTATACCA
>JAPZDY010000023.1:9898818-9945046 GCA_029783645.1 Ctenochaetus hawaiiensis
TATTTATACCATGTAACATTTTGTCATTGCAGTAAGTTTTCACCTTGGATGAGTTAAGAATCATGCAGAACTGGTTAAATTTCGTTTTACTGACAAGCATGCTCATTAAAACAGATTCTTGGCACTCTTTGTCTTATTAATAGAACATAACTCTGTCATTACAGTCAAACTGACAAAATTCACAAATTGTGAAAAATGTGGTGAAGGTCTTGAACAAAGTGGAGTGGTAGTTTATGTGACAAGAGCTGATAAAATTAACCAAAATAAGGTTTGGGGTCATAATATGTTACATTATGTTGTCTTAAACATGGAGGTGGTGAGTGTTACCTAGAAACTACGAAATATAGTAAGTGCTTATTCTCTGCTTAAGAAGAGCTAATAAATGTACAATAAGCAGCATTGCTCTTTATGCCAATAGTGTGTTCATCATTACTTATTCAAAGCATTAATATTTATACAGATGGATTGACTAACGTTGCCCTGATTCACTGCTACTCTCTCAGCATCATTTCCTCCGAAACATCAAAACACTGCATGACTTGATCCATAATCCCACACTTTCAAGATAAAGCCCCCCAGGTCTCCCTTTTTTCAAGGTTGTTACAATAGTAAACAGCCACTGAAGAGACACTATTTAATGTGAATCAGTGAATCAGTTATGTGGATCTAGTATCCACTCCATTGAAGCAATGGCAATCCAATACAAGTATGGACTTTGTTTTTCCACACAGCCGCATTTGATTTTGAATTGGTGGTAGTTTGTGAGATTGAAGTGGCAGCTTGAATGGTCATTTTAGTCAGAGCTTGTCTTATTCAGTGTGTTGACAAACAGCTGTGTTGCAGAGCCCTTGTTGGTAAATCAATAATAAAAACCTGCATGAAATGTGGATACTTGTGTCCCTCAAGAATTTTGAAGAAAAATCTCTCTTCTGTTTTTTTAATTGCTTTGTGTTTGTTTGTTTTGCAAACCATAGCATTTCCCTTACACCCATAAACTGCTTCATTTTTAAGTTTTTGAAGTCTTGCAAGCAAATTGGTGGATTTCAAACATTGACCTGAGGTTTTGAATCCATCCTGCACAAGGCATTGTAACATTGTTTCACCCTTATTATCATTCTTAGTTATTACGCTTTTAATGAACTTTTAACATGCAAACATTAACATGGCAATAATCCTTTTTTGAAAAGGATTTATTCACACTTTATTAGCATTCTTCATCTTTCCGCTACATCCTCTACATTTCAAATGAGGAACCAAGTATTTTGATTTGTGTTAGCATGCCTGCTGGCACCATAAATCTGCTATTTATTTCTTTAACCTCATGTCCTTTCTTTTGGTCATGTCTGTTTTCAGAAACTATCCCCCTGTCCTTCAGTCAGTCTGTCTGTCTGACTGTCTCTTGCTCTCTCTTCCTCTCTGTCTGTGTATTTATTTTTGTAAAGGTTAGTTATCCCCTGCTCAGTGCCTCATAGACATACTGTAAAGCCCCTGTGACTGCCTGCGTGCTGGCACACCAATCTACAGCCTGTTCTGGTATTAGGTTGCCATGGAGAAAATTGCCAGCATATTATTCCCAGTAGATTGACTCCAGCGTTGGAGAGAGGGGTCACTTTTTTGTTGGCAACACAATACCATGAATTTTTGTAGATTTCAGTGCCACTTTGCATTTAAAAAATGAGTAACTTGACATTGTGCTCTCACTAACACAATCCTATAAAAGCCACAGGGGGAATGATGCTTTGACATCTTTTTCATTTCCCTCTGTGGATCTTTTTCACATTTTCACACCTTATCCTGTTAAATCTCTTTCTTTCTTAAATCTTTCACTATTTACAGGTTGTGTCTCTCTCCTTCTCCACTTTTTAGTGGTCCTCTCTACTATTTCAGTGTTTACTGATCTTAGTGAAGTGTACCATCGTGTCCTGGAGCTGTCCCTCATTTTAAAAAAACAGTGCTCTATTATATGGAGCCTGCAGCTACAGACCATTTAGCCGTTTCCAAAACTGTCTCCTAAAAATTGGTTTGTGCTGTGCCAGAGACGTGGAGAAAACCTTACCCAAGAGGGTCAAAGCTGTGTGTAACATGTGATACTAACATGTTATTGGTAACAAGTTTTCTGTCAGGTTTTGGACTAGAAGAGAGGCAAGGTTAGAGAGTGGTTGTTGTTTTAGTGGAAATGATGGTCTGGTTACGGAAAGACCAGGCTGTATAGGTCAAGTACGTGAAAAAGAATAGTGTATTGGACTCCTTTCTGTTCCTCAGAGATATAGAGTCAGCAATGCATGCGGATTGTCTGCCTTCATTTAAGTCTCTTTTCTCCAGGGAGGTCTTTTTTAAGACTACTCACATACCATAATCTTCCCGTTATTGACTTCAGATGGCTTGGAGTAAATTGAAGATGGAACTCTCCCTTTGTAAGGCATTGACTTTTGTTCACAGGGAAGAACGTAGCTACAATATAGTTCAGCCTCAGGTTCAGCTTCAACAGCCACCACTTTACTGCTTTAAATTCTTCCACAGCTGCAATATGTAGCTTCCACAACTGTTCTTTGGGCGATATATGTTCAGCCATGTAACAGGGTAGAGCGTAAACAACATGTTTTCATGACTTTTGACTAGATGAACAAACCACAAACCACTGTGAGGTTGAGCCAGTTTAGAGATTTTTTCATGTGTTTGGTGTTTGCTTGTGGGATTGTTTATGACCATGTGTGTGGGGGGTTTTTTTCCGCACTTTTCACAAAGTAATTGGACAGTACTTCTGGTTGTTTGCCCTTGGGGAAATTAGGAGAAAGTAAAAAATAATAGAACAGTTAATTCTACCTCATTAGCAGCTATTGTCTGAAGGACTGTTTTCTGTTTCTGATCATAGAGAGAATACCTCCTTCCGTTTTTGTTGGCATTGTTGTGTATGTATAATTTATTTCAATAAAAAATAATGCCAGTGTAATGCTAATCAGTAACAGAGCCTTGATGCTAATAATCTTAGTGTTTTATTGAGACCTGTTCAGGGTGGTGTTAAATTGCCTCTTTGGTAAATTTGGAAGTCGTAGGTGGTGTTGTTGACTTTAAGAAGCAGGGTTAGACAGGGTCAGAGCTCTACCAAAGAGGTCCTTTCAACCTTACTGCAATAGTAAACCATTCTGTGGCATATTCTAAGCTGAAATTGACCAGTTCAAATTTCAGAAAACTAGTGCTTGATGCAAGGCTATTTTATTATGTTAATTATGTTAATGTTTATTAGTACAGGTCATTATGAGTATTCTTCCTACTGTTGACCTCAGAGTTTAGATCAGATCCAATATAATATTTACGTGCAGGTCTTTTGTGTAACTACTATTTACGACAATCCTCAGCTGTTGCACATTGGTACTCAGAGTATCTGTCAGAGTGTTGACTGCACTGAACATGTAGCACACAGGTGTACTTCACAGGATCATTTGTATAACAGTCAATGTCAACTAACACATTCTGAATTGCTCTGTAGGTGTGTAATGATTCATAAATTGCATCTAAGCATTGATGATAAGTGATAATGAAATAAAATTACTCATTTGTATGCAAGGATTGAAAAGCGGATACTGGCACTATCACTGCTACTGCCATCACTGCTGCTACTAATGCAGCCATTGAGGCCTATTTTCCACAAAATTAGCTCTGGTTCTTGAGCCAGTTACATCCAAAATTCTTTGAACCTCGATGCTGTCTAGCGAACCAGTCGGTGTGTCCACCAGTTTTGAGCGGAAACATTTAAGTCTTCAATGTGTCATCACACCCACGCACAGGACAACCTGCTTTTTTTTGGTTCTGGCCAGAGGCCGATTATTTTAGGTTCTTCATCAATCTCTCTTTTATATTGCTTTGAAAGGTTCTAAATTACTAATGCAAACTTTGATAGAACAGGTTTCATGTAGGTAAAAAAAAGTGTGAGTGATATATACTGCAAATGCTAAGACCATTCCATCTGAAGTCACAACTGTAGGCGAAGTTTCCACTCAGAGTAAACAGTCTATTGAAGCCTATTCATGGAGTTATGAGTGAACATGCTTCTTTGATATCTGCAACTTTTAATTTCTTTAATTGTTAACCAGTATGGAAGATTATTATTATTACTGAATCTATTTGTGTTTATAAAATGTAACAAAATTATGTAAAAAAAAAAAGTCCTTCTTGTAGCAAATAGCCAACTTGAATATCCAATCAAAAAGCTTTCAAGCCAGCAACCCGCACATCTACTGAGCTACTGAGCTTGTCTTTTTCTGCTTTTCTGCTGCTGGGAGCTCATCCCTTGTCCTGCCTATAGGAGAAAAAAAATATGCACAAACCTTGAGCCAGCTTTGGGATCTCCACAAGGGATATCTGTATGCTAAACAATATGGCCGATCAGGCAGTGTTTAGGAGTTATTACATGTGTAGCCATGGTTTTTTCTACCATTGACATGTTATAATCAGATATTTCTATTCCCTTGCTGTGCTTTTTGCCTCTAGCCATTCTAATCCTTCCTTTGAGAAAATTTTACTAGAAATATAATATGCATGTATCAAGAAGTACAGAAATTAAAGTAAAAATTAGATATAGAACAATGCAAGTATATGCAAGGGGGAAATTCCTTCCCAGAGGTGAGAGTGAGAGTTCATATCAGTGCTCAGCCTGTATTACATTCGGCTGGGAAAACCCACAAATATCTGTTACATGAAACAGCAAAGATCATCTGAAGCCTGCATGTATACAAACAGCAAGTAATTTGACTGTGACTGAGGACAGGAGACAAGTTATTAAGAAATGATGAGTTTTTTTCTTTGTTGAAATGTATTATTTCTTTGGCTAACGCATAATGTTATCTTTTATTTCATATTAAAGCTTTTCATTTTTCATTTATAAATTTCATATCCTGTTAGGCTGCCATTATTATGCCTTAGATTTTTTTATTATTCTTTAAAGCATGCAACCAGTCAATTTTGCATTAATATTTTAACACCCCTTAAAATGTAAATCAGACCACAGCAATCCACAGTTAGTTCGGATGAAAGGGAGTTATGGACAGAACTTCAGCGGGGGGTTCATGGCTGAGTGCTTGCACTGCATTCATGAAGCTTTTAGTTTTCTTGTAATTCGAGAGGTTCCTATCAAAACCACGCAAACAAGAATGAAATATTTAAGTTAAATATATTATTTTCATAGTTTCAGAAACTAATTACGACCACTGGCTGTAAATTAACAACAGTTCTAAATACTCATAAAAAATATTGAGCACATATTTTCTTGAAAACACTCTTTTTGTACAGCTGCATCAGACCATACTAGAAAACACAAGATGTCAGCTCAGCTTGATGCATTATAGAGCAAAATAATCACCTTTGTTCAAAATTACTCCTCCAGAGACTTGTACATCAATGCAGCACCAGCATATGATCATTTTTAAATTCTGCATCAAGGTGTCTTTAATACAGAGGAAGGAAAAAATTCTTGACAGTGATGAAGCATTGGTTTTTCTTTGAGGAATTCAAATGACCGTGTACCCTGACCTCCCTGCTGTGCTCCGCTGTGTTTTAGGGATTGTGTGGGAAGACAAATTATGTTTTTATTTTCCATTAAAAAGTAAAAGAGAAATCAAACAAAAAATTTATAAGCCAGCACTGAAAATATCTACAAGGATTCATTGTCTTACCAGACCATGATCCAAAAGCCTATTTTTCTTTCTTGCTTTATTCTATAAAAAAAGTCTGACAAACTGATATGACGCCAGAGAAAGGTATGCAGGGCAACTCGTACTGTGTGCTTTTGTAGAACAAAGAAAAAAAATATGACCTTTTGAGGAAAGCAGAATGGAGGAGTAAAAGGTCTGCAAGGCTGGAGATATCAGGCTCCCCTCTGAAGCGTGACACTTGGTCAATTGTTGGCTGATGCGATTTCGCAGAGACAAGACAGAGAGTGAGAGGGAAATAAGAAGGCAGTTGGGCTTCTCTGACTCTGGCCTTGTTGGTGAACAGATTGCTTTTTCCTGGAGTTTAAAAAAAAGTTGGAAATATTTTTTTTTCAATAACCTTTTTTAATTATACATAAATTTAATTTAACTTAGGAATGCAAAATAAGGATTTTTTTCAGCCAATGTGATAAGTGGTAATTACCTTCTCCTTAGGGCTGGTGCTCTTAAGAGAAAAATAGTAAAAAAAATAAATGATAAATTCACATTTTTTAATTTTATAAAAGGCTTATAGCTTGTACCTCATGCACACCTGAAGGTAAGAACTCAAAGAAGGATGATTTAATGTTCAGAGTCTCCTAACAGAATCTAACTGGCATCATCACATCTTCCTTCCTTTTTAAATTATTGAAAGACACAAGCACATGTTGCAGCTGCTTTGTCTTCCTCTGGAACTGTAAAAGAGCTCTCTATCTGCACTGTGTGACTCTACCCAGGTACCAGTTTGATGTCATGTCTTCTTCTTCTTCTTCTTCACTGGTGGATTGCAAACTCATCTTAAAGGCATATATCGCTGCCCACTGTGTCGTCTGAATATGCACTTTTAAGTTAATAAAAGCAGTGTAGCTTCAAATTTTAGCTCTGTTTATAATCTTTAAAAATAAAAGACTAATAGTGTAAAAGTCCCATTATCCTCCCATTATTTATCAGTACCATTAAATATCACTCATCCCAATACAAGCTCTAAAAATTTGCTACCATTTGTGGCTGTAACTGACAGAAGAGAAATCATTTAGATTTACAAACAGAGTTTATATGGATATTCTTTACAATGTATTTAAATCAATCTATGAACATCTGTTCAATTAGGAGCTAATGATCCATTTAGAGCCATTAGAGAGTTCTTATCTCCGGGTGAATGGATGCTATCATGCAACTTCTAACCCACAGATGAGAGTGGTGTGTTGTAGTTACAGTATAATGCAGCCATATCATTCTTAGTCTGAATGATGTAGACACAGTGCCTGCATCGTGAAAAGACCACTGTTCACAGCAGAGGATGAATGTAGTATAAGTCTGCAGTGTTTGCTCCGTTTTTTTTTCTCCTTTTTAATCCTCTGTGGGCAAAGACAGAGTGCATGGCGCCGCCTGAGCAGCTGCACTGAAATTTAAACGTGCAGGGGTTCTTCAAATTGTGTTCTCTAAAATGAAACTGGCATGATAGAATGAAGCACTTGACCCAGAACATACCAGGGGCTTTTCGTTCAAATGGCACCGAGAACCTTCTGGCTCTTAGCTCTTGATAAAGAGTTTGTCTCAGATACACAGTAATTTAGGCTGGGAGTGTGAAAAATGGGCTCTATAGGGCTGGTTTATTGAATGCAGAAGCTTCTGTCTGTATTCACTTGGAGTCTTTTCGTCGGTGTTGCTCATCCCTTAAATAGCCAAACCTACTTTTTCTTCTGCAGAAGCCTGCACTTTTATTTTAGGCTTCTTCTTTAACTGAAAGACAAACATGATTTATGCTTTTATATCAGAGATTCAACAAACACAATTCTTTATTTTATCCTACTTGGTCTTAATAAGGAGTAATGCACCTTCTACTTAAATGTTTGCTCATTAAGAGGTTGGGTAGAATTGGGAGCATCATAAATTTCTATATTGCATTATGGGTAAAATGACTTCATTACTTATGTTCTACTTTCTGTGTATACTTGTAGCTATTGTAATGCTTTTCCCAGCAGCTGTCTTCGATCTGTGCTGGGTTGTCACTGCAGTGGAGGCTTCATGCTATTGTATGTCTGTTTATGATTTGAGGAATTGTAATACGTAAGTCACTGTGCATATTTTGTTTTTGCTCTATCAATGTTGATGAGTGGCATGGCTGAGCTTCCCTTTAAGCTTGGACGGTGCAGAAAAACAGTCGTTATCATCGTAGTAAATTTTGTTTGAAGATCCTACACAATTGAGAAGATTCCTTTCAAGCCATTGATTGGATGCATCAAGAGTGGCTGAACCTATTCTCCTCAGTTTTCCATCACAAACCTAATGACAGTCTGATAATCCCATTGTGTTTTATTTTTGTGTTGTAGGAGGAGTGGAAAGACAAAAAAAAAAAAACAAACAGCACAGCACAACAGGCTGTCTCGATCCAGCTTTCAGAAAATGTCTGAATCTTTGTTATGGATCTATAAGAGGAAATTGAAAACAAAGTAGGGTTTAAATTCATAAACGTTCCCAGGATGTTAATCTATTGTTCTGTTTTGCAGAAAGCCTTTCCAGTATGTTCCAGTCATAAGAAAAATGGTCCTGAAGGTGTTAGTCATATGATGTAGCTTAGCAAAATGCTCCAGCCATTTATCATTGTTATGAAGGCTATCATGGGACCTTGCACAAGAGTCCTTTATAATAAGTGCTCTGTTCTCTCATATATTCAGTGCTGCCACACAAATACATACAGCCCACACAGCAAATATGATGGGTAGCTAAGTCCTTCTGTTTGTGCTGCATTAGAATTATATACCCCTTTGCAATTGGATATCTTTAAACTCTTAAATTGTGAAGAATAAAGACAATGGCTGAACAATGATTTGACTTCTTACATATAATTTTTTCTCAAAATCATCTTTCAATTATTTCAATTTGTTCTTCTCGTTTGTACTTCTTTGTGAGGTGATTACAGGCATTAAGTCTGTGAATCCTTTTTGCCTCTGCTGATCACACTGTGTTGTGCTGAGATGAAATGGTTGTAAATGTCATGCCCTTTCCAGCACAGGGATGTTTTACCTTGAATAACACTATAAAAAGCATACCCGCCATGGCTGAATGCCACTCCAGAATTTTAATAGCTTAATTTATGCTCCGTCGCTTAATTCTTTGACCATTGTGTCATCATTATTGTGAGCCCCATGTCCACGTTCATGCCTTGCTGTCAACAAACAGAAAGACAGAAATTATTAAATTAAGTGATCAAACAATTAACATCTTCCGCTCTGCCAGTTCTGGTGTGGGTGGACGTTGAGAGGCAAGAGTTTGACTCCTGGATAAATATAGCTATTAATAGAAATAGTGTGTAAGTCTATCCAACACTCATACATATTAATATTTTGACAGTCTATAAACTTTCAAAATAACAGCACAATAGTGACAGAAATTTCCTCTGACAGCTAGAAATGTGTAATTTTGTCATAGCAGAAGTGTTTGATTATTGACCCTTACCCTGTTACTCATCATTTAGATTTATTAAATGACAGTTTGTTTACATTTGCTTATATGAATGCTGTGATTTTGTATTAGTTCTGCCTTTTGCTTCTGATTTGTTTGTGCATTGACTCATCATCGTCCTGCAATTAAAACTGCTCCATCATCCCATCAGACAGGAGCACAGAGGAAGCTTTGGTTACATTACATAATATTCACAGTCCACAGATAGCTGTATATTTCACACTACACAACTTTCTGTCTTGTAATAGAGAAACTTTGGTTTAAAAGTACATGATTTATCAACGACACAGGGTCACACATCACAAGACCTTTCACCAGGAAAATCTCTGACAACTCTGGTCTCAAACTACGTTTTGTCACATGGAAATGACTCAGTTCGGGGTATTTGGCTGTTAGGTCGCAGTGTAAAACAAGGCAGAAAAAGAAAAACAGATGAGTGGGCATATGGATTGTGTTATATTGGCAAAAAGGATTGTCTGCTTTGACTAGAGAGTTTAAGGCACATAAATACTTTTGTAATAAAAACACTTTCTAATGTAATGAAAATAGTTTCTTGCTCACATGTGATTCAGCAATGATTACAGCTGATGTATACTGACACTCTATTACTGGTGTTGGGCAACATCTGTAAAAAATAGATGACTGGGTTCAAAAAGCTTCTGCATATTACAGCAACCTCTAGGGCTAAAAAAAATAAAGCTAACATGAAAGTGCCAAAAACTGCAGTTCTTCCAATGGCCACTTGAGGCTGGCTCCATAAGCAAGTCAAACCCTGCAGCACCATATCAAAGTATCCATATCTGGGAGAGAAATAAACATGTTTACAGTCTGGTACAAACACGGTGTTGGTCTCCAGCTAATTTCCCTGTTCAGGACAACTGTTCAGGGGCAAATTTTTATGACTCACTTGTTAAAATTTTATAAAGGCTTAAAATTATACATAATTAAGGGTATGGTGGTTTGAATGACAGCAGCTGCAAGCTGTCTGCTAGACCTCACACAGCCATTGGTAGTACTGTGTATCTTTCCAGATCCACCTTTGTCTCCAAAAAAGGTCACTTTTGGCTTAAAAAAACCTTGATTGTGATTCCAATGATGCCAGATGTAAGGCTTCAAGTGGTGGTCCACAAACCAGTGGGTGATGTCACAGTGGCTTTTTCCACTATTGATTAACTGTGTATGAGCTGCACACACACCTCTACTCTTGCTCTTCTACTTCCTGGGCTGCCGCATATTGTGTCCTTGGACTCTCTCTGGACATATCAGAGGGAACTGTAGTCTTGAGTTCTGTCTTTGAATCCTAGTCCACTGATAATGTTCCTCTGGTATGCACAAGCATTAAAAGAATATGATGATGACTGTTTCATATTATAATCTCTTGTTTCAAACCAAGTAATTATCTGAACAGTACACTATGCTTTGGTGACTGTGTTTGAATTGATACTTTGTCCTGGTTTTTGTTTTTGTCTTGTTTTTTTTTATTCACATCTAGTAGGTGTTAATATATTTCAAAACACCTCTTTGAATATATTTTACTCATTATACCAAGGAAATCATTTAAATGATGTAAACAAAATCCCCTTGTTTTGTTGAAAATCTCAAATATTAAACTATAAGGTAATTGTTTTATTAAAAAAGAAACACATTAGACTAGAATTACAATAGAGTTAATACTTTTGCTATCTGTTTTGCAACAAATGAATTACAAAGTGAATATCATTTCTCCCCTGTGCACAGTTGTGCTTGTTTGTGAAAGATGAGGAAAATTGACCTGTTATTTTGTATCATTATCACTCATAAATGAGGCTGCATGCACATCAGATCTCTGTATTTTTTTTAGAGCAGACTTCCTTTTTATGCTAAGCACTAAGTATTAAAACTCTTACAAAATGGTGCTGATGCTTGGTCAAATTAGCAGTCTTTCATCACATCTATTTTTAGAAAAAGTTCTCGTTCAGCTGTTTGTGCAAAAGGAGCATTAAGCATTGATGCCCTTCGGGAAGATATAGCTCTTTTTATGAAAATGTATTTATAGTCATGAGATAGGGTGACTGGCACAGGTATCAAAAAGGATAATACTTAATACTGTTCATCATCTAAAAAGGTCTTGTATCTTGGCTGAGCTCAAAGCAGCTACATATGCTTGCTTGTCTAGTTAACTGAACCCTAAACAACACATGCGATCGCCCTCCAACCTCTAAGGCAGCTGAGAAAGAAGGTCTAAAAGAGCAGTGAACAGAGCCCACGTAAATGTGCCACACCTGAGACACACACAGCAACAGAGTATATTAAGAAGGAATCCAGACTCATCAGATATTTTCAGTGAGGGTGTCCACAGTTTGATCACCCAGCAGCAACCTGCGGTAATATGAGAGGCAGAAAGTCACAGGCGCTCATATGCTGCAGCCCAATTACGCTACCAATGTTACACAAGGTCACTTTTTAACATATTTAAAGACAGTCTGGCAGAAACTGTGTACCAGTTTTCATTTGGAATAACATGATTTATCACTAAGTCACCACATGTATTTGCAGTTTGAATTTTTATGTTAAAGTATGGAATTAAAGTCTTTTTGAGTTTGTGTTTGCATTATGAAGAAGATTAGGTCGCTTTTAAGGTGCTGTATGTAACATTTTAGTGCCAATTACAGAACAGTTCTTTCAAATGTCAGTAAAAGAGGGCTTCATGTTCTCCAGTCAACTTTTATGTAGAAAGTGTTCATTCTCATACTTTCAAAGCACAGTTAAATAAATAGGAATCTACTCTGTACACAGTGCTAATTTGATCCCTTAAAAGGATTTGCACTGTAATTGCTCACATATGGCACATTTAACTTGTATAATGGATGTGAAACAGGCACACAAATAAAAAGGACTGTTTTGTTTTGGGAGACTTTGAAACAGTGTGCGCCTCCATCTTTTAAAGATAACGAGCACTAAAGAATGAAGGTTTGCAATGAGCATATTGCAAGTGACCCAATCTAAGCTGACAGGCAGCAGAAGGCACTTTCTTAACACTGCAATTGCAGAGCACCTCTGGATCGCCAGTGACACACCTTAGCTTCTGCACCTTCAACCCACTGCAATGCACGGCGAGTCACCGAAACACTGAACTGTGCAGGCAAGGTAGAAAAGCACTTTAAGAAGATATTGCAGACCTTGGTTGCATAATGTCTTGAACATACAACGCAGTGCATTGCAGGTAAATGTGATTAATGTGAATTTTTTATTCACATGCAGACTCAATCTGTCAGGTTTTATGGCTGTGGAGAAAACCTGAGCAGATAGGTAGACATGCATGATTTTAATAAGGGTCACGTCATAAAGAGAGCAATAAAATGTTACCACCGAGTGTGTCAGTATAAATGCATGGACCCAGAGCAAGAGTCACGGTGAGAGTGAGTGAAAGATGCAGGGTGAAGGATTTAAACTGACGAGTCCCGAATGGAAATAGAGGTGGACCCTATTTTCTTCAGCTCCTGAAAACTAGGGTGACAGAGACTGACAGAGGCTATTCAGGCACTGGGGAATTGAGCATAGTTGATGTGGAAAAGAGCAGTGGGCTGAGTTACTCTCTGTAAATGAATAATCCAAAGCCTCGGAGAATGCCGGTGCTTTTAGCCAGGCCACCGTCTGAGGAGCGAGCCAGAGGGGACAGCTGGAGGCAGGGGTTGTCTTTTTTATTGACCTCATCATACACAGAGAGGGACAGACAGAGATATGAAAGAGTGACGAGTCTGTCCAGTGCGTGTTGGTGAATTTGTGCGCGTGCAGGTGTTTCTTCACGGCTCTATAATGCTTAAGTGAGAGTGTAAGGTGATTTTTCTCTCTAGGGTTTTGTTTTTTCATGCAGTAGGGTTGCATGTTCTTGCTGTATGTCAGAAGCTGCTGACAGCTTCCATTTTCCCGAGCTGAGCCCTTGAAGTGAAGGGCACATACCAGGCAGAGGACGTTTTGCACATTTCCTTTTCAATAGTCCATCACTGCAGCTGCACACCCACGAAGCCTCTTTCAGTTCTCCTGCCTCCTCTATCGCAACCACTGATAGATTGACTGATCTGTGTCTATGAAAAATCAATAGGACAACCCTTTGAGTGCTTCTCACATTTTTTTGCTATGGACTGTAGTTACTGTACTGACATGTAGCCGGCTTTTCATTCCTTTTTAAAGTCTGCTGTTTTGCGACTCTGCAGACAACAGGTTGAAACACAGTCACGACTTGTGTGTGCTGCTCACCTCAGCTCAGAATTGCTTTCAAATTTTTATGACATGGCAATCAAGGTGACACGCTGCCTCCAGGCATTAATTACAAACTAACAGCACCCAGTTTCTACTTTGCAGCACAACACCTTTGAAAGCTTAGCACTGCAACATGCTCAGCATCTCAGATTTTTAGTTGAAATGAGTTTTGTTTTTAATTCACTCCAGAAATATTTTTGTCTCTTACCCCATTTGCATATTGCTATGCTTCATTGCATTAGCTCTATGTGGGATGCACTCACCATAGCTTCTGTAGATCCAAAAAGCAGTGATGCTGTTCATCTGCTCAAAATGTCTGTGCACTTTACTCCCCTCTTGACTGCTTTAAAATTAACCCAGTTTGATCTCAGTCCTTTGCTTTCTACTAAAGTTGTTCTCATATATCACTGAGTTTTTTTTTTCCGTGTTTTTCCTCATGGCAAGAGGGAAGGGCCCCTTGCGGCCCTAGTTTCAGCAAAGATTGTATTTGCCACTGCCTCTGAACTGGTGTTTGTATCTTCCTCTCCCTCCTTTGTTTCTATTTTGCTTTCTGTCTCTTTCTTTTTGTTAAATTTATTATAACAGTAGCAATACATGTAAAAATGTCTAGTTTCTTTCACCCCCAAGACCACTTCAGGCCTTCTCTCTATAATATCAGAGCAGGTTAAAAGCAAGATCACTAATGTGACCAATGTAAGGAGAGACCAGCCCCACTGCTGTGCTGGAGCAGTGCAAAAAAGCAAATGGATCCAACTCTCCCTTGACTTGATGAATATATGAATATTCGATGCTCCAGTGAAGCGTAGTTAAAGTTGTATGTTTACTAATTTTATTAGCACTTCTTTTTTCTTTTTTTTTTACCAAGATGGGGTTTTGAGACACGAGAATCACCCTAGTGGGATAAATCTCAAATTAAAAAGGCAAGGAGGGATCTGAAATATTTAATATCTCTCACACACACACTCTCCCTCAAATGCAAGGTCTTTTTTATCTGTCTGCCTTTATCAAGGCTATAGCTCAGAATCTTTGGAGTTTGTGTGTGTGTGCTTTCGTGTTGGTGTGTGTCGGTGTGTGTGTGTGTGCTTGCAAGTGTGAATTACTTTGATCGCCAGCATGTTTGTGAGTTTGACTTGCTGGCTGGATGGATCAGTGCCACTCGGAGCAAGGTTTGGCTGAGTGATGATGTACCTTTACTCTGTGTGTGTGTGTGTGTGTGTGCAGGGGTGTGTGTGTGTGTGTGAATGTATGTTGGTGTGTATTTGGTTTTTGATAAGCCCTCCTGTCCCTGTTCTGTCCCTTATCTGTTTGCTGAAAAATCACACCACAGAGATAAGCAACATCAGGAACGCTTCTTTTGCTCAAATATATTTTATGTCTGCAGCAAATGCATGAGATTCGTTTACTCAGGCCATTTAATTTTCTGGTCTAATCTAAATCTACACCCTTAGCATCAAGGCATAAGTAATAGAGTGTGCATTCACCATGTTTTATTCAGGCACAGAATCACAGAGGGTGATACCATCATTGAAAAAAATTACAAGGCAGCAATAATTTACTATGACAGGACTGCATGAACTTAGTTTTATGGTATTATTAGCCAAAGGTTAGACATCAGTGTGGGCTTTACATTTCTGCCATCTTAGTGGCCTGCATGCTGCGTGCCTTTTGTCGCCATTTCTTACTTAGTTTTCCACCATCACCACACATCTATTCTCCTGCGACATATTTCTTCCTCCAGTCTCACTTTCATTTCTCTCTTTTCTTTTATGTTGTCAGTGTGTCCTACTCTCCTAGAATGGGAATAGGTATGGCCAACACACCTTGATTTAAAGTCTGTTCACCTTCAAGGTCTTTGCGCTTTTCCCACAGCTACTTAAATGACCCTTTTTCATATTTGTTTGGGAAAATTTTATACATTGGCCGAAATTAGGTTTCACACGTTTAATGCCGCTTCTGTTTTGTTGTTCACCACTACTGGAGGTAAGGTCTTCATAGGCATTTTGTTAAATCTTTACCATTCAGCCACATAATTAACTAGAATTGTTTTTTTGTTGCAATGCAGTTTCCCAAGACAACAATTCCCTTGAGCTGGCGAATGTGGCTGAGGCGGGCAACATGCAGAATCAGAGCTAAGATGCAAACAAATAATTACCCTTCATTTGAGAACACTCAATTAGCAACTATTTCAGAGTAAAATAATGAGCTTCTCCCACTAAGCGGAACCCTAGAGTTTCAGCTGTAATTAGTCTAAAAGATGGCAACCCAGTGGCTCAGTGGACGATAATAACATGACTGTTTTATTAGTCCAACAGTAAACACCCCACAATACCAATGCACAACAACACATTTACTGTATATATAAACTGTAAGCAGCAAAGGAAGCAGCTATTTCTGGAGGGTTTTGCAATGATGTGTGTGTTGTGTGAGTAAGCAACATAAATAAAAGCAAAGTTGACGTATGAAAGGAGAAGCAAAAGGAGAGAAAGGGTAGGTGGACTCTGTGGCAATCAATGAGCTCTGCATTGGCGCTGACATTTCTCTCTGAGACATGCAATAGAGGCTGCTACTGAAGGCCATCCCACTGTACAGAGGAGCACAACAGTATTGTTTTTTATATTTATGTACCTATTTTAGCATCCTCCATCAGGATTAGTGGATTCATATATATCACAGGCTGTGAATTAAGGTGCTCAGTGTTTAGAGTGAAATACCATTATTGCTTTGTCTCTAACCAAGCATTGATTGCTAATGTTTTTTCTTGAGTGATGGATCTGATTGATGCCAATTCCAATAAGGTGGATTTGCCTCTGTGCACTTTGCTCAAGCTTAAGGGAATACACTTAATGTGGAACTGTGTCAGAGTCAATATCAGCATGGTGGACCTTTGAGCTCCCAAGCTGAATACTGAATATTTGTATTGAGGTCCCTTGCTGAAGATACATAAACTCGTGCACACACACACTGTATCATTGCGTTAGTCTTGTGGAATCCACACACATCTTTTCATTCCCCACTGGCTCCACAATACCACTTCTCTGAATATTGGGGTTCTTTTTTAGTTTCCCTTCACAGTTTCTGTTTGAGGATAAGAAAAATTGTATTTGTAATGTACCTTTTCCGTCGCCTATCACTTGAGACAACCACATAAGTGTCAGGCAGGAAACAAATTTCAAGCACGTTTCACAACAAGTGCGGCACATAATGTTATTTTTGCCAGTTTGATGAGAGAAAAAAGAAAACTTTCTCTCTTTCCAAATCAGTTTGTAACTTTGGAGAGTTGCCTTAACACTCGTGTGCACATAACACCAGAATGTAAATTAACATTAGGTTACAGCCCAGGGACGCTCGCTTCATTTCTGTTTTCGGCACCAGTGATCTGAAGCCAATGCTCTACGGCCAATATTGACTTAACAACTGTGGCAGCAGGTGGCTAGAGACCAAGGCAGCTACCATCGAAGAGACCAGAACAAGACACAGCAGAATATGAGATGTAGGAAGCTCACCGTGTCATTACTTTCAGTCACCTTGAAGTCTAACAACCATACTGACTGATAATATCAGCAGATAGAAAAATTCCATGAGTGACCTCTGGAATTAAAGCCACTGCCCAACAATATGTGGTATGTAGAGAATTTATAGTGGGTAAAAGATTATTAGAGAAATAAAAATCAAAAGTAAAACATTGAAATGGTGAGTGAGCTGCAAAAATTATGAAAAAGCCGACATGCAACTGGCTGGTGCTTCTTTGATGCTTCTCATAGCTTATGGACTGACAGAAAGCTTTTGATAAGCTTGCTGATAAGCAGTTTTAATGTCAGTTGCACTAAAACCAAGCCAACAGTTAGACTCCCACATCATTCCGTGTCACACTCTTGGAAGTTCAAAGTTGTTAAAATTACAAACTTAAAAATAGTCCACATTAAAATCCAATGAACCCAACTTGGACAAATCTCAGTTCATTAATAATGTTATTTTAATGTCATTTAACAGTCACAGAATTCAAGTCTTTCTTGCAGCTGAACAGGGATTCCATCCCAAGAGGAGATATAGTGAATGCTGAATGCAATATACTGCTTATTAACAATAAACCAATGCTGATTACCATTGTAACATAGATTTAAGAGAAAGTCTGTTACTTTTTTAAACCTTGGCCCTATTTTTTCAGGTTAGGGTTGGGGTTAGTCATTGTTCCTGTAGATGGCTTTAGGAACAGGTCATGACATGGCTTCAGTAGCTACCAGCAGACCATTTGGTCCGAGTATGTCCTTTTTGGTTGTCAACTGAAATTAATTACAATAATAACAAGAGGAAAACATCTCTCATAAAATACTGTTGGTATTGAATGTTTAGTAGGATGCAACATTTTTGCTTATGTCATCAGTGCTGTCTAATTGTTGCATTTATACCTTCTCTGCTGAACACGCATGGGGTTATAAACATTCACATTTTATAGAATTCTTTCAGGCCTCACATGCAGACTTGGCCTGAAGGAAACCTCTTGGCACGTCTTTAAAACACAAATTATCTGCAACTCCCTCATGTCTACCTTCAGAAGAGATTTTGATGCTTAACAGTATGCAGGTGGAGTTTTCTAAACTAATTTAGATTTTAAACAATTCAGGTTTGTTTTTTGTAAAAGGATGCTCTCTTGCTGATTTCTTTTAAAGACTGAGCTTAAAGCTACATGAAGGTAGGGACATGATGGAAATGTGAGCCAAGCGACTCAAGTGAGAATATGTGAAATAGCTACTTCTGGCACTGTCCAGTGGGAAGTGTAAAGGGCAGCATGCCTCTAATGCAGACTCAGAGCATAGTGGCAGGGTGACTAATGACCCTCAGTGCTCTCAATTATTATCACTGGCATACACGCGCACACACACAGGCACATACACACACGCACACACACACGCCATATGATTCACTCTGGTTTAAATGATAGAGAGGCATGACTCAGCCCCACTCATGGGGAGGTACACTAACATTTCAATCTCCATCTCAATTTCCCAAGACCCATAGACTGTAGGTCTAAATGAGAACATCAGCACTCTAGCAGGAAATAGGTTTGTCCCACAGAAAAAGCCACAACGGTGCGGCACAAATTAGCTCTCTGCCCTGCTGCAATCAATGCGAAAGTGGGTCTCATTAATTTCCCAGGTCACACACCTCAATCTTGCGTCATTCAGAGGTCATTTCCTTTTGCGTGGCTCTGACATTTTTCGAGCTGGGATGCCTTAGAGGTTAGTCTCTGATTGTCCAATTTACTGAGGATGTCGCAAAGTCAGCCTCAACCAAGAACCTTCCACAACAGTGTCCAAAGCTGTTAAAGTCATATAGATTTACCTTACTGTCTAGAATCATTGCCGAGTTCATACTTTATTGCCTATTCAACATATTTATATCTACCCAATAAATGTTATCTGGGAATTTAACGATAATTATCAAGTAATGCATGTCTTACAGACAAAATTTATTTTAGCTATGTCAGTGTAAGCCTGAAGTATTTTGTTGCTCGCCATATTTTTATCATTCAGGGACTGTCCTCTTGCAAACCTGTCTCCTCACAATAGCAGCCTTATTCATCTCCTCTGCACATAATTACATGCAAAGTGAACTGCAAAGCGAAAAAAAGATGAATTTTGTATAACACTGAGTAATTTAAGACTAATGGTCATTGGGGTTTATGTGGAAATTATCAGCACAAGTTATTTTAAAATTAAGTCCTAATTACAAACATCTGACGAATGAAGTGAAATTGGCTCGCACAAGGCCAGCAGCTTTATATCAGTGCTGCCAGAGCAGGCCTCTGAGCTCCGTCCTCCAGTCTGGTTGGCTCGCAGACAGCCAGCCGGCAGAATCAGCCTGCAGCCCCAGGAGAGCCTTCCATCCTGCTGCGTCTGCTCTTCTCCCTCCTCACAAACATCCATCCTGCCTGGTCGGCCTGTCAAACCCTTCATCCCCCCTCCCCACCCACCCCCAACCCCCAACACAAACTCACACACACACGCATGCTCACACACGCACAGACACGAGCACACACTCCTCTTCCTCCGCTTCACTGGGCTCCTGAAGGTGAGCCAGTCCCCAGTGAAACAACTGTACAGATTGCAGTGTTTCCTCTTGATGGAGGCTGCTCTCTTGTGAATATCCATGTAAAGATGGCCCGGCTGCTCATCTCCTTCCTCGTCATCCTCCTTTTGTTTGGCTATTATAGTCTAAACACGCACTTATCTCTGGATGTCTGTATTACTTAGTCTCTTTCTTGTTCTCAGGTCATCTGTCCTTGACCATGGCCAGGGGAGACACGGACTGCTCCATGTGTCACTAAAGAGCAAGACTGACCAAAAAAAAAAAAAAAGCACTCCCTTAGGCTTTGGGCCAGTCTGATGACAGCTGTCAGCCAATTGCTTGTCCTTAAAAGCTCTTTTATGAGCAGGATGTGTGAAGGAACAATCATAGGCATGAGGAATGCTACCTTTAATAGATGCATCTAATCATTTTTCATGGACAGTGTCCATCTGTAGTTGTATAATGGATGTCTTTCTGCTTTCCGCTGGTGCACTTTTCTGCGTGTGTGTGCTGGTGTGTGTGTGTGCATGCATGGGTGTGTGCATGTGTGTGGGTGGGTGTGTGCGCAGGCATGTGCGTATATGCATGTATATGTGTGTGGGTGTGTGTGTCTGACATTTTCTGTAGTCAGCATAGAGCTGAAGTCTTTTCACCCTACTTCCAGGTTAGCTTCCATTCCTCTGGGTTTTGTTGCTCCATGGGATAGACAGGTTCTTTTATCATTCTCTCTGAAAAGCTGCAAAATGAATCAGGAGTCTGTTCAAATCCAAAGCTGAAAAGATATCTAACTTTGTACTGACTAGTGAAAATTTAAAAATCGTTTAAATAATAATAAGAGACCCATTTTGTTAGCATTCAACGACTTTGACTGTCATATAGCTCTTGAAAGCATGTGTGGGGCAAAGACTCATGCGATATGTTGTGTTTGCTAGTAAAATGATGGTTGCATTGTCTACATTAAGAAATGCTCAGATTTCTATGAGCCAGTGCTTTAATGTACACTCACTTAGCCTTGAATAAGGATAGAAAATGCCAGACTCTGATGCTCAAATAAACTGTATCAGCTCTTTCCTAAATAAACACTATTTGTGCGTTTGCTTGTATGTGCACATGAATGCTTTGGTGAGCATGGGGGGGTTATCTGGCTGTCCTGTTGCTGCAGGTGAACTCATTGCCTTTCCTTTTGTGTTTGTGCAGGTTTTTGGAGATTATTATCACTTCAGGCATCATGCCGTGGAGAAGAGGTCTTTGTCGGGCCACAGAAAGATGCATATCAGACTGCAAAAAGAACCACAGGTAAAGACTGGTGTCAGCCCTCTCGCAGCTCTTTGCAGCACTCAGTGTTTGCAACAAAGGGCCAAAAGTCAGATTGGAATACACACAGCGAGTGTGTAAATCAAAAGAGAAATGGAATCCAGCATCAATGAGCGCCTCTAAGTGTCCACACTAGTCATTTCCTCCTTTCCCTTGACGCCTGTCCAACATGTAAATATTCAACATAAACCCCCCCAAACGGCACAGCAGCTGGGATTGTCTGTTTGGCCATGTTTTTCTCCAGCCTGTAAAATCATTATATGCCCCTAAATGTTAACTAGAGAGGAAAATTGGCATTCATCAGCCTAACATCCAAAAACAAGGGCATTTTCCATCCTGAATTTCATCTTCATATGGACATCTGGTTCCGGATTTGCACACAGCTCAGTTCTCAGCTGTAATGAACCAGGTGTAGTTGAGTCATAGAGTAGAGTAAACCTAAATTGCCCTCAAGGGGCAATTTGCTTAACAGACAGAGGTCCAATACAAATACATACAAAACATCACACATAAACACAGCACAAGATCCAATTCTCCAACGCTGTCACAGTGAATCATGGTAAGCATGGAAATGCCAACATAGTGGAGGGAAGAGATAAGCAGTTTGGCATTACCAGAACCCAATCTGTGCTATGTTTGCACTGTTTCTGCACAGGAGAGCAGCATCCACCATCAGTTGGTTGTGGGGTAAAAGAAAAAAAACTGTACTGGTTTCATTTCTTAAAGAAAAAGGAACTGAAATCTTTAATTCAAGAATTAAAGTCAAATTTTTGAGTAATATTTTGCTTTTGTAGAGAGCAAGTCTTTCATCTAATAGTCAGTGACTTTGAAAATGACAGTGAAAGCAAGAAGAAAGAGTGTGTGAGGGTAGAAAGCGTTTGTTACAAAGTCATGTTTTACATCAACCTTCAAGATAACAAGAACTTTTTTCTGTTTTTTGAAAGGTTCCTGGGTGTCTATTTAAAATATAGTTTATGCATTCCCTTAGAGCTAGATTGTTGGCTGTTTTGGTTAATATATTTACACTGATTATATTCACATTAAACACACTCTTGAATCTTTATTACAATCAAACATAGGCAATCTAAAGCATTGAGATGAAAGCACGTAAACCTGAGCCACCTCACAATAAAGGAAAATAATCCTCAGTGAAGCATAAGTTGTTTTATTGTACATAAAATGATAATTAGATGCAGAATTTATAGAATATTACACCTCAATCTTGTGAAGGCAACAGGAGATATGCAGATAAAAACAAGGCCAAATGAAAAATAAAATTTAACTCCATATCTTATCTCATCAGAAGAAATGCTGCAGAGAAGCAAAGGAAATACACTTTTTAAACGAACCGTATACAGCTGTAGTTTGTGTGGGGGGACAGAACCGTAACAAATGTTCAGGCTAATATGTTACGGTTTTAGATTGAAGAATTCCATAACCTTTTGCAAGCTGCATTCACGTTCTCACCGTTCACACCTCAGCCTCCATTGAGGGAAATCTTATGCAGACGTGAGTGGGCAAATTTCCCCTCAGATCTACAGGTTTGTTGACATTCATAACTGTGGAACACTGATTCTGAAAAGAGGCGATGTTTGTGTTTTTTTTTTTTTAATTGTAGTTTTTTATGATTTGAGTGCTGTAAAGAAAATGCTCTTCACTCTGGTCTGTGCGAATCCTTTGTGGCAAAATCTCAGAACCTTGAATAAAATCAATTCTTTTTGCATGAGGAGAATTAGTAGGACTTACAGTGAAAGGGAAAGTTTTCCTTCGTTGTGATTTGGATGAATTAACTTTATAAGTCTACAGTGTCTATAGTTTATCTGACCTTTGAAAAACTCATGCAACTTCACAACTGTTTGCTGTTCTGGCTCCACAGTAATGGAAGAAGCTTCCCATCAGCAATAGGTCGGTAGAAACTCTACACATTTTTTATTGCCAAGTAAAAACTCATCTGTTTGGATTGCACCTTAGTCCATAAAAAACAAAAAAAGACAATAAAAAACCTCTCTTTCTCCATGTAGTTTAAGTTTTACCATTTTGAGCTTATAAAGTAGTTCAGGTTATTTGATTTGGATGATTTCCGTGTTGTATACACACAGCTGAATTGTGAATTTGCTTTGGACAAAAGCATCCACTGAATAAATGAGCTGTCGTGTAGTTTGAGTCAAAATTATCACTAAGGAATCAAAACACTTTACAATATAACTCTTGCCCATTTTTGTCAGAGCTAAACTGATAGGCAAGCTAGTTGAATAACTTGTTATGCAGACGGCAGCACCAAAGAGCTCTGTGTGCATCAGGTGCAGCAGGCAGCTTCTCTTGCAGTGCTGCTGCCACCTGACTCAGCAACACACTGCTGCCATGTTTACATTGGCAACGCTGGAGGCAGTAGTAGTAATTGATGCTATTTAAAAGCATCGTAAGAGGTACCTGACTTGCTAAACAGGGGGAGCAGTTAAGAAGAGAGAGCAGACTTGGGCCATCTGTAGCAAGATTGACTTGCCAAGTAAAGCCCAAGGACTACAGCTCAGGATGGCTGAAGAGAGGAACAATACGGTTTGACAAGCTCTTAGGCACCAGGACATCATTAGTGAAATATGGGGACATTCATTGAGGCCAGTGGTGTCAGGGGTCAGGGAAAATGGATGTTAACAAGGCTCTTAAAGCATGTGGGTTCAGGGTGTCTGCCTGGGGATAGAAGAGTACTATGGCACTAAAACAGTTATGAGATACACTTTTAAGATTTTAGATCTTGATAATCAACAAGAAATGACTTTTAGTATGGGCAGCAACAGAGGGATGGATTTGTCATTGTCACCAAGGAGAATTTCATGATGAAGATGACTGGATTTTAATGTTGCATGCACTCATGAGGAATAAAATCAACTGGCAAATTAAAAAGTATAAACAGTAGCAATAAAAAAAAGTCAATTAAAAGTTGTTATCCTCCTAAAAAAAAGATTCTAGCATCAAACAGAATTAATCTTGAAGATGGATACTTAAAATTACTGTGAGATTGGCTATTTTTATTTTGGATGTGCTATTTAGGATTCTCAAATGAGAGAGAAAGTGTCTTACCTTTAAAACCGGAGCCCTAAAAGCAAGGCCAGGAAGATAAAGACAGCTCTACTACAGAGACATTTGTTGTTGGAAGACATTTGATTTCACAGGTTCATTTCAGGCGGTAGTTTAAGTTAACACCATGCTTGAACCATCAGCTAGTCAAGGTGTCAGGTTTCTTGCTAAGGAGAAACAGTTTGGCCTTAGGTTACCTAACCACCCACACTACCAGAAACAGACCAAACCTCAGGCAAAGCACGGCCGCTGCCAAAAAACATTACTGCAGAAGTGAGGGGGTCCGCGTTTGCATGTGTTTATTAATGTGCATGTGCTTATTAATGTGCATGTGTAAATTCTTGTGTGTTAGTGAGAGAGAGAGAAACCATTTGATCCTCGGAAAAGGTGAAAGAAAATGTTCTGCTTCACCTGGTCCAAGAAAAGGCTTTTAAAAGGCAGCAGGAAAACATAATGGCTGGATTTGGATTAGTCAATGCTAAGCTTTAAGCTTGTTACAGTGTTTCCTCTCTGTAATCTGGCTGCTGTCTCTCACATTACCCCCATTGTCCCTTTTACTCCACTCTGTCATGCTAACATGCCGCTTATCACTATTCCTTTTGAATAATCACACAGTGGCAAGACGACACTGGCAGCTGCATAAGATTCCACCATTATGCTTGCGAGCGTTGTTTGTCATCTCCTCTCCACACACCACACCTTTTCTATGAGGGAAAAAAATCGATTTGTTTTGGGGTGGCTGTTGTTGGTTTTGTACAGACTGCAGTGGAAGGCAGCTTACTGCATGCTGTGTTCTGGAGCAGCCTTACCCTACAGTACATCTCTCTCTGTTTTTACACTGAGTTAGTCTATGGCTGTAAGAGTACATTATATTTTTACAATGCTGAGGCCCTATTGTTAAAGGATTAGGCTGGCGATATTCTATATATATATATTTTTTTTTTATTGTTAACAAATCCCATGAAAATACCAAATCCAGCAGTTCTACCCAGAATACTTTCTGACTTCAGTGATTGTCTGAGGCACTGCTTGCTGCAGTTATCAGGCAGGAAAAGCCCTCAGGACACAGTGCAGGAGATGGAACAAGTAGTTTATTGTACAAGTGGATTACAGACTTGGGCCATGTGGAGACCTCTTCTTGTCTCATGATTGCTTCTTTGTGTGATTGTGTTTAGCTACTCCTTGTCCTTTTCCCAGACCTCAGGGTGGTGCTTACACTGTACCTCTGTTTTTTTATTAGCTTTCCATCACTGACGCTCTCCTCAGGAAAGTATTGAGTAAACTTTGTTTTTCTCAGTTGCTAAAGTGGGTGATTAGATTTTGTGCACGTAATGACAAAATACAACAGACCTTTCTTCAAATGATAATCATGATGTCACTTTACTGAGCTTTATAAGTAAATTGCAAGTTAAATATGCTAAGTTTAATCATTTTCATTAATTGACTATATTAATAAAACTCAACATATCTTCCAACAGATGGCTGTATCAGTATCATCACTCTGATACATGCATTATTAGTAATTTTTCTTTAATTAATAATCTGACATGTGTTAACAATGTGACCAGTACTTAAAGAAGGTTAATGGCTTCACTCTCTGCCAAAAAGGTCCAAGGCCCAATCTGCAGTGTGCATAGGCTATGTACTGATGCCCGATGATGGTTTATTCAAACCCTAACTGTGTCCCATCCAGCTTGGTTCTGCAGCCCTATTTCTGCATCTGTTGAATAAAATAGCTTTCCATTACTGATCAGGCTGTGACAGTAGCCATTCGTTCAGCCCACGTGCTTTCTAAGAGCATGTTATCATGAAATCTAGTAAAATAGAGAAACATCACCATTTAAAGCCACTCCGAGGCAACAAGGAAAAAGTAAAAAACTAAATGAAATGAGCTGAAATACCAAAATGTCGCATCAGTCATACTTAAAGAATCTGCCAGGCATTGTAAAGGAAATTCTTAAGTTCAGAAATGCTTCGCTTGAGTCTTCTTGATGGAAAAGTGGAACCACTTCAAGCTTTGACACCTTCAGCAAAATAACCAGAAAGTGTATGCTTTTATCACCAACAATGATAATGCAGTTCAACATTTGCTTAACCTGCTGAAGGAGATAAAAGTTTCTGCTGTAATTCAACTTTTTCTAAGGAATCCTGCTGCTACAATATTAGCTCAGTTCAGTTTAGCCTTTAAATATTATTTGAATGTGTTGCTCCGTTAATTACAATTGCAATAACAGCCGAGCTGCTTTTTGCTCAATTAAACCAAAATATTGGGTTTGTTAAAGCTGTGGAAATTTGATTCCACTTTCACTTTCAGTCCTCTTGCTCTTCTTTCATCTGTTCACAGACGGATTATCTGTCTTCCATCTCACTGGCAAACCTGGTCCTGCACCACCCGGCACGCAAATCTGATTTTAAGATCTGCATGTTTGATTGGGCACAGGCTTCCATCATGCATGTTTATCAAGATTTGGGACTGGCTATTATGAATGCAGTGGCTTGGAAGCATGTGCTTTCAAAAGTCATTACCAACAAATGAAATGTTGTTCTTTTTTTAATGAGCAGCAGGCAGGTGCTTCTTATTCCCGAGTTTCTGTTGGGGCTTTCTCTGTCATTCTGTGTTTGCATTTAAATATTGTAAGATCCTCTTTACTCAAAAATGTGTTTTCCGCTATGTTTGTGTCCCCCTCTAAAGACGTTTTTTCACATTCCTGTTAAAAGGAAGTTTTTTTCTTACCACTGCCTCCAATTGCCTGCTCATGTAGGAATTGCTTCATAAATGGTCTTCATAAATATCATTTTAGAATGTGCTTTAAACCTACTCTGCATGTTAAGTGCCTTGAGACAACTTTGGTTGTGATTTGGTTAAAATTTGATTTGATTTGATTTAACATTAATCTACTGAAGGGGGGAAGAAGTGTGTTTACCTCCCTTAAGTCTGAGATTCAGACGTAACCTTGGAAAAACAAGATTAAGTACATCACAAATTTAAAAGCTAATTGTGGCTAATCACAAAGAAAATGTAAACTGCCAGTGCAGCCACCAGTGTTGTATCAGCCAATTACAAGCCGACAAGCTAAAAATAACCTTGTTTAGTGATGCTGACTACACTAACTTTTCTGATGTGTCTGCTAGTCATTGATTCTTTATTCGAGCCCTGTATGTGTTTGAGCTTCAGTCTGAGTTTTAAACATGGAGGCCTTGGCTGAGATTCTCCAGTGTTTCCTCTAGCTAGCTGTCTTTATGCACACAGCTCTCCCACCAGTCATTGTAATGCAAGTATGGGGTTGGGCAGAGCACAAAAATTGTGATTCTTATATCCAGAATTTTTCAATGTTTGAGACAATGTGAATGTGCTGTCAGTTTTTACAGCTTTTTCTTTTCAATATATTTATAGAAAACCAATGATGAATAAAATATTTACCATATCAGAGGTTTTTTTTTTTTTTTACATACTTTGAAACGTGCCATTATAGAGACTTTAACTGTCAACAGAAATATTAAATTCTGTGGGTGTCTTTAAACATTCCTTCTAACAGCAATCATGATCACAGAGCAAAATACCTGTCAAAACATATTGGTACAACCATGAAAAAAGGACAAAAAAATCCTTCAATTTAAATGACAAGTAGACATTATATGATTCCCTAGTGTGTGGCTTTTGCCAATCATGTTATTTTTTATTGTTGTTGTTTTCATGCACCTTAAGAAACAAAACTCTAAAACGACATTTACTACGTTTGATATTAGCAATTATTGTCACTCAACCTTGCCTGAGCTGTGCTATCACAGCGGCCCCCAGCACTTCAAAGGCCCCTGCTCTGTCATACTGTACAGTAGCCACTTCCCCTCTGCATCTCAGAATAAAAATAAATTAGATTTGCCTCACATTTCTGCCTGTATTTCCAGTTATTACTTTTTGAACACAGCTGGGGCTGTGTTTTTCCACATCTGCAGTCCGTGGGACACTGTAGCACTTTCTGAAATTAGAACATTAGTTATGACAAAGCATGTAAAGATAACTCTGTAAAACGTACATTTTCAGCACGCATGTTTGTGTGTGTGTGTGTTTGTGTAACTCAGGTCCTGTGGGCGGAGCAGCAAGTGGTGAAAAAAAGGAAAAAGAGGGACGTCTATGAAGATCCAACAGATCCGGATTTTCCCAAGCAGTGGTACCTGGTGTGTATCGGTCTCTTATCTTTGTAAACGTAGACCTCATTAGTCCGTTTTGATGGTGAATGTGTTATAAATGTCAAATATTCAGTATATGTGTATTAATTCTGAAATTTAAGTACGCAGCAACATGCCTATTGTTTAAACTCTACATCTGTGCAGTCCACAAAGAAATTCAAGTAGGTGCAGTCAGTAGAATATATAATCATTTTTGGTCTGGTTGTATTATACACTTTGGATTTCAAAGCAATTGAAAAGGTCCTTCTCTGCATTCAGATTTGTCTTGTCCAGGACTTCTTTCAGTTTTTGCTATACAATTACTTCTGATTAAATGCTGAAGGCCGGCTTATTCAACCCACTGCAGAGAAGCACAGCACTCAGTGTTTTAAGCTCTGCAAAAGCTCATGAGGTTACCTGATTTGAAGATGCGTTCATTATCGCATTGGCAGAAGTAACTCATCCCTTAAAGTCAGTAAGAGAGGCATAAATTGAATAACTCTCTTTTAGATTTTGTGGAATCTAGTTGCATCAGCTTCGCCATCAACACAAGGTTTCCTTAGCGAAATGTTTAATACAACACATCCCAGGATGCTGAGTTGAATGTAAAATGAAATGTCAGGACAGATCAACCACTAAGCTGCATCACCTGCGAAACATTGATAGAAAATGATCCTGGCTCCATGTCTGTTTTGTTATTCACAGCTTCTCTCCGAGATGCTTAAGTTTGCCCTAATCTTCCCTTTTTCTTTTTTTTTATATACACAAAACCCTCTGTCGCTGCAATGGATTAATGGCAGCATTGACTATCCCAGACATAAATCACCAGTGAAATAGAAGTTGTGAAACCACCTCTGCCATTCAGCATTAGAGCTCTAATCGTCTGAGGACTTAAACCCTTTTTTCTTTCTTCCACACAGCTTTAATTTGTAAAATGAACAAAGATGGTTTAGCTTAACTCTATCCCACAAGTACTGAAGTTTTGTCTTGGTAGATTTATTTTATTGTACTTAAAGAGGCTTTTATATTGGTTTATTTAGAAACCTCAGTTTGCAGTGAACATTTACTTAAAAAGACCTATTGAAATGTGTCTGAGTCAATTTAAAGTCTTAATCCAAAAATTAAAGCTTACCTAAGTATCCCGGCACCCTCATAGGGTTGCACATGCAGGAGGATTTGTGTCCTGTGAAGAAAAATCAGCAGAAGCAGAAGAGGGGGCAGCAGAGGTTGTTTTCCATTTTTCCATCTATTTTATTTGTTTATCTGAAACCATCTCTTTTACCTCCAGCTCTCACTTCTCTTGATAGGTCTCACTATAAAAATTTTCCATTCTTTGGTCAAATCATGCCTGAACACTTCCTATTCCGTAATATTTCTTCCTCTTTCCATCCTCTTAAAATTTGCAGACAGCTATTTCTTCCACTAGACAGGCAAATGCTCTCTCAAAGACCTCTGACCTGCAGCTGGTTGTCTGTCTTCCCTCTGACAGCATTTCTACAGTGGGACGCTCACACAGGGCAGCTGAGCCCGAGGACACAGACATGTTCGGGGTTATGCATTAAAATTGGATTTTAAGTGTTCTTGAACAACCTCTGATCTTTCCTTTTAAGTCTTATTTATTTTTGTATTGAGGATTTCTGTTTTCATTTGTAACATGAAAGGTCTTTGCAGGGGATTCGAGGCCAGACACTGAAGGCAAAAAAAAGTCATGTTTTTCATGCACTGGTCAGTTTTGAGATTGTTGGACGACTTTGCTTCCATAACATTTCTTCCTTTGAACTCTTTGAAGTAAAACATCAAAAATGTGCATTTAGGTTTTAATTTTGGTTCAGATTTTGTTTTCTGAAAGTGTATGAAAATGACTGAGTATTTAATAAGTGAATGCCATCTTTGTCTATTAATACATAAAATTTCAGAAAATTCTTAACACAAAATGATTGTCTTAATGTAAGAAATCAACTGGGGAAGTTTCATTGGCTACGTTTATTAGCCTATTATTCGCCACTAAAGTCTGACATTAAGCTGTTCCTCAGGCTGACAGACCTTTTCTGTTGGTTTGGCTGAGAAGTGTCAGTCACAGCAGATCCACAGCTGAACAAAAGTCTTGTGTCTCTTTCAGTCCACTCCAACACATCAAGACCTGAATTCCAAAGTAGCCTGGGCTCAGGGCTACACAGGAAGAGGTGTAGTGGTGACTATCCTCGACGACGGCATCGAGAAAGACCATCCTGACCTCATCAGCAATTATGTAAGTGAACATCATCCTGTTTGTGAACAGCATTCATCGTTACAGAGAAGTGACAACAAAATTATATGAGAGTCAAAAGAGAAAACAGATTAACATGACTGGCCTCCTAAATTCTTTCATGTCTCTCTTAGGACCCCGAGGCGAGCTATGATGTCAATGATGGAGACGCTGACCCCCAACCAAGATACACGCAGCGGAATGAGAACAGGTAACTTGGCAAAAGCAGCAGTCTGGCAGAGACATCACTAGGAGCTGCTTCAGAATGAGCTTTCAGATTTGATGGGAATTTGGCAAAGAGGCACAGACACAACTGATTTCATCAAGTGGACAAGTGCATTCATAAACTGAAAAAAGAATTGGACCAGGATTTTCTTTTCAACCAAACAGCCCTTGTCCAGCCGTTGTTGTTTTTGTCTCAGCACTGGCTCCCTGCAAATGTTAGTTGACAGGCAGTGACACTGGTGAGAAAGCACCGAGTGTGTACGGCTTTTTGCCCAGTGCTTTTGGCTGACGCATTTACATTTAGAACCCAATTATATAAAGTTTGAAAGCATTGGTGCAGTCAGTCTGCAAAGTCTTGAAAGATCGTTTCTTTTTTTTTTTCCTTTTGCTTCAATACACAGGCCAAGCTGCTGTAGCTACATTTCAAGGTCTAGGCCATACAGCCCCACAGCCACTTTGGGGCTTATTTGTTGCTAATACATTATAAGTTGTTTACTTGCCTTCAGTGATTCTTGCTCTTCCCCTTCCAGTCTTTGGTGATCGCATTAAAGGATGTTCGCCCCAATTTTATGATAGAATACTAAAGCTTCGGCATGGGTGAATCCTAAACCGTCATCTCCTCCCCTTACCCTGTTCCTCCAAACGCCATGGTTCTTCGCCTAAGTCCAATCCCCCATGAGCAGATGAGAGGCTAGATCCTTCCTCTGTAATGCACAGCAGGATTTGTCTCAAATCTCTGTCTCTTTTCTGGGATGAATGCCACTGTTTCTTTTTGTAGCTGTTTGTTGTTTGTTTTGTTCTTTAGTTCGGTTTCAAAGCGCAGCATCCACTTGCAGTTGGTCAGAGGGAGAAGATGATTAGGCTTAACAAGTTTTACAGAGATTGAAGAAAACTACTGTGAGAACAGAGTCATTTTGGTGCAGTTGTTCCGAGTTGAACCCTCATGTTGTTGATCTCTCTTAGCCGCCTCAGTTGAGCAGGTAGCGTTTTGTTTTTCTGTCCTCATCTGAAATGTGATCTATTCATCTGAAGCATTTACTTATCTTGAAAGAGGAGACCATCAGCAGGTTTTTGAGCAGAGGCCTTGTTCCTTGTCCTTGCCGACAGCTGGAGCAGTCATGCAGAGCGACCCTGGCCCTCTCTGTCTGTATAAAGTAGAATCCCACTCAGTCCTGCTGATGGAACAAAGCACTACTGGAGGGGATTACTCCCTGCCTCTGGTTCACTTCAACTCCCCAGCTCCACCGTGCTATTACTTCAGAAGGACATGCACGCATACACACATGGTAAAAACACAGTGCACAGAATTGCACTCGCACACACACTCTTCTTCCCATGTCAGTGGTATTGCCGAAGCAATTATCTCGGATTGGATGAATTTATGGGCATGGAATAAAAAGCAAGGGTGTGTCTCTGTGTATTCAAGCGTGGAGCTTTGGTGTCTGGAGTGACCTGTGGACAAATTATATCCAATGAGTTATGTAAATCACCACAGAGTAATACGGGGCGACAGTGAGTAATGCTCACAACCCCCTCACAATGGGATTATATGAATATATTCATCGGACAACAAAAAGCAAAGGAGAGTCGGAGGCGGGCATTTTCCATATCCGTGAAGTCAGTTCATTTGTACTGATGACACGCAAAGCTGATTTTTGATTTTCTCATCTCTGGGTTTTTCCATAGAGATGCTCTGTACTATTGAGTTGGCAGCTCTGGCAGATATTGTTGAAGTGGGGGCAGGCAATGTTGAAGGCTGGTTGATGCCTGGCCAAGCAGGTAATCCATTTGTGCTTCATCATAACAACGTTTGTCTTTTTTCTCTCTACTTTCTTCCAATTTTCCTCCATTATGTCAGTGTGATATGGATGTAGAGAGTTGAGTGAGAGTAGAGGACAGCAGGATTGATTTTTACCTCCTATCCACAGCCTGTCATTAGAGCAGAACACTGAACATTTTTAAAAAACCTCAGAGAATGACAAGAAGGCCTGTGCAGCATGGTCAATACAACCATCAGGATATCCATTGTGATAGTAATGATTATTTTTGCATCAATATCAAACTTGGTGGACAAAAGTCTTAGAAGATTAAAAGTTAAATAACTGATGTTCAGAATCCTCAAGTTGGACAGCACAGTTTATGGTGTTTATGTAGTGATTAAATTCTTTTCTTTTCTGTTGTCTGTAGTTGCCTCTGTTGATATTCAAACTGAATAGAGACAAATAGAGAAAATGGTTTGAATATCTCAAAACACGCATAAATAACCAAACAATTCACTGCCCCCTCTCTAAAATTTATTCAGCTACACACACACACACTCACTGTCTCTGTAACCCAAAAGTCTCTGCAGAGATTGAGTAGCTCCTTTAGGGAACTTTTCACAGGGGTCCATTAATTGAGATCCACATGCCTCTACTGAAAGATTGCGTAGTGACAGCCTTTATTAGAAAATGATTGGCATGCTACACAGCAGTGCGTGTCCTACAGCCAAACCAACCCATCAGCACCTGAATACTAAACTCTAAGCTAGGAAGATGGAGGAGGAGGTGCGCTTGGCTAATCTGGATGATAGCATTGAGCAAGGCCAAAAGCAGTGTGTGCACTCTTCTTTCACCCAGTCAAATTGCTTCGTCCTTGGTGGCGCACGGCTATTTGTTTTCCCTGACCATGAAAGTCCCTCTTCAGCAGAAATGCACTGGACAGGAAAATGGTAAATACACCTGCACCAGTCGCTGCAAAAGACTCACATTTTAGGTTTAATTTCACTAAAGTCTTAATTTCAGCAGTCACGGTTGGACAGGCCCCCCCTGCGATTGTCAGTTGGAAGCAGTCTTACAGTTATTAAAAGACATATTGGTTGGGGACTGTTGGTATAGAACTTTTTTAAATTAATCCAGTGTTATGTTTTCCAAAGCTTTTTCTTAAGAAACTGCTGTGATGATCACTTATATTAGTTAATATAATTGTAAAAACACTATGTACTCCAAACTTGATATGTGATGTAATTAAGACCCTCTTTTTAGGGTTAGTATAGGGAAAACTGAACCTCTCACTGGTGTACACATTTGAACACAAAGATCCAAGAGCCTTTTAAAGATGAATTTAGTGCAAATGGATGAATAGATGGATGAAGGATTTTCTGTACAATAAATTAGCATGAATAATGAACAATATTAATCCATCTATTAGGTAAAGAAAAAAATCTTTCAGGCCTTCATCAGGGTCCCATTTACAGAAACAAAAGTAAATATAGGATTAGAAAATGTATAGCCACTTTCTCCCTTAAATTTGAGCAGTTGGTTCTACCTACAGGTTTCTTTATTGCATGGGTAAGTTAGTGGCTCCAACACTGCTTCCATACAGGTTTACCTCTCTCAGAGGTTGGGTATATCAAACAGCTTCAAATAATACATCATACTTGGTGTTGCAGCATGGTCTCAAACAAAAGGATTGAACAGAGCACTCCGAGCCCTCATATAACCTCTTCTTTTCCAGACTCCTCTTCTGTGTAATGACAGATGAATATCCTTGTTAACTCCGGATCTCACAGAACTGACATTCAAGCCAGAGATTCTTGAACAATGATTATGGTTTACTAAATGTAGAGGCAATGTGTTGATGTTCTGACGAGTTTCTAAGAGGTGATGTTTAAATTAATTAAGCATACAGACGTTGGTGTAATTAACAGATTTGTTGAAACTGTACTTAGCATAATTCTTTTTTAAAGATCTTTATGCTCAGTCATTTCTTGCTGTTCTATCTCTTACTGAATTCAACACTATTGTCTGAATCTGACAAGTTACTGACTTTAGAAGTTAAATATTTCTGTGCATAACCTTTTAAAAGTGTCATTGTGGAGGGGTTTGTATGCATTACTGACTGAAAAGAGATCTCAATCCAGTGTGAATTCAGGCTGCTGTGGCAGAAAAAGGGAAAATAACAACCCGATTAAATAATATCTGCGGGCATTATGCCTGTGGCCAAATGCTGCCAGACATGTGGCTTCAAAGGCCTGAAACGCTGCCTATTCAAGTATGAGAATGCAAATGAAAACACTCGTCCTGGGTTCTGCAGATCCACAGCCCTGCTGCACATCCACTTGATGCATTGAGGTAACAAACCTGAGTCATCAAGGGGGTGACACAGCACAAGTCAGACTGAAGGAGCGCTCGAATCAAAGAAGAACGCTTCTCCCAGAGTCTTCTGCTTCAGCACCTCTGTTACAGTGTTTGACACAGTAGGTCACACCTACGCCTCGTTGACTTTGCTGATGACACATTTTAAAACACAACATTGTGTGAAATTGGCATTCCCTGAGCATCCGCATTCATGCTTTTATATCAAGTGTGGGTTTTTTTCCACAGTGGTTTAAGGAGCAGATGGTTTTTATTGACAAACTGTTGTCAGTGCAGTACTGAATGCGACTAAATAGTAGCAATTATTAGTCAACTTATTTTAAAAAGTGAAATGTTAATGTATTCTAATAAAAGGAAACTTTTGTCAGTGTGGGGCGAAAGCTTGACAGTCTGTCAAAAGTTTTCTCACACTCTTAAGTCAACTGCTTGCATTGGTAATGGAGAAAAGAACAGAGAATCTGCACACAAAACAGGCTTTCTCTATTTGCTCTGACCATCCCATACTGCAGATAAATGCCCTCCACTGTTTACACTGAGTTTTTCAATTATTGTTTACAAAGCTGCCACCCTTGTCTTGTTTATTGTGCTGGGGATGCTTGTTTATTTTCCTGACAGCCAGGCAGACTTTCTTAGAGGTAATGCTGGCAAGGACCTTACTCTTAAACTCAATTTCTCTGGCTTTCTGTCTGCTTTCCTGCTGTTGTTCCTGCCAAAGAAAATGATCGAAAACTGCTTTATTTCTATACATCCCAGCGACATGAAGCTCTGATGATTGCTTTTGGCAGTCCAAAGTCAAACCCCCATTTTACTAGAGCTACACAATTAGTCAGTTATTTTCTTAGTTGCTTGAAAAAGAATTCATTTACAAATATGTGATAATCACTTGATAGCTTATGTAATTTTTCAGGAAAAATTTGCTTGTCCCAGCATGTTGAATGTAAGGATTTGATGCTTTGTTTCTCCTCTATTAGAGAACATGAAAAGTCTTTGGCTTTGGGACGGTTGCATGGACAAAACCCTTATGTTTTGACTGGATACTGCTGAATATGATGTTAAAGCAGTTGTTGCTGCAGTGTGTAAAGATTGCTCATCATACAAAAATCATTGGCTTTTGTTTGTTTTGTTCCCATTAAGTTAGGTTGATTGCTTTTAAGCTTTGCAATAATTTAAGATGCTCGATATTTATTTTATTTACTATTATTTTTGGCAACCCACTCTGAGTTGCTGTGCATTTCCTTTTTCAGTTTATTTTATCTCCTTGTTTATTTTTTTCTTCTAACATTGTGGTGAGTGAGTTGTGCTCCATATGGCAGAGAAATAATACATTCATTCAGGGAGAAGCACAGCTGTGAAGGCATTGCATCACAGTAAAACATTTATACTTCTGGCTCTTTCCTTTGTGGAATTTGATTTTTTTTTTTTTTTTTGGTCTACCCCATGTTCATATAAGTTGCCTTCCACAAAAGATTTTGTAAGCAGATGTGTTAGAGATTCTGAAGTGCCTATGGATATGGTCATGACTGATGATGGTTGTGTTTCCAAAGGACTCTGTCTTTTACACATTTTATCGACACAAAAAGATCTGGTTGAATCTGGTGTTTGAAGTAAACTCATCTGATCATCTCCCTTATATGACTGGAGACAGCACCTCTGTGTTCGGCCACACAATGAAGAGATCTCCACTTCACACTCAAGTTTAGCAATTTGAACAGACCTGCCTTAGGCCACAGCTTCGCTGAGCAGAGCAGAAAATAGTCTAATCCTTTTGGCAGCTCAGATGAGCAGACCCCATTCAGTCCCTCTAAAAACAGATAGAAACCAACAAAGCGATACCAACAGACTGATTTTACAGCTAAGCCAAGCATGGGTTGCACATCAGTCATGCTCAATGATGCATATTTCTACACACATGCTCTATACAAATAACACAAACATGACATGACTGTGTATGTGCCGCCACATCTCCCCGCCATCTGTGAGCATAAAAGGCTTGAACACATGCCTTCCTGTTTCAAGGACTGAATAAAAAAATATGTAATATCTGCATGGAGAAATAATGTGCTTTTCTCATCAGCTGCCCGGGAGACCTACAGAATTCAGAGACTTTCGATGAATCATTTGAGTTTACTCACATAGGTGAAATTATCAATGTCACTCGTGAAGTTCATTTTACTGCTCAGCCTATTAAAAAAGTTCAGTGAGTCTTCTTTGTAGCTCTGGAAGAGAAAAACTCTGATGTCTGGGTTATCTAGATAAGATCGGTACTTAAATTCAGGTTGCGAATTTGAAAGAAATTGCCGTAAGGGGAGACTAATGAAAGAGGCAGTCAACTTGCATTGTGGAAATGTAAATGAAATTGTGGAGACAAGAACTAAGGACGGTCAGCGCAGATTGCTTATGTTGTTTCTTCCAAGTTTCCGATGCTGAAAGAGATTGTTGACAGCAAAGACAAGCTGAGAAATACAAAGGAGACTCAGTTATTGACTCCTTTTCAGAAACCCAGCTCCCTTTCACAGGGAACGAAAAAATGTGAACTCTTTGACTACTTAGAATTTTTTTTTTTTTATTTTCAGTAATTAGCCGAGGTAAACCTTCCCACCATCACTTATCTCACAAAGTAAATAAAAAAATTAAATGAAAACACAGTGAGAGGTGTGAAGCATGTGATTAAACCACGGCACAGCTTTTAGTGCTGCCGTGGTGATATCAGCGGGTAAAATCCAACACTGCCTGAAAAATCCTAACTATTCAAAGCAGGACTCCCGTAAACCCTTGTATCAGTGGTGCTTTGGTTGAAATGAATTTTCACTTTTCTTACCTATAACATCAAAATTGACCTTTTTCAGTTGCTCACTATTCCACTCCTACATGTTTTATATTTATAAATGAAGAAAATGTTTTAATATAAAAATAATGGAGTCAGTTGATGTGCAAATAAGCAAGGATATTTTTATTTTTTAATATATTGTTTCACAAACTTAAGTATTTGAGGGGTAAGTTTGAACCTTCTTGGGTTATGACTGACTTCAAGACTAGATTAAAATCTTGGTGATGCATAATATGCTACATTTCCAACTTAAAATATCTATAAACAACTATATTTTTGTAAAAAAAAAAAAAAAAAAAAAGTTGTGGTGAGTTTAAATTATCCCAAATGTTTCCAAAAAAATTTTAAGGTAACAGCACATTTCATTTTCTCACCAACCAGTGAGTGAGAAAGGAGGCTGGCAAACGTGACTAAACATAACATAAATATCACTTCCTCGTTTGTGGACATTTCTGCCTGAGATAGTCAGATAGATTTTCATCTGCAGTGGCAGCTGTTTTCAGAATGAAACAAACAAATCCCCTGATCGCACACTACTTTACAACATCAATGAGCTACAGCTTGTGTTCTCAATGTTTCCCTTGAGAGACCTCACAATTACATACAGGTTTTATTTAAATGTAAATATTGTGATACAGCTTTTGTCATCCACAATTCTGTAAATAAGCTTGAAATTACTACAAATTGTGTTTGAACGGACTGTACTGCACAATTTATTTACTCTGTATGATCTGTGCTTACCTTATATCATGTCTAGACAGATTGTGACATTTCTATACTCCCCAGTAAATGGCAGGACAGCGACTTGACCAAATATGGTGCCTTGTCCTGAGGAGCAGAGATAAAAGCATTACCTCACTGTGTCGCTGTGCTTCTGATAAGATAAGGCAGGTCACATTGGCTGTTTGAACAGAGCATCTCCAGTCCAGTAGCTTTTTATATAAGCTTTGTTTAAGCTTTGCTGGTTCTTTTTTCCACGGTTTGTCTTTTGGACAAACAAGCAGCTTCTGCCATTCTCTGGCTTGCACTAATAATTTATTTACTGTGATTGTCTTTCTCGGAGATGTGGCCGCTCTATTTTTAAAGGCCTGTTGTTGTTTTCCCTCATCTCTTGTAAAAACTTTCAACTACTCAGACAACACACCTACGCCTGACCCTGCGAGTCATTGTATGTGGCACCTCGTCCAGGCTTTTTTAAATGATCTAGGATGGAGGGATTCGGCAGGTGTCTCAGAAATCATTTCGTTTTTATGGACATTTGGCAAATAAAATCATGGCTTCTCTTCTTTTATTTTAATTTGCTCTGGCACATCTGAGTCGCTCTGGATATATTAAGCTGTTTGGTTGTTTTGGCTGAATTCAATCCAGGCCATTCACTTGTTTCACACATACACACACGTGCATGTGCACATGCAGATAGTATTCAAAACAGCTGCATCTTAGTGTGTCACGCTTCTCTGTAAATGTCTTCCCAGGCCCCTGGCTGTGTGTTCTGTCTGCCCAGCCTGGCTCAGTCCCCTGCCTGGCATCACATCTGTGGCCACAGCTCCTTGGTTTGAGGATATGTGCTGTCTGGAGCACAAAAGCTTATTTTACGACGCTGTGGATGAAACAAAACCTGTACGTGTAGATACTTGAAGCTAAAGGCATTTCAAACCTCATGTCATTACTGGTCACGGACTTTCATTTGAGTTTCAGGTTGAGCTTTGATTTCATTGGTTGAATCACAGCATCGCTAAACAGATTAAAGGGGGGGAAAAAAAGACAATTTATTTACCACACAAACGTTCAAAGCATCTTTTTTTTCAAAGGCAAAGCTGTGATCCAAGCTTCTCCTTTATCTGTTTGTTTTTAAACAAAAGTCAGTGACAGTTAACACTCCTGTTTGCAGCGCAATTCAGCTGCAAATTTCTGCATAGCGCAAGCATGTAGTAATTTGGGCCAAGCCATCTGGCCAGCCCCGGTGCTGACTGTGTGTGTGTATGTGTGTGTGTATTTGGCAAGTGTGGACGGTTACAAGCTCTCTGGCCTGTATATTAAAGCAGACTAAAAGAATATGTTCCAATTAGATATAAGGGTTTCCTCTGTATGTTTACTCAGTAGTGTTTTTACTCTTCTGCAAAAGAAAAACTAGCATTCTTTAAAATTTAGCCAAACTCCAAACTAAAACGTACAGATGCAAGCGCTGGATTCTGACACATTAAAAAAGCAATTGGTGTGCAGCAGTGGCCCACTGCTTCATTAAATTACAGAGAAAGCACTTTGTGTCTGGTAAGTCTTCAAAACAAAGCTTATCTATGTTATTAAAACATAAAAATGCAGTAGGTTATGCCAGGTCTGTCTGAAGTCGCACCGAGAGCAAGGGAGAGAATATTACTTACATGCAAGTCACTCGCCGTAAGGCCGTCGACCTTAAGGATACTTTTGTTTCAGGCTTGAAATGACTGACAGCCACCATTCAGCACCCACTCTGCAGTGTTTCACCACATAATAACATGACTGATTTGTGTGGACGCGCTTGTAAAGCCAGTCAGTCAGACACTGTCAGACACACAGTGGTGGACTAAAACGTAATGAGTAGGCAGGTCCGTTCCTCTTTACTGCTCTGATTAAACAATAGATAGTCGCTAAAAGGTCTGCTGGCCACTTAGCATGCAGACAGAGATGTCCTGCTGTACAGAGGTTAATGTATCTGGAATCTGAATAACTGAGATGCTGCACTATGCCTCAGGCTTGTTCATACACTGAATGTTTCTTTAATAACAGGATTTGTGTATGTGAATTGTAATGATTCCCTACAACTTGTTCTACCGCCACTGTGGTGTTAGAAACTGAGGTTTTTCACAAAAACTGCTGCTGCCACTTTGACTGCAAATAAAATGGCCTCCCAACATAATAAGTCTCAATTTAACCCCTGAGAACAGAATTGTTCTTTGGGGAGTCGTCAACTTTCTGTCACTGCTGTCATTTCTGCAATACAGAATAAGCTAGTTAGCAGTAAAACAATGTAGTTTAACCTCTCGATAGCAATGATAACATTTTAATTGCATTTGTGATGTATTAGAGCCTGCCATATGTTGTGCCAAGGTCCTTGTGTTGTGTAAGGGCATATCCGGCAGTGAAAAATAAGCTCTGGCAGGCCAGCTGATTACTCGTTTAAAAATCACTTTAAAGCTTGTAGTTGTTGACAGCCCGGGTCATGTAATAAATGATTTATCAGAGAACAAGATGAAACTGCAACTGTTTTTTTTATCCACACCGTTCTTTTTTGTTTTTTCCCTTTTTGTTTTGTCCTTTAACATCGTAAATCCTGAAACCGTAAAAGAGGGAGAAAGAGAGAGAGAGAGAGAGAGAGAGAGAGAGACAGAAGAAGAATTAAGGAGAACACATCAGTAATCCCCTGCTAAAATGTTGTAGAGCGAGAATTAGCGGGCGGCTAATATATCTCAGAGTTACACAGAGTGTAATCAGAATCCCAGCTGGAGGCATAGTCGTGCTCTGACCCTGTGAAATGACTTTGTCCTCTGCCTCATCATCAGGGAGGTTTGGAGATCAAAAGGGAAGTCAGTTTTTGGCTCTTCTAAAACAATACTTAGGCCATAATTAGCTTTGTTCTGATAATGTTCGCGCAGCTTGTCCAGCGACGGGCGTGAAACTGCTCACCGCCTAATCAGATTATCTGCACTTTAATCAGGAGACAGTCTTAATGACCTGCGTTAAAATGCCGCTCCATCCACTCAGTCTGATCACAGCAGTTCAGAAGTCATTGAAACAAATGGAAATCGATTTCACCAACTATTACTTTTTTTTGCCTGGAGAAATGCAAAGCTATAAAAGTTTCAATGTAGTCTATTTATTGTTGTCAGTTAAGCACATTTCAAGAGTTGGAGTATTTGTGTATTTGACATCTAGACTTCACTGTGGGGATCTTGCCTGTTTTCTGAACCTCAAGTCTGTTTTGAGGTATTAATAAGGGACACGGTGAATAATTCATGTACATCGATAACATCTCATCTCTTATTTGGATGGCTGTGGCCAATGGATGTCAAGGTAGAGTTAGTTTTAGACGTGCCTTTTTATTTGTTCTCAGGTTTCACTTCAGTTCCTTTTGATTGGAAGAGCCTGTATCCTGTAACCCTGCAGCCTGTATGAAAGGAGACCATAGAGCAGAGGGGATTTTCTATATTTCTTTCACAGAACCTGAAGAGAGGTGAAAAAGGGAGCTGTCTCAAGTAGCTGTGTTAAATAGAAGAAGGTTGTTGAGATGCTGTTTATTGATTTTGTTTACTATTTTCCTTAGAGCTACAAAGATTTAAGACTTTATGCACGCTGTGATATAGAGGACCGGGTGACTGAGGAGAATACATACACAAAATTCAAATTTTTTCATCCATGCAGCACAGTGTTTAGAAAAATGCTGTTTCATCTCACATAAAATTCAAATCTTTGGAAGATCTGTATAATTTGATATATTCATTATAAAATAAGCAACAACCGAAGTTAAAGTCCTTAATTATTATTTATTGAGAATTTAACACTCAGAGCCTCAGAAAATCTGTGACTGTGTGGGTGTGTTTGGTAAGATTTGATTGACAGTTCTGGCAGCAGAAGCAAACGACCCCACAACTGTCATCAGATTTGAATCCAAATGTTACCAAACTCTGATTAGTCCACAGAAGTACGCACCACCGTCATCCTTTTTTTTCCAACTGTATAACTGTACTACAGCTACAACTTAAAGGGGAAGCTCAAATAAGGAAATCTCTCATGTGGAACAACTAAAACCGTTCAAACTGCAAAGGAAAATGGTGCGTTTGAAGGACTTCATCGCTCAGTGAAAGAAGCTGATAAGAAAATGTGTTTTTGAGACCTTTAAGCTTCAACATTTCGAAGTGATGTTTTCATTTGATCCCAAGACGTAAAAGCTTCACATTTTTTTTCTGTTGTGATTGTGGCGCTCTAATTTGGACAGAACTCAAGTTTTTACACCTGAATGTGCCTCCATCTAATCTTACTGTAATTGCACGTCATGTTCACCCCAAAGGCTGCCGCTCCCTGTGTTGTCATGAGGTTTTTCAATTGTAAAACACTTTCAATGAAGAGCTTTAATTAATGAGGCCTTTCAGGCGTTCTGGCACGTATTGTTTCAACTCAAACACAAGCCTGCTCTACTTATAAAAGAACCACTTTTTTTTATTTCTTTTTTTTTTTTTTTCCTTTTTGATTGTTGTGTATTTTTAGCACCAATTCAGTTACAGCATTGTTGAAAAGCGGAGCTCGGTTCAATGAGCTACAAATAATTGCTGCTTTTTCAATGTCAGCATTAAGCTGAGTTATAGCGATGTCTCTTGCCTGATGTGTGAATTGTTTCTTTGTAACCTTCCTCCTCCCTTTGTTACTATCCATTGTGATTTTTGTCTCCTTGTCTCTTTGTTTTTTCCTAGACATGGAACTCGATGTGCAGGAGAAGTTGCAGCTGCAGCCAACAACGGTGTGTGTGGTATAGGTGTGGCCTTTAATGCTAAAATCGGAGGTGAGCAAACTATTACAATGGGCTTTTTTAAGTAGGGCCTTTTTTTTATTAGAAATAAAGTTAATTCAATGAGTCTGGTAATGTTTCACTTAGAATTCATTAAAAATAATATTTAAACTTGTTACTGTGAGTGGATTTCTTTTCATGAGACATGAAACATTAGATTGAACTGCGTCTCTACTTTTTATTTTTTAATCAAGTAAAAGATTCCAAAGCTGATATCCACAATGTTCTTTTTTTTTCTGGATCTTTTCCTGACTGACTGACTTCTTATTGTTCGGATGGGAGTGGAAGCAAGCTGCAGAGATAGGGAAGATGTCCTTGATCTATTGCCGCTGACAAGAATGGCATTAAATCATATTCCACGTCTTTGAAGAGGAAAGATCGTGGCTACCTCAGGGTTTCTGTGTGCTGTCAAACAAATGAAAGTGTCAGTCTAATGACTGATAAGTGAATCAGAATTTTTTTTTGTATTTAAACCAGTACATACATATTAAAACATTTACTTGGCACCAGGCACTAAAAATCCAGTATGTCTTCCAACAGTTTAATAGAAAGCGAGTTCCCTTTTTTTTTTAATCCTTTGTGATTAAGGAGCAACTTATTTTAAGACCGAGAAAACAGACACAACTCCTCTGTTCATTCCGCTGAGTAAAGCATCTGTCTCAAAGCTTATCAAAATATGACTCTTAGGGCAGGCTCTTGTTTAAACAGCAATAAAATTGTCATCAAATGTCCAGACGTGCACTGAGGAAGATATTCAGAGCGGTTTGTTTGAATTAAACCTGTGATCAGCGTCACTCTGAAAGGATGTTTCTCTCTTTTTTCCTCCTCTGAAAAGGTTTTTGCTTTTGATAAAGAATTCCAAGGAGGCTTTTAGTAACTTTTGTCACCAGACAATCTGTCACTGACATGACAGCAGCCAACAAGACTCAGCGGAGCATGCGGAGCCGTGAGCAGTCCCGTTCACAGATGTTGCTCATAACTCTCCTTCTTTGTCTTCATTACAATTCATCTCCCGACGGAGCAGCACGTTGGCCCCGCTCTCATAAATTACTCCTCTGTGAATCTGTTCACTTCAAGGGGTCAGCGGGTTGTTTATAAACAGCTGTTATTTGCTCCCAAATACCATTAGTGTATGTGTGCGTGTGTGTGTGTGTGTGTGTGCACAAGCATTCACTTTTGTTGGAACGCATAAATGTGGGTTTTCTTACTGAATGATGATTGGTGATTAGTGTTGAAAACCTGTAATTGACCCTACTTGGCTCACTTGGCGTTTCCTTTCATCTAATGTACCTGTTTTCCCAACACACACACATACACCGTTAGCTGCCATCCACCAACGACCTCTGACTCACTGGAGCCGCGGGGAGTTCTCACAGCAGTGTCTTAATAAGGAATCTTTGAGCCGCAGGAAGTTGATGAGAATTGTTACGACAGTTATTATCCTTACTGCTGCAATGCAGCCTGTGCATAATAATCACAGAGCAAACATTGTGCTTTATCTTACATGTTTTAGCCTGGGCACAGTTTTTTTTAATGTAATATAGTATTTAAACTTGTGTTGCAGCAAATTCCCACGCCAACAGTGTAATTACTCCTTTGGCTCCATCCCTACTGGCTTGTGTTGTGCCTGCAGGGCCCGACAGGTTATCTGAAATGGATTATTGAAGTCTTAATGTGGACGTCTTCAGTCGTTGTGTTGCCTCTGAGGTCCGGGGGTCCTTCCCCCAGTAATGGACCTTATTTGAGGGTGGTTTATTTCACGCCTCTCGACAGCCATTAATGTTCAGAGGGGTGATCTGAGGCTGCTCACTTCAAAGGCTCAGACAGGATTGCGTTTAGGTATGATGAAAGGTGACATTTGGTGAAACCCTATGGACACACCAGTCTGTAGAAGGCTCTGCAAACCCTCTGCCCATCAGTATCTGTGTGAGTGTATATTTGTGGCTTTGGCTCTCTTTTGCCTTCTGTTAGGTTCGTCTCCTTGTACTTTCTGGTGGGTTTTGCCGGGTGAGGAAACAGCCTCTCTTGGTGTAACAACCAGCAGGGTTTTTGTTGTTGTGACAGTAAAGTAGTGTAGTATCTGTCGGAGCAGCATCTGTGGGTGAAGCTTTGTACACTTACTCATTAAAACTGAAGCTGTGTGAAGTCTTTGGTTTTTCATGTGAGGCTTTTTGTTTTCTCTGGTTTTTCTGTGTTCGTTGTTTTCTTGGCAGTTGATAAAATGAGAGTTCGTGGTCCGACCAATTTCTTTATATAACTTTATATATCTTAATATAATACAGTTTCCTAAGTTTTGACTCCTTTCCAAAATCTGAAGAATCATGATCTCATCTCCATCTGCCAGTCTATCACTCTTTCTCCAACACTTTTCAATCTCTAGTTTGGTAACCTAATCTGCACTGTATTACATATCCATTTTCTTTTTTTTTTTTTTTTTTTTTTTACTACAGGAGTTCGTATGTTGGACGGGGAGGTGACAGACGTGGTGGAGGCCCACTCTCTTAGCCTCAACCCTCAGCATATCCACATTTATAGTGCCAGCTGGGGCCCAGAGGATGATGGCAAGTCACTCGATGGCCCTGCCAAGCTGGCTAAAGAGGCTTTCCTCCAGGGAATCACCAAGGTCAGTGAAAGCACAAGCTTGGACTTTTAATCCACTAATATCTGCCCCATTTCTTACTTCTAGTGTCAATATCAAAGTTGCATTAGTGCTTAAAAGATTTGACATGGGTTCCTCCCTGTCTTGATGAGAATTACATAAGAACATTGATGCCACTCTCATATCTGTAATAAAGTATAACGCTGCAGCCAACCAAAGGTTCATGTAAATAGCACAAAAACTGGATGCACGAGGAAACAGCTAGCCTGGCTCTGCCTAAAGGTGGCAAAATTCACTGATGTGCTCCTGTTGACCTGACATATTGATGTATTTTATTTTGTTTGTTTTAACTGTACAAAAAATGGGTTTTATATGCACGACTATTTCTTTGCTGTGGTAGTGTAGGAGTCAGATTCTCTTTTAACCAAATTTTCTATAATGTTTCCTGTAGCAGTTTGGTTCAAGGCGAAGAATAAATTGTGGTTTGATGTCACAGAGATATATCGGTGTGGATAAGATTAGGTCAAACTGAGTTAGGCATTACAGAAACTGACTTGAAGGAATAGGATTTTCATACACATATATATATTTATACATGTAGAAATATATACATATACATATATATATATATATATATATATACACAC
>JAPZDY010000023.1:9948317-9962090 GCA_029783645.1 Ctenochaetus hawaiiensis
AAGGCACAGACCGTGCGTGCGTTAATCGCACGTTAAAAAAATTAGTGCCGTTAAAAGGAGTTTGAGTTAACGCGTTATTAATGCGTTAACTTCGACAGCCCTAATAAATTTATAAAAGAAAATCTCTGCCACACAAGGAAAGGAGATCTTAGCCTTAAACGGGAACCAGAACTTGGCACTTTGAGAAGAAAAGAGAAGAAGAGGAGGCAGACGAGGAGATGTATAGAGTGGTCCATCAGCAGAACTGTTCAGATCTCACTGCCTCAATGGTATTATTTGTGTTTTCATTGAATAGAGATTTTTTTAAAATAGAGCTTGGGGAGGAAAAACCCATGTTTCAAAAAGTTCCTTTCTACACGTATTCATGTATTCTAGGCCTGAAACATGAGAGGCAGGGGATCACAAGCGTGATATCTGACCACATAAGAATTGACGTGGTCATTAGCATCACTCAGGGTTTGAACCCAAAACCTCAGATCCCATTGCAAGGTCATGATCATGTTTAGCTACTTGCTATGTGGGAAACCATTGAAGGCTTCACACTCTAAGATGATTCAGTCACACTCAGGCTTTGCAGTGATCACAGCTGGTTTGTGTGGTTGTGTGAGTTTTGTCCATTTTCAAGTGCAAAGGAAGCCCTTATACTCCCTCATAGCAGGGCTGTTAAGCCTTTCTTGGCCTGATCAGCTGATTGGCTCACACAGAGGGATGTTGGCTTTCACTCCTTCGGTAGTTTACTCTGCTTCATTCTTATTCAACATTTCTGGCACAGTCTGAAACTGCTCAGGGTTGCATGTAAAGGCAGATTTCAAACTAGTGTCAAAAATTCTGTTTGCAAGACAAAATTCTGTGCACATCTTGTGCACTTCCTTTAGACGGCAGAGAGATGTCTGAAATTTATTTTAACAAAGACTGATTATTTCATAATTAAGAAACTAACAATTAAAGTGTCTCTATTTCTCATTTACTGCCTTTGTTGAAATGAGTGTGGGATTCAGATTTTTGTCAAAAATTCAGTGTTAAAGATTCAATTCTTAAAATCACCACATTAATCTATAAAACTGTTATATTTTTTGCAGTATTGTTTACAGCACTTGTTGTAGTAAGGCATTTTTTTAATTCTCTGTAGGCTTCATTAAAAAGTCTGGTTGGATTGTTTCTAGAGTAAGTTTACTGTCAACTAAGCAAAACATGTGGGAAGAAATAGGTTTAATCAATTTTACAGTTTTTATTGAAAAAAGTAGAATGATGGACTTTTTCATTCCTGTAGGCTTAAAACACATGTATAACTCTACATATAATACCAAAATGAAAAGATAAAGAGAGGGCCCAGCCCTTAATTAAAGGACAGTGGCAGTTTTTAAAAAATGCATGTAATGTAAAACCAAGAAAGGAGAAAAAATAGTGGTAGGAATGGAGCTGCATGTATTGGGGGCAGAAATAACTCTACAGTTGTCCTCAGACAGCACAGGAAGTATGTTACAAGCCTTAAGACTTTGACAAAAGGACATTGAGGTCATTCTCCACCCAGAGGCTGTTTCAGAGATGTATGACTGTAGATGCCCTCTCTCTCTGTCTCCGTCCCGGCACAGGGAATAGTTCCTAACAATTGGTCAGCAGACCTCAAGCTACTGTTAGCTCTGTTTTTGGAGGAAGAAGGTCATCCATGTAGGAAGAACTCAGACCAACCCGTGCCCTAGAAATAAGCAGTCTAGCTTAAAAATTTATTCTAAAGGCCATAGATAACCAGTGCGGGGAGGACGAAATCAATGCAAAACCCTCTTGCAGCTCATGATCCCTGGCAGCTGTGTTTTGCAGAAGCAGAAGACGATCCATTGATTTCTGGGGTGGAGAGCTCCAGTAGACTTATCTGCACGAGATAGGTGCATGTAATGCATTTGTGTCTTGGAACAAAAGGAGCACGCTAAGAGAAGATTTTTCTGTGTTTGCAAAAGACACTGTTCTGCAGAAATTTTTGTATAACTTCAATCTAATATATAAACCAGCCTGAGATCTATAGAATCCTGGACTAATTGTATGCCTCATACAGTGTGTGTACTTGAGGAAAACCTTGCAACACTGCCAGAGACCATCTTGTCATTTATCAGGATTATAAATTATTTACAGCTTGAGTAGATTTTGTAATGACATTTCTTCTCTTTGTTACCTGATGTTTTGCTGCAATAAGTCGCCTGACATCAAGATGTATTAATAAGGGTTGTGCCTGAAGCTGAATGAAAGAACATGAGTGACAAAGCGTTTCAGCAGTGAGACAAATGTTCTTTGTCAAAGGCAGTTTTTCACATTTCAAACAGCTCATGTTAGCCTGTCTGTGTGTGTCTGCAGATTACAACTTAATGAGCATATCCTGTATATGTTTCTATACCACAGGGACGTGGCAGACTGGGCTCCATCTTTGTGTGGGCATCGGGGAACGGCGGCCGGGAGCAGGACAACTGCAACTGTGATGGCTACACCAACAGCATTTACACCCTGTCCATCAGCAGTACTACGCAATCTGGCAACGTGCCGTGGTACAGCGAGCCCTGCTCTTCCACCCTCGCTACCACCTTCAGCTCCGGAAACCCGGGGGAGAAACAGATAGTGGGTGTAGATGCGTGCACACACTCACAGTAACACTATCAACATCTTAGATTTTGTGTAGGTTGTTTGTACACTTCAATCGTGCACTGTAAATGTCAGTGTTGCAAAAATAACCCTACCTCTCACACCTTGCGTTGGCTTCAGTAGCCAGCCAAAAGTTGATGCAGGTACATCCAAAATCAACCCTTTTTAAAGGGACTCACTACGGAAGCCTTAAGCCGACATGGTTTAATTTTTTTTTTTTTACAAGCCGAGATAACGAGATAATAACTCGTTATCTTGAGAAAACAAAGTTTTTTTTTTTTTGTTTTAACGAGTTATTATCTCGTTATCTCGAGTAAACAGCTTGTAAAAAAAAAAATTTAAACCATGTCCGCTTAGGGCTTCCGTAACTCACATATTAATCTTATCTCTTTAAAATCAAAAAACATGTCCAACAACTGTCACAATCGTAGTGATTGATGTGTTGGGTACAATGAGCCAATCTGACAAACACTGAGACATGCCATGTTTTTTCCCTTTAAGCTGCTTGTCAGCTGAAGAAAGACTTGCCTCAGGGACAGAGAATAACATGAAACAACTATAAATCTGCCATTCCCTCCACATGCACCAGTGGCATGCTGTAGGCAAACAAACACAGCTCATCAAATGGATGAAATTGAATCCATTTTAACATGTACAACAGCAATTGCTCCAGCAGCTGGTCAGAAGCTGTCATTTCCTGTATCAGAGTTTATTCAGATTTATTTTACCCAAGAACTGTATTTATGGTCAGTTTGAGTTTTTGTGGGTGGGACATTACTTGTGTCTAGACTGTGAAATTGCGAGAGGATCAGGCTTTTCAACAAATCCTATGCGGACTCATTCAGAGCACAGAATTGTTCCCCTGACATCTCTTGAGGTGCTGGATATGTGTTTGTTGGTATTTAGAAAATGAAAATAGTTTCACAAAGTGTTTGCAAAAGCGAGAACATAATTGGTGTGACGCTGCAACGAACCATCACGATCATAACTGATTTATCTGTTGAAGATTGAATCACCAAAAGTTTGGCCTGTTTTCTCAATAAATTTCTTCACAAATTCTAAATTCAACAATATCCTGTCAATGGATTTATAAATTCTTTGTTTCTGTATTAAATCAGTCAATAAAATGCAAAAATTTGATAAATTATGTCAGTTTTTCGGTGTTGTTTTATCAAAATCTGTGATCTAACGGTTGGTCGGCACAAACACCTGCCTTCCCTTTGTTTTTCTCCCCTGACACACAGGCTTCTCTCTGCAGATAAAGGTCATCAGTGCCACAATCTGTCAGACCAAAAGTTGCAAACCAAGAATCTGTCCCTAACCTTCACAGCTCGCTTTGCCCTTTTGGCTTCTTGTCATTTCTGATGCGTCCCATCGTGAACCAGACGGGCCTCATTAGCTCTCTGGCAGTGGCAGAGAGTGAGAGCAGAGGTATACCCGGAGTGCTAACATACTTTGTCTCACCACAACCACCCGCCTTGACCGGGCTGATTTGGCTGACATTCACTGCCCCAAACTGTGACCCGTTGGCAGGGATCCACAGACCTGAGACTGAACCTACCTACCCATTCTCTCCTCCTCCCGTCTCCTCCTCCTCCCCCTCTTTTGTGTCACCCACCGCCGCAGGCAGAGCTCCCATTGTCCCCGACCCTCCCCTCTCAACCTCTCTCACCGTGAACTTAAGTCATACTGAAATGGGAAACGCAATGTGTCATATTAACTGTGTTCCTCTCTCTTCTCCTGTCTCTAAGGTGACCACAGACCTGAGACAAAAATGCACTGACTCTCACACAGGGACGTCTGCCTCAGCCCCACTGGCTGCTGGGATCATCGCTCTGGCTCTGGAGGCTAAGTGAGTGAGAATAACACAGCCTCGTCCTACAACAATACAGCTATTTTTGAAAACAGTGCTATTTTTAATTACAGAATAAAGAAAGTTAACACTTTTTCAAACACATTTCATGGTAAATGTGATTGGTATGCTCAACTGTGCAGTGCCGGTGGGTGTAGAAGTGTTGAAGCGCATGCACTAACGTCTGCAAGTGTGCACGGGTGTCTGGGAGTCGGCGTTGGCCTAAATCCCAGCCCCGAAATTCTTTCCTCAGCAAATTAAGCTTTTGATAATCAGTTAATTAGCAAGACAAATCAGCAGCTGCAACCCACACAGACGTCTGAATACCTGTAGGGCCTGTAGTGAAGATTCTGAACTGGGAAACGTCTCTCATTATCACTCATTCAGGACTCCAGGTGTCTGACTCCAAGTTTCTGTCAGCAGCTTTAATGTGTCCTCCATTGTGTCGGTATCTTAAGTCATATCTTGTGTGCATTAAGTCCTCTTATCAGTCTGCAGTCCTTCACTGACACGTAATTTCTCTTCTTTTCCCCATTAGCGATTAGCTGACAGGTGTCAAAGCAAATCCAGTATTACCTAGCAGCCTGGTTTTTAGTTCAGGTATGGATCTCAGGTTCATCGTAGCCCTGTCACCCCTGATCATAAGAGAAGGGCGATGACTGACAGCTTTGGTTTACACCATTTAATGTATCTCACTTTCATCACCAAACTAAAGTCCCCTGCCTCCTGACAGGCAGAAGTAATAACAGGGTAGCTAGTTTATCAGACTGGGACCACACTGGAATTCACAGAGATGGAATCATTTAATAGGCAGACAGTTTTGGTTCTGGTGTTTTATTATTTTATTATTTTACCCCTCCGCTCTCAGCAGAGGTGACATTGAGTAGATGCGGGATCTTGTCCATTAATAACACATGAGAGGATGCAAGATGTGACTGCTGATGTAGAGGTGATGCGCCGCAGTGCAATTCCATGTTTCTATTTCTGTCGTCTGTGGTGTTGCACCAGCGTGATTCATGGTTTGATTATTTTAACCCACGGAGCAGTGTTTTCCTTATTGGTGACTCAAAGGCTTCTCCAGAATGTTTCTCTGCTGTACTGTGCTTCTTAATAAATCTTTATTGAAAATGAAAAAAAACAGTATTTTATTTGGTTTCCGTCGTGTGGAAGGTGACCTCAATCCCACAGTCCCAGACCTCATTAAAACTATCATTACAGAGTGGTCCAGACACAGTCCTCCACAGTGTAGTCTCCACTGGTTTACCGTGTTCTCTGACCTTTTAACACAATAGGTTATGATGTACCTTTAATACCGGTGTTCTACGCTGGTGTTAAAACTATAATGTGCGCCTTTACCTTTGCTGTGGTGGATTGACATACCCCTCAGGACTTCCTCTACATCTCAGTGTAATATTTCATAAATGTATGGCTGCCCTGGCTGTATATTCTCAGATGGATCACATTTCAGATGTGTCTTCAGATTCCTGACCTTTTCTACATTCCCCAAGCTCCTCACATTTTCTCTGCTGTATTGTTGTACAGTTTAGGTCAATGAAACCTGAAGTCTCTCTGAATGTGCCTAATGTAGAAAGTAATTCCCTCAGCTATTATATGACAGAATGTCAGTGAGGTTTACTCTGCTTTCCTCTGTGTGTCTTTGCAGCATGAACCTGACCTGGAGGGACATGCAGCATCTGGTGGTGAGGACGTCCCAGCCCGGTCACCTCAGCGCCATAGACTGGAAGACCAACGGAGTGGGACGCAGAGGTAGAAGCTGGCTTAGTCCAAATCTAGCCCAGATGGTTTTACTGTATGTGGCATTATATTTATTCCTCTGTCCTGAGCAAACAATGGGACATTCTGAGCGCAGAACAAGATAGCACATGACTCATATTTGGTGGAGAGTTCTTTATCATTTTTGTGTGCTGCAGCGTGCACATCTTATCTATGATCGCTTATCGCCTCTGAGAAAGAATCAGAGACCCCAAAGGAGAAATTTCTGTTTTTCATTTTTGGGTTTTATCACAGCACCTACTGTTTTTGCAGGCATTAGATCAAAATACCTCTGGTGCTCTGTATACATGTGTACATACATGGAAAACATGCTTCCATTAAGCCAGGCAAGATGCTTATTTTGTCACTGTATTTGCTATGCATTAAAGGTATTGTGTGCTGCATCGAGCTGTAAAGCTGCACCCTACTGAAAATCCCTCTGCTCACCCTCCCCTGCCAAGCATGCAGGAAAACCTATGTGGCCATGAAACTGGCAAAAAAAAAGTGAAAGACCCTCTTTCGAGCCGGTGTTTAGCTGTTCATTCAGGGCTTCTGTGGAAATATGTCAGCGCAGTATGGAAGATGACCCACTCCCTCTGCGGGAGTAATAAAATGCTCATGATAAGGTAATGAAAACACAAAGATTCCTATTTTCAGGTGATTGAACACAAATGAAAGTCAATTTTGAATATTATATTTCATTTCTGCATTATTTTATCGTCGGTGTTCTTTTATAAGCAGACAGTCACAGTGACTGACAGCCAGACAACAAGATCCATGAGAGCCATAGACCCTGAACAGTGTCTCACAATACACACACGCTTTGTCCTCTGCCACCAAACAAACAGTCGCAGCACAGAGGAAGAAAACTGCACCACTCGTGATTTCCCAGGCTAGATAATTATAAGGTGCTAATAAGCTGCTGAGCTGCAGCACATTAAACTTACATGCACATATCACTTTGGTCCAGATCCATGCTGGAGTGGTTCTGACTCTCCAGTACCACTGCCTACAACCTGCTGTCTGCCCATGACATGTCTGCTACAGCGTAGGTTTGTTTACTTTGTCTCTCGTTCTCCTGCCGGGGTTTAGCCTGCCAGCTGCTGTCAATCAAACAGACTTGACTCGTCCCTCCAGCGAGCTGAGATAAAAATAAGTGTTTATGGATTTCTCTGAGACCTTGTTTTTTCTTTAAATGACAAAAAAATATTTAATATAAAAAATACACATTATTTTTTCATTGAAAATGCAATGACTAAATATGATTTCAGTTGGACTTTAAGTTTTTAGACGTCAAATGATTAACTGTACAAGTCAGCATGTGATTTCCAAGAATTACATTTGAGACTGTGGGCTCAGGAATGAGGAATAAATATAATGCATCAGTATTCCTGTAAAGCTCAGAAAGCTGAGACACTAATTTCTCTTTCTGTGATGCGATCTCATCACCACCTCCCACCAACCTGCCACTCTCATGCTCCCTCCATTTTTTTTCTCCACAGTGAGTCATTCCTATGGTTATGGGCTCCTCGATGCCGGTGCAATGGTGGCCTTGGCACAGAACTGGACCACAGTGGGGCCACAGCATCAGTGTGTTCACACTATGCTCACAGAACCAAGGTCAGAGGGGTGACTTGAAGCACTGCATATGTGTGTATGTGTTTATATTTGTTTGTCAACCACTGTGAGTCTCAGTTTCATTATGAGCGCTTGCTTTTCTATCATCCAGCTCAGCCTGATAGATGTCAGCGTATTCCGCTCTGAGCTGGGACAGCCGAGTAAATTTGTAGCACGGCGCTATTGTCTGTGTCCGTTTCTGCAGCCACACAACATTAACCACTCTCCCTTCTGCTTGTCAAACCTGCAGAGACATCGGGAACAAGCTGGTGTTCAGCAAGAGCGTGGATGCCTGCTGGGGACGACCGGAGTATGTCAGCTCCCTGGAACACGTTCAGGCTCGCCTCACTCTCTCCCACAACCAGAGAGGAAAATTGGCCATTCATCTCATCAGCCCACTGGGCACACGCTCCACCCTGCTGTTCCCCAGGTACACAGTAAAACACATCGCTAGACACACCAACAGCCAGGCCCTAATATGAATCTTTTTGCCTCTGTCTCTTTCACACACCCAGACAAACACAATGTGTGTGTGTGTAGGTCTTTGGGGGTTGTGTGTGTGTGTGTGTGTGTGTGTGTGTGTGTGTGTGTGTGTGTGTGTACCTCAGTTTTACTCATGCACAGAAACTCCCACAAGCGTACTGGCTTGGAAAAAATACACTCTTTGCTTTCTACCAGTGAAAAAAAAGATCCCAGACACCTTCATCTCTCCCCTGTTCTCTCAGACCCAATGACTTCTCCTCTGAGGGATTCAACGACTGGGCATTTATGACCACCCACTCATGGGACGAGGACCCTCAAGGGGAATGGACCCTCGAAATAGAGAACATGGCAGCTAATGGTCGTGACTATGGTAACCCCCGCTCATTGGCGTTAGTTGTTCATTCTGGTCACATCACATCAAACCTACATTCATCTCATCATTAACTGCCCCCTCATCAACTCGAGTCTTTGCATATTCTTCATGCTTCTCTAAATAGCCTCAGCTCAGTGCTTTTTCTTCTGTCCCTCTCTAATGATTCAGTTTGCACCGTTTTTGATACCAGAGGGAGCAACTCTCAGGAACACATCCGGATTAAAAACCTTACCGCTGCAAGGCACAGAAATATTCTTTTGCAAGAAAGTTTTGGAAGCCTTTTTATTATCAACTTGAGTGTCTTGAGAATGTGTCTTTTTATTTCTTTATTTATTTATTTTCTTTCACTATTGGGGTGAATTTCCTTTCAAAAGGCAAAAGGTAGCGTATTGCCTAGGGGCTGTATTCACAAAATATATAAAGGATAAAAGTAAATAAGCAAGTTTGGAGTAACTCTTAAAAAATGGGTATGTCAGTCCTAATTTTAGCAATCCCAAATGTTTTGATTAAGCTCTTTTGCTTTAAAACCAGCTCCTAAATCAATGAGAAGTTAGATGTAGTGAAGAAATTTACCACCATAATTGTGATTTATCATGACCGTGGCAGACACACGGGAGAACAAGTTGATTCAGCATTTGCATTGCAGGGTCAACACTTCCCTCCAGCCTCATGATGCTGGTGTTTAATGTCCAAAGGACACTGTTCACCACTGAGGGAACAGGCAGAGAGCCTCCTAATGCATGCTGTAAATATTTACAGCGAGAGATGATGTCAAACTATAACTCACAGTTACATGTATTGCTGGGTTCATTTCTGTGCATGTATACATACATGTATGTTCATTTTTGTATGGGCTAAATGCATTGATTGCTGAAAAAATTGCCTGATGTCCTTTAACCCACCTTTAGTGGTTATTTCTTATTTGGATTTAACAATCTCTGCCCTTGACTTAGACTGAAAGAAATAAGAATTATTGACACTCTTTTGTAGGTTAGGTCAGAAGTGGAAAAGTCACATTTAAGTGGAGATATGGATTTTTCCACACTTCTTTTTCTGCCTTTTTAGTCAGTCTGACTCACAACTCTCTTTTTATGTCCTTGCTTTCATGCAAAACTTAGGATAGAAGCACATAAGGTTCTTGAGTCCAGTTTGCTTTTTATTTGCATCCATCACTATCAGTCATGGATACTGTAGTCTAACAATCACTACCGATACACACTAAATGTTAACGAGTTGCCAAGTGGCTGACAATGAGCTACAATTACCTCCTTCAGTAGCCTATAAACTCTATTAACTCTTTGTTTCACGGTAAATCAGTGATATTATTATTATTAGTATAAAATCTTTATGGATACAGCAACAAACCTCCCACAGTATTTCTGTCATGAGTTGATGTAAAACAGCTCAAAACCGGAGACAACCAGATTCACGGAACATGATATCATCCATAGCAACAGCTGCAACCCCGACCTTTCTCTTAGCTTAAGAGTTCTCCCAGTTTCATAGCAAAAGTTGCTCTCAGCAGCTTTGTGAATATTTTTTGAGAGGAAGCTCTTGACGAGGAACTTTTAGTGCTATTTAGGAGTCCACCTACGGCCCTAGAATAGTTAACTCGTTGAGTTCTTGAGCTTTCCTGTGGCTTAGTTTACTCTGAGCTGCCAGGGAGAGGAGCTAGGAAGGCATCTTTATCCTCTGCTAGGGTTGATCCTCCTCCAGTGTTGTGTTTGGTGTGCTCTCAGCACTTGTTTCCTTTCCTTCCACCCCCATATCCTCCTCTCAGCCAGTTCACACTCTTCCCTCTCTGAGAAGTGTTAACATCGATATAACTGTAGAATGAATACAATATTATTATCCACATCTCAGAACCCTGTGTTCTTTCTCTCTCTCTCTCTCTCTTTTTCTCTCTCTGTGTCTCTCAGGTGTGTTGAGTCAGTTCACCCTCATCCTGTGGGGAACCGGGCCCAGCCTTGTCAACCCCTCATCTTCTGATTTCCCTCGGCCGTCCAACAACAGCTGCAAGACCTTTGATGCCCAGCAGATCTGCATTGGTGAGATCATTCAGGCCTCTTCCTGTGCACAAACTTTGAACCAGAGCCACTTCAGTTGAATGGGCTCATTAGCACCAGCGCTGGCACACGCTCATTGTTACAGCACAGGCTTTCGGTCTGACTGTTTTGGGCATTTCAACTTGTGAAAAAAGCGAATGTTGTGAATACAGATTGCCCATTTTACAACCTCTCATGCATCTGTTTATCTGAATATGCACATTGCCATATGTCATATTAGTTTAAATCAGAGTGTGGGACGTATGGAGGAGCAGCAGGGGAGATTAAAACTGCGTCAGTGCAAGAGGTGCTACGTTGTCAACAACTGTTGAGGAGGGATGACTCCCTCATTGAAAGTCAGATGAGGTCGCGAGCGTCGTTCTGCTTCCAAGCACTCAGATGCTTTCTTCTTAATCATTCCAGATTTCTCCATAATTTAGCCAAAAATCTACATTTCAATAGTTGCTGCAAGTGCACAATTTTACAGGGTCCCACTTTCCTGAGAATTTAAAATGGAGCTGCAAGGTTTCTAGAAAAGACTTGGTGATAATTATATAGAGAAAAGACACAGTGTTCAACTGCTACATTTAATTTAACAAATAACAGTCTTTCAGTCAGTCACAAAAGATCAGATTGATTGATCCTTTAATTTAATTTTTAAATGAAAATAATCATTTGATGGTTCCAGCTTTCAAATGTGAAAGTTTGAATGAAATAGTGATGTTGCAGCCATGATTTGTATTCAGTAAAGTTCCATCCAGACACTTTAAAGAAAACTTTAAAGACATTGTGTGATCAGTTATTTGTAAATGCAGTTCTAGCTGTGTGAGACTTGATCTCCCTTATGTTTTAATCTCCCGCACTTCATCCAGAGTGCAGCCCCGGCTTCTCCCTCTTCCTCCAGGGTTGTGTGAAGTTGTGTCCTCCAGGCTTCACCTCTGGGCCGCAGCTCCTCAACCTCTCCCTGGAGAACTGGGTGGACCTGTCCTCCGTCCAGGCCTGCCTGCCTTGCAACACCGCTTGCCTCACCTGCAGCGGCACAGGGCCTACAGACTGCCTGTCCTGCCCACCTCACAGCCGCCTGGTCCTCACCTCCTGCCTGCACCAGAACCAGGTCCAGCGAAAGTCCCCACTAGCTGGAGGACTGGAGGGTGACGGAGTCCGGCCAGAGGCGGAGATCCCCGCAGCAGCAGATGACAGCAGAGAAGATGAGGAACCTCCTGGGCTCAGTGTAGCTCCGTCCACTCAGCTGCCTGCCGTCGTGGCCGTGCTGAGCTGTGCCTTCATCCTGGCTGCCTTCGTCGGGGTCTTCCTCTTGCTGCAAATACGCTCAGGCGGCACCTCTTGGGGCTTGAGGACCAAACTGCCCTCTCTGTATTCAGAGACAAAGAGGGTGAGAGTGGGCTTTGGTTTTGGCTTTGGCCAAGGACGTGAGAGGAAGGCACGGATATGCTACAAAGGGATCCCCACTGTGTGGGGGGATGAGGACATGATCGCCTACCAGTCTGAATCAGACAGTGAGGAAGTGGACGGTCAGAGCGAGAGGACAGCTTTTATCAAGACGCAGAGCTCGATCTAGCTGAACTGGCACCTGCTGTCGTTGTGTCTGACAGCACGACATGATGCATCAGCTTTTAGATGTGACTGTGGAGCGGACACGTGAAGGAGGATGACACTGGCTGAGAAAAACACAAAACACAGGCCTTACTTTCTCATCAGCACCTCGTCCAAATGCATTAATAAATCAGTTTTTTTTTCTCGTGTATTTATTTACATTGTTAATTTATCTTATTTGATTAATATAAGATCTGACTCTTAGTCACCAGTTTAGGGTGTTAAGCTACTGTTTATTTCATTTAAAAAACCAGCCTGACCATTTTCTGTCGAATTCTGTACCGCTTTTCCATCAAGTTTTGAGACAGATTGGTTATAATCAAAGCAGCAGAGGCCAAAATATCTTGACCACTGGTCCAAAGAATTGGTCAGAGCTCTGACTCCTACATTTTTCATAATGCATCTCACCGACAGTGTTGCTCACAGCCCCCCTGCCTGGTAAATTCCAGTGTCTTTCAGTCTCCACAGCCCCACTTTCTGTAGGAAAAAATGTAGCCTTCAAACCCCATAACTACTCAGAGCTTAAAATAACCCTGATGATATCTGCGTTATTATTTTTTCAGACGTGTCAAAGCTCCTCCAGGACTAAAGAAGATGTTACACAACTGTTTTCATGGGCTGAGATGTACTCTCTGTGATGAGTGAACTCAGCTTGACGTGCAAAATGAGTGGAGTGTCACTGTTTGCATCTGATTTTTGTGCCCCAACATGAGCATCTAGCACATCAGCATGGGCAGAGTTATAATTAATTGGCATTGTTATATTTGATCAGATTCCTGGCAGATTGTGGGCCAGGGGTTGTGAAGTCGATATGCTGTTCATTAATGGTAAGAAAACTTTAAATCGAGGATTTCTGCAGCGTACAGGGACGGCATAAATAAAACATCCCGCAGGCTGTTTGATAAGCAGGAAACTGGAGGATGCTCTGTTTTCAATCAAGGCACAATGGGATTTGCCACTGCAGCACAGACATATTAGCTCTATCAGTCACAAATTCTCATTGACTTGTAGAAAAACAAGGCTGCTTTTTGAATGAAATTAAAAATGAAAAAAAAAAACACTTGGCCCACAGCTGTTTGGCTGACCTTAACAACATTTTTCTGCTTGGTTGACGCTTGTAAGGAATAGGATCATTTTCTCTTCATTTTCCCCACAGAGCACATATTGATTTTGGGGCTTCTCTCCCACAACATCTTCATCAGTGAAGCTCTTTCTATCCCTTTCTATTGTGAGCGCCATACATTCAAAGACAAATACCTACTTTATTTCCCATCTACAACACTGAAAACTTGCTGCCACACAAATTGGATCAAAGCCTTTGGATCTACAGGCCAGAATGGTGACAGTGATTAAGAATTGAAGAGATGTTGCCTCACATTTTCTATGTT
>JAPZDY010000023.1:9968934-9986032 GCA_029783645.1 Ctenochaetus hawaiiensis
TGTGGTGGTGGAAGGAAAAAAAAAAAAAAAAAAAAAGGAACTGAAGCTACAGTACAGACTATGATGCAGGCTAACAAGCATCCTCACTGTTGCCATGGCAATATTACCTCTTGAACTCCGTCAGTCAAGATTTTGGAGAAAAAAGAATGAAACAAGGAGGAGAATTTGGCAAAGACGCCATCATGCTGAAGGTAATGAAGCAGAGAAAAAGGAGAATGAAAAAAGTTAGAGAGGAGACAGATGGAGTGTTAATAGTGTCGGGAAAAAACAGACATATGAAGAAAGGTGTTAATGAACACAGAATCAAGGACAAAACATTCTTTTATTCCGCGGCCTTGCACAGAGTCATTTAGCACCACAGAGTCTGATGTGATGTGCAGGAATTTCAAGAGTGCTCGCCACATTATCTCACTGACCTTGTTGCCTGTCGACCTCCTCTCCAGCAGCAGGCGGAAACGGTTGGCCGTCTTCTTGTTGTCCTTCAGGCCCTGGCCCAGCCCACGGTTATCATCCTGCATCAGCCGACGGTCCATGATCACTTCAAGCTGGCCTGAGGGAGGAGGAAGACAAGAGGCAAGGACAACTGCTTTCATACAAATCCTGCATGTTAAATTCAGACAGCCGCCGATGAAGATAAAGACCATTAGCCAGTGTTCCTTCAAAAACACCATCATTATTCACATTACAATGATAAAAGGATCAGCTCAGTACATTAATGTGAGAGCATGAACCTGAAAACCTCTGGATACACAAAAGAGAGACGCTGCCATTGTGTTTCAATACAATGCTTTTCCATAACAGGTGAGAGGTAGAAAAATGAGAAAAATGGATTTCAGGGGCATCTTTTATACAAACGAATGAAAACTTCACTACATTTAAATAGAATGTGATCAAATACAGACCACTCTCCAGGCTGCTGACACCCAGCGACTGAGCTGTGTGCAGCGTGAGGCGGTGATGGCTGTCCTGGATGTACGCCTGGCTGGGCATGGGGTAGAAGTTAGCCTGCAGGGGAAGCTTCAGGTAGTGACGCCGAGGCTGCATCTACAAGAAAAGATCACACACAGAAGGACACATTATGTGAAACTGACGGATGTAAACTGAAACGTGTTAAATCTGCACTCATCATCATGAACATGTTAGAGGCAGCTGATTTAAAAAATGCCATTAAATCCAAAAAAGTTAGGCACTAATCAGCAAAAATGTAACTGTGTTATTGTAATCTGACAGCACACAAAAATATTAAAAGTTACTCCTGACTTATTGCAGAGGATGAGACTGACCTGGAAGCCATTGAGATCTGTGTAGAAGACGTCTCCGCTCTGGATGTCAGTGACCAGTCGCATTGCCAGCTCCTTATTGGTCTGGTCTTTGATGTCCACCATGGTGGTGATGTCTATAGACAACCCGTCCACACCTGAAAATACAAAACCACAAAAAACCTAAATCGGGCCACTCATGCAAAGTGACTGGAAAAAGGTGACCTGCAGGTAGTATCTGCAAAAGGTATTATGCATTTGCCTGCTTAAAGTAAAAAATATGCAGCTGACAGGGGGAAACAAAGCATCTCATTATATTATAAATTTCAATTTTGACAAACATGCTGGTCCTCATTGTATTATACCATCTGGTGCCTAAAATGCTTTTGGAAGAGCCATTTGAACTGATTGTGCAGTTCTGTGCAGTGCTGTGTGTCTATTACCTGGCACGTTGTGGATTCGAATGGCCTGCTGGAAATGCTGGTAGTGTGCCACCACCTCTGAGAAGAGCGGCCCCTCCACAACGCGAACCACGGGAGGCTCTTTCTGGTTGTAGGGCTGAAAGCAGGAGGAATGCTAGAATTATTGCATTGCAGCTCTGTGACTCCACCAACCACTCAAGTGTCAGTTTATATCCATGGCCGACCTTTTTGGATATGAAACATCTTCACTCTGTTACTCTCTGCTAACAGACGTGTGAAATTTTGTCATAATCAGCAAAGGACTTCTTGAGGTAGGACCAAAAATGTGTTGTGTTGACCTTTGACCAAAACACAAGCTCATTCTTCAGTCCAAGTGGACATTTGTGTTTAATTTGAAGAAATTCCCCTTTAAGTGTCATTAAAGAATTACCACCACACCAACCAATCAGGTTTTAGTTCACACCCATGTATGTCCAGACTCATAAATATCATAATAACAATAATAAAATATATATAATCAGTACTGAGACTTGAAAGCAATTTATTTGAGGTGTTAAGAGAAAGTTATTGCTATTTTTAAAAACACAATTTCAGTGAATAACTTTAAGGTAGAATCATGTTGTTTCATTTGGAGAAAGCTGCATCACATGGTGCAGCAACAATCATCTGAAGCTCAGAATCAGCAAAACCAATGAGCTTAGTGTGGACTTCAATGCTTCTAATATGGGTGTTGCTGCGAAGAAGCTAAAAAAGTCATAAACCTGGATGCTTCACACATATTTTCAACCCAGCAGCACAAAAGACCTTCACAAGCAGCACAGTTTCAAGGTGAGAACCCAAGATTACTGTCACCAATTCAGTATTCAAAATGTGAACTATGGACTTAATCTCACCTCCTTTTACAGAAATACAGTGTTGAATAAGGGCCAGAAAAGAGTTTTTGCAGAACTTTATGGTATTAGAATGAATTTAACCTTTCACTTTTCGAATATAAAATGAAAAAAAGAGAAAATTTTATCCTTCAGACATTTTATAAAATGTTGTCGTAATTATCGTAAGTTCTTGAGTTGTGGCCAAAAGGTTTTTTGAGGGTCACACTGACTGTAACCTTTCACCAGCAAAATCTCATCAGTTTATTCTTAAGTCCTAGTTTCTGCCAGTTATAATGAAATTCCCTTTAGGCGTTTCTGATAAAGTGCTAAGAAGATGGACATGAGGTCACAGTGACCTTGACTTTTGACCACCAAAATCGATCAGTTCCGTTCTGAGTGCAGGTGGAACTCAGTTCCCTCAAGCCCTTTTTTAGATATCCTGTTCACAAACATGGGACAGACAGATGGGTGGACAGACAGACCAAAGACACAATGCCTTTAGCCACGGCTGCACGGAGACTTAATAAGTACTAAAAATGGGCGAGGGAGAATGCTTGAAAGAGGAGGGGAAGCCACAAACAGCATAATTGATTAAGAGCAGTGTGGGAACTGAGCCCGTACACTCTGCTGTCTTTAAAGAAAAAGATGAAGCAGCACCCAGTCTGCCTGGCTTCCCGCCCCAGGCACCCCAGCACGATACAATGACACAATACACGAGGGAGACCCTATCAAAGCCTTCTGAGAGGCAAGTAAACATCTGAGATGCAACAACTGAGAGAATACCTTCGCTTTTCCGTCAGGTAGGAAGAGGTAAGCCCCACTTTTGTCTTTAGATGGACGAGTGCCGTAGACCATGAACTGCATCTGAACCTTCACTTCCTGAGGATCATCTTTGCGCTTGATGCTCTGTAGATGAGAAATCCATAAGAGAAGAAGAGAGCGCAGAGGAAAAAAAAGGACAGAATTAGAAAAGAGATGAAAGCAAGTTTGAGTAGCAACAAGACATGCTATGTTCGCTTTGATCAAACAGCCAGGGTTTATTGGGAAATCAAGCTTGTGGCGTCTTTTGCTCCAAATGATCAAAGTTAAAATAGACGAGCAGATCCTCAATTCAGATATGGAGTTAATAGAGGTGAGAGTCAATAAAATGCAGACCTCCAGCAGGCCCGTGGTTCCAGAGAAGCCCAGTGTGAGGGACTGACTGCTGATGTAGAAGGTCTGAGGGTCGGCCAGCTGCGAGCGGATGGGGAGCGGGTCAGCGGCTCTGGCGGTGACACCCCGTCCAGTCAGCCTGAGCAGGGTGTCAGAACGGAGGGTCATGGGCGAGTCGGGAGAGTCGTAAAGATGGAAGACAGCCAAACCCAAGGGTGGAAGACGCACCATGAATGTCGCCTGGGTGGAGTATCAAAGAAATAATAAAATTACAGCATTCACTTACACACACACACACACACACACACACACACACAACTGTGGAAAAAAACACCAAAGGCTTGTGTTTTACAACGCTGCCTCCTCTTTCTTTTGTTAATCTGAACACTAGTGTTGACCATAAGGTGTTCATTAAAAGTTAAAAACATTTGCATATTAGTTCCATTGTGCTTTAATTAAAATGTGATGAGAAATGGTGTTAATGAAGCTGTTTGTATTTCAGTTTCATTTAAATTCATAAATTCATGTGTTAAAATGCATTAATCTACAGGGTTGTGGTGAAATTAATGGGATTTTTTTTTCTCTCACAGACTGAAGACACCATTTGAGCTGCTTCAAGGGGTTTGTAAGGTTTCTCTCCTCTTTTGTGAACAGGAGGAAAACACAAGTTATAGTGCTATCTTGTGTGTAAACCACAAAGCAAAGGAGGGAACTCACAACTCTATTTAGAGTTTAGGCTTTTTATTCAAAATGCTTCTCTATTTTGAGTACTTTCATTTTATTCCTACATTGCAATACATACATTCATTTGGCAAACACTTTTGTCTTTCACACATGGACATATAAGGAGGAGTCAGAGGTCAAATTATCAATCCCACAACTCCCTATCATTAGAATTTTGTCCACCACAATTTTGAGTCAATATTTTGCGTCCTGAAGAAGCAAAGATGTGCAGAGGTGTAGTGTAAAAGTCGTTTGTTGGTGCCGTTGTTTTAGTTTTTTTAATGCATATTTTATAATGCTCAGCTCGCTTGACAATATAAATAAAGAGGTATACAGAAATGGTAGAGTACGCCATTGACCTAACACTGCACTCCTGTAACATATTTAGGTCACAATGGACAACCCTGATGCAGCAGAACCAGATACGTTATCTTATTTATTCTGTGATTTTTAGCAGCAGCCCTTGTTTTGGTCTGAATGAAGCCTAATGCTTGTAGCTAGGCTTGACTGAGGGGCCTCGAGCTGCTAGCCTCAAGCAGACAGGATGTGTAGGCTACAGAGATCTAGGAAATTCACATTACTCTCAGATTCTTTTAGATTTAAAACCTGTAGTCTTTAGCCCAAGCAGGAGCTGACTCAAGTGACTTCACTTGAGGCAATTTATCCAATTTTACAGCTCACTCTGTGGCCACAAAAAGATTTGTACAACTCTTTTTATAGCTGCAGTGGTCTTTCTGAAAAAGGTTTGAAGTCTATTTTTTTTCCAATGTTAGCATGTGACTATACCGGCTCTGTTCTGGGCTGTACGTGCTTTTAAAATGCTTTGAGTACATAGCAGTCTCTTAACTGAACAGATCCATTATAGATACAGTTTTGAAGAGACCTTTGAAATCAGCCTCTTACCTCAAATACCTCTGCACTTATTTGACTAGCAGAGCTCCACTGACCACTCAGCTGCACAGGGAGGGTCTGTCCATCCTCAGTAAGCACCCGCAGCCTGACCGTGTTGACCAAAACAGTCACCGCACACAGCCGCTCCTGCTCGATGGGGTTGAACAGGACCAGGTACCTTGTAGAGAGATGGGAAAAAAGCAATCAGAAGCACAGGATGGTGGAGGGGTGGCTTTGGGGGGGAGGATGAAAGGAGCGAGGGGATGCAGATAATACCTTGGCCCTGCTGGGTCCAGCTCGATTAGAGTGCGCTGAGGCAGAGAGTCCTGAGTGGCACGCCTGTCATCCTACAAGATGAAAAACAGAAAAGCACAGAAAATAACCTCAATACTTCACACAAGAAACAAAATATGACGGTGTTTCTAACAGCTGGGTGAAGTTCCGCTTCACGTTTCCTCTTACAGTCTCTAGGAAGGGCTCCGTTTGGTAAAAGCGATAAAACTCTTTGTTCTTCATCACCAGGAAATGAGCAGCATTGATGATTACTCTCTTCAGACCAATGAGTGAACGCAGTAATCTAGGGAGAAAGAGGAATCAATGGCTCACTGCAACAGTCACAACAGAGGGCTTGTTTTTCCGTTTTAAAGGATCGATCGGGTAAGTTAAAATTAGCCAGAAAAAGAGGATTAAAAAGAGGAGGCACAGTTTTCTATTTTATTTAAATTCTTTTAAAAAAAAATGAATGCTTTAAGAATTGCATTTGACCAATCAGTTTTTTTCTAAAACATCAGATCCTTACTTGGTGCCGTAGTCAATGACAACATTCTCCTTCGCTGTGCCAGTGATGGCATCATGATGCTGGAAGAGGCCAACAGACCGCCTCGCATCCACCAGCAGGGCATAATCTGAGACCGGATAGCGCCCTTCCATGCCAGCATGCCGCGCATTCGCAACCGCCAGGCTGTAGAGAATCTCTGCCCCTCTGGAGGAAAATCAACAAGACGATACTGAATATTCAAAGAGAGTTTATATACATCCACAAATGTAAAATATAAATACTATTATGCACTGTGATCACAATGACCAGAAATGTAAACATTTTGAAAGCAACTTGTTAAACATGGTCAATAAGTGGGATTGAATCTGCCCCACCTGAGGTGAGACTCTATCACACGGTCCAAGCTCTTGTAAAAGGGCCGAGATGTGAAATAGCCGGTCCAGTAGTGGTCTTCGCGGTCTGCATAGGCAAAGAAATCTCCACTAAGCACCGGGTAATCTGTAGGTCTGGATCCCTGAGCCACTCCATGTGCTTTGTAAACAGCATTGAAATAGTCTGTGAGAGTCCCAAACTGAGCCTGAAGGAGCAGCCAGACAGATGACACAAAACACACACAGAAAAAAAACAAAAACAAAGAGGAAAAGATTGTTATTATGCATGTGCTTTTCATCTTACATGGCATCTTCTGAACTGCAGTCGTGACAGATTCTTTGTTCTGTCAGCAAGTTAAAATGCCCCTGCATGATTCATTATCACAAGAAAGGTTGTACACTGAGACACTTGGTGCACCGCCATGAGAGGCACAAAATCAACAAAAAACAAATATTTGGCTGCAGTGTTTGTGACAGATGACAAATTCTTTTCTCACCTGCACATGCATCTCTGGTTGAGAATTCATGTAGTCAAACAGCTTCTGGTAGTTGATGTACTGCTGATCCCACTCTAGGGCCTTATCATAGCGGAAGTCATCTCCCAGAGGGACCAGAAGTACCTTACTGCGGTAGAGTTTGGACTTTTTACGGTACTGATCCAGGAGCAGGTGTGCCCTGATTGAGAAGAGAGAGGAAAAAATGAGTGGACAGATTTCTTGGCATCTGAACAGCCCTGCTGCTCTGCATTTACCACTTTTTGTAGGAAGCCACTATGACCTTGGAAAGAGGAGGATCAAATTAGCCCTTGGGGTATTTTCCATTAGCTACTGAAATATGTCCTCTGCAAAGTTCTTTTGGTCCTCTAAAAGCAGCTTAATGTGGCTGCAAGACTATCTGCAGACTCTGTCCTTGCCCCTCCGTTCATCCACCTTCTCTGGCTGTTGTCATTGGCACAAGTTCCAGTTAAGATTATTTGTAAGGAAACAGGACAGATAGCAGAGTACAAACAGCAGTGACCAATCTGCTGTGTATGACTGTGTGTACCTGGAGCCAATTTCCAATTCTATGCTGAAAGGCTGATACTGTTTTCCTTTGTTTATATTTTTTACATAACCATGGAGAGGAACAAACAAACTATTTGATAAGGATCCCTTAACTTTGGTGTTATATAAGACTAAAGCAGGATGAATACTGAGCAGAACGCTTTATAGTTGAAGAATAACCTTGTGAGTTCTCCATGTTAGACAAATAATGTACTTTAAACAATCTTTTTAAATAACATGATTTATATTTGTTGCATTTCTGTTTTGACATTTCTTTTTAACTGATTGGTTGACATTTACACTGCAGCTGTTTTTAATGATCACTTTTATTATTGATTACTCTCTTCTTTTTTAAATTAATTGACTGTTTGGTCTCTAAAATGTCAGACAATATTAAAAAAAAAACACTATCTCCCACAAAAATGCAATTTGCTAAAGCCCGACCTGCTTCTTCAAATGTTTGTCATGTTATTTTACTATAACTTAAAACAAAGAAAACAAGCAACCATTACCATTTTTGCTTTATGAATGACTTAAACGGTTAACTGCTGTTTGCAGTATTAGCAGATTAATTTTTGACAATCGACTTATCAGATCTGCTGAACACCAAACAGGATTTAATTAATAATAATAATAATAATAATAATAAATAATAAATTGAGCTTTGCTGATACAGAAGTTTAGTCAAAATATCTATCCAGCTGTAATCTTATATTTTTTTCTCCAAGACGAAGTCAGGGGAGATTCACAGTACAATAGTCACCTCCACCCACCCACTTGGACTAAGACAGATAACTAACCCCCAACGTGTCTCACCTCTCTGCTACATTGGCCTCCACCACACTTTTGGGTGGTACTTTCCAAGGGCAGTTTATCCGACCGCCCGGTAACCTCTTGAAATCGAACTGGCAGCAGATTTTAGGGTCGGGCCCACAGGTGTGAGGCACGTCGTAGCTGTAGAATGGCATCATGTGGCAAAAGATGTCCGTGCTTGACCCCGTGTCTGTCAAGGCAGGAGAGTAAAAATCAATACACTGGCTTAAGAGTCATTAATATTCTACAGCAGACTCTAAAATGAGTGTGAAACACTAATATGTCATGTTCTGCTCTGAGTTAATATGATATTTGTGATCGCTCATAAACTCATTGACATTTTAAGTTCATGCCCACAGTGCCCACACTTGGGACTGTCAAAAGTCCTTATGGATTAAACGGCAAAAAGACAATGACAGTTCTTCATTACTGAACAAATCCCTAAAAGAACTATCACAAATTGCTAAAATTCAGAAGTGAAGTATCAGAGAATTTTTCCATTAAGACCAAATGGACAGTAAATCTTCAGCAGATGTCTAATTCATTAAGAAATAATTATGGAGATCGGTCCTCTGAGGCTATTACGCTGGCTGTTCTTGTACAGTTTTCCTCTTTTTCAATAGCCATGACAAGTGGCATGACTCACTCTGCAACAAGCCTAATGATAAGCACATGAATCAGATGACACTGCTGGCTATGGTCCACTCACCCCAGGCTTGCCTCCACATAAACTCCAGGCTGCGAGTGGAGGCGAAGTGTTTTTTGATTGAGTAGTGGACCCTCTGGATGAGCATGCTGGTCAGGTTGGCCCTCTTCAGCAGATAGGGCATCGTGGCGCTGTGACCGAAAGGGTCTACCGCCCACCCGCTGCGAGGAGTTATACCTATGACAGCAAGCAGGAAGAGGGTCGTTCAGGTTTATGCTCAGATAAAGGATGGGGTGCCTCAGCAGGGAGTGCTGAAAGTAGCCAAAAGTATTTTATCACCCACTGAGTGATAGGACACGCCTGCTACATGCAGGATGACAAGCTTGCATTTTACTATCAAGCATTGAGAGGACTAGTATCATTTCAATTTTAGGTTTATTTGCAATGAAGTCAATGAGATTGAAGGCAAGCAGTCCTAAGATTTGACATAGAGAAGAGACTGCTTAAACATTTAGGCTTTATTTGCCTAAATACAAATAAAAAGGCTTGAGAAAGGAGTGTTTTCTGCGTGTGTACCTAGATTTCTCTCCAGCCACTGATGCCCCTCGATGAGCTGGTCTATCATGGCAAAGTAGTGAACGTTAGCTTCATCTGTCATCACCCAGCCTCCTGTCACAATCTCTAGCTGCCCTTCGAGGATCAGTCTGTTGAACAGAGAGGATTAAGAAAGCAAGGTGAGGGTAATCCCGCCCTTAAGAAGGGGAGTCACATTAACCAGATAATGAGCTATTTTTAAAGCAGCCACAACCTGCCAGCTTATACGATCCACTGCTGCAAATACTCTAGTTATGGCCAATGGACATCAAAGAAATCTCAACACGTTCCCAGTTTTAGGTGGGGAAACTGGAGGCCAAACTGAGTGCTTCACTAAGCTGTGACTCACTTGCGCATTGCCTCCTGCTTGTGTATGTCTGCCGTCTCCCACCACTTGGAGAAGAATGAAATTTCAGACCAGATGAATTTTCTGCGAGGATCCTCGGCCAGCTTCACCACCATGTTGTTTAAAATATGCTGCGTCTGGTCTGTGAAGTACTTGTCAAAAGTCTTGATCCAACCTAGCAAGACCATTAGATAAAAATCAGCTATTTCAACAACAGTTGGCAAACAGACAGTTGAAAGAAGAATCTCACCTCAATACCAACCCCCCCATCCCCCATCACCTCTGACTAGCCATCTGATACCAAAGACAAGACGACAGGGCAGGTAAGAGACTCAACTCTGTGGGAAAAAGTGCTGCAACGCATCAAAAAATAAAACTCATATTTTATTCAACTAGAGCTGTTCCCCTCAGAAAGCTATTTAGCAGAGTGGTTTCAAAGAAAGTGACTAAAAAGCAGGTTCTGTGCACTTTCAGAATGCAACAGTGTAGAGCAGAGCAGCCTAGAAACGTCCATATTGATCTCACATATTGCAGGCTAATGTATTTTAAAGAGATCAAAGTTCCAAATCATTGCACAGTTCAGTCAAAAGCAATGAGACTGAAATAGTGATGGAGTACTTAACCGGCTCATAGGCAGTCATGAGGGACACGACTGTTTACTGCAGTCTGTTTAACATTGTGTAACTCATTGTTTGACCTGCTTACCTGTGGCTGACTAAACCCCTTCAAATCCCCTCTTTGCATTCAAAGAAATTAGCCTACTGCCAGTAAACCCTCTTTCACGTTGTCTACAGTATAGACAGTTTAGTATGTTTTCTAGATGAAAAACCTTCTTACTGTCTTTTTACCTGTGACACTGAATGCTGCAAAAAATATTCTGAGAGAAACATTTTCAGCAGTTTAATCAAATGCAGCTGCAAATAAAGCCTGTAACCATTGCTGATGAAAAAAGTTTGCACGTCTTTCAGTCAGCAGCCTGTCAACATATCAGTAACTGTCAAGTTAGTGAGCAAGTGGCAGGCTGGTAAGCAAGTTTGATAGAAATTTAAGTCCAAAATAAAATCTCAGCCAATTAAAGCTATAAATAGCTTAAGTTTTATAATGCCAATATCTTTCTAATTCCATTGTTTATGGCTAGGTCCTCAATCATGTTAGCATTATGCTAATAATAATGACATGAAATAAATAAAATTTTGAATTTTTTATGCATCCCCACTACCTGCTTTATACTGAGTCTTAAGTTTGATCAGACCCTTTAAATAAGCAATGAGACATCAATAACTTTAGACTAGATTCTGCTGAACATACCTGGATCATTGTGGGAGTGGGGGACGACAAACACTTTCAATGGTTCATTGTCCCACTCATCATTGTCATAGGTAATGTCAAAGCCCTGTTTCCATACGCCACCATCAGGGTTGTCAAACTTGAGGAGGGAGTACACGTCCAGCATCTAAAATGAAACACACACTCCAATTATTATATCACCAGGATCCACAATTTGGCAACAATAACAACATACCTCAGATCTCATTTCAGGAAACAACTGGTACTGTAATAAACTCACCTGAACGTCTGCTTGGCCATGGCTGCCTGCAGCAAATTGGCAATCCTGGGGCTTTACAGCAAAGAAAGTAGGGCGGCCGTCGAAGGGTAGGACCCAGGAACCATTGGCACTTCTAAATGGCAGGTGGCCACTGGGAGACACAGCTCCTGTGTCTGTGAGCTCCATCACAGAGTCCTTTATGTGGCTGATGATTTGGTGGTTTTCCTCCAGAAGCTGCTCCAGCTGCTCTATCCGGTTCTGCAGAACTGAGATTTGGCTCTAACAGGCGAACAAAAGTAATAAATCACACAGCTGTGAAGCATCTTAAAAGCATATGTGAACCAAACCCACATTCATCTCCTCGGTCATAGAGAACAAAAGTTGTTATTTAGTCTGAAAATACGACAGTCTGTGATGAAAATTCTTTTCTTTTTTTTTTTTAACCAAGGTAACAAATAGCTGTGCTAGGTACATGACTGGACATGTCTATTAACATTTGAATATATAACCATTAAGAATATATTCAATTTCTTGTATTTAAAAGATAAGCTTGATGTAAACACCAGTAATTTATTATCCTTGGAGAAGTCCTTATGTTCATTAGTGCTTTGATATAACTTCTGATGCATCACAACGATCAAGCAATAAAGTACAATTTTAATTTCATTTTAAATCAGTAAATATTCCTACCCGTGGAAAGTTTCCGCCACTCTGTCGTCTTGCGGGGTCATGTTGGACTCGATCCAACATCAGATACAGTGAGAATACAGCCACACAGAATATTGCTCCTCCACACACCGTCACCTGTTTCCTCAGCTTCATCCTTGTTTGGAGCGGTCTTCTTTATGGGGTTTGAATTTTTAAAAAAATGACCTTGACTGTGGTGTTTTTTTTCCAGCACAGAAAGAAAAAAAATCCTTGGATGCAATCCTTCACAGTGCAGCCAAAATGAGGGAAAGTAACCAGCTAGACCAGTGTTAATGGTTCAGCTCCATCCCTTCTATTCCTCCAGCATCCACTCATCATACTGGAGACCACGACGATGAGGACTACAGCAGTGGTGGCAGTGGACAAGGGTACTAAATCAGCAATAGCTGGCAAGCAGTCTGTCAGCTTTGGCCAAACCACAGCCACCGGTGGGCTCCTTCAAAGTAGCCCTTGTGCTCAACCATCCAAGCCGATGTGACTGCAGGAAAAGAAAAAAAAACAAGCCCCACACAGCAGGGGCTCAAACAGGGACCCTAATGTCCCTGCAGCATGACAAGTGTCACTGTGGGTCTGCTCCTCTGATCTGGTCCCCACTTCCACAGCACAGTATATCCTTCAGTACAGCCCTTTTGCTCAGTTGGCGTCCAGTGCCATAAGAGTTTGCACACTCTGCTGCAAGAGTGCTAAGAAATGGGCTGAAAAAAGGACCAACTTGGCTTAGAGCAGCAACTTTTTATGCAAGGCTCAACTCTGCCTGCAGCTCCAGGAATTACAATGAGACAAATGTCATTCTTCTCTCAGAGGCTTTGTGACAGCATATCTACTGTGGCAGCATGGGCAGTGCATCTGGCCTTGATCACAAGCGCCAAGCTGAAATCACATCAGAGTGTCTTCTTCAGCTGTTAGGAAAGGTTTTGATTAGAGGAGAATGCGAAAATATGCAAACAGTCTTTCAGAGGGACTGTCACTGATAAGAAACACAAGTTAAAGGAACTGTGAGGGTGAGCTAGAGATCGTTTATATTTTATCTGAGTTCAGGCTGAGTACAGCGTCCTATGTTTCCTCGCAGCACTACGAGGTGTTCGTATTTCCCTTCTGTGCAAATCCAACACAATCATAATCCGCTCACTTCTTACGCAGGGACTGTCTTAGCATTACCACAGAGCGTTGGGATAATAACTTTCATTTGCTCAGACTGACAAAAAATAGCCTCATTGTCAGTAGAAAGATAACTATTTCTAGTGCCATCTGGACCAGATGACGATTAGTAAATCCAACATGAACTTTAGTCAGTTTGGGTGTCTGACAAGAGATAATGGTCATAGCCCTGCATTTGTGTTACGAAATGTAATTAAATGCACCACAGAGCCCAAGCTGCTCAAATAATGGCATATTAGCATCAAGGAAAACATTTCTAAATATTTAACATCTCTTCATACTAACAAATGAACTAATAAATTCCTATGAACAGTATTCTTCGGGTTATTGACTCGGCAGGAGTACCTCGGTCAAGTTTATGTATTGATTAACTTGGGTGACTTTTCGTCTGCTATCGCTGGGCAGCTAGCCAGGTAACATTTCGCTGTTTTAAACTTCAGCGCACTAAAATGCCTATATGTGAGTAACGTCACCTATAACCCTGATTAAACTGAGATACCACAGCTATTTCATACACGTAGCTAGCTACATTAACGTATTCTGTCAAACTTTAATATTTCTAGTTACTTAACGTTAACTGGGTACCACGAAGATGTAGCTAAACAAGCTAGCGCTAGCTGCCAGATGTTCAAAGTTACCACATAAACTCGACTGGTTTGCGAGCTAGCTTCAAAAGTCGGACAACGTAACTATGTGGATTGTCATTCACTGATAAATCTCCGTCAACAGCCGTGACATCTGTCTTTCTGCATCCGTCAAAACCCTGTGCTGCACGGCAGATCAATGTCTAACGTTACAGACGATAGCGAGAATTGGCTTGATAACATTAAGACAATACGTGACAGATATTTTCAGGCTAACGCAACGTTATCGACTTTCAAACTACACATCGGCTTATATTCATTTACGACCTCGAGACCCTATCTAATTTTGAACAAAATCTGGCGTTACCCATCAAAGGAGAGTAATCCGGAAGAGTGTAGAGCCCAGCAGTGTGCGTGCTTTTAGCTCCAGGCTGACAGATTACCAACTGAACCAGCTAGCTTAGCAATTAGCGCCACTGAGCCGCTGCAAAGGCTTATGGGAATAGAGGAGTGCGCATCAGTCGATGATTGGCCAACAGCTTTAGCAGAATGTAAAATTAATGCACCAACCTTTCATGTCTAGACTAATAAATGCAGTGGGTGAGCATATTTTTATAATAAAACTTATGTTTATAAATTACTAAATAATTATTACGTGAATAGAATGAATTAGCACAAGGAAGGGTTGTAATTTGACATAATATCCTCCATGTGTTTAGCATAAAAGGGTTAACAGCATAGTTACAAATAAACAATTTATAAATAGAATTACTTAGGAGGCAGTAAACACTTATAGTTACACAGACCATGTGCATGCATCAGTAGTGTGTGCACATCCTTTGTAAAGCTCAACTCATTTACAACAATTGGTCACCTTCTGACCTTGTGTCTAGCCTGACCCATTTATATGTAATATGTGATTAGCTAGATAGCTAATTAATTATCTTGATATTTAGAACAATTCTCTCAGCAGAGACAGAATAGTGTCAGACTGTAATTATAAGCAGTATATTACAAGGGCTATAAATCTATAAAATAGGTCGAACTGAATTTACAATGAGGTCTTTCAATCATCCTGAATAACTGTTTGTGTGGAAACTGAAAACTTAAAAATATTGTGTGTGGGTGGCTGTTGTTTTTCCAGCACAAAATAATCAGTCTATGGCCGAGAAGAATCACACAGCCCAAACTGTGTGGGCTGTGCCCTTGATAGTACATCATTTGGTCTGATCATCTGCTACGATGCACCAGATAGAGTCCAAAATACAGAATTCAAAAATCTGTAAACTTGAATCATAAAAAGCATATGCCTTCGTCAGGCCGGTGTACTACCTTACTGTTCTTGTTACAAGGGCTAAAAGCAAGAGTAGCCTCTCATAATGGCCAGTACTTTCTGGTATAAAGTACTTTTTTTCAAATAAATAAATAGACAACATAATAACTTATGTACATATAAAAAATCTAATTAATGTTTCTATGTTTTGGCTCCAAATCTGAGTAGAGTTTGCTCCACAGGGTTCATGTAAAGTTATGTCATCAAACTGCCTTTCTACATGCCACTGTATAGGGACTACTGTTACCCTGGACTGGTTACCTCCTTGTCTGAGCCACACGCCTTTGCTCAGGGGGGCTTAAAATTACTGCCTATTCTGTAATCATTATAGGTAAAGACCAGCCTGACTGCTGGAGAGAAGTGAACACCATTGTGCAGGAACATGACACATGAGAAGCCCATTGAGGAACATGTAATGATGCCTAGCAGGTGAGTCACATTGTTGTGTTCTTTTAATGGGTCATTCAGGACTTCTTTATGTGTTTATGAAAACTGGAGCTGAGCTGAAACTTCAATAATTAATTAGCAGATTGTGTGGGACATGATAAGAACAGATGGTGTTGTTTTGGTTTTGCTCTAGTCACAAGAGACTGTTAACCTTTTATGAAATCTACAAAACCTTTCACCATCAAACGGGTTGTATCATGAATTTAAAAAATAGGTTTTGGCAACAGACAATACTCCAGCAATGACAGAATTCTGTTCTAAAAAGCATCATCTCTGACACAACAAGGAGCAAATGTTTGCACAGCTGATTTTGCTTTTGATTTTGACACAAGCTCTTCTCTCCAGGGTCCTTGGTGCTCTTGCCGAGCTCAGATCTCCTGTGGATCTGGAATGTATGAGGTCTCACAGCAAGTTTAGCCCTTCGGAAATACATATACCAACTGCCCGTGCTGGATATGCTTTTAAAGTCACAAAACTGCCCTGGTAATATGAGAGTCTTAACAGGGGTACCTGAGCACAAAGCCCAGAGGGAACCTCCTAGTCTCCACAGCAACAGAGAAAACACAACAATGGTGCTCTGGTGTCTTGGTAAATGAGAGTCCCCAGGGGACTGATGCAGGAAACACCATACCAGGGCACATCCTTTTGTATCTCTGACCTGAGAAGGGACACTATTGTGAATAAACTAGGCATTTGGAAACTTATATATTCAGACTCAAAATACCATGTGTTATTTTTACGTCATCAATCAAAGGTGACAGAAATTATTGAGCAATTTTAAGAATGCATCCTCCTTACTATAAGCATTCTGAAATGCAAACTAACATGCTTTTATGTATAGGCACTTTATTTGAGTATTTTAGATTTTCTGTATTGACATTGCATAATTTAGTATGGTTACTTTATTTAAGCCTTATCTAGTCTTATGTAATGTAGTCTAGTGTAGCAAAGTTTTCTGGCCTCCTAAATTAGAAGTTTAAATTAACATGGTGCCATGTTCTTACAAGATACCCTTTTCAGAAGCTGAATAAGATTTTAACTATTCTTTATGAAGCATTCAATAATACTTTTCAGTTCTGTTAATAGGTTCAACTGATGGCACCCAGTTAGTGAGGTATGTTTGACTAGTGTTTTTTATTTGTTTTTGTTTCTGTTTGTTAACGGTAAACTAGAGATAAATGTTGGCAATCCATCAGAAATGAGTTTCTTACATTATGATAAGCCATCACATCGCAGACTTTGACTGTTAAGAAGGCATAAACAGTGATTTTATCCATCAGCAGGGGTACATTTTAAGTGGGATGTCATTAAAGGGCTTTGACCTTAACCTTAATTTAGTGATTAAAACTGCCCAAAACATCATTGGTACCCATCTACCAAGTATCAGTGATATCGGGGAGGTGAGGTGCCTG
>JAPZDY010000023.1:9986132-10015401 GCA_029783645.1 Ctenochaetus hawaiiensis
TCTTCCCTCAGGCTGTGAGACTGCTTAATGCACCATCTGCACTCCTCCATGTTAAATAATTTTATCTTTTTTTTAAAAAAAAACAATCAATTAATCAATCAAGAGGGAACCACATTTTAATTTAATAAACTTCCTTGTATTCCTTGTATTGTATTCCTTGACCACACGCTAGGGGTCAATGGGCTAACCAGCCAGAGCAACTTTTTGGAATCTGGAAACCCCAGAGTTGTGTTTATTTAACTTCTGATTGTGAGGCCTTGCTAAATCATTTATTAACTGTTAACAAAGCAGTTAGTTAAATCTCTAAATACTTCACATTATCAAAAAAGTCCAACCAAATGCACGCACAGGATATGATCATAAAACCTGCTTTGCTTAATTTAACTATCCACAAAGCCCTCCTGCAACATCAAAATACTTTTGCAGCTGACTGAATCATAAAGTCCTTGGTTTTCTTTCATATGTAAGCTGCAAAATAAAACACTCTGTGTCTGTGTGCGCTGAAAAAGCCACAGAATGAAAATGTAACCAAATAAAGCAGAGTTAAGGAGAGGGACGCTTTGGCTCCTCTCTTCCTTTTACGGTAATGGAGAGTGGGTAGGGAGGGGCGGGGCTACTACCTCGCGTCATCAACGTGCCCCGGACACCCGGAAGCGGAGCAAGATGTAACATGTTTGGCAGCAGTTGGTGGCGTTTGTAACCAAGCAGAGAAAATTTTAATGAAATATTCGCTATACTAAGTAACGCTGAATTGTGTATAGTATCTTGAATATGAGTGGGAGTGAAAAAGAAAAGGTAAGTTAAAACCACTCATCTACATCGCCCTTTTAGCTTAGCAGATTTCACCCAGATAACATTACATTTACTCGATGCCTCTCATCCTGAGCCCTTGTTGTTCCTTTTTGTTTGTTTAACCCAGGACCCTGCAACCCTAAAGGAGGCAGGGAACAATCTTTTCAAAGCAGGAGACATGAAGGGAGCTGTCGACTGTTACACCGAAGCATTAAAGCTGAGTGACAAAAAACCAGAGAGCGCTGTTCTGTACCGCAACCGCTCTGCCTGCTACCTGAAACTAGAGGAGTACAGCAAGGCAGAGGCTGATGCCTCCAAAGGTGGGATGGATCACAATCGAGTTTGTAGATCGCCAAGTGCCTATGCACGTTCGTATCTCAGTTTAAGTCAAGGGACACTGCACCTAAAACAGGGTAAAGCCTACTTTTATCTGGATTGCAATTAGTTCTTCCAGATACATTTTCTGTGACCCCCTGAGGTCTGGACCTATGAGTTGCAGCTTACCCTAAACCAGGATCATTAATACGATTTGGATTATGATGCTTGAAATTTGCATTTAAACAGAGACAGGGACAGAGAAGCCATAGAGTCTTTGGTGAACAGTTGAATTGAGAACATCCTCAGACTGTCAATCTTTACAGAGGAAACCATTTACAGCGAAATTAAGACTGAAAAGTCAAAATTTATGTCAAAGCAGACAGTATAGACTATACTGTTGCCTGTCGCTCTTGTAACATGCGCAACTCTCATGTTAACTGGATTTACATTTACTGATTTGTGTATCTTACTTTATTCAGCTCTTGATAGTGACCCAGGTGATGTGAAAGCCAGGTTCCGGAGAGCTCAGGCTTTCCAGAAACTCAGCCGGCTTGACCAGGCCTTTTTAGATGCTCAGAAGTGTGCCCAGCTGGAGCCCAAAAACAAAGCATTTCAGGATCTGCTCAGACAGCTGGGAGCACAGATACAGCAAAAGGTGATGTATTTTGACCCGTTTTAATTAAAGTGGATGAAGTCAATGAAGGTTAATCCTGTATTTGAATCTTTACCATGAAGAAACTATTGCTAATTCAGGTCTTTTCTCTTCACAATGCAGTCGATGCAACTAAACTCCACTGATGCTCGTGTGCAGCAAATGTTCTCCCTCCTCTTGGATGCATCTGCAAAAGACTCTGATCGGCAAAAGGTAAGGGTGGATCAAAAAGGCAAGGACATTTTAAGTGTTTTCATTCACCATTTTGTTGTATTATTGGATTGGTTTTGATTCATATATCTTCATTTGTCTACAAAGTTGTTTGGCACCAAAATGACAGTTTTGTAATTCAATTCCAGGCTGCTCAGAATCTTGTAGTATTATCTAGAGAAGATGCAGGAGCTGAGCAGATATTCCGTAATGATGGAGTAAAGCTGCTGCAGAAACTTCTTCACTCAAAGCAGGAGGATGTTGTCCTCTCCGCCCTGAGGACACTGGTTGGGTTGTGCACTGAGCATCAGTCCAGAGTAAGTGTGATAAATTCCTTTGAAGTTATAGTTTGCATTTTTTTTAACAGGCATTCAAACTTGCATTTTTATCTCTTTGGCAACATGGATAGAAAAGCAAGTCTGTATCCAAAGTAATGGCATTTATATTTGTTATTTGTTAATTAATATCTTTTCATTTTTGCTCTCCTTTATTATCCAGTCTGCTGTGGCACAGCTTATTAGGATATTGATATTCAAATCTACATCTTTGTCTGTCAAAAGACCACATTCACCATGTTAGAAACTAACCAATTGTTTTGCTAATTTTTACTGCTGCATCAACCATTTTATTCTCAGACTATGGCCATAGTGAATGAGTTGGGAATGGAGCAGCTGTGTGCAGTAATGGGATCAGGAGCCTCCACTGTGTCTCTGGCTGCCTGCCACCTGCTGCAGGTGATGTTTGAGGCTCTGACGGAGGGCATGAAAAGAGAGATCAGAGGAAAAGATGAAGCAATACTTCCTGGTGAGTTTGGACTACGATCATGTTTATATTTGGAATTGGCCGCACATGAAAGTTGACCTACAACTAATGCTTTTTTAGGTGTGTGCATCAGTTTTCTGTCCTGTACTTTTAATTTTATTTTACTTTATGAATTTTGGCACAGAACCTTCAAAGGAGCTCCGCTCAATGTTGCGACACCTCTTGGAAATGATGCCAGCAGCTAATGTGTCAGGGTCTGGCAGAGACAGCGCCATCAATCTCCTGGTCAAACAAGTTCCTCGCAAGTCCTTAAAAAACCCAGATAACTCCCTCACCCTATGGGTGATAGACCAGGGTATGAAACGCACCTACATGCTGAATTTCTCATATTCCCATGATATGAAGGATATTTAACAGCAATTCACTTTCCGCCCAACATACATCTTGAAGTTTTTCATTATAGTTAAACTACTATGGTAGTAAAAAGAAAGTGTTTGTTGTACTGGCTTCAGCTTCTCCAAACCCATTTCAGTGATTGTGTCTCCAGTTTTATCTGGCATGACTGCAGATAGATTAATGACCTCCTTGTCCTCCTGCAGGACTGAAGAAAATCCTAGAGGTGGCCGGGACAGTGCCTGAGCTCTCAGAAGGTCCACCTCTCACAGACAACTCCCATATGAGCTGCTCTGTATTGCTTAGCAAACTCTACGATGACCTAAAGAGCGACAAAGAGAGGGAGAATTTCAACAAACTGTGTGAAGAATATGTACAGTGAGTTGACCACTGTTACACTGTTACTAATTTCCAAAGTTTCTGCCCACTTGTGCTGCTTAATACTGCAGTAACTATTCCTTATTACATACCATAAGTCAGAAAGTGGCATTCTCTCAACACCTTTCTTCCTCATGTTTTTCTGTTTAGGCAACATTTCAGCCGATCTGGCTTGGACGCCAAGCTGCGAGCCATCCAGACTGTTTCAGTGCTCCTTCAAGGGCCAAGTGACGTAGGTAATAGAACTCTGGAGATGTCAGGGATGATTGACGCAGTGATCTCCCTGTGTGCCTCCGAAGATGTCATTCACCAGCAGGTAGCTGTGGAGGCTCTCATCCATGCTGCAGGCAAGGCCAAGAGAGCCTCCTTCATCACAGCCAATGGCGTGGCACTTCTGAAGGACCTCTACAAGAAGAGCGAGAATGACAGGATACGAGTAAGAGCCCTTGTGGTAAGTGCTGCAGCAAAGTAAGTATATAAATTTCAGAGAGTTGGAGAAAAGAAAATATCTCAATTAAGTTAAGTAAACTATTATTTCTGATGGTTATCACTCAGGGTTTGTGCAAGCTTGGATCAGCAGGAGGGACAGATTTCAGCATGAAGCAGTTTGCCGAGGGATCTACGCTAAAGCTCGCCAAGCAGTGCAGGAAGTATGTTTGCGTGTGTGGAATCCTGAGCCTGAGTATATATAAAGAGAAGTGTCACATCTGATCCATATTTTCCACATAGTCTGCTTTAAAAACAACAGATAAGGAGTGGTTTCTTGGATTGGAAATTGGAAGCAAACTGTAGATCTTGCTCTTTTTAGGTGGCTATGTAATGAGTCTCTGCCCCCGACCTCCCGTCGGTGGTCTGTGGAAGGCCTTGCCTACCTCACCTTTGATGCTGATGTGAAGGAGGACCTAGTGGAAGACAAGAATGCTCTGCTGGCCATGTGTGAACTAGCAAAGGTTTGACTGATAATTGTGATTCTAGGTTTTTACAATTAGGGGTTATTGTAATATTTATTTTGTTTAGTAGATAAAACCACAACCAAAAGAACTTTTTAAGTCTTGTCTAGGATAGCTTTAACAGCCCTTTTTTGTCGTTTTTCTTGATCTTCCTGCAGTCTGAGGATAAGACGGTGCTCTTCGCTGTGGGTTCGACATTAGTAAATTGCACCAACAGCTACGAAGTTGAAAAGCCAGACCCTCAGATGGTGGAGCTCGCCAAGTATGCAAAGCAGCACGTGCCTGAGGAGCACCCCAAGGTACCATTTAAAAGCTATTCTTTTCATGTAGGGCCAACATCACACAATATTCCTTTGATATTGCACAGTTGCTCTACTACTTGGCTGTTTTCCATGAACTAGTCTGTCTCTTCATGTATCAGGATGCACCTTCCTATGTGGAGAAAAGACTTGTAAAGCTGCTTGAGGCTGGTGTGGTGTCTGCGTTGGTGTGTATGGTCAAACAGGAGAGTCCTGCCCTCACTGAGGCTTGTAAGGAGTGTTTTGCCAGGTAGGAGAATGGCAGTAAGTTTTCTCCACTCACTGTTCTCTCTGAGGATTTTTTGCTAAAGCCATTTCTCACGGCAGGGTCTTCTTGGCTTTGGTGGAACGACAGGAAGACAGAGGCACAGTGGTGGCGCAGGGTGGAGGAAAGGTAGAGCACTGAGATAAACAAACTTAGCCTGCATACTGTTTTTAACACCTTGCCTTGGGAGATGGACAAAATTTGTGCTTACTGTTTCTACTCAGGCTTTGATCCCGCTGGCATCTGACAACACAGATGCAGGTAAAATCAAAGCAGCACAAGCCCTGGCAAAAATAACCATCACATCTAACCCAGAGATTGCCTTCCCAGGAGAAAGGGTGAGACTTGAATGCTGTAAAAAGACTCTTCAGGTAAGAAAAATCTTTTCCTGTTTAACCTTGTCTCACTTTTTGTTGCTAGATCTATGAGACGGTGCGCCCCCTTGTCAGTCTTCTGAGTCTTGAATGCACCCTGCTGCAGAACTTCGAGGCACTCATGGCTCTCACCAACCTGGCCGGCATCAGTGAGAGACTCAGGTTGGCCACTAGGGGGAAGTCTCTCCTAAGAATAAACTAAACGATTCTGTTGTAACAGACAAGATAATTCAAGTATAAGAATTTACTTGCAGAAACCAGACTAGGGATGAGAGTCGTTTGTAAATTAAAGTACATCTGATTTAAATTTGATTTCTGTGAAGAAAAGACCTGCTTTTCATAAACGTAGGAAGATTTTTGTGGTTAAACATGTAGGATTCTACAGACTTGTCCTGACATAAAATGCAAGTTTAAAGTCATAAGTTAAATTACTTGTAAAAATGCAAGTATTTCAATATGTACTGTATTTTGAATAACTTTTTTCCAAACTTTGTTAATAGTTTGATAGTGTTTTACTGTTATTTTACATAACTATGGGCATATTGCAAATCTGTCTTGTTTGTTTTTTTTTTTGTTCTTGGATTTTAATAGTTCAAAACTTTACACTTGACTGTCTTTGCTTGTTTAATGCTGTTTCTCAGACAAAAGATTATTAAGGAGAAGGCAATCCCAAAAATCGAAGGCTACATGTTTGAGGAGCACGACCTGGTCCGAGCATCTGCCACAGAGTGCATGTGTAACTTGGTTTTAAGTACAGAGGTAAGACACATCATCTTAAATGATTGTACGGCACAAACATGTCGAAAAGTTGATGTAAAAGCGGTGGGTGTTGGGTGTGTCCTCAGGTGCAGAAGCTGTACCTGGCAACAGGCAATGATCGCTTGAAGCTGCTTGTGCTCTACAGTGGAGAAGACGATGAGAGGCTTCGGAAAGCTGCTGCAGGAACTCTGGCCATGCTGACTGCTGAGCAGCCTGAGCTCTGCACCTGCATCCCTGGGACAGTAAGCACACTCCTGACAACTTTGCACTCACATTCAAAGATTATTAATTTCTCTATTTTAGCTCACATGACTCCCTGTTGTCTTCTCTTCTCTCAGACAACCCACTGGTTAGAGATTGTGCAGGCGCTGTTGCTCAGTGAAATATCCGACCTGCGTCATCGTGGAGTGGTCATAGTTCGAAACATGATGCAGGCTGACAAGAGTCTGGCTGAGACGCTTATGGAGAGTGAAGCTTTGGAGATTCTTTCTGTCTTGGCAAAGGGAGGAGAGGGTACACCAGAAGCTGTTTCTAAGGTAGCTCAGAGCTGTCTGGATAAGGCGGTGGAGTACAACATCATCAAGGCCAGGGACTGAACCCTGAAAACGCTGCTGAAACATGTTGGTGTGCCTCCTGACAATGTTAAAGTGCTTTAAGTATTATGTGGGACCAGTGAAGCAATTTCACTTTTGCAGGAAGTCAGTTTTGGTTTAAAAGGGTGGATGCTGATCCTAAAATTCTCCTGTGTCTTAACCAAAAAACTGTAAAGTGATTTTAAAAAGAAATGTCTGAAGATGGCAGAATGAAAACCAGCTGATACAGTATTTTTTAAAGAAGGAGCTTTGACTGCTGTTTCACATTGGTTTTTCATTGATTGTAAATATCTTAATTGTACTCTGTGTTCCAAAATAGGCTACCCTATACAGTACATTATTTACTAAAGATTGGCTCTCCATGATGTTGGCAAATATTTTTATATGTCATCATATTACTCCAAATACACTTGTAATGTTTTCATTTTATACACTACTGTAATCATTGTTATGTTTTGTTCTTTACAACAACACACCAAGAAACACAAACTTATTCACACAATTCTCTGCTTTTGTTTTGTAATGTGTAGTATCATCACCATATGTGACTCCACTACATTCCCTGTGTCATGTAGTATGGTTTTTGGTTTTTAAATTAATACTGAACACATGGCCTGAAAAATAAAACCTCCAGTCTGTAAATGAATTAAACTGTGGCCTCTCTGCTGAGTTCACCAGTCTTTACAGTCAATAGTTTTATTATTTATGAACTTATTAACTATTAATCAATGTATTGATTTTCTGTTTTATTATTTAGCATAAAGAGACTGCACACTTCATTTAACCATGTAATCTAGGGTTGTATAATGATAACAAATAAATCTTGTATGTCAAGTTTTTGTGCAGCAACACTGAAACACATACTTCATTTAGTAAAATATCCTGGTACTAAATACACCAGTGTTGGAGCCAACAATTCTCTGCAACCTACTGTGGTGTTAATTGTGTGTTATTCATTCTGTACCGCTGTAATAATACAAATATGCACAAAACTTCCCATAAAGAACGAGGGCGCTGTCAGACAGGCTGTTTTATTGAGGATCATATTAACGCTGAGGGCAGTCCACTGAAACGTTTTCAAAAGGCTGCTCTCAGGTATTACAACGAAAAACACTGATGTTTGCTGCGAGGGTTCTAAAAGGGGCGTGTCCATGTCGAAAACCACGTGACATATACAGGAAAAGACTCTCTTCAGTGGCCAAAAGCGACATCCATGAGGCTAAGTAGGCTGTGTCGCCATTGAACCGGCCCTTTTGACGCTGTACGGCGTGTACAATGCGGTGGTTTGGCTTTGGCTTCAATGCATTTGGTCAGATAAATGCCAGTGAGAAAACAGTCAAAGCAGATTGTAGCGACGATGCAAAGGAGGTGAAAGTGATTAGCCCAACAGAGCTAGCTACTCACGTACACAAACGAGACTTAGAGCCAGCTCGGCAGATTAGAGCAAGTTGGAGTAGAAGAGCATCTTTGCATTTGGATAGTAAGTCAGTCAGAAATAAAGCAACTTCAACTGCTCTTGTTGGACACGAAATTCACTTGTAAAAAGAGAGTCTGTAATATCACTATCAAAGTATTAACTCGAGGGTTATTTTTACTTCTCTGTTAGGTGACAGCTGTGTGTGCCTCGCGGGTTTCGGGGCAGCCAATGAGTCGCGTGGTATTTATATGACAGAGAGCCGAGGCTGCAAAGATGCCGTAATCAGTGAGTCATACCTGACCCTCGCTTTCCCAGACAGAATTGAGTTCTGGGATCTGCAGAAAGAAGAGAGGACTCCATCATGGAGCATGGAAATAAAAACGGAGAGCTCTGGTAACGTATAACCTAATCTCCACTGACAGCTGCAAGACGTATTGAACGTTGTTATACTTGACTCAACAGTGCTGCTTTTCAGGAGCCTTTCTTAAACTCCCATTGGTCCTTGGGGGATACGTAGCCACTAAACCACCCTTCTATCGCTCCCTATCACCTCACTTGAAAGCAAAGAGTCTGGCACTGAGTCCAGAGCATGCCATCCTCCTCACTGCCTCTGGAGCTGTGTACACCTGGGGACTAGGCAGGTAGATCTTATACTCACACACCTGTTTATATTAGAAATGTAAGAAATATCATCTTAGTGTTTGTTTGACAGCCATGGTCAGTTGGGGCATGGAGGACTAACCTCTGAGGAGGAGCCCAGGGCAGTAGAGGCACTCTGGGGGATGCCCATGAGCTGCGTTGCTACAGGAGGCTGGCACTCTGTCTGCATTAGTGGTAAGTGGCATACAAGATGTTTGCAGTAAAAAATGGCTTTGCCCTCAACTTCAGAAAAAAAAGCCTTCAGTGACCTTTTCTTCAGATGGAGGAGACCTTTATGTGTGGGGCTGGAATGAAAGTGGCCAGCTTGGACTTCCATCACTAAGTCTGAGGAAAGTACTGCAGCAGCAGCAATGTAGTGAACAAGCAGGTAAATGTGTTTTCTCATAAAATGGAATTGAGAAGTATAGAAAAGGGAAATTTTACCCAAATAGACAAACTAATGTTTCTTCTATAAATCCAAACACAATTTTGAAATTAGCAGATGTGTACTCTAACACACTGCACACTGCAGACTTCATTGCTTTTTGTGTGGCGTAGACAATAGTTATAACAGTCTATGCTTTAGTATTTCTATTGCATCTACAAAGGGTACTTGCCAAGTCATAAACTTAGAACTACAGAATCAACCAGTCATATGTTGAATGTTCACTTGCTCTTAGGACTTGACTTTGTTTGAAAAGAGACATCATTGTCAAATTTTTACAGTAAGCCCCATTAACTAAATGCCAAGCTTTGTTGTACCAGATGAGCTACTGCCTCTGCCTCACACTGATTGCTAATTCACAAACTATCTAAATGTGCATTGGAAATGCTTTGTAATGCTAAAGAAAGGACTGCCCCCCATAACTGTAATACAATTTAATACTGTATATGCTGCTTGCAGTAGTAACTTTCAGTAGTAAGCCAAGTTGAACTGAGTAGTATTGACTGCACAAACAGAATCACCATGCCATGAAGCCAGCACATCACCTGTTGAAGAGCCACAAAAGGAGGAAAAACATGAGGAGGTTTTCATATCAATTCAGGCATTCCCAGCTTTGCTGGATATCACTCCATCATGTGAAATCAGGACAGTCAGCTGTGGCTCCCGCCACACTGCTGCAGTATCAAGTAAGAAACCTTCCTTGATAATAGTTTTATGTCATTGTAGATCTTGGCAAGTCAATAAAATCTCTATCTCATTTTCTCATTATAGTCACAGGTGACCTCTACACTTGGGGATGGGGTAAGTTTGCATTCAGAGGTAAACAACAGATTTTTAATCAGTTGGAAAAGTATCTGTTGGCTTTTCCAATTTATTAAACTATTTAGTTATCTTTAAAGCACAAACCAATGTTTGTTCAGCCTATGCCTATTATTCAGGCATAAGGTAAACATAAGCTGTCTTTCTCTCCTTTCTGTTACCATTCCAGGTAACTATGGCCAACTAGGACACAAGAATTTAATCAGTTCAGATGAGCCCCAGCGTGTGGAGTTCTTCAAGGAGCAGCAGATGTGTGTAGTTGATGTAGTATGCGGACCATGGAACACTTTTGCCGCTGTTGTCAAGGAGGAAGTTACTTAAAAAAACTGTGGAATCCCTTTGTTAAATGTGGACATTGGACTTTGAACACCATACCAGGAAATGTTTAACTATGACAACAAATATAACACTTTGAAGTAAACATTGTAGAATATACATTCATAAGCCAATCTCATTTATCAGCATAAAAAACCTTCTTAGACCAACAGTTGTGGAAATAGTTTTAATTTTTAGTATGGAGGTAAAAACACAGACAAATGATACATAAATCAGTTAAGACAGTAAAATCCACAGGTAAATATAATTTAAGGCACATATATAAAATTGTTCGAACTAAAAATTAAACACCATCTGAGTTAAAGGGTGAAGCTTTTTAACAGTCCACTGCAGGTCCTCACAGCACAATCTTGAAAGAACTGTAGAGATATTACATAAAAAAAGGCTATAGTGAACACAGTTATGATGAGTTAACATGGATATTAACAGCAATTAGATTTTTAGTCACCTGACAAAATCTGGCGATCTTGAAATGACATGCTGAAACTCTGAGAGGTTCACAGTTCCATCCTTGTCAATGTCTGATTCTTCAAGAATCTATAAATAATGCAAAGGAAACAAGTGTCATGCTGACCGCTACATTCATTGTGCAAGATATTTTACCAATTCAGTGTTTCTCTCTACATCTCAGAAGAGAAGTGTCGTTAAACTCACGTTGCTGATGAGCTGTCTCATTTCTTCTTGTGATAGTCTTGTGTCATCTGTGTCACCGGTCAGGCAGTTAACCAGCTTCTCAAGATCACCACAATCCAGTGTTCCATCATCATCAAAGTCTGAAAATCAATATGCTGATTACACAAATTGATGGCCTTACATACAATACTAATTAGCTCTTTTATAAGAACTTACTTACCAAATATACGGAATGCATAGTGGGATTTAATTTCCAGAGTTGCAGAGTCGCTGAAAGCACTCAAGAGATCCAGAAAGTCCTCAAATGTGAGGCTTCCATCTTTGTTTTCAGATGTTGAGAACACATGGCAAATTCTTGTCCTGAAAGGGTTGGACTGTGACAGGAACAAGTACAAAGGTTAATGCTGTTTATCAGCACTGGAAGCACTTCCTCAATAAGGCACAAATCCCAGGTCAATCCTCTCACATAAGTCTATAAGTCATACTGAGAATGACTAATGAAAAGTCCACACAACACATTTTCTTTGTGCTGCTATTAGATAACTTTTTTACCTTGAGCTCTGGCAGAGTCAGAATCTTCTCCATTGGTACTCTGAAATTTGGAAGGTCTTTCTCATCTTTCCCGAGCAGTTCAGTAAAGCGCTTGTGAGCACTAAACAAGCAAACAAAACAAACAAAGAAGTCGTGGATGACAATAAGCAATGCTAGATTGATATAAAAAGTTTTGTTTCACAGCCGTTAACATGTATGATGTTGCATGCAGTTGGTCACTTACAGAAGAATTTCTTGTTTTGTCAGAAATGTCAGTTCCTAAAAAAAGTGAGCATCATTAGAACGACAACAGTCGCAGATAACTTAGAATTCAAAGTTTAACACGCTTGAGAGGGTTTATAAGTATGACTTAGTATATCACGTTCATGGTTTCCATATTCATAGCATTAACACTCGCTGTCATTGTCTCACTAAGTCTGATGACAACTGGTGCTTTATCGAAACTACCGTTAACATTGTGTTTAGTTAAGTTAATTCTGCAAATAGAGGTCAAAAATACTGTTGCCTAATTCAAATAAAAAGTCATTAAAGTTTTCGAGCCATTACGTTAACTATAACGTTACGAGACGTAACAACACCTTATACTTTCAACTTCAGCAACTCGGTAAACGATCTAACGTTTGCTTTTTTTTGTTTTAGATACTTACTTGATACTCCGAGAGCAAATCCTTCCCAAGTTGACTTGAGGTAGTTCCCATTTTGAAACTTTAGACTCGAAAAATGACTTTTGTTGTTGTTAACCACCGAGCTACTATGACAAATATATTTGGTTTTGCATTGCCTTATTTCCGGTGTCGGGTAGCTTTCCTGCCTTTAGCTACGCAATATACGTAACGGTTACGATAGTGACGTACATGCAAACCACTCCTATTGTGGCCGACCCCCCACCCCACCTCCCCCAACACACACAAATACAGTTCATTAAAGTAGAAAGAAAAAAAGAGAAGGTCTGACTCCTTTGCTTTAGGTTTAACCTCTGGTTTGCTTGACCTGGTGCTACAAATAAATTCTTTTAATTACTAAGTATTTTCCGGCGCATTTGTTTATTTATTTATGTCACTTTTGTTCGAGAATAACAATTAGGCGAGAAAAAAACATGCAGCAATGATCCGGACAGTATTGCTACCCCATCATCCACTTCAAACTCACATCAGTTGTATGAAACGATTCCATTAAAGGTAATGACAGGTTATTACATTTAAAAAACATACCAAAAGGTAAAATTTATAGTTGGCAGTTAAATATAAAAAAATAAAATTTATTTAAGCATCATACAGGTTACCCTTTTATAGTGTCATTTTGACATTTTTGCATGAGGTCAAGATTGTGTGGGACAACTCTAATGACACGGCTACTAAAGTAAATGTTTCCATATCAAATATTCTTTATTTGTTTTGTTTTGTTAAATTGATTCATTAATCCTGTTTTGTTTCTATGTTTTTAGAATTTTTTACTGACGTGAAGTGGTTAGACAATATAACATCACATAAGATCAAAAATGGGAACTCTATTTTTAAATTTCATCATTTTCCTTTAATTGCAAATTTGCAGAAAACAGCATAATACTTTGTTTGGATTTCATGAAATAAAACAAACTAAATTATGGCATAACATATAACTGTAACTAATATAACTGTATAAATCTTAAGTCGTGAATAAGCCTTACTAATATACAATGATTTAAAACAGAAATTTAATCATATGTCTACAAAACACTGCTTCTGACAATGTATTAATTCAAAGAACACAAGCAAGCTGATTTTCCCGAACAACACTGGAGGACGATGATAAATGGATAATGATCTTGACAGGAAGATAAGAGGATGATAACTTCCACCCTGGGAAGGAGACAAGCTAAGCTCCTGGATTTGTCTCCCAATCTCTTGTATCTGAAATTAACAGGAAAAAGCCATTAACATTAACCTCCTTATGCACAAACCAAACAATATTTTTTGTCCTTCATACTGTGGCAAATTGTGTTGTTCTTCTTCACAGATTTTACCTGTCATTTTCATTCCTTCCTTAGTCTCAGCTGAAACACCGATCCCATACTCGTTTACCCCAGTGACTCTGAAGAAGTAAATCCCTCCCTCCTCCAGGTCAGACACCCTGTAGGAAAGTCGGCGGCACTTCTCTGTGAGTCTTGTCCACCCCTTTCTGCTGAGATCCCGTATATCTACAATATAATTTTTGACAGGGGCTCCTCCCTCATTCTCAGGAATGTCCCAGGAAATCGTTGCAGAATTCTTGGTCACATCTTTGACTATTACATGAGTTGGTGGACCAGGTGAATCCAACACCTTCACATTCAGTGTCAAAGAGGCAGTTCTGGCTATATTTTGCAGTTTAACAATGTATTTGCCAGAGTCATCACGTGTTGCCCCTTCCACTGTGATAGAGGTAACAGAGCTGCTGGTGTTGATCAGTCCTCTGACTCTCAGATCTACATTTGCTTTGTCCCATGTCACACTGGGAGCAGGTTTGCCCGTGAAAGGCACAGTCAAAGTGAAGGAGCTACCATCTTTAACAAGCAAGGTCTTCCTCATCTCTGTGGAAATATCAAATCTGGGCTCCTCTTCTCTTTCCATGGTCACTTGAGGATCTGTTTCAGAACTGGGCTCACTGATGCCAATCTTGTTTATGGATCTGACTGTAAACACATATTCTGTCTCAGATATGAGTCCAGAAACTGTAAACTCTGTTTTATCTGTGTTTTGGACGGCAACAGTCCAATCTCCTTGTGTTAGTTTTCTTAATTCAACTTTGTATCCAGTGACTGCTGTTCCACCATCGAACAGCGGCTTGTTCCATGACAGAGTGATGGAGGACCTAGATGAATCAATTACAGTGGGTTTTGCAGGAGGGGAGGGTAGAAACTTTGGATCCTCTGCCAGAGTAAGTGGGCATGGAGGACTGGGTTCACTTAGCCCTGCAGCATTTTCAGCAAAAACTCTAAATTCATACTCACTTCCCTCGTTCAGGCAGGAGGCCTTGACTCGTAGATCGTAGACTGGTTTCTTATTGACACGAACCCAGCGAACACCTTGCTTCTCCCTCTTCTCGATAATGTAACCACTAATGCGGCTACCACCATCAGAAGCGGGTCTCTTCCAGCAGATGGTCATAGTATCGCTGGTTGCACTTGTGACCTCAACATCCGTTGGAGCAGATGGGATAGTGAAGGGATCCATGGCCTTGACAGGATCACTTTCCAAAGTCTCACCTTCCCCATACTTGTTCACTGCCTTTATCCTAAACAGGTATTCATTTCCTTTCAGCAGTTTGGTTATTTTGCAAGTGGTTGCCATCAGGTCTCCGTACACAAGGATCCAAGCTACACGGCTGGTTTCACACTTCTCAACAATGTAGTGCATGATCTCAGCACCTCCAGTCTCATGAGGGGGGCCCCAAGACAGGGTGCATTTCTCTGCTGAGAGTCCAGATACTTCCAGAGGTCCAGCAGGTGGGCCGGGCCTGTCCAGGACCTTGCAGGTGATTGCCCTAGATGTGGTTCCACCTGTATTTTGTAGCATCAGAGTATATTGTCCAGAGTCTTTCCTAACACTCCCTCTGATTAGTAGGGAAGTATGTGTCTTTGTTGCAGTTATCTCAACCCTTCCCTTGCTGCCAATATTTCTACCATTCTTCAACCAGAACACTGTAGGGTTTGGGCGGCCAGTGATTTCAGCATCTATTTTTAGGATGTCTCCCGCTTTAACAACCACCACCTGTCTAAACTTGTCCTCCAAGGTAATTTTGGGAGGCAGTACGTCATGCTGTATTGTAACAGGTCCTGTGGTTTCAGAGGGTGCACTAAAGAGCTCAGCTGCATTTTTTGCAATCACACGGAAATCATACTGTTCACCTTCTGTGAGGCCAGTCACTTCCAGGAAGGTATCTAGCAAATTTGTAAAATTGCACTTAAGCCAGCAACTATCTGGCAGCTCTTTACGCTCCACAATATACCCAGTTATTTTAGCCCCACCATCATATTCTGGTCTGTCCCATGAGAGAGAAATTGAACTGTTCGTTATATTGGTGACTGTGAGGTTGCGTGGGGGATCGCACTGGTCTCTTGCTGCCACAGGCTCAGATGCCTTACTGCATGGTCCAACTCCAGCCATATTCTCAGCATAGACCCGGAACTCATATATCAGACCTTCTTCAACACTTGTCACCTTGAACTGGTTATCGTTCAATGGGCTTTTGTTTAGCTTTGTCCACAAAATACTGCTTTGATCCTTGCATTCAATATGATAACCAATAACAGGGCTGCCACCGTCATTGTCTGGTCTGCTCCACACAACCACCATGACAGACTTTGAGGCATTCAGAACACAGAGATCCATTGGTGGACCAGGGGGCTTAAAGGGGTATTGGGCAACAAGGAGTTCAGACTCCACAAAGTGGCTTTTGCCATAGCGATTCTCTGCAGCAATACGAAACTGATATTCAGTGCCTTGTGTCAGACGAGAAATTTTAATTGATGTTCTAGCAACCGTAGCTGACACAGTCTGCCATACTGTGCTGCCTGTATCTCTCTTCTCAACAATATAATTACTAATTTCACATCCACCAGTATAATGTGGGGGCTGCCATGACAAAGACATAAAGTCAGCACTCACTTCATCCACGCTAAGGTCACATGGTGGTCCAGGTCTTTCATAAACATTAACAGAGATTTCTGCAGATGTGGTTCCAACCGAGTTGGCAAGGGTCACCTCATACACGCCAACGTCTTTTCTGGTTGCTTCTTTGATAATGATCTGAGATGACATGTCAGATGTGTGTGCATTTACTCTGCTTGTCTCTTTCAGTGAGGTGCCATCTTTCTTCCAGGTCACTGTTGGTGTTGGAACACCCTTGAATGGAACATCAATCTTTAAATCATTGCCTGCCTTCACACTGAATGTGTTGGACAGCAAATTAATAATGGGCTTAGCACTTGTATCATTTACTATAACAGGTGCTATAAGGTACTTTGGTTCACTCTTTCCCTTCTCATTTACAGCGGTCACTCTGAAGAAATACTCATTTCCTTTATCCAGCCCATTTACAGTTACTTCCAGTGTTCTATTCTCTGAACATACTGTCCATGTGTCATCTCCTTTAGCTTGCATTTCTACGATATAACATAATATTTTGCTTCCTCCATCATGGTCAGGCTTCCCCCAAGAAAGTCGTCCGCTACTGCAAGTAACATCACTGACTGTCATTTTGCCAGGAGGCATAGGAACCTCAGATACTTTAACAGCCTCAGTGGTCTCTGCTGGCAAACCAGTGCCAAACTCATTCACAGCCAGGACACGGAAATAATAGAAGCATCCTTCCAGGAGGTTGTCAATCTTGTATGAGTTTCTTACACAATTGCTACAGACACTCGTGAATGCTTTCCTAGCCTCCTCTCTCTTTTCTATGACATAGTGTGAAATTTTTGCTCCTCCATCAATGAGAGGTGCCTCCCAGGATATGAACACGGAGTCTCTTTTTACATCCTTTACCTCCAAGTTGGTTGGTGCACTGGGGGAGTCCAGTACTCTAACACTGATAAAAGCTGATTTAGAGCCACTGCAGTTCTCGGCAGTCACCACATATTTTCCTGTATCATTTCTGTTGACATTCTCAATTAACAATTCTGTGTGGGAACTTGTTACTTCAATTTGTGCACGCTCACTGAGAGCACCGCCCTCCTTTGACCATTCAACCTCAGGCTCTGGTCTTCCTCTGATAGTGACAGAGAGACGTAATGTGGAGCAGGCCCTAACACTGACAATTTTTCTCAAGGTAGTGTCCACCTCAATCTCAGGTGCTTCCAGTTTTTCAGAAGCTACCACAGACCCAGGTACATCCACATGCTCTCCAACTCCGGCGGCATTCACTGCTCGTATACGAAAATTATATTGTGCATTTTCTCGCAGTCTCTTCACAGTGTAGTTTGTGTCTGCTATACCCATGCTTGGTGAACATGTGATCCACTCATCTTCTGCTGCTTCTTTCATCTCAACTACAAATGCACTGATGGCTGCTCCACCATCATAAATGGGCTTTGACCAGCTAAGAGACACAGTACTGCTGGAATAGTCTGTCACTTTGGGGTTGGTAGGGGGACCAGGTGGGTAAGTAGCCTCACACACTTTTATGTACTCACTTGGCTCACTAGGTGCACCCACACCTGCAGCATTTTCTGCCAAAACTCTAAACTGATAGTAATGCCCCTCAGTGAGCCCTGTGCATCGGAAACGTAAGTCGTTTAACCTTCTCTTGTTGCATTTTGTCCACCTGACACCCTCCTTGTCACGTTTCTCAAGGATGTAGCCATCAATCTCTGAGCCTCCATCAGTCTCAGGCCTTTCCCATGTGAGCACTACAGAGTCCCCAGACACAGTGCTGGCTGTAGGGGTAGAAGGTGCACTAGGGGTTGTAAAAGGGTTTTGTGCAATGAAGGGTTCTGATTCCAGAAATTCACCTACACCAAATTTATTCACAGCAGCAATTCTGAATATATATTCCTTACCAGGTGCCAGTTTTGTCACTTTGCAACTGACAGCTTCAACATGAGTCTCAACCCCTGTCCATGTTACACGGCTGCTCTCTCTTTTTTCAATAATATAGTGGGAAACACTGGCACCACCATCATTTACAGGAGGGTTCCAGTGAAGATTACACTTTTCTGCACTGACAACTTTCACCTTCAGAGGTCCATCTGGAGGACCAGGTCTATCCAGGACCTTCACATTAACTGGGATGGAGGTAGTTCCTCCACAGTTACTGATGCTCAACACAAAGCGTCCCCCATCCACTCGTGTACAGTCCCTGACTGTCAGAGTTGTGTGAGTGAGGGTGTTCTTGACCTCCATTCTCGGTGTAACTTGGTCAATTTCTTTTCCATCCTTCATCCATGTTACTTCAGGGAGGGGCTTCCCAAAGTAATCAGCACTAATGACAAACATCTCGCCGGCCTGAACAACAGTGGTACTCTTGAATTTAGGGTCAATGACTGCTGTGGGCCCTTCAATAACATCCTGAGCAATGATGGTTACACTTTCTGAAGGTGTGCTCCAAACACCAGCACCGTTCTTGGCAGTAACTCTAAACTCATAACTTTGTCCTCCTGTTAGACCTGTGACTGTGAACTGATTCTCAATAACATTGGTGAAATTTGCCTTCATCCATCTGCCATCTGGGAGCTCCTTTTTTTCAACAACGTAGCCTGTAATGGTGCTTCCGCCATCATACCTGGGTTTTGGCCACTGAAGTGTAATGTTCTCTCTAGTAATCACAATAGCTTCAGGTGTACCTGGTGGATCACAGGGGTCTCTTGCCACGTAGCAATCTGATATCTTGCTAGATTGGCTGAGTCCAGCCACATTCTCAGCAAAGACTCTGAATTCATACTCGATGCCTTCCTCCAGTCCACTTGTTTTGAAGCGAGCATCAGGTATAACAAATTTGTTCAGCTTGGTCCATAAAATGCTGTTCTTCTCTTTGCGTTCAAGGTGATAGCCAATGATGTGGCTGCCTCCATCTTTGGCTGGTGGCTGCCATTCAACCACCATGCTGTACTTTGTCACTGTGGAGGCAAAGGGGGTGCCAGGAGCAGAAGGCACACTAAAAGGATATTGGGCAGTTACAACAGGAGAAGTGATGGCAGTACTTTTTCCATATCTATTTTCTGCAAACACTCTGAATTGGTATTCACTTCCTGTCTTCAGTTTGGTGACTTTGATCATGGTTCTTACTGTTGTTGCAGACACAGTCTGCCATTCTGTACTTGTAGTTTCCCGTTTCTCCACTATGTAGTTGTCTAGCTCACAGCCTCCTGTATATTCAGGTGGCTCCCAAGAGATGGTAACATAGTCAGAACTGATCTCATCAATCTTCACAGGCCCTTTGGGTGAGTCTGGCTTTTCAAGAACAACTACAGTGATTTCTGCGGTATATTTCCCACAACTGTTGCTTGCTGTGATAGAATATTGACCAGAATGCTCCCCGGCACCATGTCTGATGTGAAGAACTGTTAATGATGATGTATTTGAAATCTCCAACCTTGATGTTTCTTTGACTGCCTGACCATTTTTTTGCCATTCAATCTTTGGTGCTGGTTGCCCGAACACTGGGATCTCTACTTTCAGATCTTCACCATTCTTGACAGTAAATGTGTTAAAAGTTATCTGGAGTTTTGGCTTTATAGCATTTTCCACATCTGTGACAGGGTCAGGTTGGACATTAGGGTTGTGCTCTCTGCTCTGTGCAGAAGTGGTAGGTTGAGCTGGCATGAGGAAAGAAAAGCATTTAAATAACAGAACATTAGATGGGATTACTGTGCAGGGTCAGACTAATTATCATACAAGATTAATATGAAACTTGATAAGCCCAACCAATTGTAACCTTTTATATGTACAGTACTTTCCATAAACTTCCATAAACCCATTAATCTGTTGATCGAGTCCATATTAACATATAGATCAATTACTTAACATGTAACAAGTTTTTGCATGTTCTGAAATGCTGACTTCACAGAAGACACATGTATCACGACCTACCGTGTATTAAGTATCTCATAAAAATATGTCTGAGGATGTTTTTTAGGATATTTTTAAATACTCTTTTTAAATATAGTCATATCTAAATATGAGTTTTATTCTACGCCATTGGTGACAAAGAAAAGTATTTGTGTTCACAATTTAGAGTACACAGTAATAAGATAAAAATGCATTACGTACCTTGGAGAGTTACGTCGCGGAGTGACTGGGCATCCCTGTCTGTAAGCTCTGCATTACTGTCTGGTGTCATACTTATATTTAGTATGTGAGCTTTATCTTCTTCTTTTTTTTCCATCTGCAAGAGAAAAGTGTAGAACACTGTCACAGTAATTCTAATTGAAGACAAGCTAACACAAAAGGAGCATACAGGATATACATTCTTCCTTTTTTTAATAACACTGTTGCATTGTTTGTTTTTGTGGAAGTAGACTGTAACTTTACGACCGCATAAATTGATACTACGCATATAAAATTGTAAAAGGATTTTGGCCAGGACTGGGCTTCATGGACAATATTAATCACCACAATATTTTTGACCAAACACCTCAGTTTTAATATTTCAACAATACTGTATGGTTTTCTATTAATGCTTTCACAAAATATTAACACAGTGATATTTTTATTAGACAACATCAGAAACATAGATATAATGATTTAGTGGGCAAAAATAAACATTACAATATCTAGGATAGTCTGCTAAGTTCAGAAAATTAAACCATCTTTCTGTGATGTAGCCTTAAAAAAGAAAAATACAACACTTGTGCCATATCACACACAGTGACATTAGTAATGATGATGATATTTCTAATCTTGATATTGATATATTGCCCAGCAATAATTTAGACAAAACTAGCTCTTGTGTTTTTCAATAAGCTAACATGAAGGCATGAAGGCTTCTTTAGTGACTGTGATGAGTTAGTAACACAAACTCCTGATGGTGTTTAAAATAACTTGAGGCATGGCGTACCAGGCTGCCATCTGTTTCTACCAAACCAGATAAGACTCTATTATTATCTTACTCTTTAAGTTCTCGTGCTTTTTAAACCATATTGGCAAGAAAGACAAGAGTTAAAGATCTTGATATTAAAAGTAAGTCCTACATTTCCTTAAATCTTTACGTGAGTTACCTCATTTCAGTAACTTTTAAGATATATTTGCCAAGTATTACATTTTCAAATACAAATGTACTTACTTTATTGTTGCCTGCCTCCATTCTTCCTCTTACTTGTCCTTATTTATGTCAGAGAAATGATGTGAATTTAGTTAATATGCGGTGTGATGGCGCTGAACCCCAAAACAGTGGGGCAGACACAGCTCTGCCAATCACTGGCTGCTTTAACTCCAAAAGCATGCAGTGACTAAAATAACCAAGGTGCCTGATAGGCCATAGTCTCATTCTTTCTGCTTGCACTGGTCGACAGGGAAAACTAGGAAGTTACTCAGCAGAAAAGCATTGAACATAATACCCAACTACAAATGGATTTACAATTGGTTTACAGTTATCTCAAAACACCTATTTCTATGTACATTGGGGGTTGCTTGGGTTATATGTGAGCACATATCGTGAGAAAACGGCCTTTCTGAAAAGTGGTTCAAACAAGGCATTGTTATGTCCAATCGTTTGTCAAAAAGTTTTGAAGTCTTTGTCTACTTTTTTAAACTGGCAGGCCTAGTTTGCACGGAGTAATGTGCATGCTATCTCTACTAAGTAATATACTATCGTTACCGTTACCAATATATTTAAAGTCAGATAACGTGCATATAATATCTTTTTAAAAATGCGATTACATTGATTTCAACACAAATGTCTGTAATTTTTAATAAATTCCGCGATTAATGCATGTATTGAAATATTTATTTTGAAAAAGTTAACCGGAAATACGTCAAAAAATACCGACGTGTAAGGACAACACGGAAACCCGCTCGGCTATCATACCGGTGCTCGGGAAAATGGATTGAGAAACGATTAGACATTTGTAAAAAGAAGTTTATTTCACACATTTTAAATGACTTTAACGCGGAAGACGCTGACTTTGACACGGTGATATAGAGACAAAATATAAAGGTGAGTGCGTCAAAACAAATCAACTCACGCTTGTATTACAGACAGAAACCAATGTATCAACCATGAATGAATAAATGAATATATATAGACTAGTTGATTTGTATGCTGTTGAGATGACTATTCTGTCACAAACTTAGGTTCATTTATTGTTTCTGGCCTTAAATAATGTCACAGTCCTGGTTATTATTTTATTTTGTTTTATTTTATTTATTTTTTAAAATTCACTGCCTCCAGTTTCTCAAATATTTTCAGGTTTTGTTGCCTTCTAAAAATGTATTAATAGATTTTATTGGGCCATTTTTCAGATAAATCGGGCATTATGAATAGGTCAGCTTTGGCCTTAAGAATCTATAGTGTCCCTTTTTATGTAATGACATTTTTATCGACCATATTGTTAGACAGAATAAAAGACAGACTTATCAATAATCATTATCTGTAGCCCTAATGTTCTCAAGCTTTAACAAAGCTCTCTTACTGATGATTCAGCATGACACCTGACTGATCCTCCATGTGAACCCTTTTGTCAAATCTCATTGTTCACCAGTAGATCCAACCATGCCGCTCCATTTTGTGTATAGCAACCAGGATTTTGTCATGGATTTGTATCGGACCAGTGTGAACAGCCATAAAATGGTCTCAACACCAGCAAAGTTTGATACAATCATCCAAGCCGGCTGGACAGACAGGATGGACAGGGGACTCTTTCGCTACCATCTTGGTGATTTGCAAACACGCATCTTGCCGGGCCCCCATGGATATGTGGCCCAGCTGAATATTCAAAGAGCAATAGAGAGAAGGAAGCCTCAGGAAATACTGAGCATTCAGCAGGAGTTCAATGCCAAGCAGTTTAATTTTAACAAAATCAATCCAGAGGAAATCGTATGTGAGATGATAAAAGACACTGAGGAAGAGAACGAAAGGGGACAGTTGCATCAACCCTGCAGGATGGTGGTGCTGGTTAATGTTAGCCCTTTGGAGTTTGGACATTGTCTCTTTGTTCCAGATCCTTCCCAGTGTTTCCCACAGGTCCTGACCAGGTTTGCTATCCAGGGTGGCATTGAAGCTGTGCTCCTGAGCGCCGATCCTGGCTTCCGTGTGGGTTTTAACAGTCTTGGTGCATTTGCATCTGTCAATCACTTACACCTGCATGGGTATTATCTGAACCATGAGCTCAAGATTGAATCTTTGCCTGCCAAGCCACTGGTTCCTGAAAAGGGATTTTATCGCTTGGTGGACTTTCCTGGAGGCTTTTTGTTTTACACAGAACGAGAGCAGGTGGAGAAGGTTGCCAGAGCCATCTGCCAGGTCACAGACTTTTTTGTGGATGGTAATATTGCTCACAACTTGTTTTTGACCAGAGGGTGTCATCCCTGTGAACACATAGAAAACAAAGAGCATCACTGTTCAAGAAACGGTGTTCGAATCGCAGTATGGCCCAGAATATCATGCTTCGGCATCAAGGAGGGGTCTGCCTTCAATGTTGCTCTTTGTGAGCTGGCTGGACATTTACCATTTAAGAACAAGAAGGACTATGAGCTCACTACTGAGAAAGATGTAAAAGATATCATCCAGCGGTACCTTATGCCTGACGAAGAGTTTCAGACATTGGAAGAGCAGCTTACTGCTCGTTTGATGGATGCATAATGTGTAAACATCGAGCCTTGTCAAATCCTGTGCTGGGGTTCAGAGCAACTGGATTAGAAACAACACATTCACCTCAATTTCTGTGAAAATCATCAGTTTAGAAAATAAGATTGGTTGTGTGCAAAATACCAAATTTATTTATCCAAGAAAAAATATATGTAATGGATGTGCTGTATTTAAACTGGTTTCAAATAAAAAGTCAGAACATATGTTGTGAAAAAGGCCTATGATTAATTGTTTACTAATGAAATAAAAAAGGAACATGAAGGTACATTATTCCAAGGCAACATTTGCCCAGTTGATGTGAAGAGATATGAGACCAAGGTCAGTGGTTGATGTATGAGGTATTTGAGGTATTAGGTCCTGAAAACCATTGATGAAAGTAAAAAGTGTGTATGAGATTGAACCTTTGAGCTCAAGTTAAAAAACAAAAGCAAAAAAAGGAAGTATTCAAAATAATTGTTCAAGTGTCAAAAATTGCTTCCTGTTTGCTAAAAGTGCACTTTGTTCCCCTCTGCACCTTTTTTATTTGACACTCAAAATCCGACAGCTGCCAACTAAGCACTGTTTGCTCCACACACACTGACATTGTCCTGAGTGGAGGTTTAATCAGCTGCAGTAATTGAAAACACCTGTGTGGGTTGGTGTGTCATGATTGTGTCAGCAAGCTGTTCTTAGAAGTTAGTTATTCTGAACCAACAATTGTTCTCCTCAATGGAAAACATTTTGAAATTTCACAGTAGGAAAAGCACAGGCATAATTAACAAAATGAATGTTGTCTGGCTTAGAGTCCTAGCATTGTGCATGCTGGCTCTCTGTCACATTGTTATGACTTACTGACATAAATAACACCTACTTATTTCCTGTTATGATGAGTCAGAATAGCTGTTTTTAAAAAAGGCCCATAAAACAAGGCTGTATAGACCATATCACCTCACTTACTGACTGTATGTATGTATGTATAATTGAAGGAAAGTTGAATTTCCCTTATTCTAAAGAAGATATTAAAGCAGCGTCGAGCCTGATGTTGGTGTTTAGATCAAAGAAGGATCGACTTTACACATCATCCCTGTAGAGCTCATCATCATCATCATCGCAAGAATTACTTCACCAAGGTAGCAGTGCTTAACCGAGCAGTAAACATCAATCAGCATAGATCCTCACTCACTCATTTGAGTAAGACTCTACACTGGTTAGAACATAGCCAGTAAATTAATCTACTCTATATCAGCCATAGCTCAGGTACTGAAGTTCAATTTATTCAGAACAAGTGTACATGTAACTTTGCCCAATGCAGACTTATTTGGGCAAAAGTTTCTATTTTTCTTTTTTTAAATTTTATTTCTTTTTTTGGAGGAGGAGTAAGGTTAAATAAGGCAGCTACACTTAAAAATCAAAATCATTAATAAAATTCTTGAACAGTAATCCCCCCCTCCCTTAACATGGAACATGGAACATTAAGATAAATATTCATAGCTGATTCAAAGCAGTTTTGTCCACTTGTCACAACAGTTAAACCAGAGGGTGTAAAGGGAAATGTGTACGTGACATTTGGAAACTGCTGCATTTCTGTGTCATGTGAGACACAACAAAGCAGTGGGCTTGCTGGAACCAACTTCAGAGAGCAAGTTTGGTAAAAGCTCTAAGTGATTTAACTCTGGGTTAGTTGACTGAGAGGTCAGGGTTAAAGTCAATGTCAGGGCTAAACGTGCTCTGTAAAACAGGCCCCATGACAGGTATGTCTGCATCATCTTTACTATTTACATTTGGCAGTCCACGTGTACACATTCACCCTTTTTCCACTGTTATGTAATGCAAGCTGAACAGAGAATGTTTTGTACAGCTTGTATATCATAGGGGAGTTAACACTGAGCCAGAGACAAAGACATCAAAACAACTGTGACCACCAGGTAGGCATTGTAAAGAAGTTGATATATGTGTATATGTTCAAAGAGATTATATACAGGGAAGCATCACTTGTGTTCAAATGGTTTGTATTAAAGAAATAGTTTGACATTTTGGAAAATACACTTTTGTGTTTTCTCTGAGGGGAGAAGATTGAAGATTACACCCTGTAAGATCAGCTTAGTTTAGCATAAAAACAGGAAACAGTGAAACAGATAGCCTTACTCTCTAAAAGTAACAAAAGCTTTCCCTCCTTCTCATTAACGTTTCATTTGCCCCTGAAACAACATATGTTGTTTTTAACGTTGGTTTTCATAAGATTATAGTAACAATGTAAAGCTTGTAAATTAGTGAGCTTCAGAGATGTTGGAAGACATTTTTTAATCCCAGAATGAAGCCTGTTCCCTTTTGTTTTTAGTCTTTATACTAAGCAAAGCTAACTAGCTAATGGCTCCAGTGGCATATTTAGTGCACAAACATTAGATTTAAATCAATGTAATTCCCAGAATGTTAATATATTATCACAATCTCCCATATCAAACCAGTTCCTGTGAATGAAACACAGTGGGTTGCATGATTTTATCACACTCAGCATCCAAATCTGCTGAATCACACAGTAACTGACTCTACTGTTTAAGATGCTGAATGAGTAGAGTTGCAGAACAACCCTCACACTGTAATGTCAATTCTTAAAAGAGACTGGATTTTCGTGCTTTGCTGAACTTAGGTCCAATATAATTGTTCCAGGGTAATTACAATACCTTACACCTTACACTTAAGACAGGGCTTAAAAAGCCAAGAACATTGATTTGTTTTACATTTTTTTTCATCAACAGTGCAGGAAACTGACTAAAGTATAAAAGAATAAATATTTAGACCCTTGTCTCAACCTTGAACTCTATGATGGTTGACTCAGTCAAACCTGTTGTGCATCTTTCTAACGGGGCCCAGCATGGATACACATTATTTACAGTTAATGCTTCACAGAATCAGCCCTGTACAGAGGAGATGAGAACGCCCCCACCTCCTGGGACAAACTTCACGTGTACAAAAAATATGACATGCAACAAGTGTTTGTGTTAAGGGAGGAAGTTCCTGTAGAAATTTAAAAACTTTAAAATACATCTAGCTGTTGGCTGAATTGTGACCTTGTGTGTCCCCAACAGACTTATATAACTGACTCAGTTTTCCAAAGGATGCTCCATTATATATTTATTTTTTTCTTTTTAGCAGGTTATTTTTGTCTTTTACCCCAAAGTGGAATTTAATGTAACATAACACCATTTTCACATTTTTTGATGACTTCCACCTTTACAAGGTGCTTGGATAAATGTAGTTAAAATGAATAAAATGATTCAATAAAAATTTAAGAAATGGAGCATTTGTCTAACTTTAGATGCATCACCACCTGTGAGGTGAGTCTAGTCCAAATGTGGAGGGAGTGACTGTGGGAGGGTCTTTATATCAAAGCAAACACCAATCTGTATCATCTTCACTCTTGCTTAAGATGCTCAAGGCCTTCAGTGTCAGTTCATTTTTCAGAAGAGTTCACTTGAATGACTCAGTTGTCTGGCAGCTTTTATATCTTTAAAAAGACAGAAAGAAAACTAGAAGATCCAAACTGAGCAGAAACGATGGGCTGCGTTCAAAGCTTCAGAGACATGTGTGACCGTCCGAAAAATACTAACGTTCGTCTCAGTCTTCCAGCAGTTTGCTTTGTGTGGCAAACAGCCATGATTATCTTGTTTGGGGTCTTTATTCGATACAATGAAGAATCGGATACTCACTGGATAGAGCACAGAAAAGCCAACAATATATCAAGTGACATCGAGAACGATTTTTACTTCAGATATCCAAGTAAGTGACTTTATTTGTTTCTTTTATTCTTCTTTTCCCTCTTTTCTGAATGTATAATATCTTATTAATCAATTTTATTGTGTTAATTTGTTGATATAACAATCTTTAGATTTGTACATGGTTGCTTTAAATAATATACTAAAATACTATTAAGAAATTATATATATCTCTGCTTTTTATATCCAGATTTCTGCACATTTAGTTTTTTGCTTTATCATTTATTAATATTGAACAGTTGTCATTGTAAAATGTGTTTCTACTTGCATTAGTAGTAATGGTGCTTAGACTGTGTTGAACAGGTTATTACTGCCTTGCTGACAATGATCTGACACCCATAGGTGCATATTCCCCATTGAGTTTGACTCCCCTAAGGCTTTTCTCTCCAGTCTCTTTCCAAATCTATCTTTGTAAGGATGAAAAGATGCTTTATTTTGGTGATATGTTCACAGGTTGGCATTGACTTTTGTGTGCGTGAGTGGATTGTAGGGGTGTGGTTGTATAGAACGCTCTCCCAAAAAACCCACGGTATAAATGTCAGGCTATCATAGAGCCATCTCAGATATGGTGTTGGCTATCAAATGATGTATTTCCTGACATGTTTTGTTGTCTGGGGACCTGGTTTTCCAATCTAACTCCTGAAATGTCTGAAGCCTTTCTTATTTGTTAAGCCATGAAAAAATACACTGTGTCAGACGGGAACAGGACTTGAGCAGTTTGTTGCAAAGTCTTGAATGCAAACTGTTTTTCTCAGCACAACAGCTACCTGTTGTGCCCTGAGGTGTGTTGGGTAGGTACAGCACTCTGTGGTAAATGATACTGACTTGTTTATGCTGGTATCCTTTTGTTGCCAGGTATAGCAGAGATTTGTTGGCTATTACTGAGTTACTATGTCGTAGTTTTCTTCTTTTGATTTATTTTAACATTCTAATACATAAATCTATACATCTGTATAGTTGTCTAATTGTATTTGTACAGTAATTTCCAGGAAAGCTATAACATCAAACAAACTTAATAGGCTCTTCTCTCTTTGTCGTTGATTTTCCATGTCTAAACGCTGCTGTAAAGATATTTTTGGTTCTTGTAAGCTGCACAGAATTCTATCTGTAGATCCTTTTAAAATATCTTTGCATAATCATAACATGTCATCATCAAATCAGCAGGTAACATTAAATACATCATGTCCTTGAGTCATCTTCATGTGATTTCCTTGTTCTATTGAACATGCCCTCATATGCCCCTGCACGTGTTTACATGTTATGGAGGCAAACTGTACATAAACACAGTTTCCCGTGACGTTTTACTTCCTTCACAGGGACGCAGGTTATGTTTAGATAAAAGCTTACGTAAAAGGTGTTAGTCTATAATTATCCTAATTGCTGAATTAATATTGTAATGAAAACATTATCAGATACAACTCTTGCGTGTGTTTTTTCTTTTAATTTGGAAAACATATTCCAGAGTGCAGAGAGAGAGAACTGTGAAAAAACCTTGAATTTATAAACATAACTCTCCTTGAAACTTTATTGTGCAGAATTCTTGTTTAATTTTTTTATTTATTGATAAAGCATTGTCTTAGATTTCAGTGAAGGTGGACCTTAATGCTATAAGATATCCACGTTGAGAGATCTTTCAATCACACCTTCTCTCCATTCTACTTTAATGATTACAT
>JAPZDY010000023.1:10023124-10033510 GCA_029783645.1 Ctenochaetus hawaiiensis
GGGCCTCTTCTCATCCTACCCCCATGCAGTTCCCGCCCCAACTCTGCTCATGTTTATTCATCAGCCACTTAAAGGGCAAATGCAGAGGCCTGTTAAAACCAAATCAGACTTATTTATTAATGATATCAGGCCTTCCCCTCTGAGGTTGAGGGAGCCGAGACTTACGCCATCATGGCAGCTACGTTCCAAGAAGTTTACCCAACTTCAGACTTATACTGACCACAGATGTGACTACCATCAGGGAAAACACAAACTGTACAGGAACAGCAGAAAGGGGAGGATGGGGGGTGGGGGGTGGGGGGGAGCACAGAGAAGGTGAGGTGGAAGAACTTTAGGAGGCAAGGGGGCATGAAAAGGGGGAGGGACAGACAGAGAGCGAGGCCTCACTTTCATTGCTGATGACTGACTGCCTGCCATCCGGGCTCAATCATGATCTTTGATTGACAGGTGGAGGGAAGGAGAGGGTGGGAAAGAGGGAGCAGGACGAGGGCTTAAAATGGGGGCTGCACAAAACATACTCCCTTACAGGGGGCTGCAGAGACGCTCATTAATGATAAAGAACATGCCAGGAAAAGCATGTTTTCTCTGCGTGCTGTTTGTAGGTTGAGATTAGTTTGTAATCTTCTGTACATGGTTGGTAAAATGCATAGAACAGCACATGGCTGAGTACAACGTGGGAGGTCGCAGTTTTTGTTTTAATTGTCTTTCACCTTTATTCTGAGAAAACAACATAATTTGTGTAATGGTGATTAAGCGGGGTGATGTGACTTTATCTGCAGTTTACAGATATGTGTCAGTCACTGCAGTAAAACTCCACTGAATTCACTTTACAGTTACAAGGACTTACAGTGGTTAGAGAGGCATTCAGGGATCCATGTTCACTCCCTTATAAAGAGAGCAGTAAAAGCCTCTATTGAAAGCAACCACGAGTCCATAGAACTGTTCATAAAGTATTCAAGCCCTTGTGCTTTTCTCTCTATACAGAATCCCCTAAAGGTTGCTTCTCAGCAGGTGCAGCTTACTTCTCAAACCTCTCTGACCATTTGGATCAGGACTGTCTTTTTGATGCCCAATCCCGGCAGTAATACAGTAAAGTGCAATAGTTTTCCACCATCAGTCCTGTCCTTGTCACCAGTGATGGGAACAAACCGCAGTAAAGATTCAACATTAAAAAAACAAATTATATGTAAAAAATGCAGTGCCAAACTTTTTGGTTTGTGACCAAAATTGGTGTCCAGCTGGGACCCCACATTACTTCAGATTTCTTAGAGTTCTTAGTAGTTTCACTAGAGCGTTTTCGTCTCAGATCCTTTTATTTCAGTAACTGTTCAAGGCCCAAAGAGGTAAAATGGTCATACATTTCACACAAATCCAAAAGAATGAGTAAAGACAAGAAAAATCAACTAAATGCATTTTCTCAATCCCTGTGCCAATTTAAAGTTCTTGCATCTGACTAAAGCATAACCATTTCATGCTGCTCTATACTTTCACTGCACTGCATGTAAGAAGGAAATATAGTACTTTTTACACACTGCATTTAATAACATCAGTTATAGAAGTCTTTTTTTTGCAGAGCTAGTTCTTAACTTTTTATAGTTTAAACACATTTTCCATGATACACTTTTGTCCTTTCTTTTAGACTTTGGAATAAAAGGCTTCTACAGTATTTTTATATTGCTGTACTGATAAAAGTGATTGAGTAAATGATCTGACTAACTTATTCCACCACTGCCCATCACTTTTTTCCCTTCTGTTTTCAACCTGCTCATGAACCTCCCAGCTCTGCCCGCCCCAGGTATCCACAGGCCTCCCCATGCCACTGACTGTCCACAGAGGCTGCTTAAGTGTCCCTATCGGACCACAGTGGAGAGGAACAGCAGATTAACCATGATCCTATCCGCTCACCGCTAGCCCCTTCATACGCTCCGTTACACCAGCATTTAAAAGGAGGAGGGGACGCCATTCAGGGCCCTGATATGAATCCCAGACGTAGGGACAAGAACAGAGCTTTCACCCCCGTTTCACAGAAAAGACCCCTTTCTGGCACCCTCTAATTCTGGTTGCTACGGGCTTCTGGGTTCAATGGTGGACTCCCGTTGTGAGGGGACAAAGCTCCTCAGTCATCCGGGGATGGTTGCTAGGGGAGGCAGAATGTATGGGGAGGGACGGGCTGCCGTTGTCCCAGACGAAATGTCTCTCTTAAGGCGGCCTAGATCTGGTGATTGACAGGTGGCTACACGCTCCACTGCCGATCACCCGGGAGGTCCTGGGGACCTTATATCTGTAACCGAGTGTATGTGGATAAGTGTGTGTATGTGGTTTTGGCAAGTTATATTGGTTGGCAGGGTTAACAGGGGGACTGGGGGCATTTTTAGCCTAGAAGTTTTTGCCTCTATGAAAGTGGCCCAGTTTATCAATGTTAACCTGTAGAGGAAGCTGTTTCAAGTAAAAGTCCAATCACCCCAAAAGTTTTTTTTAACCAAATAAGCTCTGGCCCTTTTGTAAAGTTGGTGCTATCCAGCAAACCAGACCTGGTTTCCACCAGTTTTGAATGAGAGCTTTGTTATCAAGGATACATCATCAACAGAGGGCATTTCATAATGCAACAACTGTAGATTTTGACACTCCTGTTTCGCTCCCACCTCAGGTCAAGTAAAATTTACAATTTATTTTTGTTCCAATTTTTCAACTTTTTATTTTTCAGCTTTTCATATGTTAAAAATAAGCTGGAACAGAACCAGTTGCATGTAAGTGGAAAAGGCCATCCTGTGATGATCTCTTTTGTTTGAGTCTTTGCCTGTGAGCCTGGCTGACAGTGGTGGAAGCAGCCTGTACTCACATGCTTTACAGCATGAGTGCAACAATTTAGAAATACTGAGTTTTATATCCTTTTTAAGGATCACTTCCAGTTCAAAATTATTCTCATTGTTACTTCACTTTGATGTTTCAGATTCACTTTGCAGGACAACGCATGGCTGACATTAGAAAAATATTTTCACTTGCAGCTGCTGTAAAATTTCTCTGAGCTTACATGAAATCAGGTGTAATTTGAAAAACTAAGAGCTTCTAGTTTACATAAGCTGAGAATGGACACTAAAACATAGTCATTTTGTCCAGTAGGTAAACTTTTAGAGTGACAAGTAATTTTATTTTCCTATACTCTGTTTTTGTTGTAATTTTATGAATTTGTGAACCCTGACTCCAAACAGTGTGCTTTCATGTCTTCAGAATGTCTGAAGCAGATCTGTAGTACTGAATATTATGAGCAAAGCTAAAGTAGTTTACTACAAAGACACAGATAAGCTTACCTGAAATGTGGCTCCCACGTGGACAGTTTTAGTAAGGGGTCCAATTCTCTATCAGTCCCCTCTAAATGCCTGAATTCAAAGTCTATCCAGAAAATGTACAATATTTTCTAAATAAAGTCTAATGCATTGCACAGGTATGTTTCACAAATCAAAATGTTAAAGGAAAACCTTTTATTAATTGATATAAACTGGAAAACTAAAAAAAAGAACAACACAAATTATACTACAAATTTAAGCAAATACAGGGCCTAGTAATATGCTGCACATGGTTAACGGTAGTCTAGTTTATCGTGTATATTGTCTTGTTTGTGTTTTTGGGGATTTTCATACATGAATGTTAAAAATAATGTGTTTAAGTTGACAGAGATCAATAACAAGCTAACAGCTAATGATGAAAAGCAAAAGATCCCATATAGGTTATGGTTCTTCCTAAAATGGGCTTTATTGTCCGAATTGAAGATAAAAAAAAAAAGCTTTTGTGTTGTAAACTAAAAGTAGAATTTAAGGCTGTGGGGTTTGTGTTTATCTGAAGGATTAGTGATATTCAGATTTGTGTCTCTCCTCCGTCAGCCTGGGAATCATCACCCCGCCACTGCTCTGGACATCAGCGGCCCCTCTTCCCCTCTTCTAGGGCCATAAGGTGAGTGGGAACAGACAGGGTAGGAAGAGGGGATCTAAAGGGGTTCACACACGACACCGTCTCCCCTCAGATAGACGTCTGGGACTGTCTGGGTTCTGCACTCCCAGACAGGGAGCCCTCGCACCCGTCAGATGCTCCCAACGCCCTGTCCCCATCCCCCTTCCCCTTGACCTTGACTCTCTGTCACCGTGGCCCTCCAGACAGTCTGGGGTCAAAGGCTAACACAGCAGCCACACATCAGACACGGTTCAAGTCCCCTGTGTCCATATGAATGGTGAATTGTAAATCAACCCAAAATCAGCCTGCTGGAATGTGGCTTTGAATTCCTATAGAGATGGATCGTGAAGGCTTTTAGAAGTTAATGTGGAAAGATACAGCGTGAACACTATTAAAACAAGCCATTAGATTTTTCACTGCATTTATTGCCTCTCTCTTTCTCATCCAGCAGGAGTCAGGTTTTAAAGTAAAAGGAGCTTGTAGTCCTAATACATTTTTTTTAACTAATTAAAATGCAAATCCATAATTTTGTTTTATTCATACAGAAAATCAGCTTTCAGTTGCAGTAAGCAGCCATGCTACATTTTACCTTTCACCTTTGACTGCTGATTCACAGCATCATCAGCCAATCACAGCAGAGCTCCCAGCATGTCATGACAGATTTGTGGGAGAAGGGAAAGGCTGCATCCTCACGTGGCTTTTTGAAACCATTACTGTGTAAAGCTCTGATGAGTGTTTCCTCTTGTGAGCATGCGCATGCTGCTGACTGTGCCTCAGTATGGGCTCATTTTTTTTCTCTCACATGCTACCACTCTATTTGTTCTCTCTTTTTTCTTTTTTGAAACAGGCATGCTTTTTTGCTTTCTTTATTAGATAAAACACAGGCAAATCTTAAATTTGTCATATCAAGATTCTCCAATAATTTCCTCCTGCTCAGAAATATACTTGTTAATCGGGTAATTTCTTTGAAAGACATTTTACATAATAAGCCAATTTAGTAGTGTCTAGGGTAGCATGTATGCATGGGCTACAGGACAGAGGGTTTATCTCACAATGAATCTTGTCCCCAGATAGACATGAGCAGTAATGTGACAAAAAGCGCATATTAAAAATGAAGAATTAATTTCCCCTCACACACTCCTGAGGAGTGCCCCTTTAGTTTTTATACAGGACAAAGAACAAATAAGTAAAAGCCTAAACCAAACACACACTGCACATTATCAACTGATTCCACCTGCTAGTTAACACATCTTTAAAAAACGTCTTTAAAAAAGCAACCTACAAACATTCTTTTTTATTAAACATGACCCTATTTGTGTGTTTAATAACATTTTTTTTTAGTCTTTTTTTATTATTTAGGCTTTACTGTTTTGGAAAAAATAAAGAAAATAAAGAGCTTTTCATTTCATTTTTTTTTAAATAGTTTTTTGTGTGTAAGGTGTTATAACAAAATGACCTTAAATCCCACGTACTTTTGAAAAGTGCAAACGCTGTCAAGATTCAAGGACACAGACAGCTTTTAAACACAGTAAATCAGCTCAACGAGGAAAATCTATTGACTGTCAAACAAGCGATTAAAAAGGGTTGCAATCAAAGTTAAGAGTCAAATAAAGGTGAAAATAACAAAAAACGTATTTAGTAATAATTCACTTTTGTGTTTAGTGCTTCCTCTCCTTTGTGCTTCTTTACATTTATTCCAGTTATTGCTCATTTGAAGTGGGCACAGAAAAAAAAATATTCACATTTAAAATGCAGTTGAGAAGCTTATTATTAAACCTCGAATGCCAAGTAATAGAAAGGCATTTAATGCGATATTAACAGCCTTTTTATAGCCAAACTTTACCGCATGGCGTGCTGTCAAAATGAAACTTTATAAAACCATATTTACCTGAGTCTTCCTAGTATTAATTCATATTATCAATTTACATTCTCCCAGGAAAAAAAATATTTATGAGCCATGCGGCTCGTAATTGATGACTGAAGGAGTACACAGAACTTGTACAGGTTGGCTTTTAGAGCAACTACACCACATTACATCGATTGTCCATTAACTGTATTACAGGCCGGGAATGAGCTGCGACAAGAGGCGGGACACGCTGCGCTGATGCTGTTAGGCACCAATCAGAGGAGACACTTTGACTGTAAACACTGATGTAAAGTCGGAAATAAAAAAAAGGCGCAAATAACATCCGGTCGGCATAATCAGCCATTTACAAGAAGAAGAAAAATATCTGTTTTAATTAACAGTAAATTATGTCATATTTCTCCCATATATTTCTCATATAGAGACGCGTTGAAAATGAACATATAGGCAAAATATCGCCTACAATGTGTTTTATAATTTAAGGATTGCTGATTAGGTAGATAGATACGAAGATAGCTAAATAAAGTGATTCATTTTATTTTTTCTGTATTGTTCTGAAGATACAAACATATCATCATCATTTTGTGGTGATAGAGGCTTTATGCCCATGAATGGTGTGTAATTTTCACATGAATGTTGTATGCGTAAGTTTGTTCACCTGTTCCAGGATCAGTTTCTGCTTGGCGCTGTCCATTCAGCACCACACGCTTTTTTATTCAGGTCGCTCTCTCTCTCTCTTTCTCTCTCAAAGCTACATGCTCGAAATGACTCATTAAATCCACAATAAATGCTAAAAAATGTTGAGCTTTATATGTCTTTATATAATTATATCTATATTATGTTTGGTTGTTAATTGCAGCTGCTAGCAAAAATGATCGATTCAACCAGATCCTTTAAAAAAAAAAAAGATATTTTATTTTCACACATTTCCATTTTCCACACTTTAATTACTTGAGAAATCCCGAGTAGTTTGGATTAGGCATCAGCCCCTTAGGGGAGGAACCATTTGATTATAAAGAGAGCCAGACTCCATGGAAGGAGAAAGGGCCCCCTGTTGTTTCAAACCAGCTCCTCTAACTTCTCAAAGTGCAGGGGCCCAGAAGCAGGGCTGGGTGCACTGTGAAGCAACAGTGGTGGGGTGGGTGGTGAGGAAGGACTTGTAGGACACATTAAATCAGCATGATTAGGAGTTTAGGCGAGGGCAAGGCTCAGGTCTGGCTGAAAGGCTGCCGGGCAGCCCTTGAGTGATACTATTCACTTCCTGGGAGAAAGGTCAGTATCGGAGGAGTTCACAGGCCCCATCTCCATTCTTATGCTAAAGGGTCATACACATGGGCTCATACAGTGGCTGCAAAGGCATAAACAGCTTCTATCCACTTTCCCTCCAAAATGTTTGGATTCCTTAACTGGAGCTCTGAGGTCCTGCCTCCCTGTTTCTCTCTTGTCGTTTCTGAAGTGGAAATTGGTCCTCCACCCATGTTAGTATGCATCAACACTTCTCAATCAACTTCTCCAACTTTAGTACAAGAAGTGATATGCAGTACAAGTTATTTTTTTCTCGGTGTACCAGAATGTCCTCTCTGAGCAAAATCTGAAAGTGGATTTTATTTTTTTCCCCTTTAAATTTATTTCCCTTTTAAATTTGTTTCCCCTTTAAATTACCAGTTGTTCCAGTCAGTATTTCTTTCTAGTGACCATGTTTTATTAACCTCCTGTGAATAGACTTCCTCATGCATCTTCCTTTCTGCCTCTGTGTCCAGTGGTCACTGGGGAATAGCAGGAAATAGCCACTTAATTAGTGGCCCTTGACCTTTGGCTCTGGCTCAGACGACTCCTGACCTCAGCATCTATCGAGCCTGTTTATTGTCCTCCGGGGGACTGTCCACATAATGACCCCTGACCCCTGCTGACCTGTAGGGACGTCAGCAACAGGCTCCTGACCAGCTGCCCCGCCTCACAAGACGCTCATCAAAAAGCAATATTTAACCTGAGAAGCTGATTCAAGCAATTAGCTCTGAAAAGCATGACAGCATACGGAAACTGTCCTGACTTGTTCCTCAAGCTCTCTGACATTTGTTTGCAAAAAAAAAAGAAATCTTTAACACACGTTTGCAGAGCAGATAAGGTAAAGTCAACAGAATATGATTTTATTGATGCTGAAAATCACTTGACTGTAACAGTTGTTTTTTAAGAAATCATTTAAACATTTGAGCTTTCGTTCCATCCAGACTCTACAGAGGCTGATTTCACTAATTGGTTTCCATTCATGCAGAGAGGGGAACTAATCACTGAAATCAGCCGCTGTAGTGTTTGGATGGATTGAAAACATGCTGACTCCTGCAGCAGGCCTCCATGAATGATATATCCACTGCTTTATGAGTATGACTTTAGATTTAAGTAGATGTGAAAACACACTGGTTTTACATAACATAACTTATTGAGCTTCATTGTTTTATTGCAACTTTCTTCTTTCTTTATTTGGGACCATATTTCCTTTAAAATAATAACAGATTTATATTATTATTTACCTTGTGTTTATAATATATATTCACTGGCCTAACTTTATTCTAGATCCTCATAATGTAGCCTAATGTTCTTGATTTTACAGTTCCTTTACTAATGCATCTGTTCTTGCTGTGAAATTTAATGTATTCTGCACGGCATCAATAAGGTGTCTTTTTTTTCATCTAAATTTCTGTCCAAAGACAAGACAGCACTCTTTTTCATTCTATTTATTTAAAATGAAAAAGTGGAAAATGTGTTGCCGTAGGCTTTATTGTTTAAAACACATTTTATCATTGATTTCAAATTCAGAAAAATGTTGGCAAATACAGTATGCAATTAAATGAACAGCTTTTCAGTTTTTTTTTGTTCATTTTATGTTTTAATTTAACATTAAATTGAAAATGCTATTGATTTCATCCTATTATATTTTTGTTGTTTAACAAAATATTAAATATCTAGGCTAAAAGACAAATGAGAGTGTAACAACTTAAAATGGGGGACAAACAACGTTTGCCTACATTATTATTAATTCTGGACTCGGTTGTTGCTTATGGACTCGTATGGTATTTTTTTCATTTATGTATTTTTGACATGTCACTTTTAAGCGTGTCGGGTCTTCTTAAATAACCTCAAGGGACGGAAATAATCCCCTGTTGACCCTGCGCGTGTCCATCTGTTGTTTGACTCCGGACACGAATCAGTCGGACACTGATTGAGGACCGACTGTCACCAGGACAGCCTGTAATCCCGAAACCTGATTAATCGTCCACACTGGGCCCTGGTGAGCGATGATAGGCTACATTTGGGATTCAAGTAAACAACAAATGTGGGCCTACACCGCTTTTATCGCCGTTATTAAATATTTCAGACTTTTAAATAATCGATTTGAGGAAAGACAATAGATCTGCACAATTTGAGACGCTAGAAAAGTCTGATTTTTTTTTTAACATTTTCCAGATAAAGAAAATATGGAGGGAATGAATAAAGACTTATTATGGATTTTAATAGCGGTCAGGGTCATTTTATCCACTGAGTTTAGTGGCTGATGAACTTTTCTTTGTCACACTGATTCAACACACGTCTCTCTGTCTGCTCCTCCTAATTAAAACTTAATGCGGGGTCACTCAAACACTTTCTCACTCGATCCTCACACACACACGTTGCCACGTGAATTTATAAAAAGGAGAGAGAGCGTCCTGCGGGCATGACTCCTTAACTTGGCGTCTATTTTAGGGTGATTTTAATTTCTTTTTTCAAGGTTAAAACGATGTGAAAAAATACTTCACAAATTCTAAAAGCTCAGATCGTCAGCAGTGTAATAATCACTGTTAAAATCTGTTAAAATGAAACACCCTCAAAAACCAGACTTTGGCACAGAGGTGAAATTTGTATTATTTTTATTGAAAAGAAGCCTTGATAACAGCAGTTAACTACTCAAGTGCAAACAATACACTTTAGTAACATGAATATCCTCTCAGTGCGGGCTTATAAGACTATTAAAAATAATACATGAATTAGGTAATACATATCCTCGCTTTGAGAATGAACATAATCTTTTCAGTGATAAGTAGGAATGTGCAAGACTTTTAATAAGCAGTTTCGAAAACAATAGATATGTGTAAAAATGTCTTATTGCACATAATTAATTCACTATTTTAAGATATATGGATGAGAATCTTGAGTTATACATTGAGTTAGACTACATCATGAGTTAGACTTGCAGAATGTCTCTTTTGTTTGTACAGTCATTTGTCATAATGCTTTTCCTTGCAGTGTTTTAGTGAACAATAACAATCATGTTCTGTTCTCTGATGATGACATTTTGATGAGTTTGATCCATGATCTTCTCGAGGCAAAGCAGGTTCCTAAAGAGCGCAGAAGAGCTTGCACATCCTGTCCCATCCTGAGGAAAAATGATGGAGGGAAACATTAGCATGATAATTAAACTTGGTACCACAACCACTTGGACTAAGCATAGACAGTAGTAACGTTTCATATTTTAGAAAGAAAGAAAGAAAGAAAGAAAGAAAGAAAGAAAGAAAGAAAGAAAGAAAGAAAGAAAGTTCTTACTA
>JAPZDY010000023.1:10033610-10044354 GCA_029783645.1 Ctenochaetus hawaiiensis
AGAAATAAAGAAAGAAAGAAATAAAGAAAGAAAGAAAGAAAGAAAGAAAGAAAGTTCTTACTACATAGCACTTTTTTTCAAGTATTACTAACAATATAGCAAAAAAGGTAATACTTTTTTAAGTACTAAACATTTAAATATGATTAATAATAAAATTTCGATTTGTAAAGCATTTTTTCAAATCTTGCAAGGTGTCATGCAGCCTATAAAACATTTGCAGTAAAAGAGACAAAGAAAGGGTGTAACAGGGTAAGACAGTGCATAAAAAGAGAAACAAACTCCTACAATTAAGAACATCATATAACAGGTCTATGGAGATATGCTTTAAGACCACGTACATAAAAGACATTTATGCCTCTAGAAACCTAAGATCTTAGTTTTTAGCTGATGAGAATGTTGTGACAATACTGAATATTGGTGGTGAGCATGATTTTTTAGTTTTGCACATCAGAAATTGTAGGCAGTGTTTCAGAAAAAACAAACTTCCTTTTCATGCCCAGTAAAAAATAGGCCCCTGTGCTCTGCGTGTTGTTCTTCTCTCCCATTTGCAGGCTGTATGCATGGAGGGATCTTAAGGCTTTTATCCCCACAGGGAACCAGCCTGAACTCTTTCTCTGTCAATTTTCACCCACTCCCCAATTCAGACAAGCCCTTTCTCCCACCAACCCCACAATGAAGGATTTGTCCTCGTTCTCTTTGTCCACCTCTGACATCTTTTTTTGACTGCTCCCTCTCCTGCAGACAGCATGCAGCGTATGCAAATACACACTCTTTTATTCCTGAGACCCCTCCCCTGAATGAATGCAACCTTAAATGAGGACACACTTGCACACATTTACAGAGGGGGGCATTGGAAACACGCACATTTGCAATCAGTGGATTTGCATTCCTCTCTGACACGCAGTCACTCAAACACTGAACACTGACCATTTTTAAAATAAGCAGATATACAGTGTTTACTGATGTCACAGATTATTTTTGACTACGTGTCTAAACATGTAGTTTATCCAGGCAGATGGACAGCAAAAAAGATAACACACGAGTGGATATGTGGGTCATTCATTTACTTTTTATTTTTCAAAGCAGGTTACAGGGAAAAAGGATGTCTGCTCAAGTTTGATATAAATTTAAATTGTATACATATTGTCTTTCGAAGTCAACTTGTGGAGTAGAATTTATCTTTAAGAAAAAGATCTTTGTGTGCATAGATGCATCACTTACTTACTTGCTATTTCCTCCAGAAACAGATTTTTTTAATGTTAATGTTACATTATTTAATTGAGATTTAAAAAACAAAAAAAAAACAAGGTCAATATTTGATTTGTTATCTTGATCTCTGCTGACTTCTGGTTAAAAAAAAAAGTTAGTTTTAGAGGCAAAGTTCTATATTTAATGTAGGAAGTCATTTTATTTTTCTGACAAGTGTTGTTTCAGCACAGTAGTGGTATATTTAGTGCCATAAAAGACTACAGCAGACACACACAGACAATGCCTGTTCATATGTGTGGGATGAGACCGAAAAATGAGCCAACACAATAGCAGTGATGCACTGAGGAAGAGGTGCAGACTGGTAATGTGTGACTCCAAAGGCCGGATGAATTATAACGGTATCCAGTGAACATAAAGCGTTCTCTCGCCGGTAACATTCCCAAGCTGGCCCGTGCCATCTGTGAGAATGCGTGAATGGGTTAGACTTAGTATGTGTGTGTGTGTGTGTGTGTGTGTGTGTGTGTGTGTGTGTGGTGGGGGGTTGACGTCTGCTGGACAGCTCTGACAGTTCGGCCTTTTCAGATGTACATTACTGAGCCAGTCGGCCTCTTTCCCATAGCAACCCTAACAGAGGTCAAAGGCTATGTACCCCCCATCCACCCACCCACCACCTCCTCCTCTTGTACTCCAGGGTGGCCACAGACTCTCTCATCTCCACAGACAGAGTGGATGCGCCCACGAACTTGAACTTGACTTGATTTCTGACAAAGTGTGTGTCCATCTCATGACATGAGAGGGAGAATCTGGAGTTTTTGCTTTTTTTTTTCATTTATTTTATTTTTCTCTTTTACCTTTTCACTCCCTGTATTGAATTCACATGCTGTACCAATTGAGGAAAAAAAATGTATAAATGAGGTCACACTGAGGATTCCCCCTAATTCTCCTCTCCCTAGAACCTCATCTCCTCCTGATATGATTACAAAGGGCCGCTGTATTAAAGGCTCAGTCACCTAATTCTCATCTACTTTTACTGGAGCATACAGGACCCCTACTCAGAGACGCCACAGCCAACAAACATAATCTGAAAAGCCTGGGATGTAGAAACTTCTCTCCATCTTCCTTTAAGATACTTAATGTCAGGCTTTGTGCTAGATTAGTCTCGGCCAAAGTTGCATTAAAAAACCCTGATGAGCCTCGGTTGACCCACATTGGTTCTCATCCAAGACTACGGACGGCCCGTGAGCTGGGCTTTATATATCACAGTAGAGCCGTTAAAACATTAATAGTGTCCACACATAGTGAGGGGAATCCAAAGAGGTAACCCAGGAGCTATATGGTATTAACATTTTATATGGCTATGCTGCCTCACACACACACAGAATTGGAAGTGAGCACCGGCTACTGTCACTTTATCATGTCACACATTATAATTTCCCTACACTGAAAACTGCACATTGCAAAGGCAATAGGCTACATAATTAATAATGAATAACATAGTAAAGAGAGGAGAAAGAAAGGAAAGGTAGTCATCTACATTCTGCCATTTTCTGGAGGGGAAATACATTTGTCTGTCATTTTTTCCAGGTTATGTACAAGAAGGAATTCACAAATGCGTGTTTAAGTCAGTTGCCGTCATGTAGCTACAGTGTTCAGAGGAAGACTCAGGGACGTTCACATCCTAAATCCTCCTGACACGCTGACCTCACTGCTCAGACGCTCCGGTTTCAGACAGCCCTGATTTGAAACTCCCTTTGTTTCTGAGCAGATTAAAAACCAGACTCTTAAGCAGTTTCAATAAAGCTATCAAGATGAGCTCACCTTGATAGCGTATTTTAATTCTGCGCACACTCCCTTCCACTCATTTCATGTTATGTCAACCTGCATATTGCAATTAGTGAGAATTACCGACAGCAGTCATTAGACGAATGAATATTCCGTGTGCGTGTCCCTCATTTTCACATCCCCTGAACACTATAGAAAGTGACTGTTCTCCCTGTAGGCACAGTGAGGATGAATACATTTTCTTGACATATTTGCTTGAGTCACAGCCTCACTTTGAACACGCCGTCTGTCGACTGCTGCAACTTGCAGACCAACCTTCCTCCCTTACTCTTCTCAAACACACACACACGCACACTCACACACGGACACAAGCCCTCCATGCCCTGCTCCTCGTGGCTGCAAATTGCTTTAGCGTGGCACTGCTGCACAAGCTAACGCAAGCTAGCATCATCAGAGAATGCAGAGGCAACACTGGTGGCTCAAACATGGCTGCCCATGTGCTACACCTGCCTCCCATGCCTCCTTTACATACAGGTTTACATTAGTCTCCACAATCTTTAACCCTTTCTTGATAGGTCAATGTTTAGTCTTCACTTCCTTAAAAAAACAATGTCCCCCCTCCCTCTTCTCTGTTTTTTTCCCACAGAACATGAAGATCTGCAGCAGAGACGTAGCATGGAGCAAGCTCCAAGATTCATTTCTCACCTTCAACATCGCTTTCCCTTTTCTGTCAAATCTGCCCGAAGCAATGCGCTGTATATCACAGATGAGCAGCACAAATGCAATAATAAAGACAGCTCAGAGTCTTTTATGTGAATAAAGAGAGGGAATAATCTCATGACACGTGAGCCGCACATGCCTTACATATCATGTGGAGGCACTTGTACAGTATAAGGCTCATTAATAATCATTATCTGTGGGTTACATCATTCAGCTCGTTAGGCACACCCATGGCCTTAGCTGAGTCATTGTCAATGATGCACCTCGCCACCTACTGTCTTGGTGAGGTTTGAATGATGTCCGTCTTTCCACTACCTGAGCGTGATACAAAATATGCAGATTCTGTTTGCATCAAGGACAAATCAGATCTGGCCGGTTAACTGAGCAAAGATAAAGTAGTGCATGGCAGATAACAGGCACCCTGCACAAATAACAATAAGATTCTCAGTGTTTAAAAATGTGTGAGTCAATCTTTGTGGTTGTTGAAAACGCACTGAATCACACCTCTGATGGCAAACCGTGATGGACTGTGTGACAGAGTGTAGGCCTGAGTGTATGCACCCATATGCATATCATGTATGGATGCATCTCTTAAGCCGGTGAAATCCTACTCATTTAGCAGGAAAAAAAAAACTGCATCTCCATGCCTTTCAGACATGCAGAAGAGGCTGAATAGACTAATGAACAGTCAGGTGGCACTCCACTACCCCCCATCGCACACATATCAAACACACATACACTTGCACACACATTAAAACTCAGCAGCTCGCCCGACCCCGGTGATCCACACGACAGTCTAATGTCTCAGGCATCTGCTCATGTCTAGTCTGGAGGGTCTTTCCCACCCTGCCCCCCAGCCCAGGCCCGCCGCAGGACCAGCTCCCACAATGGTGGGAAAGCAGGCCTTTACGGAGGGCGGAGGAGGGGGTTGGAGGGGTGGGGGGCTAAACAGCTATTGAGGGGGGAGAAAAAGAGTGAGAGAGAGAGAGAAAGAGAGAGAGAGAGAGAGAGAGAGTGGGGCTGAATGATAATGTGAAAACGCACAGCGCTGTTCATTAACACACAAGCACTGCAGCTGCACATGTTGGCCCTGGACACACATGCTCACGTGTCTCTCTTTCTCTGCTTCAGGTCGCTGCCAGAGCCACCAGGGGCACAGAGCAGCTCTACACCACGATAGGGAGCATTCACAAGATCTGTGTGACTGTTTGTGGTTATGTGAGGGTGTTAGGTTATAGAAATTGAAGTGGTATAGATTAAAGCTTTAATACGTTAAGTTTCGTCCAGTCAGATTTTCATACAATGTGACATTTTCACATCAGCGATGTCTGACATTCTCTGGTGAATGTGTGTGTTTCAAACTATGTAGCTCCACGTGTTTTATTGCAAATACTGTATACTGAGAGTTGCAATCAATACCAAATGTTTGGGACTGAACGCTTAAAAGCTACCGTATGTAATCCAACATGTAAGCAGCCTTTTGAAGTACTGTAAATAACTGTGATGTGCAACACTTTAAATGTTGTGATGAAGATTTTTAATAGGCAAAACCTGCTAATATTCAAGGCCGAACCGCTTCTTAAAGCCAGAAATTCTTTGTTTTATGAGTAAATTAAATCTAAAAAGATTGAAGAGGTTCCACTGTTAAAAATAATAATGTGATTGCTCTAATAGGAAATTATCACCCCCTCCTCAACAGAATTCACCTGAGGGGGTTCAGCACATTAAGATACTGTACTAAATATCATAACGTGAATTTCATAACTGCACAAATTAATCTACGAGGCTCGTCGGGTGGAAACACGGCGTACACACACTGCCTGGTGTGCATCAGGGAGTAAAGAAGCACCATGACAAGAGAGGATGGCAGGTTTCCTTCAACCAGTGCCAGCTCATTAATTTTGTTTGCTTCCCAGACCCCCCCTGCCCCACCACCACCACCACCATCACCACCAACCACCACCCCACTTCCTCACCCACCTACCCCCTCACATCACCCCTTAACTGCTAATTAGCAGAAGCAGAAGATAGAAGAGAAAAGGGAGAGGCCATGTGTGACTGGAGAGGAAACGGGAAACTCTTCTTCTTTTCCTCATCCCTCCTCCTCCTCCTCCTCCTGCCCCCATCCCCCATCACACAAACACATACACACGCACACACTCCCCACCTCCTGCCCACCACCTTCACCACTGGTACCCAACAGGAAAACCATGATGCAGCTCACCTCGTATGCCAGCCCAGCCATTTTAGGTGCCGCAGCCACATCTCCCAAGATGGCTCCTCTGAGCGCGCCCATACTCCAAGGATCCGGCAGGGTCTTTGTCCGCCTCCTGGCACAGCAGAAGCCTCCCCCGTTGGCAGTACAGATGGCATTAGAGGCTCTTGGGTAAAAAAAAAAAGGGGTGAGGAGTAGGGGGAGGGGGAAGGAGGAGGTGGCAATTCCGGACCGATCGTTTTTCTCCTCTCCTCGTTTTCTTTTAATTATGGCTCTACCCTCTTTTCAGGAATCCCCAATCCTTCAAGGTTGTTAATCGGGGACCTGTATCAAGAGCAGATGGAAGAGAGAAAACAGAGGCGTAAAACATAAAAAGCACATTTTGTACTTTTAGTTGCATCAGTCAAACAAACAACAGCCTTTCAATAGGCTCTCATTTAAACAAATGATTCAGTTTTTCTTTATACCAGCAGCACTTTACAAAAAAATGATCAAAACTCTGAAATCTCTTTCCAGCTTTGCTTATTCCAAGAACAATCCCCTTTGTGTGTTTTTTGGTTGCTTGAGTGTGGATTCCTGCTACGATAAAAGCACAAAAAAAGCCCAAAACATTTGCATCATACATGCACGCAGTGGAAACAATGATGACTTTGAACATCTTATCAAGTCAAAAGCGTTTTTATTCATTCATTAAGGAGGCACGCCATGTTGACACGCTACCAGGCAAAGCTCAGGAAAAGACCTGGACCACGGCCTTTTCACATATCCGATATCTGGCTGTGAAACCAAGCAATTAGCCTGGTTTGACAGCAAGCTTTTCTGCAATAGGTAGTTAACAGAGTGAATGAAAACTCATCTCACTTTGGTGCTCTTTAGGCTTTAGTGGCATTCTCTGGGCTGAGTGTATGCACCGCACAGCGCTGAAGTACCAAGTTGAAAAGTTCAGCTCCTGTCTACAGGATGGCTCTGGCCTTCTCATTGAGGCGATGCACAATGTATTCCAAAGGTCCCAAGATTCTCCACAGCTTTAAATACAGATGCCAAGTGTTTTTTTAACCCTGTGTAAGTAGGGTGCTACACCACTCAACTGCATGATTAGCAGTCCTGCAGACATTAGAGCCTGGACAAAACTTTAGCCCGCCCCTCCTTTCCTCTGTAAACAAACTCAAGGGTTCAATCCAAAATGTGTTGCAAATTTTAAATGAATATAAATAAAACACTTGTCCAAAGGATAAATGTAAATGAATGAATACATAAACAAACAAGTACACTGTGCAATGTAAAAGATAAGATCTGCTTTGGGAAAACATCAGCATTGATTATTGGGATGGTATCACAGCACATCAGTGTGTCCCAGAGCAGGTGTCACATGGGATGAGAGAAATCCTAGAGGACTGAAGCCTGACTGCTTTTTCACTTAGTACAGGTGAGCAGGGACGATCAAATTGGCTCGTTGCCACAAGAGCACAGGTGTAAATAAGAAAATGAAATGTGGCTGAATTCCATTCTGCTGCCTCAGTTTCTGGGTCCTGGCATTGTGCATGCTGGCTCACCATCATGCTGGCATGATTTACTAAGACACTTTTGCTTTTCCTACTAGGACAAGTCAAAATGACTGTTGCGAAAATAGGCCTATTGTGACCCGATATTGCCTTCTTTGACCACATCATTAAATTTAATTTGAACAATAGGGTTAGATAATTAAAGTTAGGGTTTAAGACCGTGCTGTTTTATCTCAGGTCTCATGCATGTTCTTTTGAATGTCCATATAATGGAAAAAGTTTGGGAGTTCTTGTTTCAGACTGCTCTCCGCATTAGGTGACCTGTATAAAATCCCATGATGCAGAGGACTTAAATGCACAGCAACCCTCACACAACCTTACAACAGGGCCACTTATCAAATGCAGGCTGTTATTAATTCACACAGCTCATATGTTGAATCTTTAAAATAAACTAGAGACTGATTTTACAAAAAGTGAATATTTTTAGACATAAATATCAAAATTCATAAGGAAGTGATAATTTACAGGATTAACAAAAAATAAAAATATGCTCTACTGTGGGAGAGGCATTTTTGTTTTTCTATTTATGTCCTTTTCTAATATCTGAGACATACAGTTTTTTAAGAAAACACTCAGCAAACAATTACAAAACACACAGTTTTCCATATGCTTAAAATAAAGGGAAAAAACTCAGTTATTATGCAACATTAAAAACGGAAAGGCCTGTAGTATTTTAAACAAAGTGAGCACACTCCCGGTTTACACAAGCCATTTGGATCATTTGCATGCCAGTTATATGTTGACAAACTTCAGGAAAATTGCTTAAAAAAAACGAAGCAAAACTATTTTCTTACCTGTTATGAAGGAAAAGTCAAAATCCGTCCCCTCTTTTACACAACGCTTACGGAAGTCATCTCTACTTTCGGTTATCTAGCTTTATGACAGGTATTTAACACTCATACAGCTAGATAACCAAAGACAGAAACAGACCTCCTCTCTCACACTGTCATGCTGCAGCCCGGCATGATGCTGGCCTGATACACAAGGAGATGAACGCGAATTAGTAGGCCTTAACAAACACAAACACATCCTCAGCTTATTCCCAGCATTCCTTTAATTACAGCTAAACAATTAAGTCTACGGAAAGTGACAGCAGCCCAGCACGATGAGAGGACATGATCACATGTCTTCAGTTATTAAAGACAAAACACATAGTGTTGGTTAAAGAAGGGCAAAAACTGAAACATTCAGCCGTCATATACTCCTGCTGATATATAAAGTGTCTGGTTGAAGGCCTACTCCATGCTGAGATTACAGTGACGCAATTAAACTATACAATTAAACTATATAATTCTGCAAATTTCTTTTTTAATTGCAGTTTAAAAAGAACTTTTCAAAATATTAAATAATCACTGTATGTTTAGATAAAAAAAAAATGTTGTAGGCCTATTTATCCAAATGCGTAAATATATGTTGTGTGGGGCTGCTGTATAGCATGTCTTGCACCTATATTTCTGTAGGAAATAGGACATGACGGGCCTATTTCATAATTTGCAAGGCAAGAAATGTTTATTATGACTTTTGGAGAGATTTTAAAAATCTAGTTTAACCCGAGAATGAATACATTTGAAATAAACATCTGTTACATCCCACGTGTAAAGTGGTAAAAAACACACGTAAACTAACAGACATTTGGATGATCCATGCGTACAGTTAATGTGCAGGACAGGCCTGTGTTCTGTACAGCTATATCGTCTTCTTTTCACAGAAGGTATTTGTCATTTATTTTACACAACGAATGACATTTCAACAGTCAAAATGACTGACTGCTGGTGTGTTACGATGATACAAACCTGGCACACTGTTGTAAAATCATAAAGATTCATGCTTCACAACTTAAAATCCTAAGCTTGTGTAACACTAAGAAGCTATCAGCCCCGTTTTGTCGCACTGGATGATCATGACACGTCGGTGTGACCCGGCCTGAAAGCATGACCATGACCATGAACCCGAGGATCGTTAGGTAAGGAACAGATCTCGTATGCAGTGAAATCATGCAACAGCTGAGTCTTCTTTAAAACAAAAACGCCACTGAATCTTAATTGAGCTTGGTCTTAAGAGGATTTAATTTGCTTTTGGTTCTATAGTGTTCCTTGGGGCAACAGATCCCTACTTTTAATGAGAGTTGTGATTGGCCTACTTCTTTTAAAACTAGACTACTTTAAATATAAGGGTGATACGCATGAGAGCATTTTTTGACAGAACATTATAAAAGACAGAGGAGCGCTGTTTAATATTCTGGCACTTCAAAAAACAAGATTTTCTTGTCTGTTTACGGACCAAGGACCTATGCTCTCCCCTCAGTGCAATGCAAGGGCGTTTCTGAGGGATAAATAATGTAACCAGGCGAAAAACAATAATAAATATAAAATAAAATTAAAGGTGAACTAAATTCGCATCTTCTGTGTTCATAATATTTCTGTATAAGACACATGGACATGCAATGGGAACAGATTCAAAGCCAGAGAAATGTAACGCTGTTGCCATTCAAGCAAATCCTGTGTGTTTCCAGACGCGTTTCTTACCTGTGTGAGCGGCAGAGCAGCGAAACGTCCTCAACTCCACGTCCTAATGAATTTTCCTGATGGTTTTTTTTTCTGCGTTTTCATCGGGCCCTTCTACAGTGTCAGCGCCGATGCTCTCAGGTGAGTCCGGTTCCATCCACAGTCCTGCTGCCTCTGCCTCTCCTCCAGTCTGCGCGCTGCTTCCTCTACTCGCTCCCGCACTGACGTCATGCCAGGACCAGGGCGGCGTGTTGACCAATCACAGCGCCCGCTCGCGCCAAAGAACGTCTGAGTTTAGCAAGACATCCTGCTCACCACATATCTATTCTGCTTTTTATGGATTTCGTCAATGCTTGGTTAAGTATAATATAATAACAGGCTAATAGGCCCAATATGATCTTGACCCAGTAGCGTAATGCACATTTAAGAGCCCCCAATTTTTGCTTAAGTTAGATCAAAGCAGTCTCACTTGAGGGTCTATTTTCTAACTTTTTTTGGAGCTTTTGATCATATAGAGTTTGTCATGTCGATATTAAAACAGATTCTCAAGTTTCCACTTTTCTATTAAGGATTTTTGTCCAAGTTGGCTTTTAAACAGATCACGACGAACTTTAAAAGGATTTTTTGTCCTTGACCTTAGAAACAACAGTTTACTAAACGTTAGCTTAAAGTCTGGTGCTGTTTTGAGGCTCTTGATAATTTAACATTAAAGCGTGACATGATCTCCATCACTGGTTAATACTAAACTATAT
>JAPZDY010000023.1:10044454-10064256 GCA_029783645.1 Ctenochaetus hawaiiensis
AGATGAAACTTTATTTTCAGGCGACTTGTCAGCCTGGTCCTACTACCCTCTGAGGTCCTTCTCAAATTGGGGTTTGGGGAACCACATCTGCCCTTGGGGAGATTAACGCTGAAAGGGAAATAATTAATTTTCTCCATGATTACATCCAAAACCATTTCAGTGATATAAAACACATGGTCATTCGATTTATACACACTTTTTGTAATATTACATCAAAAAATAAAACCTTATCAGGCAGTGGACACTGGGACAGAATCTTTTTGGAGTCCCTAGTATATTTGATGTCAGTTTAGGGTTTTTATATCTCCGGATTCACAGTAGCCTACAAAAGTCAAATGTCGCTCCTCTGCCATGTTATGTGTGCACACGATCAAAAGTCAAACAAACGAAACTAACTGGTTCACCCATCAAAAACGTCTCCTAACGCTTAGCGTTTCACAGGGTTCCACAGTTGGATGCAGGAGTGAGTCCTCTTCATAGACAAAACATCTCTGAGGTCTGAGGCGTTTGTATGTGGCCGGTGATGGCTTGGGAGCACCGGTTCACGGCCAAGTCCCAACAGTTCCCTCCAAATTTTTACGGTCAGAGGAAAATGTTTTCTGAGCGTTATTAAAAAAAAAGAATTAGAAACAAATTAAAGACTTCAAGGTCATCTCAATGATTTTTTAAACCATGCTTATGGCAAATGAAGGCAAAATGTAACAAAAAATGTCATATTGAACTTACCCGTCTTAGGCTATTTATCTTCAATAAGAGAAGAACTCACAGGGAATAGTAATTGCTTTTTTAAAACTTCGACTGCATTCCTGTTTGGTGGCCCCAATGCGAACTAAAATAAAACATTAATATTTGACTCTATACCTGGGATGAGGTAAATAGTCAAACTATGTTTGGAGTCACAGATTAATGAAGAAACTTGAGTTGACTGTATCTGGGCGGCCTACGAGAATTATATGCTTAAAATTTAAATTTCTCGTTGAATAAAAACTGACACCACATGATTTAGCCTTTAATCTAAAAAGTTTTAAATGTAGTGGCCAGCATAGGATATTAGTACATGTTTGAATAATGTTTCTATTATTAGATTTTTTTTTTTAAAAAACAAACGTGATTCCCATGTGTTTGTAAAAAACTTGCTTATTAATTCATCACTTGGTGCACAGGGGCAAACACAGCAAATAAGCCTTCTGCAGATAACACATGTCTACAGTTTTATTACATGTTAATGGTCATTTGGTTGTCACATATAGCCTAATTCATGCTTAAGACTGTATCAGAGGTACCAGGAGTAGACTGTTAACTTTAGAGCTTTTATGTTGAGAAACAATTTAAACACAAACTTTTTTCTTCCTCCAATGAAGTCAGTTTTCTTGGGATGCTGACGATAGCTTGTGGCCCATTACAACAGAATTAGCCATGTGTTTTTCCTGATGTGGGTCATAAAGCCCTTTTAACAAAAAGATTTGCCTCAGAAATGTTTACTGAAAACAACCCAGAGACCATGTATATCACAATCTATGCTTGTATATAAGCTGTTTGAAAACTAAATTCTTTTGATGCTTTTAATTCAATCATTGACAGACAAGGACACATGTGAAATACATATTTTTATTGATGTAATAGCCAGACTGATCCATGGGCAATATATGGGATGAACAGTCAGCTACATGAGACATGCACGGGGCATACAGGCATATGGATGCAGTTTGTGGAGACTTTATAGAAGAGGCATCTGTCATCTATCTCCCTCCATCTTTCTCTTAGTCACACACACAAAAGAGCTTCACATGAACACATACAAACACAGCAGAGTGGCTATACTGATGCAGAAGATAATCTTCACAGTATTCCGAAGATAATGTCTGGCTGGAAGAGGAGAAATTATGAGTGAGTTCATGTTAAATTTTAATGAACACTGATGTGCTGTAGTCAGTCACTCACACGCTGCAGGAGGTGCTGTCCTGTGAAAGAGCTTCTGCCTGGGGGTTGGCCATCGTCTCCCACCGCTTTGCAGCGTAGGTAACCATAGAGATTAGCAGCTTGGAGGGAAATGCTAGCTACCACAAGTGACTGGGGAAGACAAACAGAAACATTTCAGTATGAGATGTATCTTCACCACATATGTAGAACATGCACACAAGCGACATGTGACTCACCAGCCATTTAATCTTCAGGGAGAAGAGGGAGGTGAAGAAGAAGAATGTCCATATAACAGGACAGATGATAAGACCCAGCCAAAATATTCTTGCCTCTGCCTCTGTCCCAATGTTACTGCCACTGGAAGTCTGCAATATAAGATAGCAATAATCCAGTCTTTAATACTCCAAAATACTTGTGTTCCACAAACAAAGAAGCACACAAATTACAATGTCCTACTTTTTTGGCCTCAAACACCCAGAGGCTCTTTCCATCTTCGTCAATCTGATTCCACCAGCGCAGCCCCACCAACAGCCTGCCAGTTACATTCTGAGACAGGACATGTTAAAAAAATGAAAAAAAAGTGAAGTAAAAGAAAGGAATTAAACTATGAATTGCAAAAGAGGGCAAAAAAGAACCATTAGTCAAAGGGAAGTAAGGGGAAACAGTGAACGGGATGACCTCTCACCTTTACAGACCAAAAATCACAAGAGAGCAGCGTGATGATCAGAACAAAACATGATGCAAAGTCCTCACTGATCCAGTCACAGAGCAGGTAGCTGAGAATGGCAACCACCCGAAAAAACAGGTGGAAGAAGGAAGCAAGGGGGTGTCTGAAATCCAATGCACAGCCACAAAATTAGAACAGATTAAGTGCCTTAAATGTCAATGAGGCATGAGAAGGATGGACAAGATAACTTAAAGAATTAATAAGAGAAGCTGCATTGAAAAAGATTGGCTGGGATTGGATTTAAAATTTCCTTTCTTTAAAGATAACTGACAAATTGTATATTGTATAAATAGAAATTAAATATTAGGCAGGTTATGCTTTGTGAAGATGATTTAAGAAAAACTTATTAAGTTTAATTGTAAAAGGGCTAATTCTGTTATGAATTTAGTGCATCATCAAAGCAGAATCTTACCCAATTATCTATTTTCTTCCTCCTTTTGTTTTAAACTAGTATTATGTTTATGTTCAATAATGTAGGTACACAATCTATAGATGTATGTGTGTGTGAATGAGGATATGGATATATACGGACCATGACCTGTAATCTCTGTATATGTATTTGATACATGCACATTTTTTTGCATGGGTCAAGAACAACAAAAGAATATTTCCTATTTTAACCTCAGTTTTTTTATATATATATTCACGCAATAGACTATTAAAATGCCTACGAAGAAAGTAGTTGTAGGTAGTTGTAGCTTCGTTGTATCTACAGTAAATCTAAAGACTATTCCTCTGATGATGTGTCCTGTGTGTATATATGTATAATAACGAAAACAATCAGCATATGTATAGGTCTACAACGATATGATAGAGGAGACGGCGTTGTTCTGATTTGTTGAAGATGGTTAATGTCATTTAAATGGCAAATTATTCTAAGTTTTACAAAAAATCTCTTAACTGGCCGATATCTCTATTAATGCATCACAATAAAAGCAAAAAACTGTGCAAGACAAATGACTTCTGCAGTGCACCTTATAAGTGCGCTTCTCTGCGCCCTCTCCTGCTCGTCAGCTGCAAAGTCCAGTTCAACATCCTCTGTGTCATCCGCCATCGTTTTCACAAGGACTGGAAGCAAAGACAAAACATACCAGGGTAAATTATGCCAGAACATCCCAGCTAACACGGTACAGGCAAAGACAGAAGCTACATTTAGAGGGAGATAGAAAATACCCATTGGTGTCATGATTGAGGGAGTGTAAAAGAGAGCGAAGTACCATTTGGTTAAACAGTAGCTGGAGTAAGCCCGGTGTTGCAGTGAAATAGGACCGACACCGCTGATCCGCATCACAAAGCTTAAAATGATTTTGAGGTAAAGAAATTTTTAACTAGCGCTGTAGTAAAACACATTAACGCATAATTAATGTGTTAAAGGTAGATCAATGTGTTTATTTTCCTCCAGGGTTAAAGGACATACATTAAATTAATCAATTTTGCAAGCAGTAGATTCAAAATGCGACCGCGGCAGGACTCGAACCTGCAATCTTCTGATCCGAAGTCAGACGCCTTATCCATTAGGCCACGCGGCCCTGTCCTGCTCCTCCGTACACAAATCTGATTTTTAAAACTGTATGATCTATGGTTGGGCTATATCTCTATATCTCTGCTATCCATTGTGGTTTACTAAGCTTGCGTATTGTTAGATGACGATTGATTCCGTTTTTTGTGCAACCTTTTGTTTGCAGTGTTGAAAGCGAATTCATTCATCCGGACCGCTCGGGGTCGCTATAATGTTTTGTCTTCCTTTAGCCCCACCACAACGCCATCGGCTTGCATGCTAAGGTACCAACACAATTGTTATGTGGTGATTTTGAACATTTTTGGGGGGATTACTTTAACGTTATAACTATAAATACATATCGGATGAGGTGTCAGTTTTCGACTTTGGCGACTGTCCCCTTTGGGTGAGTGTTGGTCAATATTACTGACCATTTAGATTATCAGGTTGATAATGTTGATTTAAAGAATTAAGTGGACTTTTTTTCTTCGAATATGACTTGTCTGTGTAACTTAGTTATGTTACAAAAGATTAAGCTAGTAAACCCACATTAAGACCAGCACTTTAGTTAATCTCACTTATGTTTAACGAAGATGTTAAAGTTGAGTAATGGCTTTTGAGTCAATTAACCAGTTTTCTATATTATATCAATGTTTTGAATCAGGGCCTAGGGTCTTTTAATCATTGTTGATATAAAATCTGTATCTAATGTTATCTATATCTAATTCCAGTTTGTGCCTTTTATTACATTTCAGAAGAGACAAACCTGTGTCATATCACCCTGTTGAAGTTGTTGGAGTTGATGTCCTCCGGCTGTTGTGTGATGTCTTCATGAGGTGATGCTGCATCTATTACGCTGTCCTCTGCAGAGGACTCTTATCTGTCCACCATGGACTTATCTGCGCTCCCTCTACTCCAACCAGCCTCACTCCCTCCAGGGCGAGGACCCCACCGACACCCGCCTGAACCCCCTTAACATTCAGATGCTGTCGGGGAACCTCCACAAGCAGATCTTCAGAGGGCTGGAACCAGAGTACAAAGAGGAAGATGTGGAGCGCAGCATTAGACACCTGCAGAAACACAAACTGTGGGGGAAAGAAACGTCACCGTTGCCAGATGTGGAGCTGAAGCTGCCCAAAATGTATGGCAAAAATATTGATGAACACTTTCGTGTCTTGGCCAAGAAGCAGAGTCTGCCCTACCTGGAGGCTGCCAACAAGCTGCAGCTAGCTGAGCTTCCTCCCATGCCAAAGGAATGGAGCTTTGAAGTTGGCTGGACGCGCTATGGGCCTAATGGGGAGAGTCAGAAAGTTGATTTCCCAGATGAGTCTGCTCTGGTTTTTGATGTGGAGGTGTGCTTAACGGAGGGACAGTGTCCCACACTGGCTGTTGCTGTGTCTCCCACTAACTGGTGAGGAACAAGTGAATAGTAAAGATTGTGATTAAGGGAAAAAATGCACCAATGGGCAGTAAAGTGTTTATAAGTATTAAAATAAGGTATGAATTTAACTGAGAAACAGTTGCATTTTAATTTTCCCAATGTCTGTTCCATGTCTCTTAATTAGGTACTCTTGGTGCAGTAAGCGTCTGATTGAAGAGCGCTACTCTTGGTCCAGCCAGCTGATTTTAGCCGACCTCATCCCACTGGAGACACCTGTCAATTCCTGCCGTCCACCACGGGGTCATTGGAAGGAGAGGCTTATAGTGGGCCATAATGTCAGTTTTGATCGATCTTACATTAAGGAGCAATATTTATTAAAGGTCAGTATACAGAGGGTGTAGTGTTATTTCCTTTTTTTCTTATTCGGCCTTTATAAATTCAGCTTTTCAGTACTCTGTGCTTTTTTCTTTTTGCTTGACTCTTTATTGTATTGGTGCTGTAGTAGTAGCAAGTTAAAATGTTTTCTTTCCCCAAAAGGGTTCCAAATTGCGCTTCATGGACACCATGAGCCTTCACATGGCCATATCTGGGCTGACTGGGTTTCAACGCACACTGTGGATGGCCAGTAGGCTTGGTAAAAAGAGGGGTCTTCAGGAGGTCAAGGAACACATTAAGAAAGCTGGACAGAAAAGGGAGGGCCCAATGGTTTGTGTATAAGTGTTATTATTGCAGCCTTTCTTTTGTTGAAAGCTCTTTGCATGTTGCTCAGCTTTTTTTTTATTGACAAACTTAATGTGACAAGATTTTTTGGTGTACAGATTGGTTCTTGGGACTGGGTGAATATTAGCAGCATTAATAACCTGGCAGATGTCCATGCTCTTTATGTGGGAGGACCGCCACTGCAGAAAGAGGCCAGAGAGACCTTTGTGAAGGGCAGCATGATGGATGTCAGAGACAACTTTCAGGTCAGAGATTTATGATGAATCTTGTGTCAGATTGACAGTAACCACAGGCCAAATGTATTCATATTACGACGTCCCCTCAATGATTTTCATTCATTATGAAGTACAGGCAAATAATTTGGGCTCTGCTGACCTCTACAGGAGTTAATGCAGTATTGTGCCATGGATGTTGAGGCCACGCATCAAGTCTTCACAGAACAACTACCCCTTTTTATGGAGAGGTCAGTAAATCCCAACACAGATACACTTCTTTTGGCTCACTGTTAAATGTATTGAAGTCAAACTTTGTTCACAATTCTGTAACATAAGATCATCTCTTTTCTCTTTTTGCAAGGTGTCCTCATCCAGTGACGTTTGCAGGAATGCTTGAGATGGGTGTGAGTTACCTTCCTGTCAATCAAAACTGGGAGCGTTACCTGGAAGATTCTCAGGACATCTACGAAGAGCTCCAGCGAGAGATGAAGAAGTCTCTGATGACTTTGGCTGACGATGCCTGCCAGCTGCTCCAGAACGACCGGTGAGAAGAGCACCTACTCAACACAATGGTTCTGAGTGCTGCACATTGTTTATCATAAAGTGTGTGAGAAAGTAAAAAGGAATATAAAGTCATGTATAATTTTACAGTACCAGAACTTAAAGGGATTGGTGCTTTAAGATGCTTTTTAAAAAAATCATGAATAATGTACCTGTATCATCTTTCTTTTGAACTTAAGATACAAAGAAGACCCCTGGCTGTGGGATCTTGAGTGGGACGTACAGGAGTTCAAGCAGAAGAAAGTAGCCGTCAACAAAAAGAAAAACTCCAAAAAAGCAGCAGAAACACAGGTTTCTACTCCTCTTCCTGACTTGGAGGAAGGTAGTTATGTTTTTTTTTTTGGTTGGAATCATCTGACAACAACATGACAGTTGAGAAGATTTAAATGAGTTGTTATGCTATTAGACCCAGGTCCACCCTCTGAGGAAGAGATGGCAAAGCCTTGCCCCAGCAGGCTGGCTGTGGAGAAACTCAAGGAAACAGTGAGTCAGCTTCCGAAGAGGAGGCAGCATCTGCCTGCACATCCAGGGTAAAATCACTCTTACGCACCACAGCGACGTCCAGTAGTCATTTATTAGGGATTTTCACGTCTGTTCAGCACTGACAGTGGAAGTCCATCTTTCTCCCTCTCACTGTGGCCTTCAGGTGGTATCGCAAGTTGTGTGAGAAGATGTCTGAGGAGGACAGCTGGTCACCTGGAGCCAGCCTCATCAGTCTGCAGATGAGAGTGACTCCTAAGCTGATGGGTCTGACATGGGATGGTTTTCCCCTGCATTACACAGAGAAACACGGGTGGGGCTACCTGGTACCTGGACGCAGGGATAACCTGGCATCTCAGGAGGAAAATACAGGGCCTGTGTGCCCACACAGGTACTTCAAACACTGAGCTTGCATCACCAAAGTGTGAGCTATTGATTATTTAATCATGGATTTTCACAGCATAGGATGTGTGTGAATTAAGTATAACACTGATTTGTTCCACAGAGCAATCAAGAGTGTGTACAGGGAGTATTGTGAGCAGAACAGCAAAGAGCAGCCTGAATATGTGGACATGGACCCTTCAGATGACCTCATGCTGACAGATAGCACAGTGTGGGCAAAGGTGCATATGCTTATAATGTAATTTACCTAATTCTGGCAGTGCTTAAGTTAATATCTATAAATTTTCTCTTTGCACCATATAAAAGAGAGGTCTCTTACAATTCTAAGCGGGACCTCGTGATTATAATGAAGTGATATTTGTGATTTTACCTCAGTAGTTGCAAACTAGTTCAAACAAATGCAGCTGGTAGCTAATGCCACATAAATTTCCTCTCTGCAGATTCACCAAACTGTAATATTTTTTAAGGCCCTGGATAAATAAAGGGGTTAAATGGGCTTAAGTGCTGGCTTAAAATGTTGTCATGACAAACGTGTGTGTGTGTGTGTGCCTCTTATCCTTGTTTTAAGGTGGAGGAGTTAGGTAGCCTGGAAAGTCTGACGGAGGAAAATGGGCTCAGAATGATGAAAAGCCAGGGGAAGAAGAAAAACAAGGTGAGAGAAATGGTCAATATATGATGCTCTTTGACTTTGTATCTTGAACACTTTTAACACTGAATGTAACACTGCTTTTAGATGTAACTGGAACAATCATATCTAATCTTATGTCTTCATTCTGGACATGTTTGTTTCACTGTGCTAAAAAGTAACTGAGTTGTTGTGATTTGTCGTATAACATAGTTTGCATTCTTTGTCAACAACAGTCCAAAGATTCACATTATGTCCCAGAAGAGAGTCAGTGTCATTATCACCATGGAAACGGCCCCTACAATGATGTGGATATACCAGGCTGCTGGTTTTTCAAATTACCCCATAAGGTGAAGTTTACATCAAGTGAATAACCAACATGAGCTTAATGCCGCTTCATTGAGTTACGTTCATCATCTTACTGAACATGTCTGCTTCAGGATGGCAATGCAAACAATGTTGGCAGTCCTTTTTCAAAAGACTTCTTGGCCAAGATGGAGGATGGTACTCTCAGGGCAGGAAGAGGTGGAACTAACGCTACACGAGCTCTGGAGATCAACAAAATGATATCCTTCTGGAGGAATGCCCATAAACGTATAAGGTACCTGTAGTTTCCAGTATGAAGTTATTCATCCTTTTGGATGATCACAACAATCAGCTAGATAATTAGTCATAAAAAGAGTAAAAATGTCATTTAACTGTGTCCTTACATAGCTCTCAGATGGTGCTGTGGCTGCGAAAGGTAGAGCTTCCTCATATTGTCAGCAGGTTTGTGCTGTTAATCTTTAAGCTTCATTGTATTTACTGATCAACCAAGTGGTGGAGAGAAGTCATCGTTGTATATAACAAACTTTCTGTCTCCCAAAGACACAAAGAGTTTGATGAAGAGGCCCGGTATGGTGCCATATTGCCTCAGGTCATCACCGCTGGAACAGTAACGCGTCGGGCTGTGGAGCCAACATGGCTGACTGCCAGTAATGCTCGGGTGAGAGTCAGAGCCGACAGACAAACTGCACTTCACGAAACAAGTCTGACATTCAGCTTGCAGTTTGCATGGCGATAAATGTGACTAAATTTGCATTGTATCAAGCAAATGATACAATGCATGTATTGGTAACAAGCAGAGAAATTGCGTTTCTATGGCCTGTTTTTGTGTCCTCAGCCGGATCGGGTTGGCAGCGAGCTGAAGGCCATGGTGCAGGTACCACCTGGATATCACCTGGTCGGGTCTGATGTAGACTCTCAAGAGTTGTGGATTGCTGCCATTCTTGGAGAGGCTCACTTTGCTGGCATGCACGGTAAGATTTGTCCTGATCACATCATTTCAGTTGTAGAAAGCAACACACATTTTTAATCTGTCATAGAGCAAACAGCATTGTACAGTAATCAGGCTTATCTCATGTCTCTGCTGGGTTCAGGCTGCACAGCGTTTGGCTGGATGACCCTTCAGGGGAAGAAGAGTCAGGGCACTGACCTGCACAGCCGCACTGCTGATACTGTTGGCATCAGCCGGGAGCATGCAAAGGTGTTCAACTATGGACGCATCTATGGCGCAGGACAACCCTTTGCAGAGAGGCTACTCATGCAGTTCAACCACCGCCTCGGTCAGACAGAAGCTTCTAAGAAGGCCAAGCAGATGTACGCCTTAACAAAGGGCGTACGCAGGTACGTTCAATGAGCTGAGTTGTTGTGTCTTGGAAAGTTTTTCACTCTGTGGAGGTGATTAAATTGAGCTCTGGTGCTGCATGTTTGTGTCTGTATGTTTTGTCAGATACCATCTGACAGAGGATATTGAGTGGCTCATCGATGAACTGGGAATAAACGTGGAGAGGGAGGAAAATGGAAGTGTCTCCCTGCAGGAGTTGCGTACGATCACTAAACTAGCATCACAGTGGTGAGGGAGCAAGTAGAACATCACACAAGCTTCCACAACCACAAGTCAAGAGCCTTTTAGTGTCACCACATATTCCCCCAAAGTCTCTCAGCTGCACTTTCCTTATTTCATGTTCTCTGTCGGTGTTCCTTTAACCCCTCAGCTCTGTGCGGAAGAGGTGGGATATAGTGGACAAGCGTGTATGGGCTGGAGGTACAGAGTCAGATATGTTCAATAAGCTGGAGAGCATTGCTCATTCAGACCAGCCAGCCACACCTGTTTTGGGCTGCAGGATAAGCAGAGCGCTGGAGCCAAAGGCAGTTAAGGATGAGGTGAGGCAGTGCTGGTCGGTGTGACAGAGCAGCTCTTAATATAAATTTGATGAGCATGTTGGTATTCAACTATCAACTTTTTACTAAATAAAGAATTGTTGTGTTATTATTTAAAAGCCTTAGCTTATGAAGTTTGTTGATTCAGATAATGAAGAATCAGAAAAGTAAGATGTTGCCACATTTTGTCAGTTTATCACAAGCAGGGTGAATTGGGTGGTCCAGAGCTCTGCAGTGGACTACCTGCATCTGATGCTGGTGGCCATGAAGTGGCTGTGTGAGGAGCACAACATTGATGCCCGTTTCTGCATCAGCATCCATGATGAAGTGCGGTACCTCGTCCGCAGTGAAGACCGTTACCGAGCAGCACTCGCACTACAGATCACAAACCTGCTAACCAGGTGAGCTCCAACTTAGTGTTTGCCCTTTCATGAGGAACACACAGGACACTTAACTTTCCTGACTGTGTGCTCTGTCTCCTGCAGGTGTATGTTTGCTCATGCCTTAGGCATGCAGGACCTTCCCCAGTCAGTTGCTTTCTTCAGTTCAGTTGACATTGACCAATGTCTGAGGAAGGAGGTCAACATGGACTGTGTGACCCCCTCCAACCCCACAGGTCTGGAACGAAGATACAGCATACCACCTGGTGAGTTCTGCACAATGTCAGATTTTTTTTTCCACCTGTAGTAAGACGCATATTGTGTACATGTATTTTTATGCTGTTATGACCTAGAGGTACCAAAAGACATGAATTAATATAATTTTGCTTGAACCTTAAAAATATCCAAGGGTCTTAGTTTAAAATTCAAATTCCAAGACAAGAAAACTATAAGCCACAAAGCTGTTTTGCATTTACATAGTAACTTTTCAGTTTATTTACTGCATTACCTTTGCCAAAAAAAAATTTTGGTTAAATTATTATTCAAGAAAATGAGTTGCAAATGTACGCACACAAATGTTAGACACAAAAAAATCCAAAAGACTGAAAATCTGCACAAGAAAAATCCTTGACAAAGCTTGATGCCTTTATGTATACTGAAAACCACAGATCTACTTCTTCCCTTTGTGTAGCCGAGAATGATAAAATTGGGTCATTGTAAGCAACATTGCATGCAGTTATAACTGTACAATCTTTAAAGTAAAAGCATTTGGGTGCATCTGTCAACAAAGCAGCATATTTATCCTGAAATCATCCCAATAAAGTGGGGACAGAGAGTCCGATTACTCCTTTACAAATCTTCAAACAGTGTAAAACAGAATAGAAATACATATCATACAAAACACAGTTCTTTTGAATAAAATGAAACAATTTGTGCAAAATTCCCACAGGTGAGGCCTTGGATATCTACCAAATCATCGACATCACCAAAGGCTCACTAAACAAAGGAAAATAGTACTCTGCTGGCCAAGCGGCTGTGAACTCAGAAGAACGGTGAAAAAACACAGCTGATAGCAGGCTGTCAGAAGATGGTCAGGCTCAAGATCAGTGACGAAACAGAAGAGTCTTCCCTCACTGTTTTCTCTTCTTCTGTTTGGGTTCTTGTGACTCCTCTTCATCCTGTATCTCTGTGATCTGACAGGGATAAAAGATGAAACAGACACTGAGCTCTCACCCAGCAGAAGCCTACTGGAAAAAAAAGTGTTCAAAACACCTTGATGCAGAAAAACAACATGTAGGAAAACATAGAACAGCTAGCTTAATCTACACAGTATTGACTCATGTGATCAACAAAAGAGTAAGGGAAAAATACAAAAGCACTGTGAATGTAAAAGACTGTTGGAGCTGCCAGTATGAGATTGCGCTCACCTCCTGGCTGCTGTCCTGCTCCTGCAGGGCTGCGTCCAGAGTAGCAGTGTTGATGCGGAAATCTCTTGAGGTGCTGAGCTTCATGTACTGCATCAGATTTACCTGGACACATTAAAATGCTAGTGAGGCACTGGATGTAACAGGTGACCGTGTTTACGGAGCTCTCTGTTGTAGTAATCTGTTTTAAAGGTCTCTTTACAAAGAATCCTGTTTTCTCACTGTCTCAAGCAAAACAGTTAACACATACCTTTGATTTCTTTGAGAGTGTGATGAGGTATTTCTCATACTGCTCAATGCTGAAGATCAGGTCAGGGATGGCCTTTGTTTCACGCAGAAGTTTAGCCTACAAAAAATAAATATATAAAGATCAGGATAAACAGATTTGTTTGAGGCTCAGGAGTTTTTGTAGTTTTTGTACAGTGTCTCTATGGTTTTTCTTTTGATATGATAAAAATAAACTGTAACAAAAAAAGTTCTTACAGAGGCAGCTGTGTTCACTTCAGTCCTTTTCTTTTTCTTTTTCTCATCTCCACTCTAATAAAGAAAAAAAAACTGTTTTCAATATTTCAGCACTCTCTCACTCGAACTGACACAAGCGAGTGAACTTGCTTGTGTCAGTTCCACAACCAAATAAAACTGTAGTGGACAGTACCTGTGCGTATGTGATGAAAGAGTAGCATTGTGGCGTCAGGTGGGAGCCGGACAGTTTGACCTACACAGAAAACACACGATTAGCATGGCGTTACAAGAGTGAGAAAAACAGACAGAGAATATATCAGACTCACCAGCTTCTCGAAGCGTGCATGCAGTGCACCATGTTGGCTGCCACACACCTGGATGTACTAAAATGACACATTGAGAAAAGAAATAATTGTCACTTTAGACGACCTTCACACACTCTACGATAGCAGTGGGATCACAGAGTGGACAAATACGCACATATTTGACCAGGGTGGTGAGGATGCTGTATGTGCGAGTCAGTTCTTTCAGCAGTGTAATGGCGCAGGTGCCAGGCAGCAGGGATGTCTGGACCAGCTCATTTAATGCTGTCAAAAGAGTCCCCAGCTTCAGCGTCACTGCTTTCTCAATTGGATCCTGCTGGCCTGCAGTCTGGGTGGCCTGGCCTTCATGTCAACAACATAACATCACGGATGTTTTAGTAATCCTCTGACAGAGATGCATCTCTTCCCCTGCACTTTCTTAACTCTCACCAACAATCCAACTGAGCGTCAGTGTAAAAAGTTTTCTTACCACAGTCAGATTTGTCCGTGGCCATCTGGCTTTTCCTTCTTGCAATTAGCCAGTCTATTTCATCGAGCGCTCTGTCGACCTGCGACAGGACCAGCAGCTGTGGGGAGACATTAAAAATGGTGATTTTGAAGATGTTGGCACACTGCACAGATTCTGAGCATCATGGCAAATCAGGAGCATCCACTTACAGAAAAACAAAAAAACCAAATAACACTTACTGCTGCCGTGGTTGCAGTCTTCATGTTGACAATTGCAAAGTTAGACTGTTTTTCCACCTCAACATCCTGATCATACAGACAGAGAAGGCAGATTACAAAACAATGTCGTTCCGAAATTTAATTTTGACTGCATTGTCAGGCTTGTCATCAACTCACTGACATGTATCTACTAACACTGACATAGATGCCATTATTACTCCAAAATTAAGCCAAGTGGTACATACAGGTTAAAGTCAGAATGTGTTGATTATTTTAGAAAATGTCTGAGGAAATGATTAAGTTTGGCATTGTTACCTACAGCAGAATAAATAAATATTATAACATGGTCATTATCTACTAATACATGTGGAATGACAGAAAGCACTGATCAAAGGTTTGATGTGAACCACAGATGAAACTGTTGTCAGTGAAGGTACCTGGAGAAAAGCATCTGCATTTAATATAAACTTGAGGAAAAACTGGGATAAACAATAACAAGTGTTGTAATAAACTGTGTGCCATGATTAGATCACTATAAATTTCTGGCACACACTGATGCACCCACGATCTTGCAAATGCTTTTTAAATCATAATGTCAAGCTATTTGTAAACAGAACACATAAAGTGTGTGAGTACCTGATCGATATCTCCCAGTTCACTGTGGATATCTTGGCAGAGTTCAAGCAACAGGCTTGCAGGATTTTTATAGAGAACATGCAGATTGATGAGAAGAGAGAGCATGCCCTTTGTGAAAGACGAATCCTCTGAAAGAGAGATGTAAACAGTGCAGCATGCAGCAACTTCATGTCAGAAGATATATATATATATATATATACATACACACACAACATATAACATGATATAGGGTCACAGTTACCTGCATCACTAACAAATCACAGAACACACCTTACTGTACCAAACATGGACACAGAGAATGAGTTAATTGTCACCCACCAAAACTGGTCTCCTTGCAGATTTTCACAGTCCATGTGATCATCTGAACAAACTGCAGACATAAACGTGTGTTAGTGGAACAAACACTTAATGTATGGACATATTGTCCTATGACTGGACTTTAGAGTAAACCTGCCTGTTGGGAGGAGGGCTTTAGCTGGCGGGAGAGCACACTCAGGATGTTGACCAGCAGCTGAGCCTCTTTGCTGTTAAACTCTTCCTCTCCTCCACTTAACTGAGTAAACAGCGCCCTCTGTTGACAAGCATAGAAATTTGTGTTTCAGTGCAGATGCTCAGATGGGGTGGAAGTGTGTTGCCACATTCAACACTGCTGCCTCAAAACAGTAAATAGCTTTGTATCTGACATATGAAATGTCTCGTGGTACAACACTTTGTGAAATACTGCTTCATCATTATATATTTGACCTATCCTACCAGAAAAAAATTGTGCAGAAATATATAAAGTCAGGTTTTTGAAAGAAAAGCAATGAAAAATAATGACAAATAATAGTTTGCATAAGTATAGAACAACCAAACAATTCTGTTTAGATGCACCTGAAACTGTCGGATATAAAAGAAGTTCATATCTGTCGCATCGTCTGATTCGGCATCATCCTCTGACGTTTCTGTGAGAAACACAAAGTTTGATAAATTCCCTCTTACCGTTGTAAAATGTAAAAATCTAAAAGACACTGCTTTACAGTCTGATGAGTGTGTCTAACCCATGGTGGAGAGGAGTTGCGTCAATCTGTCTGGATACCGCTGCTGGCAGGTTGTGAAGATCCTAAGCAGACCTTCAAGGCACAGGTGGGACAGGCTGGAGCGTTTCTCCTTCTTCCCTGCATCCTCCACAACGCTGGGGATGTTGGTGTAACGCCACATCAGCACACTGCAAAGACAGTTACAGAAAGATGAATCTCTCATTGTCAAAAAACAAAACAAAACCAGGAACACAGTCCAACTAAATGCTGCTATGTAGGCAAAGGGACTCCCACCTTGTCATGTCACATAGGAAGCGGAAGGTTCTGTCTGTGTTCTGTCCATCCGGGCCGTCTGTGTGTCCAGTTTCCTCCAGCTGCTGGATCTTCTGTACAGCCACACTGACTGCATAACGCACAAAGTCTCCACTTGAGCGAAGCACTGAGAGAGCCTCTTCTCTGCTCTGAGTACTATCTCTGAAAAAAGGCCCCATTTTTAGTAAGAATTTTTAATTCTCGAAATTATTTTCTATTTTTTAATGTTGTCAATATTACTCTTGATTTAGTGCACATCAACACACATATTAACTTTCAGGTCTGAGTATTTCCTTAGTGCTTGTTATGGTCATTTTGTAATAAATTCTATCACATATTATGACTTCATTTCATTAAATGTGATGTTTACGTTTAGCTAGAGCCGGTGAAAGAGTGACTTATGTGAAGAGCTGGAAGCATTTACCTGAACAGCACAGTGAGAAGAGTTGATATGAAGCCCAAAGAGAGTAAACTGCGGGGAGTCTTGTGTGAGGGCACTCGACCTTTACCAGATTTCTCCTTCAGGATCTCAGACAACTTGTGATAGCGAATGAAAAGCTCCATGAGCTCCTCGAAGCTGTTTTTACTACCACACACACACAGGCAAGTACACAAAATAGGAATTAATCAATGCCCACTTTCACACATTCATGTAACACAAAATTTGGTTATTACCTGTAATTAGCTTTGATGAAGTTGTATTCCATAAGGACCTCATAAACTCCCATCACCAGTACAGCATAGATATTATTCTTCACTCCAACACTGGACCCCATGGAAAACTCAGCTGACTTGTCCTAACGAAAAGAAAACATGATAAGTATATATGACTGTAACATGATGCTTCAGGGCTAATAAATAAACAAAAAAAACAAACAAATAAGGAGCACACAGAAACGGAAGCTGAAAAAACACCAGCAAAACAGTTTAAAGACATACATTTCAAGTAAAAATATAAAACCAGTCCATCAATATCTATTTATTTTAAGAGTTAAATGCTTATTTTTCTTGCTTGCATATTGCATTCATTGCTGTATTTTTTCTTGTTATATAATGTTGTTGATGTAGGTCTTAGGAAGGTTACTGCTGCTGTTGACCTGAAAGTGAACTACAAAGTAGTTCATTGCACAGTTTTATGGGGCATGCTCCTTCAATCCATACCAGTTCAAAGTCCTCCAGCTCACTCTTAATCATGCGTCTTGTCATGCTCTCTAGGATTATCTGTAGTTCAGACTGATATCCCTCCTCTTCCTCCTCGTTGTCGTCATCGCTGTTGTTGGCGTTGCGGTTGGCTGATCGGTGTGTGTTTTGCAGCCACAGCAGGCAATGTATGGTACAGCTCACCAAATGGGCCTGAAAGGGAACAAACACTTTTAAAAGCAGCAATTAACACATCAAAAACAGCAAAAAAAAAAAACAAGACCAAAAAAACAACACTACAATGACAACAAGAGTACCAGTGGCTCCTGGAGGTAGACTTGGTCTCCGTGAGCTGTGATGCATGGTTCCAGTTTTACTGGGGGCAGGAGGTCTTGCTCAGGTTCGTAGTAACGCTTCAACTAAAAATACAAGTACATTCAGAGCTCTATGTTATAGATAACATGTCAAACTTGCTGTTACACTATACATACTATGCACCTGATTCTCTCACATACCTGTGAGAAGAGGGTCTGCATGATGGAGCTTGCAAGTTGTGAGTTGCGACGGAGAACATCATAAAAACCCTGAAATAAGTTACAATTTGATTCCTCTGTATTAAACATGTCTCTCCACACCCTTAATTTAAATCACAAAGAATCCCATTGTAAATGTTAAAATGTTTTTTTTTTTTCATTTTGCCCAAAGTTGAAAGATACTGTATGTATTAATCATGGTTAGTCATTGTAACAGCAATCAGCAAAACTGAAATCAACAAAAAAATATAGCATTAGGCAAGAGATGTCTAACCTCGTAGAGCATGAGGCGCACATCTGCCTGCTGGCTGAGGCAGCGACGCAAACTGCTGAGGATCTCCAGACAGAATGCTTCATTGGCAGCAGAGTTGTAACGTGAATGAACGTCCACTTGGATCTATTCAGGGGTTCAGGCAGACAGTTATTATAAGGCAGGCCATTTTTAAAAGTGCACATATTTTCTCAGCTGCAGATGTTTCACACCATCCTTACTGCACACGCATCTCTGCATCTGGACTGCATATACTGTCTAACTGGAACTGTACCTGACTAGAGGAGATTGTTTGGCTACACTGGCTTGACGCCAAACTGCCCAACACTCTGAAGTTCTTCAGCAGCAACAAGAAGCCAGTCACTGCAGACTTTCTGCCGTCCAGTTGGCTGGTAGAGGGTCATAAGAAGGGGAGTTTTTTGTTAGGATATCAAAAATGTTAATCGAATTGTTAATTGTTACTCTCTACTTATTTACTTCATCCGGTTAAGAGCAAAGCAGTACTTACCTGGAAAACATGGCCTTGCGGAGAACTAGAATCAGTGCATCTTTCAGGGACATACTGACTTTAAGCAGGGGCTGGAGGTTATAGAGAATATACTATTAAAACACAGTAACCTTAAAAATGCATGTTTGTGTGTGCATGAGTGCGTGTGTTGTCTGTTTATGTACCTGGACAGCTTTTAATAGACCTTGAACAGTGGCTAATGGAAGGTATGACAGGTGGTCAAATGTCTCTGACACCTTGGAGGATGATTCCAGGAGGATCATGGGAGCAGAGACCACAATGTCAGAGAAAAGATCTGATGATACAGAAACAAAAACAGAGGGAAAAGTAGTTAAGGAGAAATTACGTCTCTACGTAGACTGATAAGACACGGCTGCACATCTGAAAGTCGAGACTTGTTTTTAAAGGTTGCATTACCTAAGTAATGATTGACAGGTGAGGCTGTTTTTGTGACCAATCGATTCAACACCTGCTCCAGTATCTCGCCTCTGATAGGCTCATGCATCTGTTACAGAAGAAACACACATCCTTCAGTGAGAAAATACAGCATAAACATCAAGTCTACTATGAGTTGTTTACATTTTTATAATTCTATAAGATAAAATAAAAATGTTACCTTAAAGCCCTGCAAGAGCACTTGTCCTCCCAGCTTACATGCCTGCTGAGCAGGAGTCCGGGCTATGGAGGCTGCCCCCTCTGTGGTTTTCCCAAACGGTCCAGGTTTGGGTCCAAATGTATCCATAAGGAAGAAGCCCAGTTGCACAAATCCTTGGGTGACATGATCCCAACCAAACACACTGCAAAGTATGAAGAATAAAATTCCTGTGAAGAAGCTTAATTACCAATACAGTGTTCAAGAAATTTGTGAGGTAAGAATGTTGTTTATCGTAACTTTATACATTTAACTGAATAAAATCTTAATGATTATCACACCGTCACGAGTTTATATTACCCAAACCACCATCTTTTATTACCCTTTGTCAGTGACTCAGTAGACATGACAATATCGGAAGAACAGAAGACACTGAAGTTTGAAAAAATGAAGTTCTGCCTGGTTTTATTGCATAACACATAAATTACGATCAGAATAATCTCTGAGAGCCCATCTAGTGATTTTTTCTCACCTTAATTAAACTAACAAAAGATAATTTGTTTAATGCATATCAGGACATGCCTAGTTGCTATCTGAAAGATTTGTTTGTTTTGATGCACTGACCTGTTCTTGACTGTGTCCAGTATCATCTGAGCCACACTGCAGTGGCCAGGAAGAAGGTCCTGCAGGAACTTGGAACCCTGCAGTAACTGTTCATCCTTAAAGTTCTTAATAATTGCCCCTTTTAAAACCTCAAACACCTTCCCAAACCAGGGAAAGAAGAAACAAGTGAGTAAGCAGAAAG
>JAPZDY010000023.1:10064356-10080474 GCA_029783645.1 Ctenochaetus hawaiiensis
CTTAATAATTGCCCCTTTTAAAACCTCAAACACCTTCCCAAACCAGGGAAAGAAGAAACAAGTGAGTAAGCAGAAAGGAAAAAATAAATTTCAAATGAGTACTGGGGGAAAAAGCACAGGTTTCTCACCTGCTCCTCATTACGCTGGATGCGTGCCACTGAGAGCAGCAGCGCAATACTGAAAGGGCAGAGGTCCCCATATGATGTCTGCAGAAATGCAAGTCAATATTTAAGGCACACTCTACAATACAAGAGGAATCAGAAATAATTTCAATAGTAGACAGATGAGTTTTTACAAAACCTTAAAACTTTTAAGGAATTCTCTCCCGAGTTCATGGTCGAGTCGTATGGCAAAGACTATGTGGAGGATAGCAGTGCCCTCTACATGCCTTAACTGGTCCTGTGGAATGGACTGAACCTCTAAATCCAGGCTCCTTGGGAAGAACAATTAATAAATGAAAAGTAAACAGTAAGAAAACAACGTATGCCACTTGCAGTGTATGGGCCACTCACTCTCCATGGTTCTGCTCTTCTTCCTGGCGAACATCTTGCTCCTTGAAATAACTTATGATTCCATCCAGGACCTGTTTCTTACAACCCTAACAGATAAAGTGCGGGACAGACATTTAAGACCATTAAAATAGAGAAGACAACTTAAAAGCCTGAGCCTAAAAAACATCATGGTGTTAAACACACTTTTGCAGATAAAAGAAGCAGCTGATAGACCAGTGGAGGAATCTCCTGCAGATCCAGTTTAGCAAACATCCTCAGTACTTTCTCCACTAAAAACCTCAGCTCCTCGGATGACAAGGGCACGTCTCTAGAACGAGACAGCACAAGGAGAAAAAAATAACAGATTAAAGATTGTGAAATCATTGTTAAAGCAATAGAGACCAGGAAAAAATGATTCTGTAACAAGCTCTGTATATTATTTGAGAATGTGATGGTCTGAAGGTCTAAGGTGTTACCTGAACATGGTAGTCAGGTGGATAACACACTGCGGGTCCCATCTGTGTGGGGAAAAAAAAGAGTAATGGGTAAACACAATGATGACCATTACTACTGTTTGTTAATGATTCATATTTAAGGGTGTGAGCTTAAATGTTTTATCTCAGTGAAGGGAGGAGATGTACCGCGGTCATTGTACACACTTGCTTGAAACACAGCAGAGAACTAAAATTTCAAAGTCACATGTTCACACTGTTTAAAATCTGAGATGTTCCCACCTGCTTGAGCAGAGGCTGTTGATCAGTTGTTTCTTGTATTCCTCACCACTGAGTTCACCTTAAGTAATAAGAAAACAAACAATTTGTAAAAACTAATAAAAAAAAAAAAGATACTTTTGAGATAATATGAAATAAAATAGTTGCCACGGTGTTCACCACTTACCTTTACCATAAGACAAGGCTTCACATGCTGACAGGGCAGTAAGCACAGTAGGAAATAGCTCCAGCGATTTCCCACTACCCATTTTTCCCATCTTAATGGCTTCAACAAAAAGAGACCCCAGTTGTGCAAGAGAGGGTCCGGACAGTGTATGAGTCTGTGCATAATATTTAAGAGATGAAATGGTGATTAGACAGATATGTATGTGCTACAGAAAAAAAGGACAAGGGACACAATATCAGAACAATGTTTATGACTTATATCCTTAAGTATGAGACAGTGCAGCTCAAATCAGCAGTGAGCATTAACAGGTTGTTATTTAAGACTAACGTATTTGAAGCAATTACAACAAAATCCTGACAGCTACAAGACATTACTTAAACTTGTTACTTTCTTTTACAGAACAGTTTTTATCTTTATAGTTTCATACAGATAACAGTACTCTGGAAAAGAGCTTTCTTACCTCCAGCATGAGTAGTCCAATAATATCAGCTGCCACCTCAGTTTGAAGATCCCCAGACTCACACAGAGGGATGCAGTGTTGATAAACAGTAAGTCTGCGGTTTGATCCTTCAGTGGAATTGGGTGGAGAGCCTATACAAAACAACACATTTACTTTTACTGCACGAGCTACCATGTGTGACAATAATAGAAAAACAAGGGGAAAAAACATGCTGGTCAAGTTTTTTATGATTCTGACTGGACACAAGACAGCATAAGTCTAACTGCGGTTAGCTGACACTGGACTTGCCTTTAAATATGCCTTTGATCATGGTCCCAACCTTCTTGCCCTTTAGAGCGCCGTTGGTAATTACAGAAATAAGCTAGAAGAGAAAGAAGTATTTCATAACCGACAGGACTTGCAGACAGTGAACGGTAACGTTAACGTTACCAACGGCTAACATCAGCGGGGAAAAATAACATTACCTGGTCATTTGTAAGGGAGGACAGATACGTCTGAAGTTCGGCATTACTGTCTCCATCTGACAAAGTGATGATTTTATCCATTTCAGCCTTCATCGTGAAACGTCAAAACAGAAAAGGTGCAGTGACTGGTACTGACAACAAGAGTCCTCGTTCGTTGGCACCCTCACTAAGCTTGTTGTTACTGAAGAAAAACTGTAACTTTAAAAAAGAGGCGAACAAAGTAATGGTTGAGCCCTTCTATGCCTTTACCTCAACTGGTAATTTGCATTCAATTTGATTTGGTAAACTAACCGACAAAGTCAAGCATTCGCATCTTTCGTAACGCGTTCATAACTCGTAACGAATTTCCCGCCAGTGCACACTTCCTGTTTTGCAGTGTGGTTGCCACGTTCGGCTCCAAATATCCTGCATTACATGAACACTTCTGTCAACATAAATTTAAATTGTGCAGTGAAATATCTATAATAAAATGACTGACGTTTTAACATTAAGTCAAATAGTCGAGCAATTTATCGAAGTGTCAGCGGAATTGCTTGTTGAATTTTCCAATTTAATAGAATAACTATATACAGACCTCTCTATCACTGAACTGCTTGCCTACCATTGTTTTCTGCTGAGTTGCCCTTATCCAAAATCTTAAAACCGCAGGCTCTTTTATTTTATTTTTTTGGCTTGGGTGTATTTGACCGTGTTATGGACAGAAATAAAAATTAGAATGACTGACATTACTAAAACATATTATCTGTTCATCGATAACAATAAAACAGGGACATTAATCAGAAGTAATAATGTTATTAAGAGTAGAAGGTAGTCAGCTTATTTTAAAGTTTTAATTTTTGGATATTTTGCGCACTGTGACTGTGTTAAACAGTTTTTTCGAGTTTGTGAGTCGGTAGGTAGTGCAGCGACTGTCTTTATCTTCACACATCCCCAATCTCGAGCATTAAATTGTTCCCCGTATGCCCCTCACTTCGTACGGGCCAGTGGCGCAATGGATAACGCGTCTGACTACGGATCAGAAGATTCTAGGTTCGACTCCTGGCTGGCTCGAAAGTTTTTGTTTTGTTTTGTACGGAAGAGTCATTGACCGACGCCAGGAGCATATATTTGTATCTTTGAAATAGGGTAGACATAATTCTGATCAGACAAAGGGAGCGGCACGTTCATTTTCTGTTTATGGTAATGTAAGTTGATTATCGTTTTAGTTTGAATGCCAGGTGCAGGTCAAGATTTCTTTTAAACAACAAGTTGATTCTGGAAAAAATATTAAGTTTGTATTTTCTTTACCCGCCTTCACAGTATACTAATGGATTTTGTATCACAGTCTCCAAATGTCATGGAAACAAATTATGCAGTATGAGCCAACCATTGACTGGAGCCAACATGATCTATCCGTCTCTAATATTAAGGCCTACGTCTTTTTGTTGGTTGCTCATACGTGTTAACTTCCTCTCCTCTTATTGTGACTTTTGACTGTAAATTGAACTCAGTCTTTTTATTTATCTGGGTGCAATAAAGATAGGAAAAACAAGGGTCACACTGTCATGGCTGACGAAGACACTTTAAGAGGATAAGGCTATGATTATCAATCACACTGTGCTAAACTGACAAGTCAATATATGCTATGAGATCTTTGGTTTAACTTAGGAGGCTCTTGTGACTTTCAACCAACCGGATTCAGATGCTCTTTCCCATATAAAGTCAAATGGCCCCATCTAACTATCTCAAGACTATTTAATGGTTTTCTTGAAAACATGTTGCGACTTTTTGTTTGCATGACTTCTTGGCTTTATTGTACAAAACAGGAAGAATTTGCTTATTTCTGTTTAAAACCTTGAATGGATTAAATCAAACAGGCCAATGATAGAGGTGTACAGCTTCTTACGACTAATGTTTGCCATTTTAGTCATTTAAAGCCAGAGTATTGCTTACATATGTGATGTGGCAAAATAAAGCTTTAAAAAAACATATTGTAACTTTTTTCTCAGCGTGTTTTATTGCTTAATTCATCAGGCTCACCAAGGTTTACCCTTGACCAAGCAAAAATTGCTAAAATGCTAATTTTTTTTTCTACACAATTCTAAATAAATTCTATGAAATGCCTTGGTATGAATCAAAATAAATCATAACAAGAAAAAAGTGAAAAAAACTTTATTTCAACGCATAGAAAAAAGTTGTCTGAAAAGAGACATCTTACCTTCAGGTCATTGAGGCTGGTAATTGTGCTCATGTTGCAAGTGAGAAATGTCATCTTCACTTTTGACTAAAGAGAAAAAATGCTCAATGTTAAAAAAATATATTGTCCTTTTTTACCAGAATATGCCAAAATAAGTGTCAATTAGTGTTTTGTGGTGCCCAAAAGAATAAAACCAGAAGGAGTTGTAGTGGAATAACTGAAATAACTGAAAAGATAAAGGTCTGAACTTATTCATTAATGAGTGATATTGTGTTGATTCTGTTCTGTCATCCTGTGACCTAGTTTGGAACTTTGAATGGAACTTTTCCACAAAAAACAGATCAGAATATTTTATTACATTGATTCTATTAGAGAAAATGACATTGAAATAGTACATTGGCATTGAAATAAGCATTTATTACTTTTTTAAATTTGGCTTCTAAACATACTTTTGTGTTTATTTGTTATGTAACAGGGTGTGTTTTCAACAAAAAACATCTTTATTATGCATTGGTTATGGCAAAACAATGGAGAACAATTTTCTTCAGTTTCTAGGATGCAAGCACATACCCTTTGCAACCATTTTTTTTTACATTACAGCTCATTTTTCAAGAGGCCTGTTGGATCCAGGGTCCATGAAAAGTAAATCTGGCCATCACATGTGACTTTTTGTTCAGTAAGGAAGGAGGTATTTCAGTGTTATTGCTAAATCAGGGAAGACAGTTAGCATATTATCATCTCTTTGAAAATAGGTATTTCCATGATAAGGGTTAAAATTCAGTGGAATGGTAATGTTAACTTGGACCTTAGCTTTCACAGTCTTAAGAGATGACTGATTGAAATATATAGAACAAGCTGCCAAACTAATGTAGGGGACACACAGCATGTCAGTACAGTGTAGGGTCTTTTAACTTTACTAGTTCAGCCTGGTCAGCTTACTGGCCAGCTATCCAAGCATCTTGACCAGCTTGCTGGCAGGGATTTGCAGGTTAGTCCAGTCAGCTGACTGAACACCTTGATCAGCAAACACCAGCTTAGCCCTGTTTGGGTGAGCACAGACCAGCCATGCCGGTCTGGCTAACTAAATTGACAAACCTGGAAGACCATGTTAACCGACACGCGAAGCTCGATTAATCTACTAAACCAACCTCACACCAGCATCAAACAGCTGAAACCATCGGGTTGGTCTCTCTTGTGGAATTAAACCTATTCTCTATTAAACTAGACTAACAATTAAACTTGACATTCATTACGAAACCCCGTTTCTTTATTTATTAATCACTTATCTCCCTCCAACTGTTACGTATGAACTATTCAGGAGCTACTAACGAGCTCAAAAGGAGAACCAGTCCAGGTACTTGTCAGCACGTCAAGCAGAAACCGACTGGACTTCAGGCACCGATCACCGCTTGTGCTCGACTAGAAAGCACAGAGAGGTACGCTCTTTACGTGCACCGACGTGACGTCAAAAGGAATGTTTCTGCACATGCTCGCAAGAACAGGAGCAGATCCGCCAGACTGCAGCTGGTATATGTGTTGTAGTGATGTAATGTTGCCTGTTTGGTGACCACGGATGGCTGTTTGTGCCAGGCTCTGCGGAGTGGGTCAGTCGCGGAGGTGCAGGAGGCGACAGCGGCAGAATCAGCAGGATCAGCGCAGCGATTCCGACATGGACGAGGAAGAAGAGGAGCGGATCGTGGGCCAGAGGCAAGCCGACGTCGGTTTCGGAGGAGGAGGCCCGGAAAGCGGCGTCGCCACTGCAGGGCCGAGTGACGCTTGCGAATATAGCAGCGGTCATGTCAACAGAAGAGGCTGTCTGGACCCCAGAAGCACGGGACCCCCGCACCCACAGTCATTGGCGGATTTACCGCCGGAGCTTTTAGTAGAAATATTCTCACTGCTACCCGGAACAGCATTACCAAATGTGGCCCTCGTCTGCAAGAAATTCAAACAAATCCTCAATACTGAAACCATTTGGAGAAGGCGGTGCATGGAAGGTAAATAGTCATGGCGATTGCTGGATTGCAAGACATAGACCCATTTAGACAACTGGTTGTTAGACTGCGAAATAAAGTGTTGGGTCACGTTTTCACTTCAGATGTGTTGACCAGATAATATGAGAGCCCCCTTGACTACAGCTTTTTTTTGTCCGGCTCGGTGCACAGCCGTGGTTCTACGGAAATATGTTTACCCTAAAAGCATTTCTATTGATCCGTGCGGGAACCGTGAAGGAAATTACTGTAAATCCTTGCGTCCTTTTGCCACTGCTATGAAAAATAGACCGAGGCCTCTCTATATTAGGCCCATGTCAGCCATTCTGTGCAGCTGATAAGACTGTGCAGGGCCGGACCTAGCCTTATGTGGCCCGGGGCATTGTTTTGGTCACCACTCCACCCCACCCCCATCCATGTTGTTAGTTAGGGGACTGCATGCCAAGTATATCTCTCATGACCTGTCCATACAAGGCCCACACAGGATCTGATCATCTGCAAAGTTTATTTTCATGAGTGACTTAAGATTAAATTTTTTGCAATTTAGCAGATATTTTGGGCTGTAACGTGATAGTATTAATAATTAAGATGAGCTTGCTTCCTGAAAATATTAAAAATAAGCACATTCTCAGTCTATTTAAACATAATAAATTAAATCAAGTGGGTCAAAAGAAGTAGTAATATTTACTTTTTTTTCCTTTTTTGTCAAACATATGTATTAGAGGCTTTGCCCCATCACCAGCAGTTCAGAAAGTGTTTGCATTTGTTGAAGAAGTCCTTCTGGCCACAAGTTCAATGTGTGGTAAAAGTTGGTTTACTAAATATTAATCATTCATTTTCTAAAAAAAACACCACCCTAACTCACAAACAAACTAATACATAAATTGATAATTGGTAAGGTGCTTGACCTCATGATTGTCAAATACCCATGCAAAAACTCACTGTTAGTATTTGAAACTCCATGTCAAGTGTTACCACTCAACCAAAAAATAAATATGGCAATCTGTAGACATAAACAGATTAAGTTTTATTAATCGGTGAAAATTGAAAAAATGAAATTAGATAATAAAAACACTGGAAACAATATATATATAAAAAGGAATAAATACACAACATAAAGGAAGGAGAAAAGAGCAACAGTGATAATAATCAAACAGGCATGTTGGAAATATATGAGAATAGTAACAAATTTAAAAAAAAAAAAACAAGTTTTTGAGATCTGACATAAAAGTTGTATTGATAATGTATAAAATAGAAAAAAACATACTTATCTGATGTTATCACAAATCAAATTACCCATCATGTATGACATTGGCCACAATAACCAACTATCTCAGGATATATAAAAAGGTTGAAAACTATGAAATAAATAGTATTTCAAAATCTGCCACAATTGACAAATTAAATATGATCATATCACCAGCTCCAGTGACAAGATTTACTGCATTGTATCCGTTTACACTGCATTTTGAAATCCCAAACATTTGGTTTCACACAATTGGCTTTTACAGTTTGATTCTTTATTTTTAATCGATTAGAAGAACATTCAGTAGATTCAATGATATCAAATAATTGTTGCCTTAACATGAGAAGTTTGCTGAGAACAAGTGTTGAGGATTTCAGGGCTCTATTTTAACCTTGAACAGAATCAGGGAATGAAGAAACTTCAGGCTACATCCCAGAATAAAAGCAGTGGCCTTAGGAAGTTATACACTGGAAAGTTACACAACAACAAACGTAGCAGGCATCTCCAGGAGGAAAGGAAGTCACTTGGGCAGGCGGTGCAGAAAAACAACAAGTTACATATTAAAATGATTTTAAATAAATCAAAGAATGTCTTTTTATTATAAAACCCTGTCAACTCTTTGAAGGCATTTCCCCAATTTTGGAGCTGCTGTAATGAAAGAAAGCAGTTACAGTAAAGATGAAAAATAAGCTTTCCCAGAGACTTAAACCAAAATGTCCTTTTTTAAGGTTATAAAGGTGGCTGCTGCAGCTCTTAACAGCTGTTTAGTTCACCATCGTGTACTTTAGCCACCCTGTGAATCATTGTGAAAGTGACTGGCTTACACAGCTGGCTGTGCATCTTGATGGCTGCTATGCAAATTTCGTTTTAAGCTGTGCTCAGTGAAGAGTAACAACATTAGTTAGAGTTGATCAGACTTTTGCAAATGTTTAGTGTTTCACTGTAGCTCTAATATAATGCGTAACACCATGTCTCACAGTATGAATTATGTGCATACAGGCATATTTGATTACAACGTTTAAAAAAAATCTGACTGGCTTTACAAGCATTTCTGTAACAACTCATGCTGATACAAATGCCTTGCATGCAATAAATAACAATATATGTATATTTTTTTCTCTTTAGAGTTTGGTATGAAGGATGACTTGAGGAAGATGGAAGTAGGAGGAGTCTGCAGCAGGGACCTCTATGTTAAACGTGAGTTTGACTGCTGAATAAACTGCTTCCATGTCACCCATGACTTGCTCCAGTAAAGAATTCAGGTCATTGCTACAATCTCCCACATGCAGGCTATGATTTGCTGCAGGTGGGACACAGTCCAAGGACTTCTTTTTAATGTGTGTATATATATATGAATAAATGTCTCTGTTCAACTTTAACTCAGACTGTCCTTGGTTAAACTTCATTTTCTTAATGTAGTCTCTCCCTCTGTTCCTTGTTTGTCTATCAGCAGACATATAGAGCTTATTTTGCATTTTGAAATCCCAGCTCCTGTTGAACGTGCCACACAAAGTGGTAGCACCTGTTGGCTCTTTGAATAGATTATTTTGGCACGCTACTGCATTTACTAGACAGCTGCGTTGGACTGAGCCCGCCTCGGTCCTGGTGGCTGCTCTACACATGCCTGTGTTGTGCCTGTCCAGGTGTCAACCCACGGGTGAAGTCCGGGCGCTTTATGAAGCTCCTCCCGGACTACGAGCACATGGACTATAGAGACGTATACACACACTGTATGTACATGGATGCAGCATGAGGGGTTGTGTGAGTGGGACTCTTCTTGATTTGATTTACAAGCAGCCACTTGCAGCAGTCTCAGTGCAGCCTGCTTGAAATGCAGCTGTTTTTAATACTCTCCTTACTTTTTGATTTAATTTATGTGTGAGATGGGAGGCAGAATTTGATGTGCTGTGTGTGTTGTTTAGACTGGCTGATAGGAACATGCTAGGTTAACGCTTTCTTCCCATCAGGTTTACATCTCATATACTCCATCCTGAGAGACATTAATCAAAAAGTTGACTTTGTATTTTTTAACATCTCTCCTTGGGTTTTTAACCATGCACGGCGTAACACATAGTCAAACATGGATGTAGGATGGCAAAAACTTATCTCTATGGTGTGATATTTTGCTCTTGTGTTGCAGTGCTTCACCCATATAGGCACATCTTAGGCTTATGGCAGCCTGACATAGGGCCTTATGGCGGACTGCTTAATGTTGTGGTAAGAAGTTTTTCATAAAAAGACTTTTGCATTAGGATAAGGATAAGTGACCAATATTTACAGGTCGATGACCATTTTTGTATAAAATTACTGAAAAAAGACAAAGTCAAGTAATGCTTATTTATAATTTAGCAATTTTAGCAACATTGACAGGAAACAGAATCCTAGGCTCATTTAGGTGGGCAAAAGAAATCATTTAATGCAATTTTCATTCAGGTCGATGGGCTCTTCATCATTGGCTGGATGTACTTGCCACCTCATGACCCCCGTGTGGAAGATCCTATGAGAAGACGGCCGCTGTTCCGTATTCACATGTGGGAGAGCAAAAAGGCCACTGTGGAGTGTATGTACGGACACAAGGGACCCCACAAAGGAGACATACAGGTACAGGGTTAACACTGCACAAAGGTCCCTCTGTGCACCGAAGAGCATGAGAGGTGATGCTGGCTCTTTTTATCTCTGTCAATGCTGACTTGCAAATTTGGCTTACCTTTAACAGAAATACAACAAAGTTATTAACTTAAGACTTCATGCATATTTACTAAAAGTTATGTAACAAGAGTTGTATTATTCATCTCCTTGCGCTTTAGGTCCAAACCTATGAACCACCCCCTCAACTTTGCTTCGGGATTAGAAGCTAATGAAAGTCGGTCAATGTTTAACATTTGTGTACTGTGTTATTTGTAGAGTGTGAAGAAGGATGAGTTTTCAACAAAATGTAACCAGACTGATCATCACCGCATGCCAGGGGGCAGACAGGAGGTGAGCCAAATCAGATAACTTGTACTGTTCAAAGACTTTTTATGAATATTGACTTTGTTCAGTTGTGTGCTGAAGCACTTGAATATTGATAATATTAAATGACTGTTATCCTACTGATATGTTACAGTTCAGTAACTTGTGTGTGTGTCTGTAGGAGTTCAGAACGTGGTTGGAGGAAGAATGGGGCCGGACACTGGAGGAAATTTTCCATGAGCACATGCAGGAACTTATCCTGATGAAGTTCATTTATACAAGTCAATACGAGTATGAGTCACTTTCTTACATCACACCTTTTCTGTAGCTTAAACTGGGGGTGGCAATGAGTCTAACACCTGTACATCTTACAGTTAGGCAGCAAAAACAAGAATTGCTTGTTATTCTGAGGCATTGTTTAATCTATTTACATAATTCTGATGGCTTAGCAGAGGCTCAGCTAAAAGCTGTGTCTTTTCTCTGCCCTCTTTTGACAGTAACTGCTTGACATACCGGAGGATCTACCTGCCTCCTGCGATGCCCTCTGACCTGCTGCAGCCAGGCCTCTTCAAAGGCACCTATGGCAGTCATGGCTTGGAGATTGTCATGCTCAGTTTCCATGAGACCTCTGCCAGAGCCACCAAACTCACTGTAAGTTAGTCAGTAATCACTTCCAGAGGCTGTCCTTGTCTTAAAAAGACACAGTTTTTTAATGAATCAAATGCATGTTTGCCCTGCAGTATCAAGGAATGGCAAGCTCAGTTTATTTCAGTCGACATCTTAAGTAGGTTTACATGCTGTTTGAAAAAGTCTGTTAAATATTTTAGGCTGGATAAAACTGGATTTTGAAAATGCATGTAAACATGTCAGTCTGACTTAAATTTCACTAAGTATTCCAGAGCCGTGCTAATATACCCATATAATGAGTTTTGGGGTACTATGGCATTTTTATGCTTCAGTAAACCCAGAGCTGGCCTCTGTGTCTGTATGTTCTGAATGTGGGGCAGATCCTGCCACAGTCTTTAACCTTGAAGTCACACAATACAGAGTCAAGAAGGCATCAATATAGCGGTGGTAGAGAAAAAACATTGCGTGTCTGGACAGACAAGGAGCCTAACTTTATGCTGTCTCAATCTTAAAATAAATGGATAGTTATGGAGGTAAATAAAGGGAATGGTGATCTGTTTCGAAAATATTGCTGAAAAATCAGACAAACAGGAAGAAAATCTGATTGAAAGCAGGTGTAAGGGAACATAACCGCCATGTACTGTACCAGAATTAGACGTACTTCCAATAAATTCTCTCTTGGTTCTTGTATACTGAGATTAGGCAACAATCCAAATAAATCTTATTTTTTATCTAACCAAGCTGTAACTTGACTAGGCAAAAGAACAAACTACTACAACTATAACTCAGTTATAACTGTGCATGTAAACCCACTGGATGCTTTTCTATGGAAAATCTGCTTTCATGTGAAAAATGTATTTCCTCAAGTGTCCTCTAGGTCATCCTCGTCCTCTCAAACAACAAACCATTTAGCCATAATTCCTGATTATTATTGTGACTCAGCATTTCAATAGACACGCCTTCACAACCAGATGCCTTTCAATAAAACACTCAAATATGACTTAGAGGAAGAAACACAACCACCAAATTCACCTGCTGCTAGTTCAGACTATAATTTCACTCCCTCTTGCAGGGAGACCCCAATGTTCCTGCAGGGCAGCTCACCTTGGATGTTGACCTGAGCCGACCTGTAGTCCTGCCAGATTTGGAGCAACAGCGCAATATTGAAGAGCTGTCTCGGTTGGTAATGGGAGTACATGAGGAGGTACAGAGAGAAGCGGAGCAAGCGAAGAGTACTTCTGCCACAGTGAGAGGTGCAGCGGAGGGGGCCTGTGGTAGTGCCATTGCAGCAGAGGAGATGGACGCAGACCAAGGTGCCTGTTTAGACGGCTGCCAAGCTGGGCCCAGTCACACCACCACCAGTCCTACTGAAGCCCAGCCCTTCGTCCTGCCCATGGGGGTTACAGCTCGCAATGAGGTGTACCCTCGCACCTGCAGGAAATGGTGAGAACCTGGCTGAAGGTCAATGAAAATGCAAACAGAAAACATTCCGCAGTGTACAGGTTGATTGATTGTAATTGTATTTACTCTAGTGACAGCAGTGTTAGTTACAGTGTTCAAGTGATCCTGAGCTCCTTTGTTGTTCAAAGTTCATGGCTAACAGGCTGATGATGATGATCAGTCTCCAACCCCACTGGAGTTTGTATTGAAATTAAGAACTTTTTTAAAACTGTAGAATTCCTGTTTTGTATGAAATGATATTTAACTCATCATAGAGAAGTGAAAGTGGTGAGTTTGACTTTAAAAATTAAATATTTTGTGAATGAGCAAAATGGATGAATAGTGCAGAGAGCCCTGCTCTGATACATCAAGTCAAGTTTAATTGTTTTATCAGTCTGTTTGTCCATAGTTAAAAATGCTCTTTGCAAAGATGTAACTACTGTAATTCTTTCTGTTGACTACATGCTGTTGTGACACTGTTATCACCAGTAAACAAAGTGCACTGAAGAAACACTTGTGATTAAAAAAAAAAAGTGAAAATGATAAAAAATTTTTAATTGAATTGAATTATTTAGTGTGCCAGTGGATGTGGGTACTTTTGATGCAACCCAGTTTACATCAGAGATCCCCTGTCAGTTTACTGCATTGAATTGCCTTATGAATAATATTCAGCAGCTATTAAATATTATTTACAGTTAGATAAAATTTTGAAGTCATAATCATTATCGGTTATAATAATTTTCTGTGCTCACAGTTTGTTAGAAAAGAGCTTAAAAACAATTGAAAATGTTTTACATCAAAATATGATTCATTGATGACACTCCTCTATTTCAGCTTCTACGGGACAGGCCTGATTGCCGGACATGGCTTTACAAGTCCAGAGCGCACCCCGGGGCTTTTTGTGCTGTTTGATCAGGACCGTTTTGGCTTCATCTGGCTGGAGTTGAAATCTTTCAGTCTGTACAGTCGCCTGACGGACCACCTAGCCCATGCTCACGCCCCGAACATGGAGCGATTTGAGGCCATGCTGCGCAACATGCAGTCCTGGACATCCTGATGCACCACACTTGAAGTCTCCTCCCACAATGCATCATAGTAACCTCTGAATCACCTCTATCCCACGATGACAACTTCACTATTACAACAACTCATGATCATAGCTCTCCAGGTATCCGATCCACAAACACATTGGGTTTTACTGTGTAATTAAGCTGATTATATCACCCCAAGCAGTTTGAAAAGCCCAAAAGTCATTGTTTAACCCATCAACCCTCAGTATTACCTTAATCCTCCCGTGCAGCATGATAACAGGTCACATTAATGTTTTTTTATTTATTTATTTATTCCCTGCAGGAGAAAAGGAATGATATTTCATACCACTTATAATAGATCAAACTGTACGTGCCTCTGAAACCATGTCTGTACTTGTTAGTGCTTGAAGAAGATAAAGGTGTCCAATGTATTCTACTATATAGTATGATACTGATCTTAGTGCCCAACATATTATACTGCATGCTGCGTTTAATTTAATCTAATCTAATTATACTCATAACCATTATTGGAACCTAATGTTTTATTTTCGTTAAGCAGTATGCTTTTTTTTTTTTTTTTTTGCTTTAGAAACATTGGATTTTGAAAAAAGACAGCATCTCAGGTGTGTTCCTCATATAAGTGAAAAACAAGAAAAAAATATTATGTTTTTAACCCAAAGGTATGCAGACAAACACATTTTAGTAATTTGTCCAAAAGAAATGCTGAGTAACTTCTACAACTGGGCACTTTTCTAATCAGGATTTGCTGTCTTATCAAACACTGTAGCTATATCAGCCAGTCTTGGGCAAAGTGAGATCTTTTTGCTCTTTAAATTTAATTATTCCTCTTTTAGTGATATGCTTTGATTCATGGTCCACACCTTGTATTATGTAAGTTGGGAAGATGTAGTAGACTGCAATAGAATAACATAACCTATACATAAGCTTGATCTACTCGAAATTATAGTTTGTGTGCTTATTATCTGAAACAGAAGCGTCTCTTCCCTTTGAAATATATCGCATTTGTTGTTTGTACACATGGCTGATGTGACTTTTGCCTGGCTGCATACATGCAAGGTGATTCCCTCCCACTTTCCAATTTTATTTTGAACTCGAGACCAGGCTAGCTGAACATTAAAAACTAACTACTCAAAGTACTAAGTAAGTGTCTGTATGTCTCATTACGGCCTGATGGCAATGCCCAGTAGCTTTCCTACTCCAAGTGCACTTTTCTGGGCAGTAAATGAATCATTCAATACCACTGGCCAGCACTTTTCTATCAGACTGCAGCTTTACTAACATTTGCAAAAAAAAAGGTTGCTAAAGCCTCATTCCCTTAATTTAATCACATATTACAAATCTCTTCTGAAATTTTTAACATTTGTTTTCTACATTCTCCTGTCTGTAAGCCCTTTGTATCCAGCTATTTGAATGATTTGCCTTTGAAAAATGTTGCTTGTACTGTTTTCAATACCATACGCCTGATTTTGTGGAAAATAAATTAGGTTTGACCTATGGAACTGCTCACATCAGACTTCAGGGAGCTTTTCAGCTTAAGCGCTCTACTCAGTAATAAAAAAAAAATAGAAAACTGAAAAGAATCTGTTGTCAATTCTGTTTATTCCTGTGTGGTTTGTACATGTATTTAATTCCAGTGTTTAAAGTTGAATATCAACTATCACCCAAAATTGTTATCTCCAACATCAAAAAAAGCCCTAAATTGCAACGGCCAGTATCTGTGTATGGAACAGAGACTAAAAAAATGTTGGACAATATTAGGTCACAGATATCAACAAAACAAGGCTGAATTGTACAATTTTTCAAAAAGTTTTTTTTTTTATTATTTTATTTTAATCCAGTTGAGAAGATATCAAAATATGTGAGCTAACACAGTAGGGATTATTCTGTAAATCTGGTGATAAACTTGTTTTAAGGTTTTCCATGGCTATAAAACCTTTAAAATACCCTACAGACACAACATGTGCTACCATTGGTTCAAATTACAAAATACTCAGACATATTTTCAAGAAGATCTCCTTTCTAAATTGTATACATTGAATGATTCTTTGACAATAATAATTACATAGAGCCTATGATTGGGCATGAGATCGACACTTGCTATTATTTCATGAAGTTCAGGAGAGGAAAAATGTGTGATAAATATAATATTAGAACATGTACTTAGTTTTTTAATGTACAGTAATCGATGATAGAAGGCCTATCACACAAGTTGAATGTGTTAATATCTGTTAATAACATAAACAGGGCCAATATTTTGGCAAAATTGGGAACTAAAATTAATTTATGTTTGTCCTTGTAGTGACCTCAGGTGAGACTTCTTCA
>JAPZDY010000023.1:10084627-10098090 GCA_029783645.1 Ctenochaetus hawaiiensis
CTCAGGTGACAAAATGAAATGCAAAATTACCTTGAATAAAATGACTGATTTCTGTTAGTTTAAGTAGTGTTGGCTATTTTGGACATTTTAATGTAGAAGCATTACATTTTATATGTTAATGGCTTTGACTTTAATTTCCACCTGTAAAACCTCCACTGATCACTTTAAAGTTCAAGCGATCTTGTCTTTAGCATTCACTGCAGAGTGGAAATAAGCTGACTGTAACAGAGTCAGTGGTGTCCCTCCCTCAGCTCTGTGTTGTAAAGTAAATCCAGTCATGCCATCTGTTACTGGGACACACACAGGCCTGTAGTTTACTCCTCAACTCAGCCAGCCTCTTTGAGAAAATCTTCACAGAACTTAGCATGTATTTATATCCCTCTAAAAGTTATCACAGGATTATTGTTGGCTTTAGTATTTCGGGAAGTTTCAAGCCTCCATGTGGTTCCCTCCTGATGCTGGTGGAGAAGGTCTGCTGCTCAGATTGATTCTGGCTGTAGGGAATGATGCGCTAAGTGATTTTTGAGATGCTCCAAATGGGTCCCAAAGCAGGGCTCATCTTCCCGTTTCCGGGAGAGATCAATAGAGTAAAAAGCTTGATAGAGAGAGAGAGAGAGAAAGGGAGAGAGAGGGGAAGCATAAACAGAAATCTCCTGAAGCTGCTATGTTAGGTTGAATGTTTTCATTTGCTCCTCATGTCTTGACTAATAACTAAGACTCTACACGTTACTTTTAATTGATAGTTCAAACAGACCAGACCAGTATTATTTACGTGTCTCCTTCGGTAAAGTCATTTAATTTACATTTACAATCAAGGCTGTAGGATAAAACTCGCCGCACCTTGTTTACTCGTATGAAATTTTTAAAGCTTTATGATATTGAAGTCAAAATCAAAAAAATATTTACTCATTGTTTTTAAAAGGAAACTTTAATTGTTAGACTTGTTAATTTACACATACTCATTAGGCTACAATAACTTACTATAATAAGAGGCTGCCTGATTATTGTTATTTTTGAAGTTACGCAGGAACTTGTCACACATATTGAGGAGGCCTGAGGATCTTATTTAGGTATCTAGTGTTGGGCTTATTCTTACCTTGTAAATGATCCAATATCCTTAATGCACGCAGCACTTTCGATATTAAAAAAGCACAGAGGAACTTTTTTGTAGAGGCTCCAGAATCGTCTAGCAGTAAAATATCTTCACAACCAGGTCATTTAGTTCTATTAAAGACGGGGAATTAGCCTAGTGGTGGTCTTCAGCTGGATAAACTTGGGGAGGGAAACGGACTTCTTCAGTAGCTCTTCGCTCCGTTGGTCCACAGTGGGTCAGTTTAGGCTCCAAATCTCCATATCTCCGTCCCTCATGGCTCCCTGCTTGTTTTGGCTGTATGGTGGGGGATTTTAGTGGACAGGTAATTAGTTGGTAAGCATCTTAACCCACTGGCAGTATAGTAATCCACACCGCCCTCCTCCCTCTCCTTCTGCTGCGTCTATACGCAGGCCTTAAGCACATTTCCTCTGCGTCTTTTACGCACAGGACGCGCACTGCAGTAACGGCGATGACAGCTGTCGGTTGATTGGTAATTTAACGCTGACCAAATTAGTTTGGTACACTTCAGACAAAATCACTCTTATGGTTAAATAAACAAAGTTAGTCTAATACAACAATGGTCATACAAGCCTGAAATAAAACATAGAAATGTCACTAAATCTTTTACTTTCCCTCAACACTTTTCTCGCTCCGTGATAAAGCTCCGATGTTTGCCACCAGATAGCAGACTTACCAGCATCCACCGGGTGTGGCACCCTGCTGCAGCCAGGCCTGAAGCTCCGCTCTGTCTCATCCCTGTATAGGAATAAAAGTTTCTCCGAACACGGGCCTCCTCTGCTCCTCTTTATATACGGGCACCCAAGGGTCCGTCCTGGGCTCATTTACCTGCTGTCGGTGATTATTAGACAGATTGCAGGTGGAAAAAGAGGCATCATCCTGTCAGCTGATGTGAATCCGTCAGAGTGGGAGAGGATAGGTTTGGGTTACGGCTCTTTCAAAGTTGACGCTGAAATCCATCCGTGCAGCCTTTGTCCTCTCCATACATTATGAAGGAGGCGCAGCCGGCCAGCTGCGTCTCATCGCCCTCCGCACCGCGCGGCTGCCGCTCGCGTTACTCTGACATAACTTTACTAGCTACAAAATACATTTATATCTCTTCTGTAGGCTCATTGCTTAGGAAACTCATCACTACTCACTTTTCTCGACTATTGTATAGTTGCTGATCTTTAAAAAAGTGGTTTTATATTCCACATATAACCCTAAGAGGTGTTTTTACTTTACAAACAGGCTCAATCATTGATGGCTGCATAAGTGACACAATGTTTTCTGTTGTGTTTTTCTTTAAAAGTCCAATTTTTTCTCAGTTTTTTGCCTAATCTAAGCAGAATAGAAAGCTAATAAAATTGTACTCTCACACAGGTGCTGGCATTTAAACACTTTTTAACTGGTATTCCATAATTATTAATCGTTATAAAAGATAGAACAATGGTCAAAAACATAATCTGCATTGATTTAATTGCGTTAATTTATATACTGAATAACTTTTACGACTAACTTTTCTTCTTCCTTATCTCTTCCTAGTTGTTTTCCCATATTACACTCAACTCTCAACACAATGCATTTTTTTCACTTCAGACTTCGTTATTTTTTAAAGTAGGAAAAAAAAAATTAAATAAAAGATTTTATGTTCCGATATCCCAGTAATTCGTATCAGTGTGATGGTGAGCCAACATGCGCAGTACCAGGACCCTGAAACTGAAGCAGCTAAATGGAATTCAGCCATCTCTTACTGTGATATTTACACCGGTGCTTCTCCAGCTCTGTCAAGCCAAAGACCTGTCCACACACTTTACACGACCCTTTATCTGAATATGTACCGAAGAAGGCACAAACAAGGCATTAATAATGACAAATGTCTACATAAAAGAATAAACAACAAGCTTCAGTAAATATTTGGGCAATTTAAAACATAATGGCAATGCCATTTGATACACGCTTTAATCTACACGTAGCAAATGAGACTAACAAACATAAATTAAGGTCTGCATTAATTATGGGACCTCATTGAACTCTACAGTCTGTACAACCAGATAAGACTGCCATCTAGTGGACAGAAGAGACGGCATAATATTACTGTCATTCTGCCCTCACACACTACTTTCAGGTGAGTGACTGGTCTCACACTTTTTAAAAAACAGGTTCAACAATCAGACAGTTTAAAAAAACACTTAGAATGAAAATAAGATCTTAAATCCAACATCTGAGGCAATCTAACATTATACACACAAGAAAAATACTGACATGGTTATTATAAATAAAAGAACAATTACTTTTTTGATGTTTATTTTTTTTCTTCAAGTTACAAGGGAAGCACATTTATTCATTTTTTGCTCTTTAAAAATCAGATATCTGGACAATCCTGGACATAGGGTTTAAAAGACAAAATAAAAACACTGAAACAAATTATAGGCATCAAATATATGTGTCTCATTAATTAAAAAAAATACATAATATGCTGACGAAACCAGATCATGTCAAACAACAAGGCTGGACAGTGGTTTGTTTTTGTTGCAAACGAAAGGTGACTGTGACATCATGAAGTCCAAAGAGCTCCACCAACATATTTGGTTACCAAGGCTGATTAGAACCTTTTTTAATTAACTAAGTTATTTAACAAATAAATTCTTAATGCCATGTCAAAAAAAAAATGACATGTGGATTTTAGTAACCTACATAAATTCTCAAAAGGGATGAAAAAGATCCAGATATTCATTTATAAAAAATTCTAAAGGGATAAATTATTACAGGTTGGTTACAATCCAAGAAGAAATAACCAAATTTGACAGTGATTAAAGGAAGATTTGCATTTCTGTGTCTTTCTAGAAATTACTCGTAATACAGACTGATCTCCGGGTTCAAGTTTGCACTGAAACACAGATCAGCGTACCAACATTGAATTTCAGAGCAAACAGTCACTGCTCTGGTAACAGCTCTTCTGTGAAGGCGCAACCAGGCACACAAATCTTTCCATGGGTAAACCAAGAGAAAAGCTTTAATGCTGTTCTCCAGGGAAGAAGAAAGCTGTGTTTGAAATAAACTTTGAGCTGATCCACAATGGCCAGTTATGAGTTTGACTCTTTGAGGAGCATTATTCACTTATCTTCCTCCTAAACCTCAGTGCAAACTCTTTACTCCTAATTCCTGTCACAGGACATTTTTCTATCTTTCTTTCTTTTTTTTTGGCATTTATGATAGTAAGCTTGTAGATTCATCAGATTTTGGTCCCACCATTTTGGAAAACAAAACAGGCCGTCAACAGCATAAAAAAATTAATGAGACAGTGTTGAATGGCTGCAACAAAGAGCACTTCTGTTTGACAACGGAAACGATCTTTTATGGACACATTTGCATATAAGAAGGGGATGAAGGGGTGCAACATGTCTTTGGAGGATTTGATTCAACAGAGTCATCCCACAGACAAAGATGTAACTCACCTCATCTTTACAGGACAATTAGTCTTTTAAACTAAAGTTATATAAGTGTTAAACCATACATTATATTAGGATTCACCACCTGCAAAAAACTAAGTATCCCTAAGCAAGTCAAACACCTATTATAGTTCAACACAAGCAATAGGCAAAGTTAAGAAGTTCAATAATTCAACAAGGACCTGATAAATCCCACCAAACCTCACCTGTGCACAGGCGTCCTCCCCATGTCTACAGCATTATAGCTCCACAAAGCCCTAAACAAGTTTACTTCTGTGCCATGCCACAATATACAAAGATACTCAGAGAATGACAGACACTTTCCTAAAACGGAGAGGAGAAGGAGGAGATGAGTGTTGAAGAGGAGAAGGATCAGAGACTGTGAACCTTCTCTCCTGTTTTTCTGCTGAGCATCAGGGGGTCAATTCAACACAGGTTATCAATACGCCATGATTCTCCCTGGATTACATCCCTGCATGTAACACCCACACAGACACAAACCAAACACACAAGCTGTGGCGCCTGTCACGATGATGCATTGGTTGTTTGATGGTGTGTGTGTGATGTGCCAGCAGGTTTGTGCAGAGGGCAGTCCTGTCAGAGAGGCTGTCTGCAGCCACGCTTGTCCTGTCTGTACACCATGAGCACATGACCGCTCTGTGGCTGTCTGGTCTTCAGCTCCTCGGAGATGACGATTGTAATGGCATGGCCTCTTGGGGGGCAGCAGCGTCAAAAACTGGAAGGTGACAGTTCAACAAAAACAGGAAGCCATGCACTTTTGAAGCTGAGACCGCTAAGAAATGGTGGATTGTCTTCCTGCAGTCTTCTGTTGGCGAGGCAAATATGCCTGATAATGCATCAAGATGTGAAATTAAGACAATAAAAAGACATTTGAGAAGAAAAGAGGCGGTGAGGTGTGGCTTTTAGAGCCAAATGGGAAACAATAAACAGTTTTGTTTGGATGACAGTCACCCTGCCTCCTGCACTGGTCTTACTGCTCAGTCAAGCAGTGTGAAATTTTCGACTGAAGCCACATAAGATCATGGAAAATGAATGATGCACTCCTTTTTGAACTAGACAGGCTTTCCGGGGGGTGGGGGTGGGCAGGTGGTCATGAATTCCTAAACAAGAGTTGACATTCTGCAATATCATACTGCAAATCCTTGTGTAGCAATAAAAATCCTTGTATCACTGTAAAAAATTGTCTTGTTTAAATATGAATACAGTACTGAGTTTCTGCTCTTTAGGAAACGACAGTCTGTTGACAGTTGAAGGGGACAGGAACTGCCACCTTCACTACAACTCCATATCCTGAGCCTCGTCCTCGGAAAAGTCTGACATGGAGCTCTCAGAAGAGGAGTCACCCCCTCCCTCCTCTTGCTCCTTTAGAGCCTCCTCTGTGGCGTACCTTTGGATGTACTCTGAAAAAGACAAACATGGAAGGAGAAAGATGAAGAGCCTATGTGACGTCAAAAGCAGCACAACAGCCTTACTGTTTTGGACACCTTCACCCATCAACAGTTCTTTCAAATCAAGCACTTTCAAATCATCATCGGTATGCTGTATTTGCTTAGTTGACATGAAATGATACTAGTATAAAGTTTAGACATCAAAATATCCATGGAGTAATATTCTGTTGGTTGCAATCTGCAACCTCTCCCCAAGGTGCCACTAAATCTTACACACTAAACCCTTAATAATAATGTTCAACCCATTATGGCAACCCTCGAAAGATATCCTCAACTAAAATTATGGAAAATAGACAGTATTTTGTTTGTAAACCAACTATGTAAGTCAAACAGTAATCACATACATGTTTGTTTGTTTTTTAACTTAACTTAACTCTAATTCTAGATTAATAGTTTGGGATGCTGATACTCTACCTTTAATCTTGTGTTTATAGTCCTCTGGCCGGTGCAGGTACATGGCAGCTGCGTCCCCGTTCAGAGGATCAATGGGGTTGGGGTAGGCAAGCAGCTGAGGGAGGAATGACTCAAAGATGTTGGTGAGGTCTGGTGAATGTGGAAGAGAAAGACTGGTCAGAACTCAAAACCATAAAGCTTTAGGGAAATATCAGCAAGCTGGATGAGATCTCATTATTCCAAACCTCAGATATTCCATCATGTGTGTCTCCACTAGAGGTCTCTCTTGTAAAGAAACAGCTGTATGACTGTTGTTCTGCACATTTCAGTGTGGTAGCTGCTCTGTGGTAGCCTTACTATATACATTCATTTACTATATATAGTATTGAAGAGACACACATTAACATCTATACAGGATGCGTTCAGGTACAATGTGAAGTGTAGGTCACCCTAGTTTTGGCTAACAACCCATCACACAATCACTCTAGTAACATATGTAAAACAAAAACAATTCAAAACAATTAAAACAAAACAATCAAAACAATTTTCAGATAAATTAATTGAACAAGTCCTGGTTAGGTTAAGGGATGAGTGTCAATTAAAGTTATATGTTAAAACTCACTGTAAAAATTATAACAAAATTATGGCGCTAATTCAATCAAGGTTCGAACAAGGTTACCGACTGTATTCCTGAGTTTTAACTGTTGTTTAAATGAGCAAAAGACTGTAATCTGTGCCAACTGCTCATCACACTGGTGTCATACTGCCCCCGCAAAACACACAAATACTTATCAGGGTGTGTTCACATACACATGACTAAAAACAAACAAAGCTGTTAATCAAGAGTAAGCTAAAGAACAAATAAACATAGTTTTCTCTCCATTGTGATACTATCTGAGACTTGTTTTCTTGGAAAAACACAGATGGTGTTAAACTTCAAAACAAATGCCTGCCTTTCTCATTGAGCCTAAAAGGTATACAACATCTTTTTGAAACAGTGACCGACTGTGGAGATAACTATTGATGTGACTTACAACTTAATCAAATGAATTACACTGCAAACTCTATATTTTTTAAGTGTATTCGTTATCTACTAATCAATAGATCTCATTACCCTTGATACAAGACACCACCACCCCAAGTAACATTTCAGTAAGGATAGATGGACTTGTCAAGATTTTTAAAAATCAGATCTAATGTCTGAAAACAAATTAATTTTCATTTGCTCTGCTGGCAGATTTTTTTTTACTTGTAATGGACAAAAAATGCCTTATACTCATATTTCAATTTATTATTTTTATTATTGAAGTGGTGATTTTTCCAGAGTATGCTTTAATATATCCGTTGCCAGAGGACAACACTACAATCTTAATCTGGGCACAACTGGTAGAAGCTTGGCAGAGTTTTACGCTCAATGACTTAAACAACAAAAACAGAGAAAAATCCTTTCCACGTGAGTGAGTTCACCACAATCCATCAGGACCTGCTTAACCTCAAAACAAGCAGCAGTTATCACTTGTGTGTAAGCTGATCAAAGTGAGATGAAGCTACACTGTAGAGGTATTAGCTGATTGCTTTGTTGTTTTTTTTTAATTGACAATTACTGTCGGTCTACTTAAAAATAACAGTGAGAGCTGTGACTGTGACGTACCGTATAGAGCTGTCCATGTCTGGTTAATGACATCTAAACACACAGTTCCTGACCTGGAACAAAAAAAGACACTATGAATACAACAATACACTGGCAAAGGTTTTCAAAGGGTGCAAAGTATGCAAAAAAAAAATCAACTTTCTCGAAGGTGTGCATTATTTTTTTTGGTCAAACAAATGGATCTGTTTCAGTCAATCTGATGATTACGAGACTATTTGTATGCAGTTCAGTGGTCACAGTTATTCTTACAGTTTAATGAGAGTCTAAAATAACACGGGCCTACTTACGCTTCATCAATGTTGGGATGAAAGATTTTATTCATGAATCCTGAGAAAAAAAAAAGAAGTGGGTTTAATTTTTTGTCAAGTACAATTAAATAAGGTGATCTCAAGGCTTTACCACAACCCCTGCAGGTATACTTAAGAGATACTTAAGAATCCAATATACTTTTCATACCTATTGATGGTGATTTAAAGGGGTATTTATCCGGTAGGTCCACTCGCACCTTCCACACACCTCCTTCATACGCCGCTGCAAAGAAAAACATGTATCAATCGACTGAAAAACATTCCGAAACTAAAACAGTGACACAGGAGGTGTAAACTCACAAGGAACACTGGCTTGTTGCTGATTACTTTTACAGTACACTGATGAAATGCTTGTCAATGACAGGGACAAACATTTTTCTGAAAATCAGTAAATTTCAAGGCATTCTTACTTCCAGGTGGTCCATGGAACTTGACCACAAACTCATTGAGTCCACTGAGGATGGTGACCTCATGTTTGCTCTCAATGCTGATGGCAGATTAAGGAAAAGGTCACAGCGGAAAGACAAGTAAAAGTAGGGAGAAATAGAATTCAAAGAATACGAAACAGAGGTTTAACAAAAATAATGCTTCTGTGTCTAAATTTTCCTGCCTCTGTCTCTCTCTGTGTCTGCTCAGAGGTCAAACATAGGGTCAATAACATGAGCCACGGCAAGGAGATCAATAATGCAGAGTCAGAAAAACTCAATAAACAACAGGTTTCCTTAACATCCTATCACTACACCCAGGATAACAAATTTTAACATGTAGATAACTTTAGATACCAATAAAAGAGTCAACTACTAAGAACTGGACTACAGATAACACTAATACTCTAACCTTTTACATGTGACATGTACAGAAAGAGACCAACCTCAACCGTCCAACTGAGAGCAAACTAATGAAAATGCCTTGGCTGATCAGTTAATTAACACAGTATTATATTCTATAAACAAAATCAAAAGGGAAAAAAGACACTGAGATTCGAGACATCAGATGTCAAACATTTTGAGGCTCAGTGCATTCAGCAGAAATGAGCTGCCTCCAGCCAGCACACTGACTGATGGGAATTTAAATCTGTTTTGCAGGTCTTCAGCTGGAGAAGATGGAAGGTGACTCGGGTGGGGAGGATGTGTCATAATCACAGTGTGTGTTGACAGCAGAGAGGACGAGTGCATTCAATCAACGGCTGTGCAAGTCTGACGCAATGACAGAAGGAGAGAAAAAACACAAAAACCTCAGAAGGAACTGTCACACCCTGTTTTATCATCCTGTCATAAATCCTTCTGTCATCTCTAGCCCAGCAATCTAACCAAGGTATCGTAAGGGTGCTAATTTAGAAAAACTGCTGGAACACAAATAACAGCACTACATAGCTTTATCACATAACTGTCTGGAGCCAAACAACTGTAAAAATTTACCAGAGAACCAGAGAAGATGATTTCAAAAACTCAGTCGCTCAATAGAAAAAAGGTTTGCTAGCACTGACAAGCATGATAGAGAAGCTCCAAATGTGATATGAGGCATGGGGTCCTATAAATAAAACCTGTTAAAGTGGTAAAAAATATGCATCTGTCTATTGTGCCTGTTCCTGAGGGTTATCCATAGAGATACAAGCATATGGTCACTCAAGAATAATGTAACTACACAAGGGAGAAATTTTATTTTGACAAAGGTTCACAATGTACAACTTATCAGTATTACCTGCGGACACAACAAGAATAATTTCTGTCATTTTTTTACCCAATTTGTAAAGTTTAGCTGCCATGACATCAGGTTTCTTTGATTTAATTCCATCCATTCAATTACCCCATATGCCTAAAATACAAAATCTATCAACCTCTAAGAATGAATAAAAGTATTAAAGTATCATATCAATACGAGTGAAGTTTAGGTATATATATATTATATTTTTTTTTCAAAGTGACTGTGTTTAAGTCTAAAAATTTTTTTTCTAACAATTCAAAAAACTTTATTTATAAATATTTTATCCATCAACATCACATCACATTTTTATTTGCTTACAGCATCTGAGCTTTAAGATTTTTTAAAAACTGTAACCTATATATATATAATCAATTCTAAAAGAATAAATCTGTGCTCAGGATGTGCAGTATGCTGTAGGACTGTAAGTAATTATTTTTATTCTAAATAATATTAATATCTGGATTTATAAATTATTTAGTTTTTTAAATATCACAAAATCCTCATCCCACCTTCCCTAATCCTCAGGTTTTAGTCAAAGAAAATAAAATAATTACTATTGTAACTATTATTTAAGTATTTTCTGTTTGTTAATGAGTTAATTAATTTTTTCACAATTTTTTTGTCTCTGTTCTGCTGACGCTAGTCTGTCGAGATGAGAGCAACATAATCACTCAGCGTCATTATATTTCTCAGTATGGTCCTGTCCTGCCACTGACTGATGTTCCCAGTACCCATCCCCCTGCATGTGTCCCGTGCAGCACGCTTGTTATTCCTCAATCAGCTGTGTGTGAAGCCCCGCCTTCTACCATGTTCCGGATGGTAACAGGCTGACCAATCAGAGAGCAGCATCTAGCTGCAGGACAAAAACAAAACAATTCACCTCACGCTGTCAGAAATTCTTTCATGCAAACTTCAGCTGATAACTGCAAATAATTAAAACACAACAATATTCTTTCGACGGTTATTTACTACAACAAGATACACCATTCCGTGGTAAACAAATTAAAAATAACATCATGTGACATTACATCTTACAGAGGGTGATGTTATTGGGATAACTGGATATAACATCTATTCCCTATTTTGATTTTACAATCGGTTTAACTTAAACAATTATTTTCCGGCTCAAAAAAATTAATTATATAACGTTTATTTGTGAACAAAACGCCCCATTTGAATAGTTATCTTTATCTTCAATTTGCATTGTATTGGTCGACACTTCAAAAAGCACAAAAGGTCAACATTTGTTTTTCCCTGTTTTCCAACGATAACCCATATAACGTTAGCTAGTTATCCGTCCACTTAGCATTTGTCAAGTATTTTTTTTTGTTGCGCTACACTGACCCTATTTGTTCTCCCTTGGTGAAAGCATGCTAAAGAACTAGCTACCTGATGTTAATGTTCCAAAATTATGACAAAACAAATGTGTCTTTCTAAAGAAGCGTTTCCAAAATGTAAAAAAGTCATCGATAACCCTTCGTCTTGTGTTGTCAGTCCGTTGGGAACAAATATTATTGGCTAACTGGCTAATTTATCGCTTCCGAGCTAAAGCTAACAGTGTTCAAAGCGAACACAGAGTTCACAGCCGACATTACATTACGACAAATTGATTGCTAAATCCTCGATTGATACAAACAAGAAGAACAATGCTAATGTATTAGCAAGCTAACCCTGGCTAACAGGCATGTGAGTTCACATAATTACCTTGTTAAATATCTAACTTAGCTTCCTCGCTAAGTTAACAGTGAGCTAGCTCGTCGCAGAATCTAACGTTGGACACAGCTACACATTCACATCAAAGTGTTTGACTTTTCACAAAATGTATTAACGTTAACCTCATATCTACTTGCCACATACAGTGGGTTACATCCTTATAGCAGCCAACGGAAACACTGAAATTGGTCAGTGTTGGAGAGCTGACGATTATTTTTAAACAAAACATTTGATTTTGCTATTCAGGCTGACTGTTAATGTTCTGGAAAGGATACAGTTTCACCACGTCGGTATCCATTCGCCTCTTGCCCGGACTTGGAGACGACATTTTTGTATTCCTTTCAGAAGTGATCTAAAAATACTGCGGCGGTGAGACTACTTCAACCTCTCAGCTTGAAGATACCTACTAGCTCTCTCGACTGTATCAACAGCCTTCCCACAGTGTCCATAAACAAGACCCTTGCTGCAACATCGCCCACTATTTTCCCCTCACTTGATCCCTAGTGTTTCCCTGACCAGCTCTGCCTAGTTGAGTCTTGTCCTGAAGAGTCTCTCTGCCAGTGACATCAACCTCCAGCGACCAGACTCGCGAGAGGAGGGGCTGAGCTGTAGAAACGTACTACACAGAATACAACTGCACTGTTAGCACGTTATGTATGATTTTAAATGAAAGTGCTGAAATCATATCTGCAGACTCAGAGGTCAACATTCAACTATGCAATTTACTTCTGACTTGCTAATGGTGAGGCTGATTGAATAGTGCGTAAAATTAAGGGCGTACCTGTCTATCATGCTTAGATCTATGATGGAATTAGTTTATAGGAAGGCTGAAGCAAGCACTTTAGGCCAAAGTTGTGTTTCCTCGTAGGCACTCTATGTCCAGCCATCATATGAATAATTAATATAAATAGTAACTGAGTAATTTTAACTTTTTATTCCACACATTACGGATACATATTAATTAACGAAGAAATGACATGTCCAGTACCGTCAATAGAATATAATACAGTTGGTAGTTTGATAGCTGGGCTGTCTTGAAAAATGCAGCCTGATATAACTGTCTTGTAATAAGTCTCAGTTTTATTACGCTTACAATTTTTTGTTTTGATAAATCTAAAAGAGGTGTCGATTTATGCTCTTCTGACTTTTATTCTGCTTATTCAATTTTCTTAAACAAGTTGAAGGGTGAAGTCAGAGGAATGTATATCTCATAATGTTTAGCAGTTATAGAAAGCTTGGGTCACCCAAGCACACATGCGTGTGAAAACGCAATTAAGATTTAATCTTCATAGACACTGACATTCCCCAATAACCTTAGAATGAATTTAGCAACATCTGAGTGTGTAAATCTCTCTCACAGCTTTGACATGGTGTCACCATTGTTGGCTTCTTTGCAACACATTACTTACCTTGTGCCAAAATGCAAAGACACGACAAAGGTCTCACTTAGTTAAACTATGCACAGAGTAATACTTTAGTACAGTTCGGATGATGTTATCTCATAGATGTTTGCAACAGACTACCAACAAGAGTGAAGGCAAGAACAGATAGTGTAGAACTTGTTAGTGATTTTTTTTTTGTGCATTTAGCTGAAAATGTTGCTTTAAAGTTAAGCACTTTTCAAAGCTGAATTGTCATTTTCTTGAAGGCAGTTGAAAATGATTTTGGGAGCCAGAAGATATC
>JAPZDY010000023.1:10108530-10119976 GCA_029783645.1 Ctenochaetus hawaiiensis
ACATGTTGTATTGACAGATGTTGATGGTGTTGCTTAGCACAGCCAGCCATGCCACGTTTTCCAGCTACGTAATGCCAATGTTAAAAACGGTAAATGACCACTTTTTCATTAACTCTAACAGACACTTACCATTTTTAAAAGTATACAAAATATGTTATCACAGTACCTAAAATAAAACAGGATTAGTGCAGATACTTGACAATATAATGTCCATTTGTACTATAAAAATACAGCTTTTCTTCCTTTTACCACAGTTTAGAGACCATACAAAGTTATTAGTCTAAGGACAAATAGTTCAGTACATTAGCTTACAAACTGTACATTTTACAGGAGCAGGTGCTATAAGAACTAACCTGAGATTAAAATTTCAATTTTGTTTTTAATATAATTAAGGGAAAAGCATAAGAACACTTAAAAAAAAAACATGTTTGGATTCACACAGGAGCATTATGTCAAAATGCTGGCAGGATAAAATCTTATCACAGGGAGTGGTAATGGTAAATTAGCAGTCTGTCAAGCTTAAACCTGGGCTGAACAGTGTAAGTCTGACAGTCAGCAGCCCACTGGAGATGGAGCGAAGTAATACAGAGCCAATAGAATAAAGTAGACGACCACCAGGGCTGTGCCTGAGAGAAAAAACAATGAAAAGACTGGATAAACAGCTTAAGACTGATATGTCACTGAAGTAAACAAGATATTAAGGTCCCTTATGAAGACATTCATAGACACTATCAAACTTCATACAAAGATAGATTTCTTTATATTAATTTAAATGCATGTTTTCCAGATGAAGGATGCTCTACTCCAAAAGATACTGTGAAAATCAAACAAGGTTCTAAACTTACCCTGAAAATAATCAGACTTTCCGTCCATGAAGATGTAGTTGACAAGAATTACACTGAAGATACTGGCCCACAGGTGCAGGTCACTGAATAACAGCACAAATCCCACATCCTATCCAAAACAGAGATGGCGTTTGATCACAGAAACTCTAAACGCAGCAAACATAAGGACTTTACATGAATAAATTAATGACTTAAATGAAGAAAAGGTGTCTTACATAGAAGGCATTAAAAAAGACCAGAACTGGAATCTGTAGCATGCAGACCTGAACAGCTATACAGATTCCCACCTCCAAGCTGAAAAAAGACAAATCATTTAGGGTACAGATATCCATTTTTGAAAAGTTACATTGAGACAGGAAGGGGTTTACCTTAGACTGATGTTGTTCTGGAGTGCAAACTGGATCCCATTAACAATCTCTGGGATCTCAGGGACCATAGCGAGAGCTGTCACCCCAATGAAATACTGGAGAAAGAAATACATGAATAGTCAGCACAAGTGGGGGACACCACCATATAAAATGTGCATGAGCATGTTCAGATGGATGTCCTGACCTGAGAGATGTTGGGCTGGCTCAATATGGGCTGGATGTTCTCTGTGACCAGATCAGCACAAGCAGATGTGAGCACGGTGGCCATGATGAGGATGACCAGAGACCTCCACCGTGACCAGTGGACCACAGGACCGTGATGCTCAGGCACTGCTCGGACCAACAAGGAGATAGTGGTGTTATATATGTTGGCAATTGACAACTGTACCCTCTCTGTATTGTAGTGTAATAATGTAATGTTCAGTTTTGTGTCAGCTATCAGCTGTGATTTGCGAGAGGAGACTCACCCTGTCCTGCTCCCACATGGATGTCATAAATGTGGGAGTGTGTCTTCAGAGTGAATATCAGACCAATGATGTACGCAACTGGCAAGAGGGCCGACACCGTGTACACCAGCGGTCTGACAACATTAACACACAATAAATGGGAGAGAAGAAAATAAATAAAAAGATTATAACAGCTTGATGAAATCCTTGACAAACTTAGGAGACCACATGGTGACTTGGCAGGTTTTAAGCTCTAGTTCTTTTTTTTCTTTTATCAGTGCACTTTCTACAGCATAGACTGGTTTTCCTTCCAGGCAGATTTTGTTTTTAGACTAGTATCACTAGAATGAAACATCAACTTATGAGAAAGGTGTTGAAAACTCCTTGCTGACTTTATAGTCTGCTACTGAAAATAAAACCAAGACAAGTGACCTGCAAACACGGACATGGTGCTAAGAGTCTTGAAGAGAAGTATTTTTAAGTGAGTCTCTGCTCTTTGCATCATGACAAAACATGTAGGTAACAGTATTGTGTGTTACCATCATAGATTACATTATCTGGTGCATTTTTATATTGTGTATGTAACTGAAATTGCTCTTCTCAAGCGATAAAACATGCAAAACCACTTGTATATTCTTTTTATTAGAGTGAGTTATTAAATGGAAAAAACGATATGTCTTACTCAACATGGTCGTGGAACAACGTGCCATTTTTCTGTTGAGATAAAAAAACATCACATGATACATGTGACACTATATGTAGGTCATGTATTGTTTGTTCAGTTGAGACTCAAAGGTTTAGGAGTTGTTCCTGGCTCACGATGCTGACCAGATCGTAGTGGCAGTTGTGGCAGACAAACGGCCCGCTGCTGTTGCTCGTGCTGTTTCCTCCGGTAGAGTTGGTGCAGGCCTCACACACCAGATTTCCATAAGCTTTGGAGAACAGTGTGGGGGCGAACACACCTGCCATTGACAGTCAGGCAGATGAATCAGTGCGTGACATTTTGGTAATGCTTTTATGTTGCAGTTTATTTCCACACTGGCTGAGAAAAATAGTGTGTAACTGACACTTGCACAGCCTGCTGTGTTGCTGCCACAATCACCTGACCATCGTCAAACATTTTTATGTGAGATTTATACATTGGAACATTGTAATTATGTGTGAACTTCTTTACCTGCAGATATTCTTATCACTTATCTCATGAAGTTTTAGTGTCTTAGGCTTATCTTAAATCTTTAGAGTGTTTTTCAGCTAACAGATGAAGCCAATGTTGTTCAACATATGTGTAATGTAAAACTTCAAAAACACATACAAACACAATGAAAACAGAAGCTGCACAAACTGGTAGCTGTAATATTTTTTGCCTGAAGGTGGTGCAATTGACAAAATTTTAAGCAGCTACTTTATTTTGGTCTTTATTGGCAAAAACCACATGAGGTTAAAGCTGCTGCTAGATTCTTATTGGTTATGTAGAACATATCTGAGAGTAACAGTGGAGGAACTACAACTAACTTGATGTAAACAGTTTGTTTTGTGAGTAATTTAGGAACCAGTTTCACAATGTGGTTTGCATCATCCCACATGGAAATGTTACAGGACTCTCTGATCTAGGACCAACAGGTTCAGGATCTCCTCCATTCAGCTTTACCTTGCTAAACTTTGCACCTGGGTGATGGTATACAGCACACATGATTGGTTTACTTACCTCCCACAGAGATGAAAAGCAGCGCAGAGCTCACTCCTGTAGAGCGACTGTTGAATGTTTGCTCACTGTGTCTCAGCCCTCCAATTATCATGCAGATACCCTGAGAAAAACACAAGGGAGTCTCTTTCATACTGCACATGCTGTATTAGAGTTCTGTATTTCAACATGACTCTTGCCTCCATTGTGATGTAACTAACTCACTGATTTAAACTAATTCCTCATTTTGTGTACAGATTGAAAATAAGTCAAATAAAGCTGCCTCTAATATTAAACATTGAAACATTTAAATGAATGAATCATCAAAGCTGTATAAGAAAACATGTTGGTTGGCTCACAGGGATGAAAAGGATGCACCCGAGCAGCGTGCCCGTCAGTGCTGCTTTAACAACCTCCTGTAGACACGGGTTGGATGCCTGGTGACCTCTGAGCAGGGCTGTGATGTAAAAGGTCAACTCTGTGATGGAGCCGAAGCTGGCGTTCACCACCGCACCAACAGCAAAGTTACTCTGGGCTGAGATGCTGCAGGTGACAAAATAATAGTCAGTTAACAATCTGGGCAAATTCAAATTTCAGCTAAATCACACTAATGTTTTTAGGTAATGCAAGCAGCTCACCTGGCAATGCCCATACCAATGTAATATGATAGTGGTATGATGGAGCCGATTGCAACGGCAAACTTAACCTCAGAGCTGGCAAATTTGTTTCCTCTGTCAATATATCCAATTACCATGGCAACTATTACTAGGGGGAGGAGGTCTGAGATAGCATCAAGGAGGATAACAGGTCTTCATTTAACACGCTGACACACACATATACACAGTAACTTCACACATGTAAAGGATACTGACAGCAAACACATTGATCCCATCAACAGTGTACTTGTAGTAGTACCAGTTTACAGCGTGGTAGCAGCACAGCAGTGCTCTGGAGTCACAGCCTTGATGCTAAAGAAAAATACAGAAACTGGTGCATGAGCATAAAAATTACTGTACGAATGTTCTGTATTGGTTTATGTGCTGAGGATGATATAATCGTTGAATCTCCCCCTTGCCTTCCTTTGTGAGCAGGTGGAGACACAGACATCCTCAGGAGCCAACAGAAGAATAACACCCAGGGTTCGAGCATTCATCTTAGAAACAGGGATGGTGAAGACCAGAATCCAGGAGAGGAAGCAGGCCAGGGAGTGCACGACCATTAGAGGAGGATACCCCAGCAGCAGCCACACGTAGGTGGAAAAACGATGCTACAAAACAAGAATACCCATTCAGAAAATATTAGGTGCTCATGTCTTGTTTAGCTTAATGTTTTATGTTTGAAAAATTTACCCAGTAGGGAGTCCGCGGAGGTTGATCTGATGGCCCTGGGATTGGTACCTCTGTGGGTGATGGCAGCAGAACTGGTGAGCTATCCTCTGTTCCCTGTATGTTACACTCACAGTCAGGTGCTTGCTCACAACAAGTCCTCAGTGTATTTCCAACCTAGACAAACACATCCAGAGGAGAGTGATACTTCCTTCTCAATCTAATCTCTAATCTAATTAATCTAGAGAATGGTTTCCAACATTTAGAGAAATGACAAAAAAAATGTGAATTCATTTTGATGAATTAAAATAGAAAAAGTGTGACTTTTTTGATTTGCTGGTCTTTTCAGTTCTGATGCTGTTAATGGTCCCTTTCTTTTCTCTTCTTGTGAACCTGGACCTTAAAACATGTTAAAGCTTTCTGTCTGAGGTAATGTTAAGTGCGACGCCTGTGATTCGCTCACTCTCAATCACTTGCCTACACAAATGCAAGGAGGAGCTTGTAAACACTGGCTTCATCAGAGCTATTGGGAGATGGCCTCAATGTGTTTAATGTCTGGGGGTTACTGAGTTGTGATTGCTTAAAAATGAACAAATTGGATAAACATCTCTAAATAGCGGGCCTAAAATTGAACCTCGAGGAATACCATAAATGACATTTGCAGGATAAGAAGAGGCATAAAAATGCACATATGACACTTTAATGACTTCTGTCTGAAATCAATGAATAATCTCAGAATAGTAGTAGTAGTCAACACAAGTTGTAACCTAATTTTTACAACAGAAACAACTGAAAAATATAGTATGTAATAGTAATGTATTGAAAAGCTGTACAAATAACATTGCTTCTTTATTAAATTCCTTTTTCACTCAAAGGGGAACAACAACAAAAACCTAATCTTAGTTGTGTGGGCGTATTTGTGTTTCTGTGGAGATTCTTCTGCACCTTATGAAGTAACAACTGAGTCACAATACTGATATCAAACCAACTCAAAACATTTTTAATACCTTATTTTTAACCTTTCTCTTCTTTAATCTCTAACTAAGAATAAAGTCCATGCTGAGCTGAAATATTGACACAGCAGAAACATTGATGCCACTTTGCCTGTATGTGTTTAACCTCATCCTCACCCACCTTTTGCACAAATAGTTGCAGCACACTGTTCGCATGCATTGTGCAGTGTTACACACTTGTAGTGTAAAAGTAAGGCCTTTGTTTGATGACCACAACTAAGTGAGAGACTATGAGGAAGTTACAAGAAAAACGGTGCATCTTCCTCATTTCTGTGAGAAGAAAAGGGAAAAGAGACAGCAGGAGAAACACCACAAACATCATCTGAATCCGGACAGTACCTTGTGGATTGACTTGCCGAATGGCCATAAGAAATAGCAGGAAAGCTTCCAGCAAAGCTTGCCTGAGGAATGAGATTAAAACAAGAAACATGAATGAGGAACAGATCTGAGGAATAATTAATATTAGCTTTAATCTCTGTTAAACTTGCCTACTTACCATATGGTATACCAGTAATAGTGATGAACATAAGTATGCCAACCAGGAAATATACCAGCGAGATCCACCAACCAAAGAGAAAGACATATGCTACATTTCCACATGTGACGAGATGACCTGATACCAAGAAAACAAATCTGATGTTTTCCAGCAATCATATTAACCATCTTTTTCCATGTTTTTGTATATAAGGGATAATGCCTGTTATTACAACTTGGATCTTATTTTTTAAAGTTTTAACAATCATTTTATCGAGGTTGTTAAAAGAGTGGGACATGGTGACGTCTTTAAAAACCTGTTAAATAGGGCAAGAAATAGATAGGGGATAACAGCAGGTTATTACAAATAAGCAGGTGAGCCAAACTAAGGAGAAACAATTGATAAGTTTGTGGCCTTGGGTAAAGGGAGATGAGCTATACCCCTCTCATTACTCACACATGCAGTTCAGCTCTTTGACTGATTGAGCAGAGAGCTAGAAGTTGACTACTTCTGTGTTATTTCTGTTTTGGTTAACTGGAACAACAGCGGTCTCTGTAGAGTCCTCGCTCTCCACCACATTTGATTTTATAATCTCACTTCTTCACAGTGTTGTGAGAAGGGTTCACCTCCCTTGGTGGTGGACCTACTTGGGTGAGTCCTTAAGACAGAGGTAGCATATGACTGCAAAAAGGCCATGACTGTGCATTTTCTTAGACAGTGCTGACTTGCAATTTTTAATTACCATAAATACCTTAAAAGTTATTAACTTCGATCTTTTTGCATACTCACACAAGAGGTTGAACTGCACATGTATTTAATGAGAGCTGTATAACTCATTCCCTTGTATATGTGAAAGAAAACCAAGAGCACAGAAAAATGATTACCCAAACTACCCCCATCAATCACAGTTTACTGACCAACCTCTTGTCTTTGATTACTGAGGGATTATTTGTAACATTTCATGCCTACTCTCTTTTGGCTCTAGCTCCTACTAAAATTGTTATCAATGAGGCTGAACTGTTGGCTTGCTTTACAGCCTATATGATTGCCTCATTGCTCATTTCTCGCCAAATAGCCAACTCAGCAAACATAAGGTCCAAGTTGTAATTAACCTGAATGATGTCTCAACATGAGCACTGTAACCTATACCTGGCTGTGGTTTTATGACGTTCAGTTCAGAGTAGAGCTCTTTTACAACCTCTGACCTGTCTTCAAATGGGCGCTCTGTCACATGGCTCTTCCATTTTCTGAAACCAAACTGACACACAAAGGCACACACAAAGTTTATCAAAGGATCTATTCTGTCTGCTGTGCTGCGCTCACTCCATCTCTAATTTACTGAGGGAAGCACGTCGTACTCTGTAGTTGTTGACCAGTTTGTTGGCTTCCACTTCGTTCTCTGCTCTGATGGTTCTCCTGCTTTGGATCTCCACCCAGCTGTCATCGCAGACATGATGGCTTGGACCTTAAATAATTAGCAACAAGATGAAAAATACATTTGTAAAAAACACATTGAAATTAGTGATAAAAATATCTAAATAAGTTGGTGCCCAGTACTCACATGTGTGAACCGATATGCATTTTGTTGTGCACAGTGCAGGGCATACAGAGTGCTGTGAAGATGGAGTGCCTGTTGAATTAGGTTGTTGACCTTCACACAGATGGTCTTGAATCGCTTCATGATTGTGGCCTGCCTGATAAGGCTCACCTGAAGGATCTGCAATTGTCAAAACAAACTCTCATTTAGAGCTAAAATGCATCTCTTTCTTTTGTTCCTTCTTTCTTTCTATCTATCTTAGTTTTATTGTTGCCTTGTCAATCTGACAACAGCTGGATTTGTTCTGCATGGAAACCAGAGGCATGACTGCAATTAAGTAAAGGTCAAAAAACGCATCTTGAGTCATTCATTCACTCAGTATCTCACACGATAGTGCCTCGATGAATGAAAAAAACAAAACAAAACTGCAAAGCCACTAGAGTCATGGGACAAGCAAGCACAATAATCTTGACTTCTCTAAAACCATGCCTCTGCACATGGGTAGAGCTTTGTTTTGTTTCCTCTTTCTGTTTTTGTCTTAACCTCTTGAAATAAGCACAAACTTGAAAACCTTTACAGAGTTTCACTGATTGTATATGCATATGGATTTTGAAGCACTGATTTACTCACTGGTTTACTGTTATCTAAATGAACACAGGAATAAATCCAAGTAAGTGCAGGACATCATTCATGAACTTACACTTACACACAACTTACACAGGACATCATTCATGAACTTACTGCTCTCTTTCTTTTCTATCTCATATAATTCTTAATATATTTGAGTTTAAGACAAAACAAACAAAAATATAATTTACAGACTAAGCCTTACTAAAAAAAACAAAAAAACAGATAAATGGCCATTACACATAATCTACATTGACGTCCCAGATTAGTAAACTGCAGGTGGCACTTCCATAACAATCAGAGAAGAAACTAGACTTTTATGTGCATTTTGAGAAAGAACATCTTGGCACAGAGACAGACGTTACCAGCGCGTGCACACGCTCGCGGGTGGGGAAAGGGAACACGTTGTATTCATTCTGATGTGACTGTCTAACACTATGCAGCCCAGTCCATACCGAGCTAACATCTACCATTAAACAGTATGATGCCAGATTTAAAATGGAGAATATACTAACAGCGCCGTTAACGACACAGTCTGCTTGTTAACGATTAAATAAAGTTTATTTAATTACCACGAGCCGTGTGCTCAACCTGCCGCCTCCTTCGGCTGCTCGTTTCTGAGCTCTTTGCGGATGACAGAGACATCTCCTCCGGTTAAAACACCTCTTCGTTATGTCTTATATCAGGTGCTCCGGGTCTGACCCGCTCATATCGTCAGTGAACTGAGACGGCTGTCGCTTTGCTCCTGCGAACAGGACGCACTGATTTGTGGAGAATTACAGCGCTGGGATTGTGGGAAATGTAGGCCACCATCGTTAGGCTCCTTAAAGGGTGAACCCAGCCTACACTGGAATGAAAACCTAGTGTGCTCTCCTCTTGAGAAACAATTTCGTTCGGCCACGACGGAGGAAGTGCCTAGATTTCTTACTTAAATAACACAAAGTAGGAATACTGAAGTTGGAAGATACCCATTTATAATATAAGTTCCTGCATTCAAAGCAATTCTCAGGTAAAAGTAGCAACAAAAATAATAAAAACAAGTAAGCCCACTCATTGTGCAAGATTATGGCCAGGCTTGCAAAAGTTGCCACAATGCACTGGTCCCTTAAAGTACAGTCTGATGGATTTATCAATATCCTCTTTCTTTCCTTTTTTAACTTTAATTGGTCGTTACAGATATCAGCACAGGAACTGTACAAACTTGCATGGTACTAAACATTATATGCAATAGGAGGAAACAACCTTCAGTTTACTAATGATTACAGGTGATATCTCAAGATAGCTAAGATCATTTTTCCAGCGATGACTCGAGAATAAACTTGTGGTCTCAAAATAATGTCCCAAAGGGCAGAGCGGGCCCCAAAGAGGAGAGCCCATGCTGGCCCTGCGTGGGAAAAGTGTTTTGGCATGGGATTTGTTTGGAACACAAGTGATTTCTTCTTTTGTTTTATTTAAGTAAAATATTTTCTATTCTAATTTAAGCACTGAATAATTCATGCCTCTTACTCAGTACTTTTAGTACTTGTTTTGAGTTAAACCAGTTAAACAAGTTACAGAGAGGTCTGTATTGACAGGCCTTCCAACATAAACCAACATTTTTCTAATCAAGCAGGTTGGCAGCATGTGAGTTATCATGATGTTTCTAAAATAGTCAAGTACAATGTAACAACTTGTTGGAGCTAGTTATGGCAAGAATACTTAACTGGAATTGCAGAAGCTCTAATTAGTCAGCTTTGGTTGTCTGTGTGTTTTATTTTCCATAGCTCCATTATTAATAGTGGAGACTAAATCAAGTAAGCTGAAGGAAGGCTCAGCAATTATTTTAAATATCATACTCCTAGTAAAGCAAATTTCACTGTAAACTTTCTGCTTGCTGCAATCACCAAAGCAAGGCACTTACTTACAGGTTCTGAGGAAGCGATCTAAGCAATCAAACCAACCAAACCAAATTGAAAGCCTGAGCATTGTGCACTAGCAAAATAAACATTTGGTGACAAATAAAGCATGAGGCAACAAAGACCTTTAGTAAAGGTTTTTGTGACCTAAATGTCACATTTGTCAATAAATACTTAAATGTCAAACTGCCATGCACCCCAGCGACCTGATCTGATGGAACACGTGTTTCATTCCCTTGTTCCAACCATACAACAGATTCTTTTAAACTTGTGAACAAGTGGCTTACCAGATCAAATACACTTGGTAAATGTCAAAACATTACATATTAGAATTCTGAAGCTTTTACGTGGCTATTGATAAAAAAGATATGAAGCTGTGATTGGTTGTGATTTGGCTTCAGAGGTGGAATTATTTAAACATCAAATCTAGTCACATATAAATGTGGCAGCACACAGAAGTTGTGCACTTGAGGACAGTCCAGGTCAAGCAGTTGTTAACAATGGCGAAGCACTGGAGTGCCACGTTAGTGGCACTGGCACTATTAGGGTGCTTAGTTGGCACAATGGTAGAAGCTCAGGACTGGAACAAGCCTGCACCACCGATGTCAAAGGGCGCTCCACCTCCTCAGGAACCACAACAGAGGATTCCTCAGACCCCTCAAATACCACAGGTCCAACCACCTCCTCCTCCACCAAAGCTTCCTCAATATCCTCAAGCTCCACAGGTCCAACCACCTCCTCCACCACCGAAGCTTCCTCAAAATCCTCAGGCACCGCAGGTTCAACAGCCTCCTCCACCACCAAAACGTCCTCAATATCCTCAGGCTCCACAGGTTCAACAGCCTCCTCCACCACCAAAACGTCCTCAATATCCTCAGGCTCCACAGGTTCAACAGCCTCCTCCTTCGCCACCAAAGCTTCCTCAATATCCTCAGGCTCCACAGGTCCAACCACCTCCTTCACCACCCAAGCTTCCTCAATATCCTCAGGCTCCACAGGTCCAACCACCTCCTTCACCACCAAAGCTTCCTCAATATCCTCAGGCTCCACAGGCGCCCCAACCACCTCCTTCACCACCCAAGTTTCCCCAATATCCTCAAGCTCCACAGGTCCAACCACCTCCTTCACCACCGAAGCTTCCTCAATATCCTCAGGCCCCACAGGTCCAACAGCCTCCTACACCACCTAAGCGTCCTCAATATCCTCAAGCTCCGCAGATTCAACAGCCTCCTCC
>JAPZDY010000023.1:10140314-10163204 GCA_029783645.1 Ctenochaetus hawaiiensis
ACCGAGAAAAATACCTCCGATCTCTGATACTAGGGCAAAATTCAGGAAGAAAACAATAATAACATAATTGAAATAGGGCTACCTAAGTGTTAATTCTGGTTACTTTACATGCCTACTAAAATGTATCCGCTGAATTATAAACCTCCCTCTCTCCATGTTAGTCAACGGTAGAAAGTCTTTTGAGGACTAATGACACCACGTGACCGATGCATTACTTGCAATACTACGGTTTGGCCAGCATGTCTCTTTTTTTGCTTCAAAATCCGGCTCACTTCCTGGGGGTTTGACTAGGACTGTTGTTGGAAACCGGAAACACAGAGCGACGGACGCCTGCTCAGTTTCCCGCCTGTATTTGTAACATGACTTGTTCTGTAGCCGGAAACAACCGCAGGTTGACAGCTCTCTTTTCTTAAACCTAAACTCTACGCTGCAGTTAGAAAAAGTTTCTGTATTTTAGAAGGAGGACACGTCTGCTGAAACAGAAGTTGACCTTACTCGGCGGCTGGTGTATAAAAAAGCGAATTCAGTGTGAAAGGAGCCTTTGAGTTTCCTTTTGAATGTGAAACATCCCGAGTGGACGACGAAGTCCTTGCCGGCTGGCACTGTGCAGCATTCAAAAGGTCCGCCGTCCGGAAAGACAGGTAGCTAATGACCATGATGGTAATGATAGCTTTATTGTTGGAATAGTTATTATTAATATCAGAGAACCTTTTAGGATGCTCACCTCCGCCTTTAAATAAAAGGTTGTCCTTTGTTTCAACGTAAAGCGGAACTATCAAACTAGAAAGTCTCCAAGTAACGTTATTTGTTGTTTCTCTTAATAACAACCACTTTAGCGGGATTAACGGCAGCTGGAAAACAGCGAGTCTCTATGCTTTTAGAGTGTAATGAAACCCTTAATCCTAACCTTTATTTTAAAGTCCCCCTTCGAAATATTATTTTCCTAACATTTGCCTCACTGATGATGTGTTGAGGTTTGAATTCACTTTATAATATGAATAATGAATGTGCAGTTTTACACTAAAAGACTTTTGCCATCTACTAAAGGGGTAACGTTTCCGTTAAATCTCTGTTTAAGATGTGTACTGTAGGGATTAGCATCCCAACATGTTAATAAGGTGTGAAGTATTTAAGCTCATGTTATTTAAAGTACTCGCATATTTATGGATTCTGCATTTTCAACAAGAGTAGATGTGATTTTACCATAACAGTCTGAAACCATGTCAGACTCTTCATTATTCTAGGACGAGTATTTCACCCAGGCTTCTAGTAGAAATCGTTTGTTACCTACTTACCTACCTCACCTAAGAGACTAGGGAGGCTCTAAAACCTCAAACAGGTTTTGCAAAAAACACAAGTGTTGCTTTTTCTGTGGCTAAAGTAACCAACACTAGTTACTTGCAGTTACCTCAGTGAGTGTGAGTGTTGCGGCTGTTTTCCAGAATTATGGGTTTCATTTGTAATGACAATTAGGTTCCAGCAGGCGCCAGTGTAGCCTCACTTTTAGTGAGTAGGTAACCCTTACATCTTGTTTTGTTTAATTTCGTACTTGCGCAGCATTGAAAACACTCTGCACATCATAAAGTGTTTCACGTTTTTTTACGACATGTGCTCTTAACAATGACGTGCTTTGCTAATGGATTAGATGATAGTCCTTCATATAAAAACATGGTTAAAATTATGTGCTTTCAGCCTTTGAATAAAGGATTGCTGACCAAAAATCAGACAGAAAAAAACAATAATGACACTAAATTTAAAGTTTAAGTCTTCTGAATGTTTCATCCTTGAGTCCAAGTGTATGCTTGTGTCATCTTTGCAGAAATTCCCTAAAGGGATTCCTGAGATATCACGTTCAAGAGAGTGAGACAGATGAACAATCTGAGAACATAATGCCAGCAATCGCTGTCACCTTTATGGAGGCAAAAACAAGTGAACTGTTGATTACTTTAATAGCCTGGACAAACTATTTCAGTTGTTTGTTTTGTTTGTCTCTGTGTGCAATGCTAAGAGTGGTGGCCTAACATTTTTGCTAGAGTTAGAGTCAACTTCTTTCAGTTTGGATGACCTAAAAAACATAGTGTTCATTTTCAGATCCTGTTCACCACATGGCTGTACAAATATCTCATCCTCTTTCTATCAGATTGGTATTTAATTTAGGGCAGGTTCCTCCTTAGAGAAAAAAAACTGGACAAGAGTCATTAGTTAGCCGTCGACCCATTGGGTAAAATTAGCTCTCCGCCACCCTCCTTTCCTTTGGTGTGCTCAAACAATATACTAACACAAATTAGGACTCGCTGCTTTGTGTCAATTGAGAGTGCAACAAAGATACTACACAGAGTGATATGTCATTAGTGAGCAGGTGGGGTAGGAGAACTGAGAGCTGTTGCCTCTCCAACTAAGTAATGAAGAGGTTTCCATGGCCACCAGGCTGCTTGTTGCTATCCTTGTGTTTGGGGTGGGTGGGACGCGGGGGGCAGTAGAGATCAAAGTCGGCTGTCCTCAATTCTACTGTAAGTGGAGGGTTAAATGCTGGGGTTGCTGAGGAAAAGCCCCTCATTAAACTTAACCAAATCTCCTTTAAGACACAGTTGACATGTTACTCCAGAGATGTTTGTAACATTGAACTTTTCTAGGAAAAAATAAGACTGTCCGCAGCTTCTGGCTGCAGCTGCTGACTGTGAATGCGCATCTGATTTTTGATATATCAGTTCTATTTCAATTTAACAAAGGGTTTTTAGACTTATGACTGTGGACCACATAAAAAGAAAGACCACTAAAATATGACTTATTATTCACAGAGTATTTTTTAGACTGCAAGAGGGAGAATAACATTAATTTGAAAGGAGAATGGAAACTTGACAAACTGGATGATTGCACAGTTTTTTAATTTTTTTTAGTAATGTAGAAAATATCACACTTGGTGTTAAATAGACAATTAATTCACAACAGTTTTGATAACCAATTATTCATTAGGTTACATATCAAAACAAAAATCAATAAAATCCTAGTGTAAGCTTCCTATTGTGTTGTTGCTTTTCCTGTATTATTTTATTTCATTTTAAGCTAAATAAGCTGAACACAAGCAACTAAAGACTGAGCAAATTTTGGAATGTTCACAAAAAAAAAAAAAAAAAGTTCCCGTTAGGAACTTTTTTGGAATCAGGGTCGTAGATTTTGCTGGTAAAAGGTCAAGGCCCTTGAGACCTGTAACTACGTTTTTTGCTATAACTCTTCACATAAAAATCATAAAAATTCTTAAATTAACATTTTATATCCAAAGGTCAACTGTTAGCTTCACTGAAAAATCATAATGTGTTTTGCAAAAACTCTTACCTCACCTTTATTTAACACCATAACCTAGGAACAGAAGGGGGAGATTGTGACCATATTTCACTTTTAGCAAGACATTAAATTGGTGACAATAATCTTGAGTGCCCACCTCAAAACTGTGCTGATTAATTATGTCATCTTTGCTGCAACATCCATATGTTAGGCCTTGTTGTCTACTACAAGCTCATCAATTTTGCTGATGTTGTGCATCAGGTGACTGTCGTCACACCATGTGATAAGTCCTCTGAACTAGTCTGTACAGATAGCCTCTAAAACAGCATGTCTCACATGAAACTGTTTCACAGGAATTATGCGTGTTAGTATAATCGTGACTTCTACTAAAATAAAAAACAAAACAAAACAAAAAAAACACTTCATACTTTACTAAATCCCTGCATGCATAAACTGAGTCCAACTAGAAATACATGTAGATGTAAACTGCAACCTAAATGGTTGGGAGAGGAATGCAAATGTTGGCAGTTATACTTGTTTCTTTTTTTTGCTCATGTTGTAGTATTTCTCACAGGCATTTTCGTCAATCGGAAGAAAAAGTTTAAAAGATACATCTGTTGCATTTTTGTTGTTCTTACCCATGTTCTATCTGCTACTCTTTGCTGGTATTTAGCTTTTGGTCCCTGCCAGAGTAAAAGGATTATCCATTAGCCTGACTTTCTGGGTGGCAATGGTGAGCACCGAGGTGCGCCCAGTGTTGCAGGACTGTCTTAATTAGATAACTGTAACCCTCATATGAGCAGCTACACTCCTGGTGGTCTGATACTGGGACACACTGGGCTCAGCTTTTTCGGCCGCTGAGAGCTGCGAGAACAAGCAGTCTAAAAGGCCATGCAAGGGGGCTTGGTTGGAGGGGGGGCTCTCAAATCCTTTTTAAGCCCTTTGTCATTTATACAGGGATTTATTTGTCATTAAAGAATAATAACAGCATTTGTGGCACAATTAGTCATTATCAGATAAAAAAAATTGAGCATTTGAAGACATTGAAAGGCAGTTGGATGTCATCAGAAATCTCTTCTGTGCACCTGCGCATAGGAGCTTTAGATTTTTTTGGATATAAAAAAAGTTGCACATTAGATCTGCTAATAAACCACACCATCTGTGAGACCTTAATAACCGCCTGGTGATTTATTGCCTGTTCTCAGCAGTGTCTTTTTGAGAGGAACCATGACAAAAGCAGAGACCCTCACCCTCCCACAGTGTTTAATAGTTGTTTAGGATGTGCTGGGTAAAAAATGTAGTAGTAATGTGGGGGCTTCAGCCTTTTAAGGAGGCAAATTAAAAAAAAAGACTGAGTGCCTAAAATGAGAGTAGTTGGGAGAATGCTAGGTTTTGGTTTAATGGGATGTCTGCAGATTTCTCCAAAATTGACATCAATTTTAAGCCAGAAAATAACCCATTGTCTTTAAATGTTAATGTGGTAAGTAAGAGAAGCTTTGACACATTATTTTATCACTTTCTGTTCCTAAGGATGCTGTTTTCTGACCGTGTTGCTCCTCTGTAAGCCTTCAGTGACCCCTCTCCTCCTCTAACATCCCCTCCGGAGGGCGATAAGGTGCTGCTGGAGACGAGCTTGTCTTATCTCACGGCAGTCCTCTGGAGCAGTCATATTTTATGGGTTGTAGTTCCTTTGTTTCCTTATTTGCTACCTCTCGCTGATCACTCACACTCATTCCTCATGAAAGTTGTTTGAAGACCTAGAATAGCTTTGGAGAAGGAGCCCTCACCTCCTCCTCCTCCTCCTCTTTCCTCTTCTACTCCTCTGTTCCCTCTTTATTGAATCCCACCTCCATATCATTTATCTCTGAATGCCTTCCTACCCTTTTTCAACAGTTTGAGGGGGCCGTTAGGGGGCATCCTCTTTTCTCTCCCAGCTGGGTTTGTTGACACACAGTCAATCTACAGCTCCCTTTCACCTCTGCCACCCCTCCTTTTAACGTTCACCCATACCCCACCCCTCAACTCTACCCTCAGCTTTCCCTAAACAGTAAAGCTGCCACAGCTGTGGACTGTATTAGCATAGCTGCTGAAGAGCAGAGGGGGGTTGCTTAATATATTGCAGCCATTACCTTTTGTTCGACAGTTGACAGTTTTAAAACATTTCGGCTTCTTGTTGTGTAAAGAGACTGCAGAGAAAAGGAAGCCATGATGATTTCAGTGTAACAGCTTTTTAAATATGGGACACAGAAAATGGAGGAAAAGGGAGGAGAGCAAATGGAAATCACCGAAAACTAGTAAATATCTAATTAGTGCAGTTATTGGAAAAAAGAAGGGAATTCAAAGAAAGTGTCTTTGAAAATAAACAAAAACAATCAAGTAAATACTCTGCCTTATGCATATTTAAAAATAACACATTTTGTCAAACCTGACATTGAAATGACATTTGGGCAAATATCGCTGTGAGCTGATTGCACATAGGGAAAAAAAGCCTTCAGCTCGTAAGCTATGATTGATGTTTCATTTAGACTGAATGCTTTGTTTTTTCCTTGCTGTCAACAGGTGTTGGAATGAACAGGTCCAAGTCCAGCTCCAGCTGGGATAAAAAAGCCCCTCAGCATCCAGTCAGCCGAATAACTCGCAGCTCCAGCTCCCTGGCAAGGCACACTGACCCTGCAGAGACCCAGGACTCTAGGCCGGGTCCGTATGGAAAACAACGAAAGAAGCAGACAGACTCCGCTTTGGCCCAGGACCTCAGTCAGATGAGTGTGAGTGGACAGGATGGTTTAATTACAAGGTGAGGACACATAACTTTATACTTAAGATGAAAGGAAAAAGAAATGTTTCTGCCCTTAGAAATCAAAAATGACAACACGAATGAGAGCAGGGAGCCGCAATATGTTGTAAATATCAATGAATAACAAAGAAAAAAACACAGAGTAGTAAAGGATTGCTTTTAAGTTTGTTGTTATACTTTTGTTAAAATCACATGACAACTAAGACATGTCATCAACCCATCACAGCGCCCCCATCTGCCAGCTTGCTGTAAATGCATTACTGCAGAAATCATTTACAAAAGTGCAGTGGCAACTAGTTGAGTTTTCTGTGAAACTCCTAATACACACATTTGCACATACAGAAATATTTATTTGTACACATATAAAATATTAACAGCTATATACACAACAAGAAGTCCCTCCTTTTTAAATAACAGCATTCCACACATCCTTTGAGCATGTGTTTCATTTATTCAGCCATCATTCCACTTCTCTGTTATTATCCAGATATTTTCCCCAATGTTTTTCTTAAATGGTCAGTGTAACTGTTGTGCAGCAACAGACAGATACATCTAAACAGGTAATATATCTTTCTGTCAATGACAGTCATGAAATTGATAACTTATAAGAATCCTATTTGGAAAGATCATGACTCTTGGCCATAAATTAACTATTTAATATAAAATTATTTTGTTGCAAGTAATCAAGTCTGAGATTTTCCCATTAGGGATCAGAATGTTTTTATGTCCTTCTTGTCCTCTTCTTTCCTTCTTCAGCAAAGGAAGGATGTCCAAAGGCAGCAGTGACTCTGTGCAGGCTGTTCGATCTTCTGGTTCAAAGGCCCGGGGCGGTCTAGCCTCTATAACTCGGCTGGTGAAGCTTGGCCGCTGTAAGAACATAGTTGTGGTGGCTGGAGCAGGAATAAGCACAGCCAGTGGCATTCCAGACTTCAGGTTAGTGTCTCTGGGTTTCATTCTCTTTACACTCTTATCTTCAGCTTTCTCTTTAATGCTTTATTTTGTTCAGTACCACTTTAAATACATGGATAGAGAAATAATCCAGGAACAGATTAGCTTTGTTTCTTTTTTATTTATTTATTTATTTTGAGTCTTTTTAAAGAGATACTGAGCCTTTGGAAATATTTTAGCGACTGACTTTTAGCTGCTTTTAAATGAAAGCTTTACTATAACATTTCAACATGTATTTATCAAAATGTCTGTTCTTTTAAGAACTCCAGGAACGGGTCTTTATGCCAATTTGGAGAAATACAACATCCCTTACCCAGAAGCCATTTTCAACATCGACTACTTCTCCAACGACCCACAGCCTTTTTTCTCCCTGGCCAAGGCTCTGTATCCCGGCAGCCACCGACCCAACTACATACACTACTTCATCCGTATGCTCCATCACAAAGGCCTGCTGCTTCGAATGTACACCCAGAACATTGACGGACTGGAGAAACGTGAGTGGGATCTTTAACAAAAAACAGGCTGAAGTAGATGTTTAAAATTTAACATTAGGCTAGTGCCTAGAGTTATTTATTACTGAGTACAAATAAAACTGATTATAAAAATAATAGCAAATTTATCCAAGTGCATACTCATCATTTATTACATACAAACAAGCAGTGGTAAAGGCAATATTAGTATGTTATAGCCATGCAGAAATTTAAGGGTGCTTCGATACCATATATTTTTGTCTAAAATACTGTAATATGATATAACTTAAGCATTAGAACAAAATCCTAACCGGTGGTCTCTTGTGATTTCTGCCCCTAATATTGAATGGTGTTCCCATGACCAGAAGTTGTGCACTGGCACATAAGTTTTCACTGTTGAGTCTCAGCTATTCTGAGTCTCTTTTTTTCCCCCTTTTTTCCAGATTCAGTCTCACTGTTTGCTTCTAATGTCTGTCTTCAAATTTTATAACTTTCTTCACAGTGTGTGGCATTCCAGATGATAAACTTGTGGAAGCTCACGGTAGTTTCGCAACCGCTTCCTGTCACCTGTGCTACACTGCATACCCTGCTGAGGAGGCGAAGGTATGTCCGACCCCATGGTCAACATTCATTCAGATCTGAATACACTAATTCTCTGCAGTAATTCTTTCTTCATTTATAATGTGTTGCAGCACTCCATAATGAGTGACAATGTCCCAATATGCTCATTCTGTGCTGCAACGGTCAAACCTGATGTTGTCTTTTTTGGAGAGGACCTCCCTCAGAAGTATTTTCTCCACACTAAAGACTTCCCTAAAGCAGACCTGCTAATCATTATGGGCACATCTCTACAGGTTAAGATTTTTAATGTCTGTATTTAGTGTGTTTAATGAGTAGATAAACCCTTTATACATCTTTATTTAAACAAACCACAAAAATGTTTCAGATTGAGCCTTTTGCCAGCCTGGTGAACACGGTGCGTTCCACTGTGCCACGTCTCCTCCTGAACCGACATGCTGTGGGTCCCTTTGAGAAGGTCCCACTACGGAGAGGAGACCACATGGAGCTGGGTGACCTGGAGGACACAGTACGGCGGTTTGCAGAAATGCTCGGCTGGAGCAATGAGATTGAAGAGCTGATGAGGACTCAGGAAACAGTGGTGGGTTCCCTCTTAGCTCTAGGAATCTAAAACTCGTTTTCAAGTCTTTGTTTAGGTTCCTCTATTGGAGAAATGGTACCTTTTTTTGTGAAATCAAAAGGAAAAGTAGGAATCACATCAGATGACACTGCAGTGATATAATAGGTATAATGGGGATCTTTACGAGTGAGCTCGTAAGTGAGCTCTTTATTCAACATTGCACTTGTCATTGTCAGACTCACAGCAGACAGAGATCTTGTCCTTTTTATTCCACACATTCTTCCTCCTTGTCAAAATGTGATGCTAACACATTCAGTCAGACATTTGTTAGCAGCTAATATATCCTCAAGCTTTAAGTAGAGATGAATAGCAACCTACAGGGGGTTTGTAAGCTGATTCCTTTTCCCAACTCCATCGACTGTTTTTATCCATAAATGATGCTGATTCAACTGACATCACTTGTGGCACTTCATTAGATTTCATTCAGCTCTTTCTGGAGCCCACATACTTCACATACACTGTAGTTCTGCCCAATAGACTTACCAGTTTAATTTCCCTCTCTGCAGACCATCCCTTCTTTAATAAGCAGCCCTCATTCAGTAAGCGAACAGACAGCAAGCCAGAGCAGAGGAGTTGTAGAGCCTCCAGGTAGCTTGGAGACAACCAGATCCAGACCAGGAGCTCAAAGAGCACCCAGCAGCAGCAGCGAGGAGACGGACTCAGAGACAGACAGCAAGAGCTCAGCTTCATCCAGCCTGAGCAACTGATGCTGCATGTTTCATGAACTACAGCACTGTAAAGGTTGCGAAAGAGACAGTTTGCTTGTTAACTGTTAATCTGGTTATTTTCCTTCGGTAGAAAATGGTTTTCACTGTGCATATTGGATTGAAATTGCATCATTTTACCTCTTCATTTGGAATTTACAGTCATGTTCATGTAATGTTCTTATGTAAATCAAAAAATCATATCAAATTCAGTTTATCAAGCTCAACAAGCACATTTAAAGCACTTATTATAGAGTCCATGCAAAACACTAGCGAATACAAATGTATCCAAGGTACTCTTCAACGTTCCATGTCTGTATACTTGATAATGTTTATATCAGCACAACACTGTATTTTTCAACAGTATTTAATAAAAGTTTTATATATATTTTGCATCATTTTCTCTCTTTTTTAAGCTCTGTCCAGTATGGATCCAAAAATGACAACTATTCTTATTCTGTAGTTTATTAACATTTCCGTGGAAGCCTCACTACATAAAGTAAGAGTGGTGCTATTTACAATACGTAAAGAACGTGCAAAAAGAACAAAATTGTTCCCATAACATTATCTTTCCACATGAAGAAATGATTAACACACAGTTTTGATTCATCCCACAATGATTGTGGGGGAAAAAAGGCAAAAAGATCTACAGATGCAAGGCAAATTAAAAAGAAAATAACTGAAATAATGGGTGTAGAAAATAAGACAGCCATTGAATGTTTTAATGAGTATAAATATTTTCTGGAACTTTGCGGACAAGGAGCACTGAAGTTGTTTTTGAGGGCTGTTGTGGCACCAAACCTTGCTAAGACACTAAATGTTCCTTTTCCCTTTGATTTTTTTAAAGTCTAAAAAAAGTAATGAATTTGAAATGTGACTCATAATGAGTCACCTATTTTGTGCCTCTGTGTGGTCAATACCAGGTCATTTATTATTTATATTCTTAACTGAATTATTCTGTGTGACCAGGCAATAGTGGTGAGTTAGAAGTCAGGTGAAAATGTGCTCATTAGTACCCACGTATCAAAAAAGAACTGACCCCAATTTGTGTAATAATGACACATATTCTCTGGTTAGAAAGATATTCAAGTCTCTGGACTTTTCTAACAAATATCATCACTAATCCAGATTAAGGTTTCATTTCTGGGGTCAAATGTGTTGTGAAGTCAAACACGACAATGCATCAGATTTTTAAAAAATGGCAGCTTTTGCATTAGACTAAATTGTATCAGCAAAAAGAAATCTTATTCAGTTCGCACATACACTAAAACCTAAAATTGTGGATTTTTGTAAAATTTGCAAAAATTTCAATCAAGAAAAAAAAAAATCACAGAAAACTGATTTAACATCATGCAGATTATGTAAAAGTAACATGAGGATAAGAAAACAATCTTTGCAGTTCACACATTTCTTTGTCAAAAGGCAGAAACAATCTGTTGATTATCATCCACCACAGGAAAATGTCATCTTTTTCCATTGTAAGTCTGGACTTTGAAGAATAACTTGTCATCTTCTGGTCCAAAAGCAGTAAATCAACAAACCCTGAATTCAGAAAGGTTCCTTGGCAACTAACTGGGGTGCAACATTCATGACACATATAGATGCAGCCCCATGATTTTAAACCAAAAACTAGGTGCATTGTTAACAGCTTTCAATAATGTCTTGTTTAAATGTGTGTGAATGTGTATTTTTGTGCACTTGAATTAGAAATAGAAAAAATGCACAAAATTATCAGGAGGCCAATAATAAGTGAGAACTTAAAAAAGTGATAAAACAAAAGCACATGTGAAGGAATGATTATTAAGAACAAATTACACTCTTTACAAAACAGTTTTCTCAGTGAGATGCATGCAATCCAGCAAAAATTATATTATTCTAATTTCTCAAGTTAGGGAGCAATAAAATAAATGATAAAGGTGCAACAGTAATCATGGAGGCCTCGTATGCATTACTATGCAACTGCAGAGTCTTTATGCCACACATCAAGTTCACTTATACTTTAGAGGATGGCTTACAGCTGTGAAAGGGCCTCTAGAGTTTCCTGTAACATGTTGAGCTGTGTCCCACTTCAGGGCTGGATTATCAGAAGTCATATTTATACACTGAATACCTCATAACAGGTGGCTACAACCTGTCCCACTTTGCAAAGAAAGGATGCTTTTCTTGTCAAGAGACAACCAGTGAATTCAGACAGGCCCTAAGTATCCCACAATCCTTTGCAAACTGGTTTAATTGCTGCATGTGTTCAGGAGGACCCAGTCACCAAGTGAAATTGTGAATTACTGCTTTTCATATTTGCCAGTTTTTTGTATTTGTGTTGAAATGGTCATCAATTACCTGATAATACAAAACTTTAACAAGAGCAAAGCACACAGTAATATACAGTGCCAGGTGTAAATTATGGATCAACTGCCTGAACTAACCTGATACAGTGTTTTCCAGCTAGGCTGTATGTGTCATATATAACATTAACAAGTCATAAGGTTAAATCTGGTATCACAAAACTTATCACAGTTGCCAATATGAGTGCTTCAACTTTTTTGACCAACTTAGAGCGACTGTCTGGTGGTATGAGTAAAAAAAGCACTCTTCCACCATTAGGTTGTGTTTCTGTGAGAGTATTCATGACAATTGATTACAACATTGCACTGATATCTGCAATACATTTTTATCTGCAGTGCACTTCATAGTGTGTGGTTTATTAGAAGATATGAGTACAGCATCCAGAGCTTCTGACAGACATAAGCTCCACTCTCTTTCTGGGACAGTAAATATCTTATTTAAATTGCTCTCCTGAGGAACCATCCTTCAAAGGATGCAGACCTCAAAATGGGACACAGCTTTAGATGTGATGTTTTAGTTTAGTCTGGAACTTGTGGCCTAGATGTGCAGTGCACTAGTCAGAGTCAGATCCCGAGTTGTCCACAGGTGGATCACGCAGAGTTTCCTCAAGAGGTGCTAATGTCCCGTCAGGCCTGACCCCCATTGGCCGGATCACGTTCTGCCTGTGAACACACACACACACACACAAAAACCCATCAGAGTTATCCTATGTTAGATGGAGAGAGGTTAGATATAACATCTCTAAAAATATGACTGTCTCCATGCATATTTTCAGAGTAAACTTACTTTGCAGACAAAACTCAACTCTGTTCTGGACCCTTTGTATCTGGAAACAGTCTTAAGAGGGCTTTCACTTGTACATCTTTACTCTCTTACATCCAGAGCTCAAGGACCCTCATTCGACAAAGCCCCACCCCCTTCATGGACATTCACCCCTGTCTGGCCATCCTCCCTCTCTGCCCTCCTCCCCTCCTCCGCTGTGGCAGTTTAATTACAGGATCAGCTCTCAGGCTAATCTCCTCAGAGCCATGGGTGCCCCTTCATCCTAATCCAATTATACCTGCACCATGTGTCACCACTTCGTCTATGATGATTTATCAGAGAATTATCCATCAAAGATTTAAAAAGGACCCCTTTACCTTCATCTGAAAGTGATTCAAATATAATTGGCCATGTAATACCTAATGATTCCTGCAATTAAACCAAACTTAGCCCTGAAAATCTACAGGTTAAGTTCTTCACATAGAGAGTTGGAGACCTGTGATGTGGTTAAAAGTTAAAATGTATCAGTATGTTTTCAGTAATGAAACCTGCAAAGAGGCACCACCAGTCAACTTTCTTCAATCACAGGTCAAAGGCAGCTGGTAAAATAATGACTATGAAGACGAAACAGAAAAACAAAAAAATTTCCCTCCTCTCCTCCTCACCAGTAAGAGGTGTAAGAGGGGCTGGTGGGTGGGGATGCAAAATATTTGCTAATTGGAGGACCAGTTAAGCAGTTAGGGGAGCACATTCTTGCAGGGCTCTGACCGATCTCCTTAGAGCCTGTACTGAGGAAGTCACTGCATCTCCTTTACTGAAGAAGAGAAGAAAGAGGATGCGCCCTCAAGGAGGAATCTTCTCCTTCTGGGCGCACGTGCCTCATTACAGCTCAGCTCCTCTTTGGGTCAACAATGACAAGGTCAGCTTTCTTATGTCTGCACATTTGTTCACTCATGTCTCCTTCTTTTTGTCCATGTTCCACCCAAATTGCTTTGACTAGTTGTGCCTCTGTCTCAGTCTACTCCTGTCTGGCCAATGACTGACTCCTCAGAAAGAAAAGAATAAAGTCAGGACACGTGTTATTAAAATCCTGAATGCTACACATAAAGGAACGGGGACCGCCAAGCCTGCTGTGTGCGCCAATTAGGTGATAATTAACGAAGCAGTGGTAATGATGGTGCTGTGGCGTGCCGGCAGCTTCCCTTTACTCCAGCTGAATGCGGAGCGCTGGAAGTCCAGGTCTAATTGAAGCTGCAGCTAACGGCAAGAGATTCTTCCCTTGATGAATGGGGTTGGCAGGGAGCGAGCTCACTGTTACCTTTGTGCAGGCATGACTAACGTCAGCCTGAGCTCACTAAGAAAAGGTCAACACAAACATAGCCTACTCTTTGCAGAGAAAACAATAAATAATATGAATAATTTGAGCAAGGTAAGCAACAATTGTTCAAACTAAAAAGTTTATCATCTTGAGTCTTTACAAAAGAAAATAGTTCATTATTTCTCAAACAGCTCTGTAACATCTTCTGTCTCGTTTGTTTCTTAGTTGGCATGGCATCTGAAAAGATTTTGTTTCAATATTTTTATCAAATTTTCCATTTTTTACAGATGCAGGATCATGTTAAATGCTAAGAGAGAAAAAAAAACTTGTCAGATTTTCACTCCATCCCACAACAAGTCATGTTCAGATGCATTTTGGTTAGGTTTAGGAAATAAAAACCCAGGGTGCAAATAGCATCTGCATGGAAATATTTCAACCTCTTTTTCCCTAAAAATGAAATTTTTTCACCTTTTTTTGACCACTTTTAAAAGAAAAGTTGTCAATCAAAACAATTTTTTTAAAACATTTACTGTATTATTGTTTCTGCAGACCTTTCGAGAGTTATGTGCTGTCTGAGTCTTTTCTTTACCTTGACAACTTGTCAAACATATTGAGGAGTTTCTGGGCTTCATACTCCTTCTGTTCTTCTGTCATCTCTTCGATGGGGTTCGGCATTGGCTCCTCCTCATGACCGGTGATGGGATTGATGCTGGAAAAAGCAGATGAGCAAGCTAAATATACATCTACACATAGACTCATACATTACCAATGCAGGCACAGTGACGTATTAAACAAGATGTAATCAGATTGTCAGTCCTTTAATCGAAGCCCTTTGCAGGGGACTCACAAGGGCTTTGCAGTCTTGTATTCCTCTGTGTCTGAGTCTTCATCCTCAGAGTACTGAGTCTCTCCTCTACCACCTGCAAGCAGTCCTCGAGCCACCAGCAGCCCTGCTGCATTTCCATATCCTGTGTATTTCAACAGGTTGTCCACTACAAGATGACAACACAGATACACAGGGTTGCAGGGTTACATATAAATGAGTGACGACGAGTCGTACTGTAGTTATGGATATGATGTCTCTAGAAACACCATAACTGCTCTCTCATTCTCATATTTTTTCATCTATTGTATCCTCATGTTCCTTCCATAACTTGACCACTGCCCCCCTGCTCACCGCTTTCTTTGCAGAGGACAAAGAGAAACTCTGCAGCTGTCTGCTTCACACCCATGTCGACATGAGTCATTAGGCGAACCAACTTGTTTCTGATGGTCGTGCCAATCTCTGGCCTGATCTTCACATCTTTCAGTGGGGGAAGCACCTGGAGATGCAGAGGTTATAAATTGCTCAGATTATTGATTTTTTATTGCTGATTTATAAAGTAATTAGAATCTGGTTAAGATCCCAGTGATAATTTATTACTGTACTCAAACAATTAAGTGGTACAGAAGCTCATCTTCAAGATTAACAGAACACAGAGTTGCAATACAAATGTCACATACTTCACTATCATCACCAGCAGCTTCTGTACCTGAGCTTTGATATATCTGCGGATCTCCCTGTGGTGTCTGGATACTTTAGTCAAAAGGCTAAGCACCGGAGTCAAACCCTCTTTGAAGTTAGAGCCCTGCTTGGAGAAACATAAACCACAGACATTTTACAAACTTGAACAGTGGATTGATTTACTGAAATGCCGTATACAGCTTTGTGTAAGTGATTTAGTTCTGCTATAGTTTTGCAGTGAAAATCCCTGTTGGGTCTGAAGGCTATCAGGTCAGAACTTTAAATAAATGCAAATAACAAAAATGTGCATCATGGCTGGCCTGCATGTAAACATACTTATGTTTAAAATGTAGCCCCCTTTTACATATTCCGTTCAAGACGGTAATATTACGCTTTTATCGCATCTTACACTCTCTGTTTAGAGGTCAAGAAAGTGAAATAAGGGATCATCATTCCACCCCTGAGCCGGCAAGAGAGTTCGTACATTGCTGAACGGATAACAGAGCTGTTATTTTGACAACATGTTGAGTTTGGGACCAAAAACAGGTGATTATAAAACAGCTAGCAGCAGCTAACTAACAGAAAAAGAAAAGCAACTGAAAATGACTGCAATTTGTGGAGACAATGACGTCCAGGAGCTCCTTCACCCTCCGAGCAAAGAACTGGTCTATTTTCTGTATAAAAGAGACAGTAAATGATTGTTGTGTCACATTGTGTCATTTTTGTTCAAAAAGTCCTGCCTGACCTGTACCATATATGTTACAATAGAGGCTAATGCCATTGTGTTACACGTCAATAAGGAGTTTGTTGCCATACCATTGCCCCTACCTCTGTGTAGAAATAGCCTAGTTTACATTTCAAGTTTTACATCTTTCTTTTATGTTTTGTGTTATAAATTACAACAGGTGTAAATTCACTCAATTTTAATCAATTATACCATATTGGCATATATTTTAACATTCTTACAATTTTTTTTCTAAAGGTTCTTTAGAGTTTGTATTATCAATCATCAACAACACATAAAAAAGCCAAACTGACTAAGTAATCAGCAGTTGCCATGGTGTAAACAATGCCAGCAGTTCTTTTTGCATTCGTGGCAGAGGACAAACTTTACCTTGTTGATCCTTTTCTCCATGAAGTTGAGTAACTTCTGGACTGCATCCATGTTATTCCCACCATATTTCTCTTGTCCTCCCTGGACAGGCACATTGATCAACACATCCAGGCAGGACACAGGTAGGTTATTCAGCAAGTTGACAGCATGGCTGGAGACAAAGAGTACTTTTTAATAACGGAGATCATCTTGATTAAATAAATGTGACATATTTAACATAAGAAATAGATGAAAGCTTTGGAACATTTTGCCTTGGACAAATTTTTCCAAAGTCAAGGAGCTCTTATGGCAAAGTACTAATCACCTCTCCTTTTTAAACTACATTTTGGAACAGGTCATTGGGCGCTGAAAAGTGATCTCAGACTCGCTGAGGTAAAAGGAGCTTTCAAGTGAGGAATCATTTAATCTAACCCCCATCTCCATCATGTGCAATGCTAGTGCAAATAATTACAAGTCCAATGTTCATAACTCTTAATCCAGGAAGGAAAACTTGTATAAAGATCCACCTGGAAAAGCAGTATTAATAAACTGTCTGCTGATGTGCAGTGTAATATTTTATTGAGGACATTTGTGAATGCAGTTTTATTTGAAAGATTCACACTGATTGAAAGTTGGCTACAGTTTTCAATACCTTTAAACTGCTAAAAATTGGAAATATTTTTTGCAAAAACCATAGACCAATCTGGTTTTTTTTGCAAATTTCTAAATGAAAAAAAAAAAAGTTCACTCCTTGTTTAATTTGGACCGAGGAAGCCACATACTTGCAGTCAAATATACTGCAATAACGGGCCAAACTCCCATGACCAGTTCAGCAGGCAACTTGACAGGTCAGGAGGAGCATCAGTCACTTATATGTGACACTGTTTAAGTTTCAGTCTATGGCCACAGATTCTTGACATTCCTGCATTAAATTACCATGTTTAAAAGATCCTCCTGCAGTAATGTGACAGCTCAGAGCAACAGCCAACAAGGCACTAAAGACACATCTCTGTTTGTGTTTTTCCTACAACATTACAGTTCCATGTTAGACTTATTAGTCTTCAGTTACAGTGAGCTGCTTTCTTACTGAGTTGCTTAGTGCATGTCCAGAGGGGTGCTTACATGAAAATCACAGTGGAGGACATGGATATAAGTAAGTTTGCCTAGTGGTGGAAGCACCTTGTCAATCTTTGTGCTTTCTTATGCAAATCAGTTTCAAATTCAAAGTTTGACAGCAGCGTTTAAGTAAAACACACTAATCAAATACAGAGATCAGGAAACTGATTTACATACTGTAAGCTATAAAACACAGAAGCACAATAGGACTGGGCCATTTCATGCTTGTCTTGCTTCCTTTCACAGGCTGCAAAGTGCAAAGTGCCTTCATTGAATGTTCACAGTGTAGCTTAGTAAAAGAGATTAAACTATGAGGAACAGTGAGGAGGAACAAATCTCTCACCTGTGGGCTTCCTCTGTTTTCTCCTCCGTCTCAGTCTTGAGCATCAACAGATGACGCAGGATGGCTGCGATGAGTCGGAACTGGTGATCATCCTCCTATTAAAATAGGGATGTACACAAACAAGAATTCAAGCAGACGTTTTCATTTTTGAGAGTTAGAGCAAAAAAAAAAAAAAATTAAAAAAGGGTTACATTTCTAAAGTATCAAAGAAGGTCAAACTCAAACCCAAATCAAGAATTTTGTGTCATTAACACTTACACTGTGAAAAATGCCCCAAATGAGCTAAAATTTTGTCTTTGGACTTTTTGAGCTGTCATAAACTTGAACAAACTAATACCATTAACATTGCTTTGCTAAGAAACTGAAACATCTATCCATTGGGACTTTTCCCAAACCTGATAATAATTTTCATATTAATGTCTTGGCAAACCCTGCCCTTCAAGTGTCACACTGGTCACAACTTCTTGCAGATTACATTGGTGTTCCTTACAGTTTGTGAACTGATGTATTTACATGCATTTATCTTTCTGATACAAATTAGATACTAACTTTATTTAAAACCAACTATTTGGCTTTTTTGGCTGTGGGATTGGATGTATCATCTTTTCTGTCCAGGACAGTTCAATATAATATTAGGCAAATGACTGAGAACTATTTACTTTTCTGGTGATGTATTCCTAATCATAGGGGGTTTATCATGAAGCAAGATTAATGGGCTAGCCAGGTACATCTGGTCTAAAGCCTAAGTCTGCCATGTTACAAAGAAGGCCCTCTCTTAACCTGTCTAGGTCACCATGGTAATTTATGCTGCAGACCTAACCTGCTCTGCACCACATTATGTTCAGTTTCAGCTTGGCATCAACAAAAGACTTCCACTGGACTTCCACCTTTACTGTAACATTATACATTCTTACAGACTTAAAACAAATGACCACAACACACTCACCTCACCACCAGAGTAAGACAGTGTGAGGTTGAACAAAGCTTTGAGTGCTTCCATTGTTCGCTCATTGTCCTCTGCAGGCACAGGCAGGCCCTGTGGATCTGGAGGGGCAACTTCATAGGGACCAACCCAGCGCACATCCAGTGTGTGCTCCAGCACCTCTGTCAAAAGTCTTACAGCATGCCATTCCCTCCTCAAAACACCTCTCAAATCAGATACCAAGGCTGACAGCAGGAAGAGAAGGCGCAGCGTGAACAGGCCAACCTCGTGGTGCCATGTGCGGGCTGTGCGCAGACTGGCGCACAGGCCATGAGCCAGCTTCACGTCCACACTAACCTGCTGAGCTGCAGGACTGTTGTACACCACATTGCATAGGCATTTCAAGGCCTCCACCACCACCCTCTCCTCCTCCTCTGACAGGACGTTTTCCTGAGAGCTTTTCTGGTTGTCCCCTCCTTCCTCCTCTCCAGCATGCAGCCTGGCCATCCCTCCCAGGATCAACATGCCCTCCCTGGTAGCTACAGGTGCGAGGACACGCTTGTCTCTGGACAGGATGCGGAGTGTCTCCAGACATGTCTTCTGACATCTGGGCTGAGGCTTCCTCCCAAGGACTGCCAGCACACTCTGACACAGCCTCTGAAATTGCACAGAGTAAAAACATTACAAATTTTGACGTGTTTGGACTACCTTGTTCATCTTATTATCAACTTTTCAGATATGTTCTACTTACACTCCGCAGAGATTCTTCCTTTTGATCAAAAGCGAAAGTCTTACTGTTCTGAAACACATAAGATGCTCATTGTGGACATCAAACAACTACGCCCGACATGTCACAGATATATTTATTATAATTTGTTACAAATGAATTCCAGCCTACCTTAAAAAAACATGGGTTAAATGCAAAGATATATCCTGGAGACCTTCAACAAATTACATTAGTTTGCTAGGTTAATGTTGCTTTAACTTTCAACTCCAGGTGCAACAACGTTAGCTAACATGATTTGTGAGCAGGAAGCATTAGCATTAGAGTAAACATAGTATCAAGGGTTTGTTCGCTTATTCATAGGCTCAGAACAATAAGTTTAATGATGCAGCACTAAATATAATATGTTGCGGGTAATTTCCTAGCTTGCCTGGCTGGTAAAATGTTTAGCTAATTCAAAGCTAACTGTTTAGCTATGTAGCTAACATTAGCACCGCCGTTTGTTTTGGTTGACGTAAAAACGAGCAGAGGTGCGACTCACCTCCTGATTGTACTGCTGCAGAAGCTTGTTGATTTCTCCTTCATTGGCGGTTTCAAGCTGCGATAATATATTACATAAATCCATGGCGGATATCCGAAGAAAATGGTTGTTTAGTTTGTTTTTACGTAACCAGTGACTGTTGTGCAGCTAGCTAGCTAGCTGGCTAGCTTGGTGTGTGAGTGTGTGTCAGATCTACGGCTGCTATCAACAGGGAAACTCCCCTGACTGTCTCCATCAGCGGCGTCCGGTCTCTACACTGAGTTTATTAAATGTTGTATAAATACACAGTTTGCTTAAAATCGAAATGCTCCGATCTAAAATTGCAGTAATGATAATCTAACGTTAGACATTACACCGACAATATATCATTTTCTCTTAGTCTTAATCAGAGCCTCGTTTTAGTATAAAGGGAATCCTGTCCAATGTGGGTGTGGTAGATAGGAATGAGACCTAAATATATAAATGAAAAGAATTAGTATGTCAGTGTGAAGTTTTTGAAGTCTGTATCCTTCATCCACAGGTTAAACTTTCAACGAACTTAAAAACATTACAGTATTGTCACATAATACTACCACCACTACTATTTCTAATAATAATATATTTAGATAGGCGTTTTGGGTTTTTTTGTTGTTTTTTTTGGTTACGTGTTTTTTTTTCATCTATTTGACCGAAACACTTTTATAATGTTCATCTGAGAATTTATTTTCCGAATCATAAAATAAAGGAGACTATTTGAAAGTAAGTGATACCTTCACAGAATATGGCATGATGTTGCAACATTCTTGTTTGGTGTCAAAATGTCTTTGTATTGAAAAGGTTGCTTCCATGTTCTTTTTTGATCGTTACACCTGTTCAGTCTCTATTTCTGAGAAAAGATTTAGCATGACTGTTGCATTTGCTCAAGTCAAGACCTTCATGTTCAGCCTAGTGTGTGTAATTCAATTTTGCCTTTAAGAGCGATAAAAAGCTGTTCATTAAAAAAAAAAAACAATTTAGCATATTTTAATAAAAAAATATGCTTTTATAGCTCTGATAAGTCAATTTGGGCATCACAGATTTGTAGCATTTTTATTGTTATTTGGGATTTTATCAAACAATGAAAAGAGTGTTCAGAGTTGCAGAATTAGAAAAAAAAGATTTTAATGTATAGGCCTTGAAAGTGGGTGAGGCAGTGATGCTGTAAAACAGTTTGCTCAGGAAAAAACAGCTTTTACACACATTTTTACTAACTAGAGCCTTTGACAGTATATGACAATGCATTAAAAGTATAACTCCTAAAAAAACAGTGCCACTTTATAAAATATTACACGATATCAGGACACTCTTACAATACCAACATTAGTTGTTTTCTTGTTTTATGTTTTGTCTGTGTAGTCTTCCCTTAACAATCTATAGAAATGCACATGGATTGAAAAATCTAAATTTTCAATGTTTGTGGGTGATGCTGTGATTGTTTGACACCAAATAAATTAGCTCATGTTGACTCCGAGCAGAAATATTTCATTCATTAAAATAAACCTCCTGAATGTGATTTTAATATTATTTGTAACTGGTGTATTTACATTTATAAATACTAGGGGGCTTAAACATGTTAAACCATTTTAAAACCTTTTCTGCGACTTTAATATCCTCAAATACATCTCTTAATTTTACCTTTATACAAAGACATTAGAGATTGTGTTAGAGATGTATGCAATTTTTAAAGCACATTTTTTTAGATAGAATATAAAGGAGGTACCAACCACTGTATAAGTAGTGCTGGTGATGTCAGAGATTAAAACTACTGCTCTGGAAGCAAACATTTCTCACGGCTGACAGTGCTGTCCTTGTCACACACCCTGGATCACCAATCTTCCTCTGAAATCTACAGAGGATATTGATATTGACATTCAGGTCAGGTGATTAAATTGCAATTTTAGTTTGCCTTTTTTTCCCCCCCTTTTGCTCTCTATAGGTTTCCTGCATTCAAAGTCTCAGTTGTGAGTCCTGCAGATTTTTTAAAAAAGAAAAAACACAGAGGATCTATGTTCCAATAATACAAACCTCAGCAGGGGTCAGAGGTCAGAGGTTATGGGGCTGAGGTGCAATGACCCCAGCACAGCAGGACATTCTCTCTATACAAATGTAATTCTCTCTGTAGTGTGGCTCTTACTGGCCCAGCCCCCTACTGTGTCATCCTCACATGGAGAGACAAGCAAAAAGACAACTGCAGAAAATGTTTTTCCTCCTCCAAAATTTAAACAATATATATCATAGTATCTAACTTAAATTATTATATATATGTGTGTGTGTGTGTACATATATATATATATATGTGTGTGTGTATATATATATATATATATATATATATAGCAGTCTTATGTTTGCATAGAGAACTAACGATGAGTAGGTATTATATAGATGCAATATGTGTTTTTTATGTGACATTTTGTTAACATTGACAAATTTAGTGCTTTTTTTGCCTTTACTAAGGAGGAATAAAAAAGTAAAAAAAAGACAATCTGACAAACATGGTTCACTGTTAAACTGAGAAATTATTTATGTGGCATTTTCCCACATATGTACACATCTTTTTTCCACTGTGATAATTTAACAGTCACCACAGACGGTTTCCAGTGCTTTTATTTACAGAAAAGTGACTAGACTTCATGTTACTGTACACTTTGATATTTTCCCTTTTTATAAATACCCATAGGGTAATAGGTCCTCAGTAGCTTTGAGTGCATTATAAAACACACAACCCTAGGTTAATGTGTCCTTTACTAACCATACAAAACAGAGAACAAAGTAACAACCATAACATATAAAATAAAGGGTACACCATGTTA
>JAPZDY010000023.1:10163304-10179375 GCA_029783645.1 Ctenochaetus hawaiiensis
CATGTTACAAGTTACAGAAAATACATACTGTGTTCATATATACATATATATATATATATATGTATATATACACACATATATGTTTGTATGTATATATATATATATATGTATATATAGTCACAGGAAAACAGCAAAAAAGATTGCAACATAATACTCTCGCACAGTTGTTTCTGAATCACAGCATTCAATCATTAAAAAAACTATCCAAGATGAAGACACCTCAACATACTGATCAAGGGTTTTTATTTTATATGTTTTATATTTTGTCTTTGTGCCATTACAAGTTTCTTGTGTCCCAAATAAACGTTAAGGCAGTGCAGTTCATTTACATCCTGCAGCAAACAAATCTGCTGCAATGAGCTTAACAGCAAAATACTGCACAGAGCTGAGCAACAAGAGAAGACAGCGGTGTCACTGAGATTGTTCTGGTGCCAGGAACAGCTAACAGCACCCTGATCCATCAGTCACTGACAAAAACTGAGGGTTGGTGGGATACCTGTGTGCTGATTTGTGACACTGACTACGGAAACACTGGCACAGGTGTACATTCCTTAAAACAAAGGCACAGCTTGGCAGCAGCATTGCACTCTTAAATTTTTTTTGCTGCAAGTTTTGACAATCTATATGATTGGAACTGATTTCTTTTATTTGCTCCAGCAGTGAAAAAAAAACATCTATTGTTGAAAAATTTTCAGTAAACCTCCGACAACTTACACCACAGTCATCAGAGCGAGTGACACAATGAATATTTTCAAATTGTGTGTACATCCATATCATGAGTCCCATAATCTTGCATCGATATTTCCCCTCTCTTCTCCATTTTTTTGATGTACTTGATTGGAAATGTTTAGAGACTTTGCATCCATTAGCTTTGCAGGCCTGGAGCTTGTACATGGCTGTCCAAAGCAGTGTTTACAGGCTATTTTGCCCAGCCTGTGGTGGCCTCTCCGTTAATGTAGGCAAAGCCAGGGAAATGCTGTGAGTGCTCGTACTCTGAGTTTCTGCGTGGGCCAAGGGGGGAGTACATGTCCCCAGAAGTGGCATAGCGGGATGAATGCATAGGTGGGCTGGTGTAACAGCTGTTAGCTGCCGACACATCTGGCCATCGGGGGGCGACAGGTGCAGGATGCAATCTAGGAGTGCTGCCCATCAAGCAAGGCTCCATACGAGACATCTGGCTGTTGAGCTGATACTGTGGAAGAAAAGAGAAGAAAAGAGAAGAAAAAGAAAAAGAAGAAGAAGGGTGAAAAGTTTTGTTAATGTACTATTAAAAGCATAAATCTTTCAGTAAATGGCTTGGCATTAAGATCAGACACAGCTAGTCTGTATGTAGCTATGTCCAAAGTAAAGGAATAGTTTGGCAAATAAACTTGTTTAAATACTCTGGTTTTTGAAAAGATTAATCAAAAAAGATATAACATCTTGATTAGTGGGGCAGGTATATGTACTCAGATCTGGGCTAGCTGCTTTCTTCTGTTTCCAACCGTTATGCTAATCTAACCTCATTAGCTGCTAGCTGTAGCCTGTTATTTTTGTGCTCCCTGTGTGGATAATAAAGGCTCAGTCTAAGTTAATGAGAACACAACTATTCTTATTTTCAGGTGATTATACTCTAACAAGAACACAGGGATAAATAATTAATTCCATTTCTACCATAATGTACTAATAGATCCCTCAATATGATATACACTGGACCTTTAATAAAAATCAAAATGCTGCCTTCTCCACAATTTTAATCCTATTTGGTGGAAAAATATTCCTTTATTTAATAATTTTACTTTTATTTAATAATAACATTTCAACATTTTGAGTCAAAAATTAATCTTAAAGACAATTCTGACTCATCCCAGGTTAAAAGAACCCAAAAGTGTCAGAACATTTACAGAGATCATGACCTCAGTGTCCATAAAGGCAGCTTTAGTCCTGCTGATATCATATCTGAAGCTTTATTAGCCCTGTAGCACTGGGCATGAGCTGACCCTGTCAATTGTAATTTCCTATTCAGGGAAATTGCTTCATAAGTTGTACCACAGCGATCAAAATAGAAAATTTAGCCTCTTAAGATAATTAGACATCAATAGAAAAAGGAGTTTTCCTGTTATTTTTGTTGCCTGTGGTGACTGAACCCAAACAGCTCTGACCAAATCTGCCTGTTGACAAGACTGTTTTGGACAGATGGGGATCCGACAAAGTTTTGTGTTCTCCTCGGCTTCATTCCTAACCTCTCTCACAGACAAAGTGCAGGCATTGTGCCCGATTTAAGCTCAGACGGGCTTAAAAAAAAGTGGAAGTAGAAGCCTTTTCCCTTTTCTCACTAAATATAAACACGACAGTTGATTCCATTATTAGGGATCACGGCATGGAAAAAGACAGTCAGTGCAGGTCAGAGAGCAGAACAGACGGCTCAGCTGCCTCTTGTTCACAGGCAGAAAAGAGACCATTGAATAACAATATTTTAATAAACGCCCCCTTGCCCTGCTCTGCCCTCTTTCACTGTCTGCTTCCGCTGTGTGGAGAGGCTGATTCGGGAACTTTTAGAAACACTGGGACCGCTGAGGCCCAGCTGATCTCCTCCCACCATAAAGGCAGCGGAGGCTGGAGGGTCCTTGACAGGAAATTACCATCAAAAGAGTTAACTCACATCAGTCAATGCACGAGCTGTAACATCACTGACTCCATCTCATCCTAATAACCTTTTTTTCCCCTCATGTTTAAATCTTTAGTCTTCTATTTTAGTCTCTCTGTGGGGTAATTTACATTTTAAAAGGCCGGTCTAATGATTCATCCACTGCTGTGCAAAATGCAATGACCAGTGTTTCAAGCATACACACACATTGTCTATTAACATAAACATATTTCTGTACATAATGTATTTTCACACATCCTCTAGTGGTAATATGCACACATTAGCTGCTCATTCTTTCTCTGCATCTTATGAATAGTTAACATATCTCAGTTTTAATTTGTTCTGTACTGTAGATGTATACAGTTTACCTGTTTTAGTTAAGACATACACACGTACATTCACAACCATTACTGCAAACATCATTGTTTTTTTCATATTTCACGTATGCGACATAGAGTTTGATAGACGTCAGCACAATCTTCAGTTTTCTGAAAGGATTCATTGTACATTGTGTTTTTGTCTTCTTTTTGAATATTCATTTGAATTTTTAAAGTTATTTTCTCTCATTATTTTGTAAAAGTAAAATACAACACAGGTCATGTATCTAAACCCACTAACATATCCTGTACTTTCTTACTTCTCCGAATGAAAATTTTAAGTTTGATATTCATTGATTTGCATTCATTTTAAATGCTACTGAACCCTGGTTCTTGACTAGAACTAACCTGTGCAGACGACCGGTGGTAGGCAGAGTAGTGGAGGGGGGCTGGGATGGCCGGCTCATGGGCCAGACTGGGATACTGGCTCTGGATGGAATGCGGATGCTGGTTGGTGTAGCTGCCATAGTTGTAGCTACCAGTATACCTAGAATGGAGCAAGCCCAATTTATTGAAAAAAATCCACTTGCAAAATTAAACAATTACAAAATGTTTTGAAAATTTTAATACTAAAACCATAATTACCCATGCTCCTCTCTGTGGGTGTAGACTGGCATCCTGTGGGTGGAGGATGGAGGTGGGACTGGAGCGCTGCTCCTCATACAGGACAGCTGCTGTCCGGCCTCTGGAGTGGAACCGCCTGCTGTTGTCACTGTGTATGTAAGGGACCAGGTATATGACTGAACAGCGCCTAGTAGACACATATACACACACAGAGACAAATGTGTTGGCGCAGAGGAACTACATGCTGTGCTTATTTAGGACTTCTGTGTGTGTGTAACTGTGTGGTCTGTCTCACCTGTGGTCGTAGCGACTCCCGTGTACTCTGGGGACACAGCTGCTGTCGGGGAGCTGGCTGAGGAAACACCCACAGAGTGGACTGACCGAGCGGGAGAGTAGGATCCTGGAGACGGAGAGGTGGGGCTGGTTTCTGTCAGCGTGAATTCCTCCTCTCTCTCTGCTGGAGGTGCCAGTACAGGACAGACCATTAGACAACAGGGATTTCATGTCAAATAACCTGCAGTTACCCTGAGAGCATTTAACTCTTGATGAGGGCAAAGCATATGTACTCTGTGTATATGCTCTTGGGAAGCTTGAGAACATCATTGACTGAAACATACCTGCCTAATATAGAAACAGTGTAGTAGTTACAAAATACTCAAAAGCAGTAAAAGTCTCCTAACATCTTATGCAAAGTGACAGACACGTTTGGAACTATTAAACTGCATTATTAAAGTTTGGAGAGGTGCATGCTGCAAACCATTGGATGAAAACAAAGCACAGCTCTCACTCAAGATGTAAATATACTTTTATGTTTTGTGGAGTGCAGAAGAAGCTGCAAAGAAAAACAGTCAATTAAAAGAAGAAGTAGGTAAGTATTTAATGATTTTTTTACTGATTACTGATTAATCAGCTAATTATTTTGACTTTGACTTGATAACCACTTGCTGCATTAAAGGTCAGGAAAAAGTAAAAAAAATCTACATCAAGGTAATCTCTTCAATTGAAGCTTTTTTGTTCATTATCAAAAAAAAAACAAAAACAAAACAAAGAAAAGCAGCAAATCTTCACAGCTCATGAGAAAAACCCTCAAATGGGACTCAGTCATCTTATTGGCAACTTAGGGTCTGGGCCTCTCGGCTTCTGCAAAAGACATTTAGCAGCTGTGCTGTCATTGATTGTTGATCAGAACTGCAGGTAGTGGCCTCACCTGTGCTGCCTTCTCCCTTCATGGCCCTCATGAGGTCGTTGGCTCTCTCCTGGCAGTGCAGTGACTCCAGCAAGTAAAGCACATAATCATCAAACATGAGGTGGATCAGGTGGAAGGATCCTGTGCACAGACAGACACAATGAGGTTTGTACAGATTTATTTATAGTCATATTCAGAGGTTAGATGAAAAAAAGTGATAATGTGGTGAGAGAAACACTCAGTTAGGTGGAAAAAACCCTGAAAAGGCTTTACTATGTTTTGGGTAGGACATAAATGATAAAGACCATTAGAGCTGAATTCTTTCGAAAAGCATCTTCATGATGACATCACATCCTGTAGACTGACAGGAGGGCTGCTGTTATTAAAAAGGAGCAAGTCAGATTTTTTCCGTGTACCGAGTCAGTGCTAGAAATATGTCAGCTGACCCAGGGGTCGCATGAAGATGAGACCATGGCATGTGAGGGAGGGTCACAATTGTGTCATTGTGCCAGCCGCTGCCGCCGTTGTGCGCATAATAAACACTTGTGGCCATTCAAGGGAGCGGGGTGTAATACTGACCAGTCATAAAATGGAGAAGACAGGCAAACACATCAGGAGAGGGGAGGTGCGGCTTTTGTTAATTAGCTGTTTGTGCACAGAGACCTGCTTTATCAAAACACTGCAACCAGCTGTGTCTTTGATAGTCACAGACAGGCCCGAAGGACACAAGTGGAGGAAAGACAAGCCATTTTCTTTTCCTTCCTTTTTACAACCTTTCACTGACTGCAAACCTTGGTCGCGCATAACACTCTATTAAAGCAGCCATTTCAGTTGTTTTTCTCTCTACATATTTTAGACTTTACATTCAAACACTTAAGGGATTTTGAATCCAAACTGAGATCATTCATGTATATCAGCAGTGGTAATATGGACATGAATGTGAGATTTTTTCTTCTTTTTGTTTTTCGGTCATGTGAACTTGTCTGATCTCACTAGAAAGTAGATATTATTATATCATGATGTCATGTAGGATACATCATGCATAAGTCACAATATGATATTGTTGCAATATATGACCTTATATCAGTTTTCAAATTGTGTTCCTAAAGGAAAACTTTGTAAATATCTGTTTTTAGCTGAAAAAATAATGAAGTTTTAATCTGTATTTCACTTCAGCATAGAAGGATTTTGTAGACAACAGAAAGGCCTACACTGTCGTAAAAACTGCCAATCCTCATGATCATGACCTCTGCAGACCTCACCAAAAAATCGTTCAGCACCATCTAGAGGTCTCAGAAAGCTATCGGTTTTATTATTCAATATTAAAAAGTTTAGCTCCCATTTGAATATAAATAATTTATATACAAAGAGATTAAAGGTGCCTGTATTTTTGTTGCCCAATGTCAATTCCAGGGTAACATCAATCAAAGAGTGAGATAGGAAGTCAGCGACCCTGACTAAATCTGTTAATATTTCTTTCTGAGTCAGTCAGATAGTTTTTCATCTGTGATGGCGGCTGTTTAACAGTGGAATAAACAAATCCAATCATCCCAAGGCTTTTTGCGTTTGTTGTTTGGGTTATGAGAGAGCTCCAGTGGCAGAATTACTCTTGTTTTTGCAAAATGTCTATTTATAGTGAGTTCATTTGAGTGGATAAAAACAAAAAGCTTGAGTTTTATAATAAAGACCAGAGCCTTTATTCTGGCAGATTATTGGTAGAGGATGTGACAGAAAACGAGCTCTTTGTTTGCAGTGTAAAAAGTTATGTTCTTGTCTGACAGCTGTTTCACCATTGCAATATTATTTGTGGAGCACAACACACTTAACAACTTTCATAACATATCTACATGCTCATGAGGCACCATCAAAGATGTGTGTTGTACTGACGAATGATGACACAGCATTAGCAGCTCACCAAAGCTGGGCGCACTGTGGAGGGTCATATCCCGGATGACTCTGGTCCCGAAACACGACCACATCAGCAGGAACTGTTGGGCCACCTTCTTCAGGCACCCGGGCCTCTTGCCTGCCACCTAGAGAGAACATTTCCATGAGAAAAGAGGGGGAAGGGTTGGGATGCCGGGGTAGAATTAACCCCTGGGTCCACATTGGGGCTTAACCCTCAGGAACGAAAAACATGTCAACAAGTCAACTATTTAATTTGCCCCCGGGGACACGCCTTCCTATTGAACTATTGTCTGGGCAGTCCAAGACGTTGCCAGGGCAACCAAATTTTACAAGGCCATATCTGGCACATAATGGGCGCAAATGGGAAGCTTGAAGACATCATTAACTGGGAGGATTGCACCGTAAGTGCCTCTGTGTAAGAAAGACACGCAGAGACGAGTGGCTTTCAGCTGCAGGTGTTTTTCTAAGGGCAAAATAACCAGACTTTTGCTGTGCAAACACTTAAAATATCTCACTAAAATGACTTCTTGGCATCAAACACTGAAAACATATAAACTTCAGAAATGTTTTCTGGAAAAATGCTGAGTCAGACATGACTTATGCCCCTGTAAAAAAAGTGTCTGTTGTCTGACCTTGACGACACAGCGGTCCACCATTGAGTCCAACCACTCGATGTACGCCTCGATGGGAGACTGCTCCTCCAATAGACGGTCAAACTCCTGATATACTGTGAAGGGATGAAGAACATCATGTTACATAGTATTATCTAGCACTTTGAAGCTGACAAAACTGAAAAAACTCAGATGCAAATGGTGTCTTCATGCAACAACTTCTGCAGTTCTGTGACCTCTGATCCCGTCAGGACTGATTCAGAGGAGTGATGCTGGAGCCAATGAGATGCTCCACAGGGTGTTTCAGAGTGGAGGGAACTTGTTTAACCTTTTGGTCTCCATCATTAATGCTTTGACTCTGCTGGTCGTGGGAATAATTGTTCCTTTGCATACGTTGTTTGTGTGGAAGTAGAGTGGACTCAACCTAAATACATGGACCTACAGTGGATGATGAGCTGCCTGTGCTCCTCCTGTGAGTCCTCCATGGTGTAAAGTGTCTGCTTGGTGATGCTGTTTAAGTCCACATTCCTCCAGTCCTCCAGCATTTGAAAGGTGATGTCGGCGCTGTTTATCACAGTCCTGGAGGCCTGGGGACAGATATATCAACAATATTACTTACATGAGCATAGCCATACTCCTTATCAGCTGTGTTTGTTCATATGGATTTTATTAAAAACATTCAGACACTGAAAGGCACCTGACATAGATGGTTTAAGGAGGTTTGCCGCTTCAGAATTTGAGAAAATCTCCTGGACACTGGAAACAAAAGAGAAGAAAAGCTGTGATCAACTGTGTCATTGTGTTAAAAACCGGTAGACTTTGAGTTTAAAAATAATAACATTTAGATTGCAACTATCATGACGACATATGTTGACATTGTACTTACATTCAAATTTGATATTTCTCAGGTTTTCAGGAAGGTCATGAAGTGCTATTTTTAGCCACTCATCGAGCTGTTTGGCAAATTTTCTAATAACCTGAGTCAAACTGTGTGAATGAAAGAAAACAGAAACACAGTAAATACCCTAAACACCATTAATAATTTCTTTTTAATTCTACTGAGCAAAATGTAAAGATATTCAACTAAGAACCTTCATTTGAAAAGGAAAACAGCCACAGAAAACCCAGTGACTGGACCTTAAGTGAAGTGTTTTCCAAGTATGAACCTTTTAGGTACAAGGTATCATAACTATGGCAAAAACTTACAAGGTAGCTCAAAGTTTGGTGAACTGCTTAATTCCCTGAACTGAATGAAAACTATGACAGTTAATGGAGCAGCTTGAATTACCGCTGTAGGTTTATACAAATAAAAATACACCCAAAAAGCACACTAACCTATAAAGTTTAAGTAACAGACAGAACAATCGTCCAAAGTTAACTCATTTGAAGGGTGATGGTCACAACTTGAGCTCACCTGTCAGGCAGTGCTTGCAGGACGGTGGGCATCAGCACCCCAGAGATGGCCTTGTAGAGGATGGAGTCACAAACGCCTACTATGTTCACCACCGTGGGGGAGCCGAGGACGGGGAGCATGTGTGGCGGCATGCCCTGCCAGAAGTGCAGCAAGAAGCTTTGGACCTGAGGGAACCATACACATACACACACACACACATATTGATGTTAAGTGTCACAGGTAATAAATTTCAGTTACATACAAACAGACTTGTAGAAAACAGTTGTTTTGTAAAAATGGCTTAAACCAGAAGAAATCTTGCCTCGTCAAAGTTGGCTCGAATAACAGTGTCCAGTATCCTCTGACAGTGCGTTCTGTACATCATGATGAAGGTTGACACCTGTGAGCAACAACAGAGTATTAATCTCATCGCTTCACAAACCAAACAGCTTTTTTTTCCTCTTTTGAAGAAACTAAGAAAAAGTGGTACAAAAACAAGAAAATAAATCTCATACAAAGCATGTGAACCAATAAATACATGTTACAGGTCTTGGCTGGAGCAGACTAATATAAAACGAGCTTTAGAGATCAGCAAAACACAAACCATTTAAAATCATGGCCCCTCTTTAAAAGCCGGACAGCTAGTGCCTGTCCTTTGTCCATTGCTAGATCTTATTATCTCCCCCAAAAGATTAAGAGTTAGTGAGGAGCCAGCGTATAAATCCTCAAGGTCCTTCTCTAAATGCAAACCCAGTGAAGGTCCCGAGGCAGATAAAAGACTGGAGCCAGAGGGGGCGCAGAGATGGTGAGATGGCAGGCAGAGGTGGGAGGAGGGGGAGAGCTGTAAGGATGGACTTTTAAAACTCCTGTTTACCCTTTCTTCTGGCAGGCTGGCAGGCAAATTTAGGTCTTTGACATTTGGAAACTCTGGCAGGAGCGTCCCCAGTTTGGAGCGTGGTGAATACGCCACTGTCTGCTTCGTGACCTCTTTCTTCCCCGTCTCATTCACCCACGCCGCTCCCTTCTTGGAGTACATCACGTCATAATACTGAGAGGTCTCCTTCACTGCGATGCCATAGTAGTGGTACCTGAGGAGAAGAGAAGGGGGGGCAGGTGGTCATCATCTTTAGACAACAAGCAGGATCATTATGGGCTCTAAAAATTGCAACAGATAAAAAAATGGAAGAAGTTAAAATAGAAAAAGCAGAGAAGCATATATACATTTACACTTCTCAGATTTTAATCTTTTCAAAATGTGTATGTAGTCTGTCTTTACAATTTAAGGAACTTTACTTATTTACATTAAAATGTAGAAATAAATTTACTTTTGATAAAAATTTTCCGATTTTTTTTTCAGGTTTGTATGAAGCTTTTTTCCTCATGTCCGGGCTATTTAGTCTTTTTTGGGGTGGAGGATTTTTAATAATTGGATAAATGTGTCAGGTGTAAATGAATGTAAAGTGGAAATTTATGACGGAATAAAAGCCAAATAACTTACTTCGACTGTCCTCTTGTCCCCAGTCTTCTGGTGGTTAATGCTGGAAACTGCTGCCTAATGATCTGTTCAATGCAGGAGGAAAAAGTAGTCAGTGTACTGAAACTACAGAGAGAGAAATTTAATGTGTTTTTTTATGTCATTTTCTTCTCAGCCTTTCACAATAATTCATAAAAGTAAAGTGATAAAGAAAATCAGGTGGAGAGACGTGGCAAAAGGGTCCAAAAAAAGATCTCTATCAAATATAATCTCCTGTATGTTTTTTACATTATAGGCGAATACTGTGTTACAGAAAAAGGTAAAAACTTTTCAAAAAGTTGGTTTTACTTCTTACACACACACAGCACTTACAGATGACCTCATCTGACAGAAATACTGCACTTGTACAGTAACTTCAGCTCTTTATGAGGAGAGTGTTTAATAAAGTTTGTCAGGAGAACAACATGAAAGTCTCATTGCTGTGTCCACAGGGAGGTCTGTGAGGGGGGAGAAAGGCTTTGAGAGCCATCTATTTATGACATCCAGGGGTATTACTTTTTTCCTATAGCCACAGTCTCTCCTCATCTATCCTCTCTCCTTCTCACTCTCTTTCTCTTCTCTTCTCTTCTCCCTCCTTCTTCCTTTCCTCTCTTTTTTTTGTCCAAAGAGATTGGCTCCTTGGTCCAGCTCCTGGTGCAGAAACTTTAGCAAACAGTGTAGCTCTCCATTGTGTGGGATGAAAAAAGAGGCCAAGCTGTGAAGTTTCTGTCAGGCCCCGCTTGATAAATGAGCAGACAGGGAGGCAGTCCGGGCCCTCTCTCGTTTTTTTGTCCTGAATCAATGAAGCCTTCCTAAAGGACACCCCACACTGCTCCAGCCACTGATCTAACATTCCGCAACATCTCACCCTTCCAAATTTCCTTTAATTACACATTAATCCAGGCCCCTTCTCTTTTTCAATATCTTCCGACAGGAGCTGCGGAGGGGCGGGGGTGGGCTGGGTTGGGGGTTGGGGCTGGAGTCCAGAGTACAGGGGATGGCTGGGGGTAGGAAGGCTGAGGAACTTCTTGGGGTTGTGGGAACAGACGAAAGCACATCTCCTTTGGCTCTAGATTATGTGTTCAGCGAGCGACCGCAGAGCTTTGCCTGCTTCACACTGAGCTGCAGTTGATATTACTTCAGCAGCAGCCAGAGCTGCAGCACAAAGCCAACCCAGGCATGAAATGGTCACACTAATGCTTATGGCTGATTTAGTGTCTGAGAACATGGCTTTCAGAGGAGATGTTCTTTTTTATTCTCTTGGGTTCAGTCATTTTGCTCTACTTACTATTAACTGACAGGGTATACATAGGTTGATATTAAAAACCTTGAAAATTGAGTTCATTCAGTGTCTCCTTATGTAAGAATTGCTCAGATGTACCTCATTTGCATTGTTAATTAAACATTTTAAAGATTTGTTGTGAAGACATTTAAAGGTGACTTTGAGTTAAACTGGATGCGGGTAAGAATTGATGAGTTGCCAGACCATTTAACCTTTTTCTCCACTGAGGTTTGACATCTTACCTTTCCAAAGCTGGCTGCGTTTACAGGCTGCGTGTCATGCTTTTCGCTGAAGTCAAGGTAATGCATGTAGAGGGCACTTCGGGGGATACACACACCTTCTGCTATCTCATAGTTCTCTTCTAGCCTGTGCATGACAAGTGTACATTTAAGCATGATTAATATGACTGAGAAGATACGACAGAATCACAACAGGCCTCTTATGATCCTGTTAGTTCTGGTAAAAACAGTGAAAATAGAAAATCAGAAGATATTTACGTCAAGAGAATCAATACAATAAAAATAATACATAATTATATGGTGTTGAAGCTTTAAAGTTTAAAGTTTGTTTGCTTAAGAAGGGATTTTACCAAACAGAATAAAAACATAGCAAATTTAAGCATTGAATTCATTTTTAGATAAGATAAATTGTACACAAAAAAGATGAAATAGGAAATAATAATGAATAATGGCACGGTCATAATATTATATAACAGCAGCTTCATGCACATAAAAGCAGAGTCGGGTCCTCATATTCACAACACATAGTTACAATTTTTTTACACATAATAAAGCATCTACACTGACACTAAACCCCGCAGCTACCACCAAACTACAACTGTCACACATGACTTTACATGTGTCATACGCCGCAGACACTGAGCACAATCATGCAGATAACATTGATTACACAGATGTCAACAGCTGCTCCTTGAGAAACATGTGTGTAACAGACAAGTCCAAAATGACAGTAAATTACCTTGTCTCAGTAACAGCTACGTGTTCACAAAAATAAACACTTTTATCTTGTTCTCACAACATTTTATCTCAATATTTCATAATGCTTTTACTGTGATCATGTCTGGATTTGAACCTGTTTTCAGGTCTTGCACATAAAGGGTCAGGTTGGTTTTAGCGTTGCCTAACATAACTGTATATTTGTGTGCACTAAGGTATTTATGTGGGAGAAAAAAACATCCTTGCATTAAATTAAAAACTCACTTCATACTTGACATGTTGCTTATAATTTGTTTGTACTAAAATATTGTCACGTCATTAAAATGAAAACAAAAGACATTCAATGACTTTAAACAGCCATCATTGCAGAAAAATATCTATCAGGCTGACTCAAACAGAAATGTTTACAAATGATGTAATATATTAATGTTTTATTCATGTTACATTTGGGCAAATTTGCCAACTTCCCTCCTCACTCTTTGACTGGTTGTTTTCTCAGAAGTGACAGGTGACAAAATGAAAAACGTTGTTATCTTGAATAAAAATACTTCAAAAGTGTAAGTTTAAAAAACAGTTGGTACATATGGCAAAAAATTGTATGGACATTTGTAGACATTTTAATGTAGAAAAGTAACATAAAACAAGTTTAAAACTCCATTTAGCAATATAATTGAATCAAATTGCTGTCTTTAATGCGGAGGGTTGAAGGTGCTGCTGATCCCAATGAGAAGCAAAACATAATGCTGTATTTTTTGTTGTTGCCAGTGTCTAGAAATTGCCTTTTGCTGAGTCTGCTGGATTTGTATGTAGGGTTACAACCCCATCTGAACAACACGTTGCTCTCTTTTACTTTGTGGTTGAAAATACCTCCTTCTCTTCCTGTGTTGCTCTCTTTTGTGGGGTCCCCCAGGGGTCTATCCTGGGTCCCCTCTTATTTACCACCTGCATGCTGCCCCTAGGGCAAATAATGGAAAGACATAATATTGACCTTCATTGTTAGGCAGATCATATGGATCTGCATCCTTTCTGATGTCAGGCTGTGCTCACTAAAAAAAAAAAAGTTCAATGCCTAAATATTTTAGATGATTAAATAATATCCTGTTGAGGTGATTTATGGTGCTTCAGGTGCTGTATTAATTATTATAGCCATTCTAAACATTACATAATCCATTAGTATATCAGTAATCAATAAAAATGGCCCCAAACAAACATCCTCTGGCCACAAAGAAGAGGTGCAAGACAGTTAAACAATTGTTAATGCAGTGAGAAAACTATACCGCAAAAATTGTGCTCAAAGGCCTGTAATTATTATTGACCATAATGTGGCAGCTGTATTCGAAAATTTGTGTATTTAATGCAGTTTTCCAAATCTTTGAAACAACTCCACTAATAAATTATTGTGGCCCTTGAATCTTTAATAGAGAAAACCATACAATGTTTGGACCAGGTCTCATCTTTGATGATCAGAATAGCAATTGATGTTTAAAGGAGCAACAGAATAATAATGAAGAGGTAAACTCGGAGCCCGGACTTTCAAAGAGGGAAAATACACACTGAATCCTGCCTTCAGTTAATCTGCTGACTTATATTGTGTTTACAAAACATGTCAGTTTATGCTTATTTCCCCTCTTAGTTTCTTCAGTTGTTAACATATTGATTAACTTCAACTCACTGCTTCACTTTTAACAACAATGAACTCTTCCTGTCTATAAGTTTCTGTAACCTTATTTTCAGTCCTGAATCAATGACTTTTTAAATTGGGTTTAATTCTTACAGAACATACCTGGAAACTCTGAGAGCTAGCAAGCAAGAGCTGGTCCTGTTGTTTTATGAGCTATGACCGTATTGTTTTATTTAGCCATGGCCTTTTATTCAGCTATTACCTTGGCCAAAGAGGTTATGTTTTCTGATTGGTTTGTTTGTTTGTCTGCAGATTTACAGAAAAATTGCTGGCCTGATTTTTCATACTATAAATGAATCAGGGTGCAAATAAATTTTTTTTTTTGTGAACACTGTGAGATTTGGCCAGTATCAATGCCATTCATATCAAAATCCAATGGATAGTAGTAAAGTTTAGCAGGAAAAAAAAAACATGAGTAGTTATAGAAATTCAATGACTCCATGTCACAGTCGTCATTAACAGGCACCAGTAAGCCTGTGGAGTGGAGTGGACATGGAGGCAAGTTGCTCAAACTACCCACAGACAGCGACTTTTATGGAGCATTCAGGGACAGCGTTTCACTGGAGTTTCACTACAGTTAAAACCTCCTTAAAAAATCCTTTTTTCTTAAACTAAGGTGTGGCTGTGAAAACACACATATCACACAACTACTTTTACTATAACTCACATCCAAATGACAGTTGTCGGCTATGCACTCCACCAGAGATATAATGATTTATGAGAACAAGCAATAATTTAGAGGTACATAATAAATACACAATTAAGGTGAAGAGGTTTCATCTGGGCAAGGATGACAATAGTTGTAATAGTTTTGAAAATATATCCAGGCATGTTATTGTGCCTGCAGATTTGCAGTGTAATGTTTTCAGTAGAATAGCAGCTATTCACCTTTATTTATAACCACATGCATATTGACCGTTGAACTCAGTGTGGCTATTCTGTAGTGTTGACATGACTTTTGTCATGACTGAACCTTTTTTTTTTCTGGTTCACCAATTTAAACCCTATCATCGATAAAAAAAACCCATCATTGCTGTTTTTTTTTACTTTTAGAGCAACAAGTTGTTGATATTTAAGGAAAACATTAAGTTAAAGTCACTATGATACATTACAGCAGCAATGATGTCTACAATACTTCTCTTTGAAATGACACATTGACCCAAGCCATATTCCTCACACTGGGTTTTCAGCCCCCAACCGTGCAGGTTTAATCAGTATAAATATTAATTTAAGTCAGTGTGTATGTATGTCTGCCTGTTCACAGCCCTGTGACTAATGAAACTCTTTACTTAACAACATTTAAATGTGAGTCATGTGAGGTGATTGTATTTTATACATTCAGAGGATATGAACGATGTGCTACACATCAAAGCTGCTCCTCTTTTAAAGTCAGTCTGTCTTAAAGGACTCCATTGTTAAACAGGAGTGCAGAGTCCAAAACACATTTCCCGCTTAGGAAACATAAAATATAAAACCTTATCTGGTCAAGCAATCACAATTGGTTGCCCAATAAAGATTTGGGAAGAATTATTAAGTAAATTTCTTTTTGTTGTTGTTGCATAAAATAAAGGTTTGGTTAAAGATGTAAAGAGCAAAAAAACATCCATGTTTGTGGTTTGATTGCACATAATGAAAATCTTACCTATCCTTACATAATAAGGCCAGAAAAGAAACCAGCGTGCAGAGAAACTCATTTTCATAATGTCAACTGTGTAAGTCCCAAAACTATTCACATTAATGCATTTTTAATATCTAATTATACTGAAAATTATGAAGGAAATCAGTATTTACGACTGTTGACCAGGACTGATCAGATAAACCAGATATTTTTATCATTAATGTCTCGAGTTGGTGGGGGGAAGCTTTAGTTAAAATAAAAGTTTATTGAAATCCTTTCCCCTTGTTTTATTTTTTTAAAGACTTGCTTTATTGCTTTTTCATCAGTTTACCAATTAGATTCATTAATGTTTGTAT
>JAPZDY010000023.1:10179475-10213819 GCA_029783645.1 Ctenochaetus hawaiiensis
TTAAGAACTTACCATTCCAGAGTGGCAGGTGTCGAATGGGGTTTAGAGGCTCTGTTGTTCTCTTTTTCTTCATCTGTCACATCAACACATTTTGGGTTTTAGGTCAAAATCAGATAAAATATAGCAACACAAATAAATCCAACACAATAATGTGCAAAACATTATCTTTTAAAAGCTGTTTTTCTGTTTAGTTCCATTTAAATGACATTAATTGTACCAAACACTAAACACTAAGAATAAAATTTATATAAGAGGTGGAGTTCAAAGGATTCATCTGTAGTTTTGGTGTAACATGTTGGTGCAGCTTACGTTCATCATTGGACATATTCCCCAGAGACGTGTGACTGGAGTATCGCTTGCTCTCACTCTCGTTGAGGCATCTTTCAATCCAACTCTCTAAAAAATAAATCACATACTGTGACTCTAATATGACAACTGAGGAAAACCGTTTCATGTGATCTTGACAGAAACTAATATGAATTTATAAATTAAAAAATGTGAATGTTTAAAATTTGTCTTTTTGTTGTTATTTGGCTGAAACATCAATTTATAGCAGCTTTTACTATTTTTTCTCTATAAAATCTTGATAAAATGGAATCTGTGATTTTCCTGAGTGAACTCATTTTGTGTTGCAGCTCCCGCAGAATAGAGCCAATGCTGTATTTACATAAACAGTGCAAATCACTGCCTATACAGGACACTTTAAATGTCACTAATGTGACAGGGCGAGCTCACAACAATCGATTGTATGGGCAGCGGCGCAGCCACGGCTCTATTTGAAATGTTTTCACCAGGACGGCAGGAATCCAGCATTGTTCCCAGGAGAGTACGAGCGTACACACTTGCTTAAAAGAGCCTGTGCACATTACTGAAGCAGTCTGGTGGAATAGAGGCCATTGTCCTGTTTTAATTTCAACTTAGAAATAGCTCAACTGCTGTGCTTTCTGTGACCGAGGAGCAGCAAAACACCAAAGCTTTCATGTCAAAACAGCCTGATTAGTGGAGTGGAAATCCATTTTTCATTCTTGCTTTTTTATTCAAGAAAGGTATTTAGTGTTTGACAAATGTAATTAAGAGGGAAACTGTACATGAGTAACTTTTGTCTTGATTTCTTTGGGTGTAACAAAGCTTTTTCTCTCAGAATGGTAAACTACAGGTTCTTTACCAGTCACTTCTGATTAACCGAATGTCCCTAAACTGATCAATTAAATTTTTTTTACAGTAAATCTGAGGAATAAAAAATTATTTCATCTAAAATGTAAAACCTCTTTGTGAACTTTCACTTTACTTTACTTACTACAAAAATAAGTGTTTAAACGGTTACTTTTAAGCTCTTAATGTGTTATATAATATTTTTTGCAGTCTTTCTTGCGTGTTAATTGACAACAATCACCAGAGCAGCTGTTGCTAGGTCAGATTGTTAGCAGGGCGACCTGTGGGTGCAGACCATGAGGGGATTTGATGGAGGTCACAGATATTCAAGATGTTTTAGAAGTTTACAGCTGATGAGGAATCTGCACCTTGATATTTAGCTCGTGCTGATGGAAAAGGTCAGACTGCAGTTTACAGTCTTATCATGGCTGCACAGGAGCAGAAAATAAAAACTACTGGCCTCTAAAAATAAGTTTTTACTCTCTATCCCAGAGAACTAGAATGGTTGCAAGCTTACTCTTTAATGTCTTCATTACTATGTTCATGTTTACCATCAACTTTAACATTAATACCAGGTAATAGTACTCTACATACTAATCAAAACGCCTCTTACACAATTAAAAACATCCTTTGAATTTATATTTTAACTTAGAAAAAACACCAGCATTTTAACTGACGGCCTCCTGACACATTTCACTATTTATAAACAGAATTAGCTTTTTTTTTCTCTAAAAATTAAACTATACAAAAAGCCAAACAAACTCTGGAAATGAAAAAAGTGGATCCACTGAAGTGAAGCTAATACACCACAGAGGCTCAGACCTCAAGCTTCATTTGCCACAGGAACAGATAAGTTGGGGATCTAAATAATTGGATTAAATTTGATCAACAAGTGAAACGGATATTTGCTAATTTATTAACACACATTCAGCTCTGAACTACTCTACACTGCACCGGGATACTACAAGTGTTGTTTTCTTTAGTGTCAATTATTTTAAAATCCTTTAACCAAAGATTTCATTAATTCCATTCATCACATTTTTTGTTTTTGTAAATCAAGCTGTTTCTCAGCAAATCAGGATACATCTCATGACTTGTTCTATTTTTAATTCTCATGATCAGATTTTACATTAATCATCTATGTTTCTGAAACCAAATTAAGAACTCACTTTTGCCTGATTAAGTACAAAATAATGTAATGAGAAATTCTCAGAAAAACTCAAGTTTTCAAGTTGAAAAAAGGCTGTAGTTTTTTTAAGCTGAACTAGAAAGAAAAACAGGAAATAAGTCGAAAAGAGCAGGTGCACAATAATTTGAAGTACACTATAATCTGCACTTGTTTCCATTTTTCAATTTCTATTTGTGATCGTAGGTTTTATTAAACTGATTTAACTGAAAAGACATCCAATAAACACTTGAAATTCAAGGAAAATTTTCCTGTTTTTTGTGATCTTTCTTCAGTCAGCAGACAAGTGTGTCTTACAATAACAGCAGCATTTATCTTAAAGGTGTGTCATCAAAAACTCCTCAAAAAATTAAATAAGGTATTACAAAAAAAGTAAAAATCAGCAGCCGAACACTGAGACATGTCCTCTGGATGACTTCAGAGAAAGTTTGAGACTTCAAGAAGAGCAGCAGCTCTCACAGCTTTTCTGAACAGAAGCTACTTTTCTCAACACAATCCACACAAAGCGAGCAGAGTTTAACAGGACTGACCTGTGGAATCCATATCAGGCTCCTCCAGCAGCCCGCAATGCATCCTCTTCCCATCAACGACACTGGCTCCTCCAAGAAAATGGCTTGGTGCACGTTTCCCCCTCCTCAGCGGCTCTCCCCTTGTCTTGCTCTGTGTTTCCGTGACCACTGCCCGTCACAGGAGATGTTGAGGATCTGAGGTTCGCCCAGAGAGGGGTGGTGTTGGCGGAGGAGAGGGGGGAGGTGGGAATAAGGGAGGAAGGGGGGGTAGAGACTCCAGAAATCCAGCGGGGGGAAAGCCAGACCCGTCAAAATGTTTGCTGATGTTTCATGGGAAAGGGGCTGATTTTATAGGAGCCCTGATGGGGACATGTCATTGATAGGCTTGGAAGGCTGATGAATGGCCCCAAGTCAGATGGGGATGTGGCAAGGCTCACTGGAAGTCTTTTGTGGGGCTGTTTTGAATAAGAAAAGCTCCCTCCCAACGAAAAAAAAGAGGCTTAGATCTACGCAGTCCTAACACTGTGGCCTCCCCGTCTTCCATTATGGCATTTAATACGTTTTTATACACCCCAGAGCTCCATATAAACATACATCCCTACACAACCGCCGCTCCTGCCTTTTCCTCCGATTTTTACTCCTATTTCACATCCAATATGGACACTTGTTGCCACATTTGGTGCTTTTCACACCTCACTCCACCATAAAACCATCTCTGTGACAACTTTTTCACAGAGTCGACACACGGCAGGCTCTGACACACATCTGAACACGCTAAAAAACTGCCCCAGTGTGAATTTTCTGGTGGAGTTGTCAGCCTCTTTTTCGTTGTGGCAACCTTATTTTTGGTGTGCCTCTGAGAAGAGGGAATGGTCACAAAGGGGGGGAAGTAAAAGTGCAAAGCCCGAGGCTGGGAGGGCTCTGATGGAGTGCCTGAGAGCTGGAGAAGGGAAAGCTGTGATTAGAATATGAATGGAACCACAGGAGAGGGGGAGAGGAGAGGGGAAAGAAGAGGGGAGAGGAGAAAGGCGGATTATGGCTGAATTACTCACCACACCATGGACAGCAAAGGAGGACTTTCTCTAAGCAGTGCGCAGGCGTGGGCTGCACTGCTGCTACTCACCGAAACACACTGATCACCCACCACCTGGAAGCACGTGTGGGACAGGGTGGCAGCAACATCACATGGGACGCCGTGCATAGGGTCATACTGAGTTAAAATACGTCTGTGCGTCTTTTCAGACACGTACGGGAAGAAAAAAGCTGCTGGAATTAGTGATTGGTTGGAAGGATTAGCAAAAGAAAAATCATTGTCATAACTGGAAATCATTTAGACTTGTCCACTAACACATTTAGTGTGAGAGAGAAGATTAAACAAGAAATATACTATAACAACCCAGTAATGACACAAGAATCAAAGGCATAAAGGATGGCTGGTGCAAAGCCGTGACCTCAAAGGAGGATCTAATTAATTTCAGTCAAACAAGCAGAAGGTGGAGTCTGCACCTCAGTGGACATCCCTTTTTTTTGTCTCCATCCTGTTATCTGCTTATTAGAGCCTCATAAAATAGGACAGGTGCAGACACCCAAAGAGCCTCTTCCACCCTGCCTATTCGCACACTCTCTGCCCGTACAAACCGATGTGTACTGCTTTTGTTTGGTGAAAAGGCCCCAATTGAGTTGTGTGTGTATGTGCGAGTGGGGGGCATGATTACGACATGTTGGTGGTATTAAGGCTTCGCTTTAAAAAAGGAAAACCATGAAGCAACTTTCTCCTCCCATTGGTATGACTGAGGGTGTGTATTGCTATATATCTTCGCACAACAGTGTTATATTTGGTGTCCAGCTGTCTGAAAATCATATGAGATTTCTATGACAGGGATCCCCAAATATCTACTGGAAAACTTCAATTGTTCAAGTTATAAATGAAAACAAAAAAAACCCCTCCTTTAATTGGTTTTATTAGAAGCCAATAAGCTCCTAATGGACACTTAAATACACAAACATAAAGGAACATTTTACCAGAAAATCAAATTTAATATGAGCTGGTTTGCAATTCATTATTATTGTTTATCAAATATTTTTAAAATCACACATGTATTGTGATGATCCTGAGTTATCACAAGCGAAAAGAAAAACCAACAGAGCTGCAATAATGAGTTAATTGATTGTTTCTTTGAACTAGTTGATGAAATTTTGAGAACATTTTTAAGAAAAAAAACCCCTTTCTCTTCAAGGTTTAAACTTCTTAAATGTGAATATTTAAACTTTTTAAAAATCTTTTATGATAAGAATACTGAATATGATTTACTTTAGGACTGTTAAGTTGCATCAAATAATAAATTTAATAAAATCATTTTGCACTTGTCAAAGCCATTTATCAGTTTTATCTGTCTATTAGCCAATGTACAGAAAATAATTGACAGATAAATTACTAATAAAAATTAAGGTCAGTTTTAAATTTAGGCACTTATTTTTTTCACACATGAAGATTTTGGTGTCATGTGATTGATTACTGGAAAAAACACATTCATTACTTTTTGTATCATGCAAACATTTGCTAAATCTTGATACTTATACATATCAATTAGTTTAAGTATTTTGAAACTGTATTTTGATAAAAATGTCAATCATATTACCAGACCCTTGTTTGACGTTTCACTTCTGCTTAGCTTGATAATTTTCTGACCAACAGACCGCTACAACAAACTGAAACCATGAGTTGATCATTTTAGTGCATTTGTGCCTTGTGAATTTCTTTTGTACTTTTCAGGACCTTTATGAGTGCTTAAATACTAATATTTGATTTTAAATTATTTAATTATTATAATCTGATTATTTACTGAACTTTATTAATATTTTATTTTTTAAGAATATTTTAAAAGTATGTTTTTTCCCTCTGTTAATGACATTATCACTCCTGTATGGATATTAATGCACTGATTCACTGCTCCCTGACACCTTCACTTAAGCTTGAACGCCACTGTTTGCATGTAAGAAGCTTTTAAATTCAGATTTTCATTACATCAATACTGGCTTTCTTTTTGTTTTCTGATGTTTAATTTTATTATCATTTATTTTATTGTTGAATGAAATCCTGTTGTTGCCAGTGGCCAAATGTTAATTTTAGACCTTTTTTCAGCACATGAATGCATCATAAGCGACTCCATTCCTTATTTACGGCCCTTTGCCTTTATATACAGAGTGCATTAAAGAAACAGACAGGAAATGCAAACGAGAGAGAGAGAGAAAGGAAGAAGGGTTGGTAGCTGCATTTAAAACGTCGCCTTACAACAATAAAGTAACTTTGACAAGAGACACCTTTTGGATGACCTTTGACCCAAGAATTTTTTTAAATTTAAAAAAATCTAAAATTTGAAGGATTAGAAAGCTCATGAACTGTAGCACAAACAACAACTGTTTTGTTTATTTGAGAAACAAAAAGGGGTGTGCACTGTTTATAGACTGCAGCCATTTGCTCCTCATGTGTTACTTCATGTTTGATCAAATGCTGGAGTTAATTTTAAGGGCACACTTTTTAAAGTACCTGTTTCAATATTTGTCAATAAACAGGAAATGCTAAATTGGATGTAATCAAACAATACCACACACAACAGCTGAGCTCAAAGTCATCCTTTATTATTATGTACACACAAAGATAATAAGAGTGAAAAATATTAACAAAGATGAGAAACTTCATTGTTTTGTTTGTGAATGGGAACAAAAATAATCAAAACAATCAGTTTATAAAGCTTTGGCCTGTTGCTCTTAGCTCAAATAACTCTTACAAATGAATGTCAGATTATTCACATGTATCTTACTCAAAACCTTTGACTCACACACACTGTGTTTCTGTCTCGGCTCTGGTTACTCGTTGTATCGCTACAGTTTGAGGCGCGGGATGATGTTCATGGACTGCAGCTCCTGGAAGAGCAGCTTGCAGGCGTATGGGATACGCAGGGAGGAAACGTGGCAGGAGGACTTGCAGTAGTGACACCTGGAAGTTTAAAAGAAATAGAATTAGGCTGGAAACAAACCAGAGGATGAATGACTTTTTATGTCCTGGCTCCATCGTTCAGGTGAAAGTGTCTGGCCTGCAGGAGAAACGGATAAACAACTTTAACACAAGTGTTGAACTTACCACCCAGAGTATCCCAACAGGCCGCACTCTCCGCACACGTCCACCTCAAAGGCATCACTGGAGATCATGAGGCGCTCCAGTAGTAACATACTCGCTCCGTAGCCAATCAGACAGTCACGTTCCATCTCTCCCAGACGCAGACCACCGTCTCTGGAGCGACCCTCAGTGGGCTGCCTGATAGCCAGACAGACACAAGAATAAAAGTTAATCACTTGATCTACTCCATGTCTGCAATTTTAAAATTTTAGTTCTATTTCTTGAGCGTAATAAAAATTAAAAAGTGAAAATGTGAGGCATGAAGTAGTTAAGAGGGACTGCAGAAAAACCTTCAGAAACCTTTTCAATTAGCATAAAAACATCACTACAGTAACAGATATACTGACATAAGCAAGAAACACTTGTTTCAAAATTATTTTAATGTATTTACAGTAGAACATGTGATGTTACCTGGTCAGAACAGCTCTGGGGCCTCGGGCTCTGGCGTGCATTTTGTCGAGGACCATATGCTTTAGTTTCTGATAATACACCGGCCCAAAGTAGATGTAAGCCTCCAGGGGTTCCCTAAAAGAAAATGCAACAGTCAGCCACAAACATAAAGCTAATACATTCATAAAGATGCGGTCAACTCTACAATACAAAATATTTTTCTAAGGATATAATTCAGTTAGATAGAAATCACTCATTAATTAAGTAAAAATACCTAACATTTGCTGGTTACATCTTTTATGATGAGGGATGGCAGCTCACTGTTTTATGATTTCAACATGAACAATTGTTGGCTGTTGATCTAATGGTAAAAAAAAAAAAAAGTGCCTTAAAAATGACCTTTTTCACAAACTGAAGTATTCATTTTTTAATTGAAGTTGTGTTACTGTCTTATAATGAAGGTGGAACAGCTGCTGCTAAAGAACACTTGATGCTAAAAACATAATAAGTATGTGCATTCACATGCCTCTGGAAAGCTCAGACAATCTACATTTGACAGCTGGCTGGCCAGACGCTCTGCTTTTAAAAGCTTGCTGTTGAAAAAACCTTAAATAATAAGCATTAAGAAGTCAAGCCAGCTGAGAAGTTGATCTCACTATCTTTCCTTCTGGGGGCAGATTTGAAATAGAAAAGAAAAATTCATACAGATATGAAAGACAACAGCCATGGAGAATTTCTCCAAACAGAACCCATTATTGTGTGAACACTGTGATAAACGTTTTAGTTCTCTCTTTTAATAAGACTCACATAAACAAGTTTTACTGTGAGTTATAAAAGCAGTCACCAGTCAGAGAAAAAGTTTGATTATGTTACAAGTGAAGATTTTCTATTACAAACTAGTTAATAGATCAAAAACTGCTCTTATTACTGTAAAGAAAGAAATAAAACTTCTTAAACTGTCACTGTCAGCCTGTGAGTATAGATGACACGAGCTGTGTTTAATTGGCTAGACGAGGTCTCTTTATTACCCAGTGATTCCTGAAGTGACGTAGTCTTTGCCCTGGTAGTTGTATCCGTAACGGATGAGATCTTCACACACATCCTTCACTTTGCTGCCTCCGAACGCTGTACCGTAGTGAAACCGGCCGTCCAGGACTCCTGCCTTCCCAGCCAGCAACTCAATCAACTTTCCCACCTGCCAGAATCAGAAAAAAAACTCTTAAAACTCCTCTGTTCATACCACAAATCTTTTGTGATTTACACTCTCTCGGCACCAAATGTGGATATTGTGGGTGAGATTAGATTACACGTGTATTCCCTCGGGGTGGGACCAGCAGTCTAAGGATGACTGATTTCAACAATTCCACTGAGGTCACACCCAGAGGACCCCTGACCCCATCACATAAAAGGCAACACCTACACTCATCTCACTCTCAGGCCTTAGAAACATCCTCTGGAGCCAAACATTTCTGAGTGTTTTCCATGACAACCACAGCGGGCAAACATGCTGGCACTGACGACTTCAGCGGTAAAGATCCCTCCAGTTTTTTTTTTACAGTGTAAGGCACAAAAAGCAGGCAGACATGGAGCCAAGTTTCATGTCATTCACATTCTGCGCCATCCTACTGTTCAGATGTACTGTGCATGTTTGATAAAACTTCCCCACACCGCGACAGGCGGCGGCTTCGCTGGCAGCCGTCGCCGCAGCAACAAATATGTGTTTGTGAACAGTAAGATTGCTGCTTAGCGGCCTCAATGGACGTGTGCTCTGGAAGCCAATGATAACCCCGAGAGGAGAGGAGCAGGGATAATGAAGGTTTTGTCTCAGAAGAGCCGACGCAAACTTATGAAGAGCGACGGTCAACACAGAGACGGAGGTGATTCAGATTGAACTTGCAGCCAAAAATCACAAACAACAACTGTCTGTGAGGTTTTACGGGAGGTGTCAAGTTACAGAAATTTTAACAAAACTTTTAAAAGCAAAAAAATAAACAATGAGTGATTCCATCTACTGATGCTGTTTCAATCTGAAATGATCATGTGTCCGATTACAAGTACAAAGCTCTAAATATGTGTGTTCACAACTGACATGACAATATGTTTCCACATGCGCTCTTATGATTAGATTTTACTTCACAGTTTCATGTTCAGATAAACATGCACATTTTCAATGATCTACTGAGTTGCTGTTTTAAACCAGCGGGGCAACAGTAACAGCCAACACAATGAGACAAACAGATTGATTTTTAAAATAAAAAAATATACAACATTAACATTAGCTGAATTTACAAGATGTTCTGGAAAATTGAAGTTTGTCAAAGACAGTGTCAGAGTTTTAAAGTTTCTCTTCACACAATAACTCACAAAAGAATAAAGAAGTCTGAGGAATTTACTATATTTGTAAAATTTGACATTTACTGTCTGTAAAAAATTGAATCTTCCATAAATTTACATCGGCGTTAGTTGAAACTGCGTGTTGACACAGCTGTTAAATGTTGGGATGCAGGAGACACTTTTAGACAGACTTGTCTTGCATGGCTCGACTTCTCTCTGTGATCTGAAATGTAGCCAATAGGCAGGAAACTAACAGACTAATCAATAATTTAAATAACTGTGGCATACAACCCTAATTGCATACTTCACTTTAGGCTCCATTCTGACATTTTATAACCAAAACAATAAAATGCTTTAATGACATAAACACCCAGCAAAATAAACAGTTAAAAAAATGATCACTAGTTTTAGTTCAGTTTCAGTGCAGTCGTGAAGAGTCGTACCGTCATTCTGGAGGGATATCCATGAGGGTTCATGATGATATCTGGACAGATGCCCGTGTCACAGAACGGCATGTCCTCCTGTGGAACGATGAGGCCACAAACACCTGATACACACACAAACAGACACAGCAAAAACACTTATTAAAGTCAACTCACACTCCTGTACATGCAGCAGTATGACTGCACTCTTACAGAAATACAGATGAAGCACACTAAACATTTTTAAGAGCTTTCTCTTCAATTCATATTCAATTACAGGCAAAATTATCAGTCAATCAATGGGAAATTTACAGAAATGTTGACATTTAATAAACCGTTTGGGTAATTTATTGAGGAAAAATGCCTGACTTAGCTTCTTGCATATTCGGCATATTAGGATTAGTTGTTTTCTTACTTGATCATTTTTAGCAATTTAAAGAGGTAAACTAATAAACAGTTTAAAGTAATGAAAATAGTTGCTAATAATAGTAGTAGTAGCTCCTCTTTACTCACTAGCATAAAGAGCAAGTTATGACCAACAATATTAGCAAACTTCTGTTAAAACTCTTTGTTGCGTTTTTTGCTGCATGACATTTCTGTGCTCATGTGAACAGACAGGGTCGTCTTTGGATTCACATGACGTTGGGGACGAGCACCCTGGTAGCCAGGAGTTTAAGTGTGAGTGCAAATGTTTGCGGAGGGGCCGAAGCACTCTTCCCTGGCCAGGGTAAACAGATTGTAGGCCCATTTGCAAATGAAAAAAGAGAGAGAGGAGAGAAGAGAAGGAGAGCAGGAAGTGGAGAAAGGTGCTTAGCTTGACAGGGAGACCGGGATTACACATCCATGACTTTTAGCTCAACTCAGAGGAAGTGGAGGGGATCAACTGGAGAGGAGAAACTGAATCCGTGCACGTGGGGAAAATTCACTATTAGCTGACCAGTCAGCAACACAGCAGACTGTTGATGCCATACAGGATGCAGTAACAGGATGTTGACTGGGAACAAGTGCAGCAATTTACTGGAAAGTCATCCAACAGCAGGAAGAAGGTGAAAAGAAAAGAGAGAAAAGGCAAGTACGGCAGGGCCAGAAGAAAAGGTAAAAGGGGAAAACAAAAAGAAAGAAAAGGCAGTTAAAAAAGGTTTTAAAAGAAGGATGGAAAAGGAAGGAGAGGAGGAAGGAAAGTGGAAAATGGTGGATTTGAACAGAAAGATTCAGAGAGAGAGACACTAGTTCCCATAGCAGACATCCTCGGTGTTGTTTGTTTTGTGTGAAAGTGAATGATAAAAGAGGCATGAAATCAGCAGAGAAAGGCAGGACAACAGCAAGGGTCCAGAGCCCTCCATCACAGCTCATACAGCTCCACGCTGGCGGCTCACACAATGGGCCCCTACTACTGACAACCCCTCCACCTCCCCCCACCTCCCCCCACCTCCACAGCTGTGTATATGTGTGTGTGTGTGTGTGTGTGTGTGTGTGTGACCGGTAAATAATTAACTTATTCTGCTCTGCTGACCAGGACTTATGAGACTAGTCATGAGTAGCTGGGAGATCTGTTGCTGCAGCCAAATTCACTTCTAATAAAATAATAAGGCCTTCATTTAGGATTCAGTTTAAAACAGGTGAAAAACAAGAAAATTTGGGGTTTTTTTAAACACAACAAAAAAAACCCAGTGGAGCAAACAGATTGGGTTTGACATGCATTTCTTCATTTTCAGGAAGCAGTGAACACCTACATTTGACTTCAAAGAGCTCTGATTAAAAACTATCCATCTATCAGCTGCACATCTGGGACTCTGCATCCAGATCTCCTCCAGCTAACCCCCCGGCGACCCCTCTCTCTTCGTCACTATCTGAGACAGAAGACATTGTCCCACCCTGAGATGACCGCCCAGTGGCCACAGCGTTAATGAGGAGAGTAAATTATGCATGGCGCCAGTTAGCTTTTTGATTAAAACATCATACCAGCCCTCTATAGGGGAGGTGCTGCAAAACAATGAAGGTTGTAAACACTTTTTCGCCAGTAGCAGCAGAATACTGCTGGGGTGTAATAAATTTGCATAGTCTGGCACAGGACAAAGAGCCAATTAATTGAAAAGAGCTCTTGAAAGATGAGGACAGGGGGGCAGTGACAGAGCAACAGCCACTGGGACTTGACTCAACAAATGCTCCAGCAGAGAAACGACCAAAGTTTTTTTTTTCCCTTCCAGTCATTTACAATCTTTCATGACAGGTTCAAATTGGAGGCTCTTAGTGAAAGATGAAGGCAGTCCACTGTACTGCGCACATTCGGGTTTGAGCTCATTATGCCGCCCTTTTGGAGGGAAAAGATGGCGTGACAGTGTTGAGGCTGGCACCTTTCTGTCCGTGCCGACTGCTGAATTTGTCTCCAATCTCTGGTCTCCTGGTCTGCCTCAGGAGGATCTTGATGAGGAAAGCATCTTCAGCGTTGGATGAAATCATGACCTTCTCGATGTACGAGTCTGTTGAGCCCTTATAGCTGCAGAAAGAGATCGAGAGAGCAGCCAATGTGATGTGATTTTTTACAGCAGAATTTGTAGGAAAGTCTACACACAGAGGCTGAACAGCAGTGTCCACAGTGAGGTGACGCAGGCTGAGGTCACAGTGAACAGGTGGGGGGATGGGGGTGGGTACAGTGTGGTGGTGGAGCTCTCACCTGATGGGCACATCTCTGTACTGGGGCTGGCCTGGCTGGGTACTGCCCTCCAGTGGTGTCTGGGTGACTGTCGGCATGGACTTGTTCACCAACACCTGCTTGTTCTCCACTCTCTCACCTGTGACATATAAAAGACGCATCACACAAGCTGATCACAGTGTTAGGATGCGATACAACTGTTGTCCTGCCTTGATGTATTCACCAATCTTGTTGCTGTCAGAAACCAAAGCAGCCACAGTCTCAGCTGCATCCCCCTTCATCCCTGCTTTTTGAATATGCTTGGTTGTTTTATTAAAACTCCACTTAGATGTGCAGTTTATTACACATATTTCTTTTGACATCAGAAAACATTTGGCTCCGTCAGCAAAAACCTGCTGCTCTGAAACAATATGCACAATTTGGTCTCTTCAGCATTGCAGACATGTTGAACTAAACAGACTTAAATGTGGGCAAGCACATGCACTGATGCACTGATCAGCCAGGGGCATCTAATGTCCTTCACTGGGTCGTGATAAGTCTGTGTATGTTGGCACAAATGAAGCAAAAATGAAAAAAGAAGGATATTCTGCCATTACTTGTACTAGACTGAGATTTTAAAGACCTTCATAAAAAGACACCTGAGGGTTCTTTCTTTTCCTGGTGGTGAAATACTGATTTTTTAATTGTGATCTGCAGAATTTCTCTACCATTCAACCAACAACAAAACCCTTACACATTTTTAAAAAACCCACTACTTCCCACCTCCTTTCAATTTTAACGTTTCTCTTCTATATGTCTTGAGTTTACTAATACATAAGAAGTAAAGATATCATTTTATGGGCTCTTGAAAACCAGACAAACAGCATAAAACACAAATAATCCAATTCATTATCAGTTAAGAGAAAACCAGTAAAACATTGTGCATCAAATCACCCCTTTAATTAACCAATAAGTTTTTGATGAATCCTGTTGTATTATCAAGATATAACCATTCATGTTTATTGGAGCAGGAGAGGTAAGGAGCAGCAAGGCATGCTGGGTCTCTTCCTGTCTTGTTGTCACTCACCAGGGGAGCAGATGCCGTCAGCATCCAGGATGTTGTGCCTCCAGATGGGCTTTCGTGTTGCAGCATCCAGCATGGGTCCCATCACCTTGTCAAAGGTCTGGTTGGTGTAACGCCGCAGTGTGCACTTGGTGTTTTTGTAAACAAGGCACCTCCCAAATCCTGAAGGGTCACATAAAGGTTAGGCTTTTGTGCATGTCGTAAAAAAAAGAAGGCATTTTCAAGTAAAATCCAAAGAAAACTTTTGCTCATAACACTAAAACTCTGTCAGACTCGCTGTCACCTCTCACCTCGGTCAAGTGAGGCTTTGTTGAGGACTAGAGCGTCCTCAATGTCATAGCCGCTGTAGCTCATCACGGCCACGGTAGCATTCTGACCTGCAGGCAGCTTCTCAAAGTCAATTATCTCTATGGTTTTTGTTTTGACCATTGGTCTCTGAGGATACGCCAGCAGGTACATCAGAGTGTCAATACGGTTCCTCTGGTTGTAGCCAATAGTACCTGGAGAGAGGAGACATGGCAGTTTAATTAATGACTTTTGCAAAATACATAGATTTTACTTTTATAACTCACTCTTTGAAATGGGTCCTGTTAGTGTTTACTGTGTATTGCATCATTATATTCAGTTGTCAGTGCAGATTAAAGGTGTTAAATGAGCCGGGGCTCAGCCATGTTAGCACCATCTCAGAGTGAGCTAAGTGGAGGAACGAGGAGAGTTATGGCATAAAGCCTGGCCTCCCTCGAAGCCTTGACATTTGTCAGATGCTATTACTTCACAATCAGGTTACAAGCACAGAGTCTGTGATAATGGGCCTGAGCCACACAACCAGATTTGCACATGTATAGCCGTCCACACAAAACAGACAAGGCAGAGGATATTGGGCCAAATATAGTTCCAGTCTGTGTTTTTGTAATAATGGAGGAGGGGAGGAAGGGACGGACGGAGGTAAAGTGGTGGGGTGGGGGTGACCGCGCCGCTTACGAATGTTAGCAGGGCTGTTTGGGGAAGTTTTGGTTACCAAGGAGCTGCGGGTGCGCACTCTGTGGTCTTTTGCAGCTGAGCACACTGACCCCCTGAGCACAGCCAGAGCAGACACAATGAATTGCTAATGACACTCTGGGTGACTGGCAGGGAAAGGGCCTCCGCACACACACAGCACAATAGAGAACCTACGCAAGCGCCCCATGTTTGATGTCCATGCGCATACACACACTGACACACACATAAGAAAAACACTCAATCACACATACAAATGTATTCTGACAAGAAATGGAGCAGGAGCAGAGTTTTTTTTTGGGGGGGGGATGGACCAGCAGGCTGCTTGTATCTATAATGTTTGTTATTCTAATGTCCTTTTGTATGATTTTAACTTGTGCAAATAAAACTGTAAACTCTGAACCAGCAGATTTAGGCTGGCTTAAGAAGAGCATTGATGCAAGGTTGAACTACTGTTGGTATCTGTGTTTGTGTGTATTCATGCACAGAGGTAAACACTGCAGCTGTGGGGAGGATGTTTGATGAAGGATTTGAGATCCTCACAGTTTAACGACCTGACTGAAGCTACCTGCTCTGCTGAGTCTTACCCATGGCCTGCTTGCCCATAGCGCACTGGTATGTGTTCCTGGGAGACTGGTTGTGGTGGGGGTAGGGAATGAGACCAGCACACACACCGAGCAGCGTGAAGGGCTCGATCTCCAAGTGTGTTGTGTCTCTTTAGAAAAAAAAAAAAAGGAACAAACAAAACAGGCAATGACACCAGGGTTTTTTGATGACATAAACGGATCAGAAAAACCTTTTTCCATTTCCTAATTATGTCAGATGATCCACGTGCCACTCACTTGTAAATCATATGTTCATAAAGGGCGATCTGACAGTCGTTCTCCTCATTGACATCCAGGTACTCCACCAAACCCTCATGCAGAAAATCTTCAAAGTTTCTGAAAGTGTGTTTTAAAAATGATAAAAAGAGAAATTACTTGCAAACAAACATGCTGATCTTCCAAAGAGCAGTTCTTGTGAGTCCAGCCTCACCTGTAGCCCTGTGACAGATCTTCAATGTGTTTGTTTTTCACCATTGGCTGTCCTTTCTTCACTATGATGTACGGCCTGAAAAAGAACAACACAGAACAAACAGATCTCTGAGTCACTTTTCACACAGTCTTTGCCCAGTCTTTGCATTGAAACAAGAACAATTCTTGGAAAATTGTTATTCAAATTCAAAGTGACAACATTTTTGTGTATTCCAGTGTAACTCTGGATAACAACATACACCCCTGAGTGCAACCTACAACATGGAGAGAGAACTTCACTGAGAGGTTTGTACAAGACAACACCATCATTGGTCAGATTTCTGACAACCATGAGAGTTTGTATCAGGAGGGAATCAATAGTTTTGCAGAGTGGTGCACAGAGAACAACCTGCTGCTTAACATCAGCAAAACCATTGAGCTGTTTGTTGATTTTAGAGAAAAGAAGACCAATAAACACATAACTGTCTACATTAATGGAGCTGAGGTGGAGAAAGTGAACAGTTTTAGGCTCCTACAAATCATGATATTATAATTAAACGTATATTGAATCTTATAGCATGTATCTCATTGCATTTATAATTAATGTGTAATGCAAGAAGTTCAGGTCCCAAGTTCTCCACCTGCAGAGACGACCTCCATCAGAAGAGATGTAGACGCAGCGGTCTGTCAGGTTGGTGGAGATGGACACAAACTCATTGATAAAACCTGCCCTGCGCATCAGTCTGAAGGTGTTGACCAGCTTATGATGATCCCGAATCACACCGAGGATGTTACCTGTTGACATATTACAGACAAATGGACAGAGATAAAGACAATGCACATTTCTGACACTATATTTACCGTGAAAACACTTAAGTGTGTTGCCTGACATCAACATTAAATGTATACAGCTATCAGTCTTATACTAAGGTACATTTTCTCCCACAAGTGAGTTGTCCTTTAGAGAAGTTACTTAGTTTAAAATGATAGGGTTTGGACTGAAGAGGACCTTTTTTGGAAAAACTTTGCTTTCTCATCAGGATTGAGATGAGAAGATGAAAATGTTCAGCCACAGATTCTGTAGTTAACAAACTCGTCACTGATCTCCAGTAATTATTATGTCAATAATCTGTTGTTCAATTCTTCGCATTATGCTTGTTTCCTAAGTTTTTGTCTCCTAGTTGTTTTTCCAATCCAGTTTGTGTTTGAAGTAGGGCTGCAATGAATGAGAATATTAATAATCCATAGTTACTAAAAATTGCCAGGAAACAATAAAAAAAAATCCCCATCAGAGCCCAATGTGATGTTTTCCCAACAGTCTTGTCCAAAGAACAGTCAGTAGTGCACATATCATATTTACCACCATGTTATACAAAGAAAAATAACCAGTTTTGACATTTCAGAAGCTGGAACACAAATGTTTGCCTTTTATAAAATAAGAAAAGATTGATTCACAATCAAAAATAGCAGTTGATCATTTTTCTGTCAGTTGACTGTTTCTGCTCGAAATGGATCAAAAAGTAGCAGCAGATAATCAAAATTCCTGTAGGAACTACAAACTGAGCATATTCTTATTTTTTGGCGAAATTGTGACTTGAAAACTCTCACATGCACAGAAGTTAAAAGGAAAGAGAAAGAGGAACAGCATGTGTATACAGTGGTGTGTCTGCAGGGGTTTGTTCATATCAAGTCTGACAGACAAATGAGTGGAGAACAGAGGAGACACTGTGCTCTGCCTCTGTGTGAGGGCATATTCCCAGTGAACACACTCTGAAGGGCTTTGACACCTGCTGCTACCAACTAATTAAATGGTATGGCAGCTAATATAATTTGACAGTTATCAGTGGCAAGACAAACAAATACAGTAATTAAGGGGCCAAGTTCTGACTCAAGAATAATACCTACTGCTGCCATGAAATTAATGACTTATCAGCCTCGCTGCAAAATACAAAATTGCCTTCTGTAAACTAAACAGAATATTTTCCCTTCATGTTCATAAGCAATGCATTCAAAACAGAGAGGATTAGACTTCCTTTTCAAGTGATCTAAAGGAACAGCATCCACTGTTAATTCTCTCTGTGTTTTTTAATTATTTATTTATTTATTTATTTTTTATTTAGCTTGACTGGTTTGGAGGAGTCTTACCATTGAGAAAGACGAGGAAGACGCTCGGGTAGGAGAGCTCCTCTCCACACAGCAGGTTGACGTCTTCTACGCCCAGGTTGAAAGCCAGTTTGATGATGGGACCGTCCTCCATGTCGGTGGTGATGTGGGTCATCAAAGCCAAGTTCTTCACCAAACCACAAGCCTATGAACCAAAACAAGGATACAAACCAGTAGTAGATATTATTAAAGGTAGTTTCTATGCATCTACATATGATGCAGAAATGCTGTACCACTTTGTAAAAATCCATCAGGTCAACCCACAACTGTATGTAAAGAACATGTGAGGACATTTTTAAACAGCCGTCCTCCACCAACAGTTTCAACATGCAGCTGTTTGAGCTCTGTATGAGTCAACTTGCCAGAAACTTCCTGCTCAATGGAAGCTCATAGTTTTTTAACTTCACAGGTAGCTTAAGATAGTATAGTATACAGGTAGTATAAAACAGACATGAACTCTTTTTAACTATGAAGATTCAATGGATTTTATTAAAGTCCAACAAAATGTTTTTGTTTTTTTTTTTTAAATTAAAGCAGTATGTTTGCTTAAAGGCTCAATCTCTTATTCTCCCCCTTCCTTTCTCTCTTTCTGGGTTTAAAGTCTAAAGTCAAAGAGACTTTAGACTCAAAAAGCCCTTTCTTTGCAAACATAAACACTGTTCTAATTTTATGTAATTGTAGTCTTTACACAGTAAATGAATGTGTTGTTGATTAGCAAAATATTGTGTGACCTGTACTGTTAAATTTAAATGCACGTTCAATCTTTTTACTGACGCATTTATATTTTAGAAGGTGCAAAAAAAAGCTCAAGATGGTAAAACTTGTTAGTCAATAGAGAGCAGAAAGTTTCTAGATCGTAGGTAACGAAAAACTACATTGCTTTAACACATGAATTGACACGAATTACTAAGTAATAATACCAATAATAAGTAATAATGTCATTTTAATAGTAATAATAATAATCTAGAGACAAGTAGACCATGTTTGTCCTCAGGTGTCATAAGGAAGATGTGACCTTAAGGTTTGTGACTGTTATTTTGAAGTATGAACTAACCCTGTAAATTGAACTAAATCACCTATCAAACCAGCTCCAAATGTGAACTGAAGGCCCTTCTTGAACCATTTGGAGTCAAATTCTGGTCTTGGTCTAAAATTTAGCGCTGAACTGTTTTCCCAAACAGTCAAAACCACTATAAGTATTACTTGCATTGATCAGTAGTCTAAACACACTGTAAAGGTGTGGCTGCTGCGGCCAACTCACCTCTCCTTCAGGTGTGTCAGACGGACACAGCATGCCCCACTGTGACGGCTGCAGGGAGCGCGGCCCGCTGACTTTCCTGGTCTTCTCAAACTGGGAGGAGATCCTGGTCATCATGCCAAGAGCCGAAATATAGGAGAGACGAGACAGCACCTGGGTGACACCCTGCCGGTCCATCTTGAATCTCTTCAGAGACCAGTTTCCCTGTGAACACAAATTATCCTGCTCTTTATCACCCTTCATAAACAAAAAGCATAAATGAACAAAAAGCTTGTTATAATTGTATTAATGAGGCTTGAAACAAGTCTGCTGGTGCTTTTAAAGCCTTTTAATGGGGGAGTGGGCATGACTTAAACTGTAACTGACTTAGAGTCCTCTGCCTGCTAGCATCATACTGCTGTAGCTACACAGTGTTGAGAAAGTTAAACCAGCAGTCAGATAAGCTGTGATATGTAGAGGTGTTTGGTCTCGGCTCAGATGAATCCTCTTTAAATTCTCACATTTGCTCTGTTTTTTCCTAAGTTCTGGGAGATTATGCTGTTTTAATGAAGATCACTTCAGTCTGATTGTGCAGTGAAAAGTCATATACATAAATGCACAAATAAACACATAATTAACCATCAAAAAGAAAAAATGTATAATCGAAATAGTTCCTACATTTCAGTATTTTTTTCTGACTTCACAAAAAACGTTATTTTACTTCTACTTTAGCACTAAAGTTAGTAACAACTTTCTGCTTTATCAAAAGTAGCTAGTAAGATACATTTCGATTACAACTGAAATACATAATAAAAATTATTTGGTTTAATAAAAATTATCAACAGTGTTTCGCTTTTTGGGAAAGCTAAATTCAAGGTACACTGAGAAGACGGATACAACCAAATGTTTCAACAATAATTAAACACATTTGAGTTTGGGTTTGACCTTTTATCACACTATTCATTAAATATATATGACTTTTCGTAAAATCAGAAGACCTTGAAAAACACATTTAAGTACTAGTGTAGGCTCCTAACACTAGCTAAAGGAAGATGCTGACAGATGTGTGCATTGCCTCCAGATTCTGCAGCAGGCCAGATGTTTGTAGGCTTACAGATAAACAGATTTGAACAAGGTTTCTCTAGGGGAGATATTCATTCTTCCCATTTAATTGTTTTCTTTATTTATGGTCTGTATACACTCACTGTGGATATGGCATTGACCATGCCGTTGGTGATTTGATCCTGTCGCATGTGCTTCACCACATCAAACTGGGCTGCTCTCTGCTTGGGGATGATCTGGTCAGCAATTTTCTTCAGTTCAGAGTTAAACTTCTTAAACAGATCTTCAAATAGCAGAGACAGGAGCTAGACGGAGAGAGAGCATCGTCAGCAAGACTTGTTATTGATATGATTTACTTGTCAACTACTCCAAACTAGAGATGAGGACTTGGACTTGGACTCAAGATTCGGTGCTCATGAACAATATTTAGGCCATATTTTTATTTTGTTGGCACACTAACATAGGGGAAATGTCTCATAAGCTGAATGTCATTCCCATTCTGATTAACGTGTACCTTTGTGCATCTGGTGTGCACAGCTGCAGATCAGCTATTTAATACCATTTTTTTACTTGCTTTGTAGCTAAGGGAGGTGAACTTGGTTAGACTGGCATTTGCTGAATATTTTAAAAGAACCTAATTAAAATAAAAAAAGGTTCATGTGTTTGATATGCTGATCTGTCCAGTTAGTCAGATGCTGTTTGTATTCTTTACAAAACAATTTAACAATTCAGATATCATAAAAACTCTTAATTGTATGTGTTTTTAATGTTCAGGTCTCGGAGATACACTGAAAAAGTTTGGGAACACGTGCTTCAGATCGAGCTATGCATTTATTGACATCTGGACCATGAGAGACTTGAAACTTGACTTGGACTCACACAAAGACTTGTAAACATCTCTCTAACAAAAAGATAAAGCTGTCATTGTCTTTACACAATTTGACCCTAGAATGTTTCAACACCCACATCAGTTCCAGGTTTAATCAGCGCTGAGGTGCGTTTATAGTGCGATTTAAAAGTAGGTGTGCCAGAAAACTGATAAGCCTGATCTGGCCTCAGTCCCAGGTTTCTGTCCTCCTTCGTCAAGGCTTGGATGCTAGGATAGGATGCATTCTATCTCAACCCCCCCTCCCCACCCCACAGCCCCTCACCCTGCGCATTAGCATACATCAAAACAAACAGTCAGTGCTGCTCAAAATTAATAAAGAAATTAAGCTTCCGTTGCGCAGCCAGGCCAATTAGTTGAATGTCAGGGAACCATAATTGGAGAGTGAGGAGATTGCTGGCGTTGTTAGTATGTAAGCCCCCTATTGAAAGAGGGCTCTGTGCCCCCACCTCCTCCCATCTCCTGCTCCTTATACAGAGCAGGTTGGGGGGGAAATTAAAGGCCTTAAGACAGCAGTAATTACATTATCAGAGCCGAGCTTGCGGATTAGCTCAATCGCTCCAGTCAAGGCAGCAATTCTATTGTCACGGTGCTGAAAAATCCCCATGCTTCCACAGCCTCTGGATTTTGGTGCCACCGCATATCTCTCTCCTGACAAAGCCAAGCTGAAATACGTGGGAGAGGAGGGGGGGCAAAAAGAAAACAGAGAAAAACAAAGCTGAGGGAAAATAATGAGAGCCTTATTAAAGGAGGCAGCAGGAACAAAGATGCAGGTGAGAGATCAGGGCTGGAGCAGCCGCTGTCCTCTGGTCCGGTGCTGTGATCCATTCCCACTGAAGCATGTGAGCTTTATTAGTTCTTTTCCACGCATATGGTGTTAATAAGCATAAAGCCTTGTTTTCTAATGGCTCTGTGGGTAGAGAAAAGGTAGTAAACACCTTTCAGCTGGAAGAAAGGAGGGAAATGAATAAACACCCGGTTCAACAGGGTGCCTTTTACTGTCAGAACTGAACTCTGGCTCATTTACAATTTCCTGTTGCTCAGATCATAAATCAACAAACAAACTGAACTTAACTGACCTTTATGCTTTTGTCATCTAATGACTGAATGGTGGATTAAATATGGCAACATAAAAGTAATAAATGAAACCACATGGAGGTCAAATTCTCACCTGTCCAGCCAACTCAAGACGTTTGTTGCCATAGTAATCTCTGTCATCCACCTTGTTGTCCCCTTGTGCCAGGATCACCCTCCGCACCATCACAGCCAGGTAAATACACTTAGCCCGAAAGTTAAACTCCTTGACCTACAGACAAAATAAAAAATGACTGTACTTTGTGGAATGTATCAAGTAAGACAAGTAGATTCTGGCCTTTCTGTCAACTCACAGGAACATGTGTGAGGATAAGGGATGCCAAAAGTTCCCTGGCCTCCTCCATCTTGGTCTTCTTGGGGCCGCCCCACATGCGCTGTCTCCGAACTTTATTTCCAAGGTACCTCAGAGCCTGAAACACACAGACACAGCAGAGGTAAAAAAGAGAGGTCGATGGAAGAAGCGTTTTACACAAACTGTACCAAAATCAGTCACTGCACTACTCTGAGGAATATAAACCTGTGTGTGATCATCCTTACCACCAATTCATTTTTATCTAACAGAATACTCTAATCAACTGAAACAGTGTTAAACTTTATATATCATAGTCTCAAGTTAGATTCAGTTCAGGAAATTTGAATCAAAGACAGAGCAAACAAACATGTCTATTACTGTAACCACTGATTCCAAATTCCTGTTCTGTTATTAAGGTGTTTTGGGTGTTTTGACACCAGACAGCAGAAAAATGACAGAGACTGAGAAGACAGTAGGGAGGGAGAACATGCAACAAAAGTCCCAGGTTGAAGTCAGAAGGGGAATACTGGGATTATGTGGTCACAGTCGTCAACCCCACAACCCACAACATATCATGGTTTCCACTACTCAATGTTATGCACAGCCATCATGTGATACTCAACGCGTATCAAGCAAAAAGTTAACTTAGTGATATTTTAATATTTAAATGCATTTATTATGTTTGATATCAATAAACATATTGAAATTATCCATATGTGTACTGTTTTCTAAAGTAGAACAGACAATGTATGTATCTGGTTGCAGGAGGTCAAGTGAAACACAGAGGGCATCACCCAGATGCACACAAACGCACACGCGCGCACACGCACACACGCACACACACACACACACCTGACTTAGTGTGCCTGTTGAGCCCCCTACTGATCTACAGAAAGGTCAAAGGTTAATGAGGCTGAAGACTTTTGGCAAGACCACCCACCCTGTCCACCACGATGCATAAAATATATTTAAAGTAAATATGCATGAATATAGTGTGGACAATAGTGTAGAAAAACGAGTTATCATCTAGTTCAGATAAAATAAAAAAATGTAATGATTTGATGAAATCCTGTTTGTTGATTTCATCTAGATTTAGATCTAGATATACACTTTTACACATATTTCATCATGTCTAAGTGTATATCACACTAGAAAAAAAAGACGACTGTCAAATTTAGTTCAGGCAAGATTACTCATCATAATCTGATAACAGGGTTTTTTAAGCCTTATCTGCCTTTAATTATATAGATTTAGGCGTCATTGTGCACAATACAATGACCCAATGAATACCATGAAAAGGCATCATGGAGGCTGGCAGACAGAGGAACATGAGAGCGACGGCGGCCGGTTGCTAGGAAGCAAATATGGCCTCATCAATGCATCAGTAGTTCCTCTAACAACACAATCTTTATGAAAAACAAATTGGCCGATTGCATTCATCTGTAGATGTCAAAGAAAACATGTGGGCCTCCTGAATAACCCATGAAAAGCATTACTTAACTGGCTGGTAAGACAAAACCTTCGTCATCTGATCGCAGAGACACAAAGAAAAGAGCTTCTGTCAGCAGGCAGGAGCCGCTTGTTTCTGTGTCTGAACAACAGCATCCTGCTCCTCACACACACAATTAATATAAGGGCTGCTGATAATTCAATCCCATTGTTTACTTATTTCTAGCTGCTTTATACTGTAATGATACATTTCTGTTGTCTAAATGATTTCAAATAAGCTGTAATTTAAAATGATCAAGACTTTGTTTTACACAAACACTTAAATATCTGAAGAGTTTTTCTCTCAAGTAACACATAACACAGAAACACTTGAAGCTTTGCTCATCACTTTGAGCATTTATGATTTGATTTTGCACTAATTCGGCAACTCAATGATGCAAACATACTTAGAAATTATTATTAATATGTCACCACTGTTTTAAAAAAATTGCTTATTCACTTTCTCGATGAGAGTTATAAAACAAGATACTGATGTCATGTGTCTACACTAAATAGGACGGCAGCTAGCTTAGCTTAGCATAGACAGTGGAAACGGTGAAACAGCTAGCTTGGCTCTGTCCAAACTGGATAACAAAATCTGCCCGCCAACATTTTAATGCTCAAAACTTAACTAATTGCATCTTGTTTATTCAATCTCTATAAAACCAACATGAAAAAAAATGTTTTGGGTTTAAAGAGATCACGTAACTTCATCAGGTTACCAAGAATCCAACAAAGACTCTGATTGTGAGTTTAAGGAGCTGCTAGGTGTTTTTTTTTTTTTTTTAACTGTTAGAGCCAAGTTACCTTTTCCCCATGTCCAGTATTTATGCTAAGCTAAGCTAACCATACAGGTATTAATCTTATCACTTAGAAAAAAGAAAATGAGAGTATTATACAAAATTTATTAAATATATTTTTAGGTTTGCTCTGTGAATTGACAGGGCAAATTACCTGGACATGGTCAATCTGATTTGTTGTACTGACACAGGGATGAGTGCAACCTTACTTCCCCTCCACACAGTCCTTCATGATTTTTTATTCCTGAACGTTGAACCTGTTTTTGTTTTTTTTTGCTCTTCTGACTACAGTCTACTTTGCATTTTTTTATTATTTATTATGATTACCAGGTTTACTGTCATCCCTGAAGCACACTATAAAAAAAAGCGTGAGCAGCCAAAGCCTGTATGTTGTTACAGTGATTTTATCATTTTCTATATTGTCTTTGTAAATCCAGTTGAAAAGAGAATTAAAGCCCCCTCCTGAGGTGAAGTCAATTCTCTATGACTAATTACCATTTTGTAACAATGATTTCAGTCATATAACCCAGATGCTGCACACATGGACCACTCAGGTACCTGAGTCTGTGTAAAGATCTGAGCCTTTTGACACTCCTCCAGGCTCGGGGCGAAGCTGGCCATGACGTGCTCCTCTGTACCGATCATCTGCACGATTTCCTGATCACTCTCAACGCCCATACCCTATGTGAATGACAATCAAAGAGCATTCGATGAGAACATGTGGACTAAACTAAATTAAAGAAGAATTTAAATATATCATTTATGTGTCTACGTAAAGACCACATAGGAGGGGCGAGATGACATTTTTCAACTACTAACTAGAACAAGAGATGAGCCAAGAGGCGTAAGGAGAAGAAGTGTGTATACAGGGAGGGAGAGGTGAACTGGGAGTCATAAGGTTGTCTGACATTTGCTTATGGAAATGTGAAGCTGTGGGAACTGATCCGTCTGTCCCACACTGGATCTGAGGTTGTTTCTGCAGCCGCTGCCAAACACGGGGAGAGACATAGAAGAAGACACCCAGGATATACACACAAGTGCACAGCAAACAGAACCAGCCCGCAAACACTGTCCTGTGGATAATAACTTCAGCTCCAAACACTCAACGCTCACAAGTTGACATGTTTGGAGAGAGTCGTCCTCCGAGGGAAAAGAAGTTAATGATGCCAGCTGGCTAACTGACATTTTCATCGAGAGCAAAGAGCAACACATGAAAATGAATCTGGTGAAGAATTATTTAAAATACTGACATCTGACGAGACTCTAACCTGCAACAAATCCTTTAATTAAATAAATTTAGTATTTGTTGTGTGAAATCATCTGGAACAGATGACTCTAGGGAACAGTATAAAATAGAGTGAAGCATAAAAAGCTCAATTCTATTAGATAAATTTACTTTGGAAACAAAAAGAAGATTTTACTTGAGCCTCTGGGCAACAACAAAAAACCACAGCTCCATCTTTACTGTCTACGTGTCTTATAGCACCCCCTACTGGATGCTAGTATCATTTAGCCATGTCAGTGCTCATCATCATCAACATCATCTTTACCTTGAAAATGATGGCTATTGGTGCGTCCTCTGAAAGTGTGTTGTGTCTCAGGTAGAATCTGCCCTGTTTGACAATCATATTAGTTCTGCTTTTCTTCTCATGAGTGGAGCTGCAATTGAACACAAGATAACAAAAGAAGATTAAAAAAAGATGTTGAACCTAAGAAAGTGAACAGCTTCACAGAAATATCAGAACAGGAAACTTATGAGAACAAAGGTGAAATGTAAATCTATCTATTTCGTTGGTGTTGACCTAAAGTAGCACCGTGAAGTAAACATAGTGCTACAACATAAGTTATTTAACCCCAAGAGCACCAAACTAACTGAACTTGTTTTGACATAAAGGCTGTGGTACACAAGCATCAAGCATTCTGTCAAGTGTGTTTCAACACTCAAAGAAAATTTTCTTTCAAAACTGTGCTTTATATTTATTTCATATTGACTGAATAAGAATCAGACCTTTTTTTTTTTTTACTTAAAGGCATTTCACTCAAGGAATCTACCCTGGTATTTCGGCGCATAACAACAAATATAGCGGGAGAAAAAAAGGAACAAGCAGCCCAAGTTAAGAAACGTAAAGAGAAAATGGAATATTTTTAGGTGAAAAAAATCATTAAAAAAATGCTCCCAAATTACACCGAATTACACTGAATGAACGGAGGAAAACTGTGCTGTTATCATTTCTGGTCATGTCTTTCTTTCCTTTCATTATCCTCTCTCTGTGTCAGAGTTTCACCATAAGCGTGAGTACAAAACTGTCACTGCACTGTATTCATTGTTAGAGGAGAAGTTACAGTACCTTGTAACCGAAGCTCCCACTGCACCCTTCCTGTCCTGCTCCACAATGATTCGATTCTTGGACAGCTGCTCTTGGATCAGAATTACTTTCTCCTGACCTTTTACTATGAAATAACCCCCTGTAGAGAAATACAATGGTGCATTGAAACCACTATGACAAAAATCAATTTCTAATAATCAGAATGTAATCATGTTCTCATTCTGTCATAATTTGTGTACCTGGATCAAGAGGACATTCGTTGAGTTTTGAAAACTCCATGGGTGTCTTTCCAGTAAGAACACAGTTTGAGCTCCGCAGCATGATTGGCATCCTGAGAACAAGAGCGTATCAATAAGATTTACTAATATTTGACCATATTTGAGCATTTTAGAGGAGTTATAATAAATAAAAGAAGAGCAGCATTTACTGGTAGAAATGGCTGCAAATGTTAGACCCATGTAGCTTAAATGTTTGTTTGGCTTGTGACTACAAAGGTCAGACATGAGGTCCACTTAATGTGACACTTTGGGACACAAAAAGACAAAGTATGATACCTCCCGATGGGCAGTGCATTGCGGATGATTCTTTGACTGCCTCGAGTGTACTCTATGTCCACTGTGATGGGTGCTGAGTAAGTCATGTCCCTGAGACGGCACTGTGGAGACCAGACAGGAAAAACTGGATGAGCTGATCCAAACATGACATGATATCTGACATGAATGTTTCCATAGGTTATGACATTTTACACTTTAAATTATCAATTCATCAATGTTTAATTCTGAGTAACTAATCATTCATATATAGTGAAAAATGTGACATGCTTTCTGGAGCCAAAAGTGTTCCCCAAAAAAGAGCTCAACTATAATTTAACAAAGGTTGCTGCCACTGATGGTTCATAATATAAATTGGAAAAAAGTTGTTCAGTAAACTCACCTCATGTGGAGATACTGGTCTAGTTACATTGAAGCTTTCTTCCACATCAGGCATGCCAACGTATATATTAAGGTATCTGGAAGGAGAACATTTACAGTTTTGGAAGTAAAAAATTTAATCTAGGTGCTGCCATGTGACTCAACAGTGCTACATTACCACTGATTAATACAGATGATTACAATATGACTTACTTGAGGTACCACATTGGATCAGCATCACTCGTGATCTTCTCATTTGCTTTCATTATTTTCTTTATCTGGAAATGAAGATATTCATGTTTACATCTAAACAAAGCTGAAACAGCTGTAATATGCACTTATTTGTTGATGTTTGTGTTGTACCTCAACGTTGATGAAATAGTTAAATGAGTCGATGTGCTGCTTCACCAGTCCTTTCACCTTAAACACAGATTGCCCAACAGGTCAAAAAATTACAGGGAAATTATGAGTTATGTGAAACTTTTTACTTTTTTTTGCATATTGTTTGTCTTTCGTCCATCACTTTGTACATACCTTTGCATGTAATATTAGTAAGTGCATAAATAAAGTATATGTGGCAGCAGTAGGCGAGGCTGCAAATTCGTGAGCAGGATGGTTTCAAGGCAACAGCAGTTTTTGGTTTCTAGATATTTCAAACACTTCATTCACTATATTTAAGAGAAATAGATGGTCCCTTTTTATCAATGCACTATTAGTGAGTTGAATGTTAGTTGAGATGTATGCATATATGAAAACAATTCACAAAAAATAACTAACATATACTGTCATAGATGATGAATACACAGGGCAAAATACAGTAAAATGTGAAAGATATACAGCAGGTGGGTGAGGGTGTGTTCTGTTAAAGTTACCTTCAGGAAGGCTGGTAACAGTTTCCATTTTTCCTGTCAAAACAATAAAAAGCATATTTTAAAGACTCTTACTTAAGAGCAGTGACAGCAATTTGTTTGACGCAGTTTTCATATTTAACTGTTGTTAAATGAGGGCAATGATTAAACAACTGACTTCAAGCTGCAACGTCACATTTCCTCGGTCGAAAATGAATAATTCTGACTCCTCTTAGCATTCAAAGGGCAAAAACTTACACACTGTCAGTGCTATAAGTTAGTACATCCTTCCACGCTGTAGCTAAAGCTGTTTATGTTTCTCAGTGCTGCTAGCCATCGTGTAGCCAACGCGCGCGTGGTCTTAAACTTTGGTCTTTTTCAAATTAAAAACTCACCGCTACAGTGTTGACAGGAGCCGCGAGCTCCTGCGGAGTCATGTCTCCAAAATCTCCTCCAAGCAACTCCATGATTATTTTCAGTATTCAGCAATAAATTCAAAAATTTCTCCTCATACTGTTAGTGTTGTTGTACGGCGTCGGAAGTCGCTCCGACATGTGTCCCTCTCTTGTGTTCCTCTGTAAAAGGTCCGTAGAGGCGGAACCAAAAAAATGGTCCGCTTTTACAGTAACTTTATTTTTCTTAAAAAAAAAATGTTTACATTTTTGCAGTGATCGGGCATAAAATATAGACGCATGTATAAGCATATCGCACAAATAGGTGTATAACTGATCAAAACATCGGCAAAGGTATTGTGACAGGAAGAAATGTTACTTTACATTTCTATTTCAGTATTGTGTTTATCGTTTGTTTGACAGCTGCCATTCCTTGAACAGTTAATCTAGTTGCAAAATCGAAAATGATAAAATAAAAATAAATTTAATTACTTGAAAGTACATTTAATAAATACGCTTTTTTAATTCAAAACCCACTCCTTTCTACATCTAATACTACCTACTACATACTAGACTAGATTTAATAGATTTTTTGATTTGTCCAGATTTCAAAACATTTGCTGCTATAAATTTTTGCCATTGCCCCAGTTAAACAGAGGTTTCAGCCAGATAAAAATCCCTGGAAGATACTAGTAAATAGATAGGCATGTATTTTGTTTGGCCTCACACTTCATTATGTTATTAATTATATTTGTACAGCTTTAAAGGTAAAATGTTTGATTAGAGGCCAGCATTTACAGATCTGAATGACTTGCAGCTCATTTTGCAAGTTGTTACTTGACTTAACTTTCTTGAGAAGTTGTTCTTTAAATAATCCATAGACATTGTTGTAAAAAGTTTTAATTTTAACTACTTATAATATCTTCTACCATGAGTGCTTACAAACCAATCAGTATTTCAGTACATTAGAATTGTTTTTGCAACTTTTACTGAGGTAAAGGATTGAAATATTTTCCACATACAGTACAGCTTCATTCATTGTACCACTCCAAAGAAGTGATTTACATGTTTACAAAGGTTAAATGAAAGTCAATTTAAAAAGTCAAATTAACATATCACATACTTGATCTTAAAAGTATTAGCTACTTCTATTAAAAGTCATCAAGTTTCCAAAATAGTTAGATACAAATTGCAGACATGTTGACATCTATGATCTTCATTACACTGAGTAGGTGTGTGCTGTTTTACAATTTTATCCTCAGACTTTTTTAGCATGAACATCAATATGGAAGTATGTAAGAATTAGTTTGTATCAGAGGAACTTCCACATCAGTGTGAGTGCTGCCTGAGATGTCTGCTGTTGCTGCTCATCAGTTTGGGGTACGCTGTCCCGAGGGAGCGTCCATGTCTGATGACCACCAGCTCCATCTGACACTGGTCGATGTTGACCAGCACTGTGGTGCTCCTCTCTGTGTTCATGAGGAAGACAATGGTGAAGACTGCCATCTCAAACTCAGGGCTGGTCCCAATGAAGGTGCTGCCAACGGGTTTCACCAAACCGTGCCAGCTGAACTGGAGGTTCAGAACGTGGTCGTCTTGATCAGGCTGCGGGCAGGAGCACACGTGACAAAGTCAGATACACTTATGGGTGGAAATTAAAGTCAGTTGAATCGTCATACTTACCAGGTCATGGTCTCTGGCTTTATATCCTTTGTAGTCCAAGTGACTGTTTTTTTCTTGCAGGTAGAACTGGATCCAATTGTGAAAACCAACGATTTCTGTTCCAGATTTTGTCTCTCCAACAAAGACATGCTCAAATCCACAGGAGTCCAGGCTGAAGAGTGTTGCAGTAACCACAGAAACAAAATATTATTTCGAAAGTGTTATATAATCCTTTACTTAACTGTAGTGATGGATAAACTTCTTCACACACACACACACACACACACATGCTCATCTGCTGGTGTTGGTCATCTCACCCTGCGTTTCTTTGTCTGTGGTAGAGGTGAAACCAGATCAGCTGCAGCTGGCTCTTAAACTGCCTCAGGTTAGAGCTGGACTGCCCTTTGCTCACAAGGTACTTATGAGCCCGCTGTGGAGAAATCACATCCATGACACATACATTAATGCAAAAAGGATGTAGTGCAAAACAGTTTATCTCCATTGTGTTGACTCGATACAGAAACAGGTTCTGCACAAAAACATGATTCATATTCATATCTATTTGTAAAATTTGTAATTTAAATTTTTTTTTTGGTGATTTCAGACTTTATATTCTAATTATGCTATCATACACGTATTGAAAATATGTTTTAAGAAAATATGTTTTTGAAAGCTCCTCCGTGTATGAGAAACACACATCTAATGAAACTCAATAAGAAAATACCTCAAAGTATATTAAACAACTATTAAACAATTTTTAGATACAATCTTTTTATTGTATATACAAAACTTTCATTCTTTCAAAAGGATTTAAGCTTAACATCTATGTTTTTTATTGTTCATGTGTGTCTTCTTCCTTTATTTCTTTCTTAAATTTTCCACTTCGAAATTATCTAAATTTTACTGGTCTATATATACATACATGCATACATACACACACACACACACACACACACACACACATTTTTTCCTTTTTTTTCCCTCTTTGATCGAGCCTGCAACCTGCAGTAAAATGCATTCAGCATTTCACTGCACACTGCAGCGTGTATGAACATATAAGTAAATCTGATTTTCCCATTAAAGGAAATAATAGGCTATTTTCCCCCACAGTGATCACAGCTAAATAATGTGAAAAACCATAATATATATTTTTTAATAAGCTCGATTAACAGAAGAAACAAAATACTAAAATTTGTAGATGTTGAGAGAAGGAGCCCTGTGACTTGACTTGATGTCAAACGTTGTCATCAGGTCCATCTTCCAAACATGCTTCTCCTCCAAATACAACAAGTACTACACGTCCACATTTTTCCACTTATCCTCTTCAGGGAGACCACTGAGGCCAACGCAGCATTCCACAGCTGCACACAGATGTTTCAGATGTTGTCTCTCTCTCTGTAACATTTTGAGGCAATATGTTCACGCTGCAGCAAGCCAGGAAGAGACAAAGCTCCCTCTGGAGTTCAGCTGCAGTCTCAAAACCACAAAGTGTCATGGGGAACCAAACACTTCTTATTCGTGTGATCCTTTTACTCAGAGAAGCCTAAAACATGTTGACTGAAAACAGACAGGTGTGTGGAAATAATGTGTTGAGCAACAGAAACTAATATCATACTTGTTTGAGTGTATGTGACTTGTTGGATGCAGCTGGTTGTGACATCAGGTTTACCTTCATGACCTCTGTCTCTAAAACGGCATCCAGGAAGAGGCTCATCTCTGTCAGCTCCTCTGTTGTGACTTGTTCAGCCACGCCTGTGGACCGCTCATAGTTGTCCAGGAGTTTGGTGAACCCTGCAGACACAGAAGATCAGATGATAATTATTATTTATTATAAAGTCCACGAATGAGCTGGAGCTTTGGGTTTACATGAAAAGAGCCATTTCTGTCTGTTACATAGAAACTTACGGGCGATGGTGGTTGTATTTATCATTTTGCTCTCATTAACATTAGAGAACAGAGGCTGTGAGGCGTGATCCCGCACAACATGGCTGCCCTGGTTCACAAAACCAGCTCTACCCTGGACAATTCAAACAAAGAATGAATCCTTGGAAAAGAAGAAGATAAGTGTTGTCTGGATGAGAATGTGCTCCACACCTGCACAGAGATTGTATAGTCGATTCCAGGGGTCATGCGATTCACATCCAACCTCCACAGCTCGTTGAAAATATTGGAGAGTTCCTGGTTCACAACTGCAGCTGGTCTGTTACATGGAATTCCAGCAGGAGAAATACAGAAAACTGACCAACACCGGCAACCCAACAAACACAAAAAGCTCATGAAAACTATTCCTCCTGAATACTGTACCTTGATGCATTCAGTCCACTGAGACACACTGTTAGAAGGACAAGGACCCCACAGAGCCTGAACAACACACATTTCACACATTTTCAATAAATAAGAAAAGGAATCGAAAAGTAAAAAAAAAGCATGTCTGCAGTCATACTAGTGTTGTAAAATGCGAAAGAGAGATGGAATTAATGTTCAGATTTGTCATGAATAAAAACATACACACCTTGAAGCCATGATGAGTCTTGCGAGCCTCCTCTCCTTTAATTCGTTCTCACTGGTCTGTTTCAAGTCTCCACCCGCACATCAGCTCTTGCAGGCGCGGGACAATTTACAATAACTGCGCATGAGCAAATCTGGACAAACTCCCCTCATTACACACGCGTTTTACTTGTGTAGCCACCAGAGGGCGTTTTTTTTTTTGCTAAATGTGTTTTTGATGGCGTTGCAGTGATTGCAACAACAAATCCAAAGCATGATTTGAAAACATCCGATACAAGTGTTGAGTGTTTGCTCAACACTTGTATCGGATGTTTTCAATGATAATCTCAACCTGTGTCTGCAGTGCGAGTTTATGTGGAGGAACAAAACTTGTTTAGTATGAAAACACGTGACAAGGCATTTAATGTGAAATAAAAATATCAATTAATTTGATGTTATTGTCAGAACTAAAGCTCATTTAATAATTTCAGTTTGATTAAAATGTAACCCGTCAGTTATCCAATCAAGTAATCATACTTAGCCAACTACTGCCTTCAGCAAATATTGCTTACCGAAGAATATGACTGAAATTTTGTTTCAGTAGGATGAACACAGGAAGAAAAGCACATTATCTTAAGTATATAACCAACTGGAGATTGACAGCTTCAAAAATGTTTTTTTTTGTGTCAAACTCCCCCCTCCCCCCCCCCCCCCCTCACAGCTGATCAAAGTGAGAAATAAAACATCTCTCCACAAGAATTTTCACTCAACCACTATGCAAAAATGTGTTTTTGAGTCC
>JAPZDY010000023.1:10219925-10230075 GCA_029783645.1 Ctenochaetus hawaiiensis
GAAGGGCATCCAATGGCACAGGAATGGATTCCATAAATAAATGAGGACCACAGTTTTTGTGGGTTGCAAATTACGGTCTTGGTCCATATAGTATATTCCAAGGGTGTGGCATGGGGAAAAAAGCGGTCAATGTTGAAGAAAAATCTCACTCTTTAGTATACAGTCACTTCCACAGCTAACTTACAGCCAAATTGCACCAAATACAGACTGAGTTACCACGAAGACCTGCCCTTAACTAGCTGCTAAGTCATGTGGTTTGCTCTTACCAAGGTTAGGGCTACTAGCTGTCTTCTTGCCTCCACGGATCTTGAGGAAACCCTTTCCAAATGATGAACGAGCCTTTCGCGAGCCAAAGCTGTCGGCCTCTGTGTTGGCAGGCAAGGTTGCAGAGGGACTCAGGGGTGGTTTTTCACTGACCTTACTGACCTCTTCCCTTGTATTCTGGAAAAATAAAAAAAAGTACGCCTACATGGTTGATTTGCTCATATACCAGAAATACTGGTGAAGTAAGATATGCTAATCTTGTGGCCGAAAATTTGACTTTTAAATTATTATTTCTAATCAAAAGAAAAGAGTTAATGATGTGGGTGCACACAATATATGAGATATTTAAAGACTACATAAATGCTTTAAATGCTATGGTGGATTTTACAGAGACAGACAGAATGATGCAAATAAGAAAAAGGAGGAGAAACAGCAAGACTCCCTGACATTTTGGTGAAACTGAAAGACTAATCTCATTTCTATTTGTATTAAACTTTTACCTTTTCTTTATTGCTCCTATCCAGCTGCTCCTGGCTGCCAGTCTTTGTTGTATCTTGGCTGCTGAAATGAGAATACATATAAATGCAAACTTTACTCATTTGCAGCAAATCAGACCTTGTCTCACATGGTCATGAGAAGCAGCAGTGGAAGCCTGCAGAATATGAAGCTTCTTTTTGTTTTATTATGTCATTTTTTTACTGGAACAGGGACAAACTATGAGATTCTAAACCCATTTGATTTTCAGTATTTAAGATCCTATGTTGGATCTCATTCTATTAAAATCTGCCTGAGAATCATTTCTTAAGAAACTTGGCTATTGTATGGAAAGTAGAAAGAAAAACTGAAAAATCAACCCTGTGAGTTAAGTGGTTGAAAAGCTTGTCACAGAAGTGCACACTACTGTGCTTTACAATGATAAAAAGAAACCATTACATAAATATGGGAATACATACATAACTGGAAAAACTAGTATTTCTTCATCAGTCAGTGTCATCTTATGTACTGAAAAGCCCTCAAATCATACATCAGTTTTAATAAACCAGCGACATAAAAACTGTAACCTAAGTGAAAAAAAATCTGTATTTAAAATTAAAAAACATTTTAAAAATTAAAAACTAAACAGAAATTTTAAAAATTAAAAAAAAAATTAATCAATGCATGTACAGTCTCTTCATATTTTACCTTTCTAATTCTGTCAGTGCAGACTCCAACACTCGTTCTGGATCTGAGGTGCTCGGTGTGGGTGAAGGTTCTTCATTAAGTCCATTAAGGTTCTCCAACTTAGCACAGATGAGAAAGAGAGAAGAGGACAGAAAAAAATAAAAAGTCAAGAATAAAGTGCCTAAAAAAAATGTAAGTATGTGCTGTCTTAAAAAGTTAACTTGCAAATTCTCCCAAGGCCATGAGAACACAGTGGTCTAATTCTGCACATAGGCTACAAAACTGACAGGAGATGTTATTCAATTAATTGGATGTCAAGCCCTAGAACACTCATTTCACGAGTGTGAAATTTATGGCATTCATTAGTGTTTTACTGAGAACTAAGAGCATAATCAGATTTGAAGTAGCTTGAGGGGGAAACAAAAAAGGTTTATCTTTTTAAGCTGTATTTATTTTACCAATAAGGTCCCCTACTGGCAATTGTAAGGCTGATTTTTATTCCTTAAAATTTGAGAAACCACATCAAACCATGTCACACAAACCTCATCTGGACTCTTCCTACTTAGTTGTTCAATATCTGTCACTTCATGATTTTCTGACTCCACAGACACAGAGTTGACTGACAAGCCCACTGCAGATCCATCACCATGACTCTCAACATGCTCATTATCTTTGGTTTTCTCTGCAGGAGACATTGAATAAAATGAAATCATGAAAAAAACAAACACTGAGTCTGACATGTAACATGTGAGAAGCTCCAAATGTTCAATTTGGCAATGATCAGCCCAACCCAAATCCATCAGCAACAGAACAAAAAGTTTATCTGACAGTATTTCAAGTTAAATCATATCAAGCAGACTAATTGTTTCCTTAAATAGGTTAATCTTCATTTTACTTTTTAGTTTCTTCAAGGTGATTTTTGAATTGTACTGAAATAAAGCCAGTCGCTACATGGAGAAATGGAAATCGTAACAAAACCCATGACATGAATTAAAAAACATGTCCAACAGTAATGTAAAGTATAAAAAATAAATAGTTGATGGGCTAAGGTATATTGCTTCAGGGCAAACTTATACTACTTCTTCATGACCCACATTATATTAATTATATAACTACTAAATATACTGATATACCAATACAGTCTCCTGACCTTTCTTCCCTTGCACTGACATCACCATGTCTTGAACTTTCTTATACCGCAATAGTGACTGTTTCAGTTCCTCAATCTTACGATCCTGCAAAGGAAAAACATATATTATTTTAGGAGAGCTGAATCATTTGGTGTGATACAAGGCGAATCACAACTTGTCAAATGTACCTTCTCTTCATTGGCTGCCATCAATGATTCAACTGCCTTTTTCATTCTCTGCACTTCCACATCTAGACAAGGAAAAAAATGTTTACAGACATGACAAGGTCATGTGGGATTAAAGAGCAAGTCCGAACACACAGAGAGCAACAGGACTGAATACATTCAGACCATACAGGGAGCAACATAACTGACGTCACTGTGACTGTCCAGTAAAATCACAGCCAGAGTCTTTGTTTTTTAAAAAACTCCTTCAATTTGATACAACATACTCCTTCTGTCAGCAGGAGTTTCATGTATTTCACTTTGGTAGAACATTTTCACTTTTTGTAGAACAAACACTCTGCTACAACGCTCTGTGAGCAGTCAACCCTTAACATAAGCAGACCTAGAGGTTTTCGTTATTCAAGCTATTTGCAAACAGGTTTAGCATCACCGAGTAATTAAAAAAGAAGGTACTTAAATGTAACTGCTAATAAAAACTAACACACACTAGTAAATGCTTTTAAACTAGTTTAAAATGTTAGATAAATAACATTACTCTCACATTTTAAAAAGAATATAAAGTGTTGATTAAGGACCCAAACCAGATCAGAGATCTAGATAATACCATTGTAAGTGCAGAGTCGAGTTGAGGGTGTCTGACCACTGAACCAAAAATGAAATTGTTCCCCATAAGTGAAAGGTCACTGATGACGTCAGACACAGATACGAAGACAGCACTCACAACAAAGATACTGTCACATGACACTGAACTTGACAACATTACATTACAGGTTAGCAGGGCACACACTGGCTGCTGGTGTGAGCAGTGGAAGGTTTAGGGGAGTTTGAGGAGAGATATTTTAGGGGTACAGGAGGGGATTAATATCAGAGGACATGAGGCAGGAGGATAAGTGAGCAGCCTGAGTGGTTATAACAAACACCACAATTCATTCCTCATTCCTGCTGAAAACATGAAGCACACATTACTTGCAGCTGTTCCAGGCTGGGCTTTAAAAACACAGCATCTGCATGACCTTGGTGTTGTTCAGTTTGAAGTCTAGCGGATTGGTGATGTGGTGCTCTGTGGTCAGGTATTAGCACTCCAATGGGTTATAATGGACAAGCAGAGTTCGGATGGCTCATGCTCGTTCATGCAAACAGGGGTTGAGATGGGTGCAGTTATAGTGCAATTATAAACATAGGCATAAAACCCCCCTTACGTTTTTCTTTCAGCCTCTTTCTAAGAGTTTCATCTGGATGAGAGACTAAACAGGACAAAAAATTGTGAAACATACACTATTTGTTGGCAGATTCTGACTTCTTGCAACACTAAGCCAAAGTGTTTTGCTAATTACATAGAGTAGATAATATTACTCAATTACAGAAAAAATCATGAGTGAAAATGGATTTTAACAACACGTATGCTCATCGTCAGCATGGCTTGGGACTGTCCACCAGCTTTCCCACCTCTCTCTGTGGGATCTGCACTGCTCGAGGCGATGGCTTTGAAGCCTGTCTCATCCTGTAGTCTCCTCATTTCTCCGTCTTTGCCCTCCAGCTGCCTCCTCAGTATGGCTAACTCCTCCTGTTCAACAACAGTGAGGACAACAGTAAGGATAATTCCTCCACACAGACACCACCTCACCTCCCCCTACCCAAACTCCACACTACAAACAAACCACAACACAAAGGTTCACAGATGCTGACGTGGCGTACAGACACGCAGGCCACACCTGCTCTGGAGGGTATCATGTGAGGCAGGTGGTGAGCACTGATGTCTGTGAGGGCTGAGGTAATAACGAATACATGAGCCGTAATGCAAAAAAAAGAGTTTCAGTCAATATAATAGGAATTAAGCATGGAGACAGACAAATTATATTTTAAAGAGGTTTTAATAGAGATAGTCAGGAAGGAAGGAAATTAGTGGGACAAATGTAGAAAGGGATACAGAGAGACACAGAAAAACGCAACTCTTTCCCACACAAGAAAAAAAAAAATTAAAGCATACCTGTGGTTTGAAAAACTGGTGCAGACTGAAGGAAGTGGGATTTCTGACTACACTTGACTTTTTGCATTTTATTGCATAGTAAATTGTGATTTCATCTGTTTGCAAAGTGACATCATGTTTCCTAAAATGCTGGAAAGAAAAAACTTGGAAAAACTGCTGCTGCTGCTGCACCAGATTTAATGATTTTTTTTCCCTCAAAAAATAAAAACAGAAGGGAAGTCGAAGGGAGAGGTCAAAAACCATAATCATACAGCAAGCAAACAGTCATCCTGAGAAGAGCCAACCTTCATAGCCTGGAGTTTGTGCTCCTTCCTCTGTTTCTCATACTGCATCTGGCCCATTTTGATTTTCAGGCTAGAAAGCTTAGCCATTAGTGACTAGCAGTAGAGAGACAAACCAAGGAAGGGAGAGAAAGGAGGGAAAATAGAAATGCAAGAAGTGAAAGACAAAAGAAGTCAAGAAGGTGGAATACCCAAAATTAAAGCAAAGATATGTACATTATAAAGAACATTAAAAGTAAACACTGATGATCAACCGAATTCAAGTTTCTGAGCATATTTCTGGCTTTTGCTCTATGGGAAGCAACTGCAGAGGTGCAAAAGTAGATCGTCCAACACCTATCCAATGAACAGGGTCTCTTTAAGGACAAATGAAGTTCTAACACTCATAAATAACTCAACAGAGAAATTAGTTGTTTAGTGACTGAAAAAATTACAGCTGTTACTACAAGCAGGAGGCTAATTTACCCCAAATAGAAGGCTGCATGTTCAAGTAAACCGTTAATGAATTATCGCAAACAGTTGTAACTACTTTAACAACAGGGTGGTTTATTTAAAAATAAATAAATAAATAAATACATTTTTTTAGCTGAAGGAAACAGCTCTGGAAGATAGAGAAAAAGTCAGGAAAGAATTAAAAGTTAGTCAAGAATACCTTTTCATATACACACCAGGAGTTGCAAATTTGTGATAACTCACCTTAGTGGATTTAAGTTTCTTTTCGTACTGTAGTTTTTCATTCTCCAGCTCTGTCAATCTGTACCGCAGTTCATTCATTTCAAGAATCAAATCCTGAAAGTGCACATCACAGAATAGAAGTAAAAGAAATATTCCTAAAATACTGGCAATAATTTCTATACTTCATTTTATTTTTCAGTACAAATTCAACTATAGCAGCTCTCACTTTATACAATTTCAGTAAAAAAAGTTCCATTAAAATTTTATACACCTTTAACTGTGGAATTTAAACTTACGGTTAACTCTCCATTTACCACAACTGTTACAGTTCCCCTATAAACAGTCTATAAGCAACTGTAGATACATTTGAAGGGACTGAATTCTTTTGAGAGTGGATGCTTCAAAGCAGCAGCAGTGATAAAACATGAGGAAGCTGCTTGTAGAAGAGAAGTGATTTGTGTGCAGTGAGGCAGAACATGGACAGCAGCCTTTTAAGTTCCACTGGAGTGGAAGAGACAGCCACGCTGCTATAACAATAACATGGCATGTTTGAAAGCTTTCCAAGTATTCTGCATGCTTTGTCTGGGTGCAAAAACAAAAGACTAACATCTTCATGTCTGTAAAGCCTCAGAGTAGAGATAGTAAACTTAAATTCATATAAGGTCAAAAGCAAAGGTAGTCAATACTGCACAGTACAGTTTTACCATTTATTATCACAACAAACATAGCAGGCGCATTTCCCACGGATGGCTCAGTGGATGTTGACTTTCTTTGAGGAGCTAAAACATTTGTCTGCCTTTTTTCCTTACTCAACACACAGCTGCTTCGAGACTGACAATAAAATAACAATTCCCTTTCCCACACAGGTGTCAGACAACGTTAATGACTGTTTGTATGGTGTGCGTGCGTGTGTATGTGTGTGTATCGATGTGAGAGAGAGAGAGCGAATACAATCAGGAGTAAAGAGAATTCCTGTCCTGATAATTAGCTCACATACCTCACTATCCCTAAATCTGTCAAAGTCAAGTCTGTCCTTCTCCATGGTATTCAGCTTCAGCTTTAGGTTGGACACTTCAGACATCAGTTCTAGCTTTTGGGTCTCAAGTGCAGTTCTGCAGAGGAGCTCCTAAAAAGATAGATGGATAGAAAGTAAAAATAATGTTATGTGTACTATGTGATCAGGACTTTCACTGGCAGTCCAGGCATAAGGATGAAGCTGACAACAACATGCACAAAGCTAGCAAGCGCTGTGTATAGTCATGTTGTCTGTTCTATGATGATTTCCCAAAGTGTTGAAGCTCAGTGTTCTGTGCTGAAGATGACTTGTGGACTTGTGGAATGAACAGATCAGTACACTGTTAAACATGCATAATAAAACACAGCAGACACTTGCTCACAAAACCTAAAGTCAAATCTTCCACTTGCAAGCCAGTGTGCCTTCTACATAGTTGAGCCTCGCATCACTTTCACTACTGGGTGGATCTTGATCTTGTGTGCAGAAAGTTTGTCCTGAGCTATATTTCATACGACACACACACACCTGTTGCAGCATGTCCTCAGTGGCATTGAGTTTCTCCCTGTGCTCATCCAAACACAAGTCCAGATCTCGAATCTTCTCTCCTTGAGCCTCCACCTGGTCTGTCAGCACACTAACCTGCATGGGACCAAGGATTCGCTACTTATTTTTTTATTTCTATTGAAAATAACATAGAGAAAATTGAGTACTTGTATGTATTTTTAAGATCACTGTAGCATGGCTAGATGGGCACCTGTAGGACCAAAGACTCCTTATCACTCTCCAATCTGGAGAGTCTCTCCTGGTAGTGGTCACCCCCACCTAGAGAAATATGTCCATTGGACTGTAGGGAAAGAGAAAAATATTATTTAAACAAGGAACCATAAAAGGAACCGATTGTTAACCTAAGTGCAGACATGGATAAAAGTTCAACCATGTTATTCAATTCGGCAGATTTTAGCAACTTTAAAAGATTTGGAACTGGCACTAACAATGATCTCAGATGAAGTGTTTCACATCAAAGTGTGACAGGCTACATTCCCTTACCCTGCACAAACAAAACCTTACATGGCTGAGAAGAAGGCTCACATTCAGACTGCAGTACACAGAGTGAATTACAGCATTACACAAAAGCTCCGGCATTTATCTGGCCATTAGCCCATCACTCTCCAAAAAAACACTGCTTTGGTTCCCAAGAAGTCAGCATGTTTCTTGCAGCACACTGTCCACATTCACAACACCAGAATTTCATTTTGCAATCTCAGGAAACTCAGGAGAGGAAGACAGATATTGTTTCACTCAGCCAACGAGTCAGTTTTCTACTTTCACACAGGACTGTTAGGGCACTCTTGTCTGCGTTCACAGAGTTTCAAAGTGGCACATGGAGGGAGTATAATCAGAGGCAAACCAGATGTCCTATGGCTTGTTTGTGGCACAGTCTGTTCAAGTATCACACACAAACTGTCTTCCATGCTTACACGGCTTAAACTGATTCAGACACTGGAAGTCTTCTTCCTTCAACAACATATGGGGCATGAAATGAGATATAAAGTCTTTAAGTAACCGAAAGCCTTCAAAAAAAAAAAAAACAACCTGAAACTCATCAGCACATACAGATTCACCTTCATGCAGTAAAAAAGCAAAACTGTGCATGTCTAGATAAACTAGTTGTGTGACATTAACAGTGAAACCAATCTGACCTGAGGATACACTATTCTGAAGAGGAGAGAAATGAAGTCAGTGTGACTCTACCTTATGATCTTCGGTTCCAGCTATTTGACTTAAGGATTAACATAGAAAAACATGCTATTACTTTTGACTGATGATCCAGAACCTTTGCAAGTTGCATTACTGGTTCAATGTCTCTTGTACAGAGATCTTCTGCTTGGGACACAATGCGACATGTGCCTCAAGAATTGTCTCACCGATCATGATGCCCATGTTAACAAATTAAAGCAATCACACAGCTAATAATTCAATGTTTCCATTAATTTTACCATGTGACATGCACAGTTCTCAGCGAAAACAGACAGTGAAAGTAATCTGTTGATAGTCACATGGACATCATACCAGCAACATTACGCCCTTTAGTTTCAGTTCCAATGCCTATATTTGCAGAATCTGTCACTGGCTTGAAATAATATAAACATCAGGCAAATGGCAGTATTTTTCCAGTTCTCTACACACACATGTGCAAGCCACAGCAGTTCAGCAGTTTTGGATGCACATGCAGTGCCCACGCACACAGTGTATCCAGGACTTAGGCTTTGTTTAGACAACAAGCAAGTCACATGAATCAGATCTTTAAGACCAACTATCTGCACCATTATTTGCAAGTGATCAGATCGGATTTTTTTTTTTAGGGCATTACCAATGTATCTGCATAGGTTGCTGTGGTAATGATGTAGGCATCAGTAACTATGTACACTGGTGATTTGCTTTATCATGAAATCCCAGCTTTGTCTGTACATAAGCCTCCCACCAAAGTGCCAGCAGACAATTTTTAGCATCTGTCCACGGACCCATATTCTAATAAGGCTCAAGAGTGCATCACACGATTCTACTTAGCCACTCTACTGTACTCTGAGTACTCTGGATTTTATGTAATCTTGTCTGTCTCATTGCAAGTGACGAAAGGAGACGTTCTGAAATCTCATTTCAGATTTCAGAGTTCAGAGTTCAAAGAGTTCAGACTGAGATGAATCTTTACGAAACGGATCGGAATGACATTATAAACCACTTCCAAATGCAGCCTGGATCCGATTTGCAAAAATTCCTGTTCCATGAGGGTTTTTCCTATCCAGACTTTCTAAAAATCAATCTGGATATACTGAAAAACAGATTTTGTCTGACAGTCTGAGTAAGGTTTTAGAGTCTTATGTAGCATATATGTGTCTTTCCTTCATGCAAAGCTCTTACCAGGTGACCATGGAGCCACTCAAATAGACTGTCAGCTGTGGAGTCAGGGATCTGGCAACGTAGACTCTCCCTTTCCTCTGTGTCCATTAACTCCAGGACGCTCCTTAAGTCTTCCAAAAGGTGAAGCGCCCTAAGACTGCCCATGAAAGGAGAGGTGGGTGACTGGCAATCAAAAAGGCCATTGGAGTAGTCTAGAGCCTTGGAGCCTAAGAAATAAGAACACAACATCAGCAGAAAGAAACACATTAAATTATCTGTAATTTGTTCAAGGAAAGACACAAGGACATGAGGTAAGACCTCACTAAGTCATTATTTCGACAGGTTTTCCACACTAAGTACTGCTATTATTTGTACAGAAAGAGGGCAAGGAAACATTTTTAGCTCAGGTTGTCACAATAATTATAGAACACGTAGCAACAATTCACTTTAACAGGAACAAGACTTTGACCCATTTTATGTATAACCAATAACACTGTAAAACTAAACAGACAAGTTCCAATCCCAGTATTAGAAAACAGACATCAGCTGCACTG
>JAPZDY010000023.1:10231005-10259288 GCA_029783645.1 Ctenochaetus hawaiiensis
CACACACATTAAAACCGCCGAGGGTCAGAGACTCTCCCACCACAGTCTCCTAAAATCCTGTGGGAAACACTGCAGTATTCCAAAGTTATTAATTTAAAAGATAGGTTATGAAGGCTTCCCACACAAATTTGCTATAGTAACTCCTCCTTTCTAATTGTGAAAAACTAAAAAAATTAAGAGGACAGAGATGTATTTATACAGGACATAAGAGGTAAAGAATTTTTAAAACGCTAGTGCAAAGGCATTCAAACAAACCCTTCATCTAGTTTTCAGAGTAATAATTTAAATACAAGAATGAGTACTTTGTATGGAAATAAATATCCACACTATCAAAAAAAACCCTATCAATTAGGCTAACAAGAAAACTATGGATTATGGATCAGTGATGTCAGTCCAAACTATTGTTTTTAACAGTAAAATTCTGACTGAAGGTAAAATACTCTGCTCAGGCTGCCTTGAGTAACTGTTTGTTCCATTTTTTACAGAAGGCAGAAACACACACAAACTATGACATTTAAATAAAGCAGAGCATAAAACAGAAGCTAGCAGTTATTTCCAAAGGACAATTTACTATGTTCTGCTAGCTTTGAAAAGGTTTTTACACTTCAGTTATAGGCCAGTTAGAGTTAGAAAAATCTTGTATCAGCAGAGTCACACTAATGGCATCTGCTCTGAAGAAATGAAACACTAGACAAATGTACAGAGGAGGAACAAAACAATCACGGCTTCATATATAAATAGATTTATGCAAGCTTCTTTCTTTGGCTGAAAGAAAAAGAAACACAGTTGGAATAGATGTGTCAGAACACAGCAGATTTAGGTTTGAGGACACGCATTACAAGGACATCTCAGAAAATGTACTCATGCCATGGTTAATCCATTGAAAAAAAGAATGAGAACAACCAACTGACTTCACTCTGAAGTCTGAAAACAACTACACAAAAATGCAGTCTTAAACACCATTTAACACCAACAGTTTGGATCACGATGAGTCAAACTCAAAAAGAAGGCCTGCAGGGCATCCCACTCAAAACCCTGAGTCAGCTTTTCTCTCACAGCAGAAAGGCAAATAAGGGTAAGGTTAACACATGGCTTTGAGCAAACACACTTCAAACACACCCAGCCAAGACCAGGCATGCTGCTCAGAAACCTGCTGTCCATGTGTCAATCAATGCTAAACTAGTGTTAAGAGCCCACCTAAGCACTTCCATGGCTTCATCCTAGATTCACTGGATGTTCAGGGTCCAGTAAGAGATCACAAGAGAGAATGCCTTGTTACAAAGAGGTGCACTCTGTCTTAAAGTATTGTGATGCCTCCATGGTATGTTCTTATGCAAATTCTACAGGGCTGTCCTGCGAGCTTACTTACAGGCATTGGAGCAAAGTGTGCAAACCAGCTGAAATCAGAGATCTTCTCTTGATTAATTCATTAATTATGTGTCTATTAAGTGTCAAAGTGGAAAGGAGCATTAAGATTTACTGTAGCCCAAGGAAACATATCCCCATGCTTGAATCTATCCATCCAACTCTCTAAACCTCCAAATTATTCATTTATATATGACAGGAGGATTTCCTCACATTAGAGCAGCTGGTGCCGATAAATGTTTGACATTTGTGTTTGAAACATCATAAGTCAATCACAAAAAATGTTGAAGATACATTTTCTGTCACACTCCTCATAATTTCAGCTCAATGTGGTTTCATACTTTTTGAGAGGAATAACATAAAGAGAGCATATATCTGTACATGGATTGAATATATTCAAGATGCGCAAGCTAGCTTCTAAGAGGGAGATATCTCAAATATCCCAACATGCCAGCATCACTCTCAAAAACAAAAGTCTCACTGTTTACCCTTCCATAGGCACCACTTACACCAACCATAAGACACACAGAAAGGGCTTTTGTTCCTGTTACTGGTTTATTTTGACTGAGAAGCATGAGAAGACAAAGGGAAAGAAAAACTGCAATGCAACGCTACAGTACACACTGCATTTGCAGCAACACCTGCCTGCACACTCCTTTCAGACCCAAAGAGCCTCTAACACAACCAAAAGAAAAAAAAGCATTCAAAAAGCAATCTTGCCCTATGGTGAGCCATATAATTCATAGAGACATGCAGAGAATATGATGAATACAAGGAGGAGAATGGGTCACTATAATGGCTTTTTAAAATAAATTCTTAAGATCTGGCCCCTTCAGGCAGGGAAATCCATCATAACTCATCCACAATGGACACTCTATAGTCTGAACTATTCTTGGCATAAAGTAAGACACAATCTTGAATCTTACCAAGCTTAAGTGGCCAGCTAACTGTGCTCTTGCATGCACAGGAAATAAAAAACAAAATAGAGGCCTAGGGGCTGGTTGTCTCTTGGGGTTTGGGATGGTTAAGCCACCATGCAGCTAGCGCTGGTGGTAAAAAAGCCCTGGGAGAGAGGAATTTACAATCCAAGGCATAAATCACACAAGTTCACTATACTTGTTCTTTCTATCCAGGAAATGTCTCTTTAAAAATCTGTGTCTGTGGACATGAGAGGATAGAACCAACACATAGTGACACTTTCCAAGCATTAAGACATTCAGACCTTGATTCAGTTCTTTGTACAATGTTTCCACAAGAAAAAGCTCAGTTCTTGCTTTCATAATTTATTCTGGTTTTATCTCAAACAATAAATGACTCATTGAACACTGCAAACAATAGAAAATGCTTTAAAGTAACAAGGGTAAGCTTTTCTTTTGGCATCATCCAGGTGTATTAAGGCACTAGCCATATGCTGTGTGTCATACACACGAAGCCTGAAACACTTACAATATGAGCTAACTGTCTGCTGTGATTTGACTTTGTGACAGGGCTAATGTTATTGTCTTCAGGTTTAAGATTGCATGACACTAAGCGGTCCGGCAAGGAGGCTGCATGTCTGATTCACTGGGTGTAAACACAGTCAGGGAACCCACCAGCCGCCTGCAGGGCGCTGCTCTGGAATAACCTGCAGCTATTTCCAACCACAGTGAGCAGACAGAATACATCATCACTAATTTTATACCACCAAACAACGAGGTCTATATGAAACAAGAAGTGGGTGCAAAGTTGAAGGAGTCCTTTCTATATCTTTAGATAGGCTGAAACTGAAAATAAGAGGCCCACAGTTGCAGTGTTAACACACCTAACAGAGGATGAAAACAAAAGTTTTGAAATATAAACCCTCCATGTGATTAAATCTTTAAGAATTTTTCCTGCCCGTATGTAAGCAAAAGACCGTAACAGCAGTTCATTTATGTTTGATAGCAGCACACATTCTTTTCATATTACTCATGACTAAACTTGACTTAGGAGTTAATTATCTTTGGCAATAATGCAAAAGGCAATGCAACACTAAATAATACACACACATTTTTTGCTGTAGTAAAGACTGCAAGAAGGTGGCATGAAGAGCTCTTGAGAGTTTCCTTAATATCTGAACAATGATTAACATTTTGTCAAAATGTCAACAACCTTTGAGTTGAACCATTTAGAAACACATCTAACTCCAGAGAGCATTTAATCTCTAGTTTTTCACACAATTCTGTTGTTTTGGAAAGAATTTCAGACAAGAGACCACATATTTCATGGGTCGACTGGAGGCCAAGACAACAGCCGGTCAAATTTCATAGCTTTAAGAAAAAAAACAAAAAACAAAAAACACGCAGACAGTAAACGTAACCTCTGGACAGCCTCACTTAGTGTACAGTCTGGGTCTACTCACACTTGAGAGGAGAAAAACATTAAACTAAATCTCAACAGTCAACACCTAGCCATAGCAAAAAAAAAAAAAAAGAAAATAAAAAGATGAAGTGCAGAAAAGCAATAAAAAGTGGCCTCGAGCGCAGGGAGCAACCGACCGCAATGTCTGAGCCTCGAGCTGTGTCATAAACTGCCGTTAAACTGACTTTTCTCCGGTCAACAACTATATACCCACATTTCCCATTGAAAACCCATCGTTGTGGGGCTGACACTTTCATGTAAGATATTACTATGCTAGTATTTGCCAAGTGAAAGAAAAGGGAAATCAAACAAACTTGCAGGAATGCGAAAAAAGCCCCTGAAGGTACGTTACCACAGCACCCTCTGGGAACTTTTAGTTAACGTTAACGTTTATGCAGTTTTACCATAGGGAATAAAAAACCTACCGAGATATTTCGTTGATAAAACATGCACATCCATTTACGCCAACCACAGCTGCCGTTTGTTTCGACAAAAGTAAGCAACTCGCTAAACCTAAATTAGTGGAAATAACAAATCACAGCCGAAACATAAAGGGACTCACCGAGACTCTGCGCGAGGAGATTTTTAAGGATTTCCGTTCCTTCCCCCCCTCTGTAAACATACAAAGAGTCCGCTGTAATAAGTTTCTAAACTTCTCCGTGCCCACCAGTACCAACCGTACTACTCCTTACGGTCCACACTGCTACGCCATGATGTCGAAGTGACAAGCTAGTTGGAAAACTTGGGACGTCATGTCTGAGAAATCCCGCCCTGCTGCTTCGTGGATTGGCCTGGAAGTGTAGGAAGAGTGCTTTATATGAGGGAAGTCCTGGGGCTTTCACTGCAGCATGGAAAAAATGAGACATAATAATTTTTCACTGAATAAAACCGTTCACTGTGAACATCAGCTGCGAATAGTGAGAGTATCAGGAAAAATATATTATTTTGTTTCATTTTTTTGTGAAAGCCGATAAATTAACAGTTGACGAGTTTAAACGTGGTAAGGTTGAATGACGCAAGGAATCTCCCGTAACTTTTTTTTCGCTGCGACTTAAAGTAGCATGTTCCTCAAAGTCTGAGAGGCGTCTGTGCAGTTTTAAAAAACACAGGCGACATCATGTGGTCCGTGTGGGTATGTGGTGGAAGAAGAAGCCTCACAAAGAAACAATACAACCGTGCAAGTAAAACACATTCATTCTTTTATTTACTTTTATTTAAATTTAAAGAACACAAATATTAACAGAAAGATGTACTCAGGCTTTTAAAATTAAAAGTACTCGATATGTAAGGTACCCTTATTATACCCTAATTATGTCACATGTTATACTATTAGATTGTTTTTACTGATGTATTAACACCTAAGTAAAATCCGAAGTTGTGGCTGATCAAGTTGAAGTTAGTTTTAACAACTACGCTGCTTGGTAGTTTGTTTTAGGAACATTTGGCAAATAAATTCCTTCAATTATCTGTCAGGTAAATGCAGGGGAGTTAAAACAAGTGGAGTAAAATGCTAGGTGTCATGAAATGTACAAAAAGTACAAACTCAAGACTATAGTCACATACCATAATGAAATAAAAGTTATTAGTTACTCTCCATCACTGTATGTGTGAAGCATACTGCCAGGGGCCTAGACCTGGATAGCAGACATACACTGAATACCAAGCGTATGCAAAACAGAGGTTATAGGCAGTCAATGGACAACATCATTGCAAATTCAATTTAAATATTTTTGCTGTTTATTATGCATCTGCTGCCTGGTGCAGGTAATTTGACCACAAGTGCAGAATGGATATCTAATACTACAACACTAAAACTACAACAACTACATTGTCTCACGATAGATGTATTGTGTTCTATAGGGAGATGCAACCAGACTTCAAAACTACTGCAACAAAGAAAACACAAAAAAAGAACATAACTAATCAAAATGAAGAGGGGAAAAAGGGAGAAGGAAGAATAAAACAAAAAAAACAACAAATAAAGAAAAATGCTTTTTATTGTATTTAAACTTAATAATAAAACCATATATTAAGCTTCTGCTGCTCTTAAGCGGCTACCTAGAAGTTACTCAACAGGCCGTGATATAATTTGTCACAGTGAATGGAGGCTGTATTGCAGCAAGGATTCCTGGAAATTTTCAGTCCAAACATCAACCGGTTCCTTTCTCTGCTCCCAGTGAAAAGAATACCTCACTTCAGGTCAACCATGGGTTCCTCAAACGGTGCCCCTCCTCAGGGGCCTCTCCACCTTTACAGTGCTGGGGTCACATTCCAGCATCTCCCTGATCCAATCATCATCCAGCGCTCCCTCTATGAACTCCTCCAGACTGATGATGGCTACAGACATAACAAGGGCAGATGGTGATTACAGACATAAAACAGTGCAGCTGTCGTTATTAGCAAGCAAGAGCTTTATTGTTTTTTGATGTCAGCTAACGACTGTCAAAATATATGTGTATAAGAAAAAAATACGTGTTTCGGAAAAATAATTGTTGTCTTAAGGTCTCATAAGAGTTTTGTGGAGGCATTTACAACCTGAAATTTATTGAAATTCCAAATTCCTACCAGATGTTTTGAAGTTAATATCTTTCTATTAAGGATTAGGCCTCTTTTTGTTAAGTAGGTTCAGCTTTATTTTTATATATTTTGGGCTAATTACACATGCTTAGTTAATCGTCTTTTAGATGCATTACCTTAGCTTTAGCTATGCACTTGCTTCATTTCTCAAACAGTCTAAGATTCAGACTGTATGTGAAATGGGTATTTTATGGGTATATTAGCTTTCTTCTGTAAAAATGCATTTAATCCTACAATTGAGAAGGGAAGAACATAGGCTTTTTATGTGCCCTATTAACATGAGTGAGATCATGACTGTGACATCTTTATAGATATGCTTCCATACTGAAATAACACTTCACAATGCTTTCAGGCAGAGCAAAATTTATTTCCTCACCATCATTGTCTTTATCTAATCTCACAAATATTCTGTTGGTACATTCTTCAGCTGTAAGTGGGTTGAGTTTGGTCAAAGCAGCTGCTAAACTCATCTTATAAACGGCCTGTGAACAAAAGAAAACACACACCACTTGGGCTGAAAGATGCATCATCTTCTCAAGAAAGCTGTAGTTTAAAATGTAGGTCCTAACTTTTAATTTGGAAAAAGCTCATATGACACAGCAAAGCACACACACATACACACACACACACACACACACCTGCATGATTTCCAGCATTTCCTCCTTGGTAATAGCTCCATCTCTGTCTTTGTCATAAAGCTTAAATGACCACCGCAGCTTCTCCACTGCTGAGCCTTCAATAAGCATGCTGATGGCCATGACATATTCCCTGAAATCAACCACCCCATCCTGAAGAAAAGGCACTCTCATTAACAAATGCTTTTCATTCAATTTTGTTGTTTAACTTAATGATGCATCATTATTAAAGAACATATCCACTATTATTCCTGCTGGTGCTGTAGGAAAAGTATTCCTTCAAGACTCTTAATATACATGCAGTCTAAATACAGGTACCATCCATACAGGTACTTTGCCTACCCTGTTACTGTCCAATGTGCGGAATATCTGTTCTGCATACTCAGCCGACTCACTGCCCACTGTCCCGTTGCAGAAATGCCGTTGAAATTCATGAAGAGTGATCAGCCCACTTGGACATTCATTAATAAACTTTCTATGAGGCAAAAAAATACATGTTTTAATAAATATAAAAGATCATTTTCAATTTTTTTTTTCAATACACAAGACCTAGAGACAGTTTGGATGAAAGGTCTGATTTGTACTAAGAGATAAGAGAATTAAGGTCAACTCATCCCAAGCCTAAAGAAGATATTACACCTGTTGGAGAGCTTGTTTACACCCTGCGACCTGAGTACTAAGATAATTAGGCCAAATAATTCTGAAACACTACAACTAGTTAGCAGTATGGAGTCATGGAGATTATGTAGAGTTTGAAATCCAATTCCTTAGGTTTATTCTACTGCTCACACAGCAAAATAAGGAGATAAAAGAAAAAAAAGGTCAAGGAAATGCTTTGTAGATCTGTACGGAAAATAACAAACTCCTCTGAACAAAAAGACACCTTGTAGCCTAGTTACTTTGCTGAAAGCTGTTACACCAAAAATTGGCAGTGCAAGCTGCATGCAAACCTTAGTGCCTATGCATGTTGAAACGTTTTACTGCTCATTGAATGTTTTCACTCCCTCTCCTTTTCATGTCCTTAAAAAAAATAATTTCTACCTGAATACACGTGGCGCAGGTATATAACAGTTTCTCTATAGAAATTTCAACAGCCAAGGGATAACCTTACCTGAACCACTCATACAGCTCTGTAACATAAGACTCTCCTCTCCTACAAGGCAAGGTAGCAGCTTGGCCCATTCTGTGAAGCAGCAGCTACAACAGCTCTGCTTCACTGACTTAATATACACAACAAATCCCAGCTTATGCCATGCTTTCTTAATTGCTCCCACCACTACCTTATTGCATTTGACAAATTACACAGAGCTAATCTCCTCAGACAGGCGGAACAAAGAGAAAGGTTCTGAGAGGGTTCAGTAGGAGGCAAATGTAATTACTCAAAAAGCAGTCGACTGCTTCTCAATCAGCTTCACTGAGGACAGAAAAACACAAAATGAACAGCAACAAAAACTGGAGGAAATGTTATGAATCAAGTGTGGCTGTTCACAAAATGTTTTAGCTGTCTTTCTATCTGATCCAATTATAGATAAGTTTCAGTTGAGAGTTTAGTAAAACTAATATTTATTAACATGAAAACCTGGAAAGACAACCCAGACATGCTGGCAGTAGCAGCAATAATGCAATAGACAGAAACAGTGAGTGCTTCCCCGGGGGTCCAAAAATCAGACAACAACATCAAAGAATAGACCTTTAAAGTGACAGAAAGTGGTAAAATGGAGGCAGTAACAAGCTCCCAACAGTCCAGTATTAGCTCAAAGGTTAAGGTTCTTCCTCCTGCGCAGTGACATTTGGCTGTTGTAGTTCAAGCACAAACACCAGTCCATCTTAATTTCCAAAGTCTATTAATGCAACACATGTAAAAAAAAAACAAACACAAGATAACACAAACACGGCATGCAACTAGACACAAAGCAGGGCATGAAATCAAAACGTAATGTTCCCTAGCTCAATAAACCTACTGCTTTATTTTAAACAGACAGAAGTAAAATATATGACCTTGCAGCAAAGGTGTATCACTCCATCATCACCAATACATAAAAGTAGGAGCATTGTTTTAGCTTTCTGGGTAGATTACAGCCACAACAGTGCAATGATTTAACAAGACAAACAAAAACAAAAAAGAAATAGGTCTAAAAAAATGGACTTATGAAAAAAAAGACCAGCCTGTGTCTATGGAATGAGTCCATAGCTCTTGTTGTTTGGTTAGGTAGTGAGTGCTAAAGTCAACATGTACAACTGTGTGAAAAAGCTTCCAGTTCAGTTCATAATGTGCACAGCATGCCATGTTGCATCAAGTTTATCCAATGATACATTTTAGCCCTACTGTCAGTCTGCAGAGGTGCCAGCTGGGGGGTGGTCTCCTTAAGCAACACAGGTTTATTATGTGTCCGAGCAAACATGTCCAAAGGCACTTTGGACACAGGCAGGAGGCTCAGCCGCTCCGTGCACTGGCTCCTCGTAAATTCAAGCATTTCAAAGAAAAGACAGTATTCTTCATGATTTGCAACAACCTTCCTATCCTTGAAACAAAAGTCCTTATTGGGAAAATCCTTAGCAGTCCTTGTGAGATGATTGTAAATCGTGGCCAAAGATACCAATGTGACTGATGGCATGGCATAAAAGCTACACAGTTCATTTATTGTATTTTTGGGCAGCAATATACCTGCTAAAGTATTAACTGATTAGTTTAGGTCCTAATAAATGAAGGTTAGACACATATACACAGTCCAAATAAGCTTTGACAAAAATTTAAAATAACCATATACTGACTTTGCACTTTTCATTGCATTCCCTATGAGACTACAGCAATGTACACTCAAAATTTCTGATGGAGAAGCAATGTGATTTTATAAATGTAACACAACAGTTAACAGGGTGGTAAACAAGCAAAAGAATCAGTGTGTCAACTAATAAATCTGGGTTTCAGCATGTTCTAATTTCCTTTTTACAGTTTGGGACATTAGCATTTACTATATATATATTTTTAGAAATGTTAAGCTTTTCATTAATTGAAACAGGGGAAGTGAACCAAAGTGATTGCTTCTTTAAATTAAGCCAATACAAGAATTTATATTAACAAAACCTAGGGTAAAAAAAACATAGTTTATTATTTGGCAACAGTTGGGCTTTAAGTCTTTTTAAGTATCACTGTATGACAGTAACTTCACATACTTAAGTAACCCTACATTTCACTCACACCACCCATAATGCCATCTGGCAGCCATGTGATTCTCAGCAGTGGATCACTATTTTACATTATAGGCCATTACATTATGGCTATAAATGTTGTGGAAGTAAAAATCCAAGATATGTACTTGTAAGAAAGGGAAAAACAAAAGTCTATACGAGGTATATAGCACTGGGACCCATACAACTCAAAGACTTATTCTGACCTTCACCAAATGTCATATTACAAGGCAGCGGTATGTCCTTTAGCCTTTTTGAGTCATGCATGATAAGGGAGTGACAATTACATGCAAAGAGAGGAACATAACTTTAATTTTAGATGCTATGGAATGATAGCCCTGGCCTGCATAGCATAATCCCTTAATAAATGTATGCATGATGCTGTGCATCTCTGACAAGCACGTAATATATAAACATAACTTTTGAAAGACTGTCAGTGCATAATAGTACATTAAAAAACAGCTAAAGCTATGGCTTACCTGCAAGATCGTAAAGCTGGCAATACTTGCAGGTGAACAAGTTCAAACTCTATCAGACATGACTCATGCCAATGTAAAGAATGTAGGAAAGTAGGAGGACAAAACACTGCTACGGTTACTAAGAACTGTCTCATTCTAAGTTCTACTGGGGCGGCTCTGTTTCTGTCACTCCCTGAGTTATCACTTCTGCTAACAGACTAAAGAGATCAACCTCAAACACTTATTGATAAAACGTCACAGATCTGAAATGGGTTTGCTCCTCAGTGGTTGCTACCAAACCTCCATTTCAGCACCTCTTAAGTGCTGTTTCATTTTGCATGAAGTAGTCCTGTAGTGCTCATAAATCCATGAACAGTCAACCATCACAACTGGCTGCTATCAGACAATCTCATGAAGGTGGATAATTTTCTGCCAAGAAATGTTACATGTCTACAGCTAGGGCAAATTAAAAAAGTCCAGGGCAGTCAACACTAGGGGCTTAATGTCAACAAAGGTACACATAATAATAAAAAAAAGGGAAAACATGTTCCTACACAAACTATCCCTTTAAGACAGACACGGCCTGACGACATGGTGCTTGTAATCATACCAAGTTCACACATATAAAGTATGTTCAAGTCAGTTTACACAAGAGGAGGTTACTGAACTGTTACCATGGAAAATGTTCAGATACTGACAAGTTAAGAGAAAATCTCTGAGTGGCACATCATTAGCTGACTCTCAAAGTTAGAGGTTATGGAAGTGTGGTCTGCCTTGGTACACTGGCTACCAACAGCTTGGATCCTGAGACGTCACAGAGATGGGCCAGGTTGTCAAGGCGTCTTCCAGGCATTTTACCTTAACATACAGTACCTATTCAAATGACAACCGTTTAAAAAACATGAAGTCAATTCAGTGCAATTCTCTCTTTTTGTTTTTGTTTTTTTTTTGCATCATCACTCCCTACCTTTGTTCAAATATAGGTATGGGAGGGAAATAACCGCAGGAATCCTAAGCCATTGTACATCACTGCCATGTCACTGTTCATGGGATCTTCAATCTTTCAAAGACCCTTCCGTTAAACAGAGGGTGGTGGTAGATGTGAAGAAAGCATTGAGGTACAGCGTTTCAGGGCGGGCAGACCGCTGTAAGGCCTTAGAGGCACATTATCCTCCTGAAGATGGGGCAGGTGTCCCTTATGGTTGTCAATCCCGCTCCCTGTTAGAGCAGCCACACGAAGACTACACAGCTTATGTGGAAAAAGGTTACTAATAAATAAAAAAGTCCTTACAAAAGGAATGCTGCATCTTTGAGTTAGCATTCAAGCAATTCTCATCATCAAAAAATTGATGCTCTAAGTTTTTTTTGGTGTGCCACGGTATCACACTGTAGGAGCAGATTCTATAAAGACCAGTGCATCTCCTCAAAGTCCACAGCCTCGTCCAAGTTTGTGTCCGTCTCCAGGAGACTCATGATCACTGCCATGGCTGCTTCATCATTGCTAAGACTACTAAGGCCTGGTCCAACCACACTGTCCAAATCCAACTGGGAATTTTCCCCTGAAAAATATACAGTAATGGATTAGAGAGGATAATTATGCATAGTCCTGTAGACAGTTTCTAAATGAGCTTATTAAGAGGATTAGAGAGAGTACCCATGAGCGCTTCTTCTCCTGAGAACGCTGCACCCTGTGGCTCATCCTCTGAGCTGGACTTTCCTGGCATCTCTGTGTCTGTTGCCTCTCCATTTGGCACCTAGAGACCAAAAGAAACAAGTAAATGACATCCTAGGCACAACACAGCAGTTTAATTTAGCTGACTCAATTCTATACAGGCTTTGATTATGCCTTTCAACCTATAGAAGATCTTTATTCCGATTCTGCTTAAAATTCAGTGTAGTATCAGTAGGTACACAGTTCTATGTAATTAACCAATGCCACTTTAGATATTTGTTATTATGAATAGGACCTTGTTACTTCCCAGCAGACTACTGTTCACATGTGTGTCACTCTTTTTTTACTGCACAAGTAGCAAATACCTGTGAATGACAAACAACCTGAATGACGCCAGACTTCTGTGTAATATCGCATCAGTACAGGGTTGATAGTATACAGCTGTTCATTATTATTATTATCATCATCATCATCATCATCATCATCATCATCATCATCATCATCATCATCATCATCATCATTGGTAGTACTAGTATATCTTTTAACGCGCTGGTATCAGATTAGTGCTGGTTATTGATGCATAGAATAGCAATTGGAATCGGCTTTAGGAAGGAAAATATGGTATCAGAACATCTCAGGCTTTCTAAATGAGTGAAAAAGATGCAGCTGTAATTAAAGACGTGCAAGTTTTAAGACTTACATTGTTGCTGATTTGATTGTGAGTAAGCTGACACTTATCCTGTGGTAGACTGAATGGGCTGACACTACCACTGGACGGTGATGAGTTCATCCTAAATGCAACACAGACACAAATCAGCTTAAAACTTCACAAAGTAAAAAGAATATTACATTAATATACATGAACAACAAAGAAAAAAATAACTTGCTATATCATCCTCTTTAAATCTAAGTATCTCTGTTAGAAAAAGTAAATACAGCATGCTGTGTCTTTTTTCACACCTGTTGAAATCCAGCAGCTCATTGGCAATCTGGGTCCCTATGCTGCCAGCATAAATCATAGCTCCGGGTGAAGTGGAGATGCCTGGTATGACTGGAAGGGACTTCTTGCCATCTTCTAACAAAAAAAAAAATGTTAGAAGTGAAAGAAAAGACAGCATACTTGTGAAGTGCTGTGACTACACAATCTGCATTTTTAAGTTTCATGGAGCATCACAGATGAAAGGATGTATTTATATACTTTTTTTAAAACACACCTTCAGTAGTCTTGGAATTGCTTGACTGTTCAGACTTGTTTCCCGACCGACTGGTTCGACTGTGATCATGCCTTGTAACGGTAGGAGAAAACCGTTGAAGCTCTGATTAGTATACTATAAACTTATCTCAAGTACAAAGATGTTTAGGTTATGCACAAGGAGACTGAAGCATATACTCACGATATAACTGTGTTAGTTGACACTATGTACTCTACTTCTTTGGTCCAGGGATTTACAAAACTAAACCACTGACTTTGCAGTGTGACAAAAGAACCGTGTTTTGTTTTGAACTTATAGCAGTTTGTCTCTATTTTCTCTTTACTCCGCAGCACTGTAGAGGAAAACAGTGAGAGGATGAGTTAGAGGACTAAGGAGCAGAAAATGAAGCATGTGCTTTAGGCAAAGAATGGTATAAGTACATGTCCAGCTGACAAACATATGGAGATGAACAGTGTTTTTTTTCCACAAGAAATTGACCTGTGCTTCAAGAACCTAAAAAAAGCCAACATGATGTCGGAATAATTTCATCAGAGATAAAAAAAAATACAAAAACAAAAGGTATCTAAGATCATCAGAAGAAGGGATGAAATTACTGAAAATTTGGATTTACCTTTTCGATGTCTTTCTGCTAACTGCGGTAAGTCGTCTTGATGGAAGTACTCGTAGCATGATGTCCCAAGCAATTCTTGGGGAAGATAACCAAGAATGGTTGTAGCTCTGTGACCAAAAAGGAAAACAATAAGGAAATGTTAACTTTTAAAAATGATACAAGTGTATCACATAAGTCTAAAATATAAAAATCTACTGTTTTATTTATAATACTGTAGGTACTCAAAAGTAGTGTCAAAGATGTCTGAAATGATATTTAAATGTCTCAATATGTATACACATTATGTAAACAAAGCCATGTACCAACAAATAGAGCCCTCAATCACCCTCCTATTGAAATGTATTTCTACCTTTGATCGACAAAGGTGAATTTGCCATCCATGGCATAACGCGTGATGAACTCTGTGGGTTTAACTCGGACTTCTCCATTAACCTGGGGTGATGAGTGCAAGTGGACGCGTCCCACCGCCACCAGGCAGCTGAAGTGGGAGCTATCTTGCTTGTCTGCCTCCCCCTCCCCCTCTGCTCCTAACTGACTGGTAGGCCAGCTGCGCATGTAACCTGTACAGTGGACGGTGCAGTACTTCTGTGACTCTGTAGGCAAAGCAGACACAGATCACAATATGCAAACAAATAGCTTAAATTCAATTAATGAATTCCTTTAAACCAGTTTTTTTTTAAGTCTGATACTGTGCCCCTCCCTCCCTCCCCAGGCTTGAAGAACAATTTAAATATCTGTTTATGAAAGGCTAGAAGACAGTGTCTGTGTTACAAGAATCTAAGAGGCTGTGCACAACTGGTATTAACATCTGTCCTGGGTGATCCGATTACAAGTAGAAAGCCCTAAGTGCAGGTGTTAATGTACCCGATGCATCTTGAGATCTGATCATTCAGAGGTGAGGCAGGGTTTTAATTTATGTGAAGGACAACATTTACACTAGAGATGCATATGGAGATGCAAATAAATGTCAGCCGTGATTGCACATACTTTAAACTGTCCACTCTACATCGGATCACTCAAAACAAATGTTAGTAGCAGGGTGTGTTCAGACTCCAAGAACCTCATGAGGTTTTCCGAGAGTTAGCAATGCAAAAATAATTACAATATTTTATGTTGCACTATCAATATCAACAAATTTTGTCACACACAAATTTTGTTCTTTGTTTTACTTAGATTGGTAGGATAATGCTGCTCTAAGTTTTGGAATATTTCCAATTAATACCTTGAAAGATGTAAACATGAAGTACAAAGTGGAGGGTACACTATGGACTACAGCATTATAGGTTTCATCACGTATATTTGTGAATTCTGGCAGCATTAAAGTACACCAAATAAGCTGTGAGCAACTCTTCTTAAAAAAGTGTCTGTTAATGTAAAGAACTCTCTCACTAAATACCTCTGATGATGAAGAAAACTTACGAAAAAGTTGCCTAACAGGCAAATTTTATAACAAGGTCCCCTTTCTATTATTTAAAAGCAGTTTAAGGACATAAAATGATAAAAATTTGACCAAGATATGAGTCACATTTTTTATCAAATTGTATAATTGATTTCACATGCTCTCTCTGTCTCACATCTGTTTGTTCATGCCAGCTCTTCAACTTTGCCAGACGTTTGAAAATCTGTTGACACTGATATTTCACATGAATGGAAGCATACCTGATAATTACTATATGAACCCTTCATAAAATGAATAATCCACTTGATTACTTCTATACCTTTCTTTTTGGAGGTACCGGCTTGAAATTCCTTCTCCTCCACTTTGACAGATATTTTATTGTACTTCATGCGGCAGAAAAATGAGCGCCGTGCACCCGAACACAGTCGTGCTGCGCCGACAGGAAGGTCAGCCTGAACCTGCAGACCCGCTGGAGAGGAGACAGGAGTGTTAAATCTCTCCCTCTTGCTCTCTGTCTTACACACACACTCACACACACAAACACTCTCATATACTCCTTCACAGACACAGACACACACACACACAAACTCTAAAGACAAAGATAATTGCTTTACTTTTAGCATCTATTAGCCGTTCACGAGGGTATAATTCAGATGCTGACAGCTGCTCCTTCACTTTTCCCATGTCCTTTGGGTGTATGTAATCAAACAGGCTCTGTCCAATCAGCTCTGCCTGTAGGAATAACAAAGAGCTTATCGTTTTGCTGATAAAAATACAAAGCAATCAAAAGCAATCAGTGCTTACAATAAAAAAAAAAAAAGAAAAGAAAAAAGCATAGTACATTAATTGTGGACTGTTGACCAAAGAGCACACCAGACACTGTGTGGAGTAGAAACAGTCAGAATTTAGAGATAAACTAGAAGAAGGCATTTTTAAATTCTTTCTTAAAGAATAGCTTAAAATGTCCCTTTCACTCCAGTATTCAAAAATGATCAAAACAGGTGCATTTACATTGCACTTTGTTCCATGGGGTGTTTGTAATCCATGCTGTAAACTCTCTGATATAAAAAGGCTTCAGATCATTTATGTAAATTGCCAGTTATTCAGATGGTATTTCTGTGGACTATGGACACCAGTGAATGTTTTTGCAAACAGTATTTCTGAGCAACTAAAAAAGAGCCCCATTTCTACTCATTTAATTGAGAATCAGTTATGAATTGAAAATTATTTTGATTTAAAAAACAATTCTGAATTGAACTGCGACCCAAAACTCCAAATCAAACTGAACTGTGAGAAACCCAAAGAATCACAGCCCTAAATAAATATGTATACAAATTACATGAAACAACTGTTGATACAACAAACAACAAACAGTGTACAACTGTAGAGTCCTTACCCGACTATAATTTAATATTTTGGTGATGGACTCTGAGACAAAAACTATTTTCCCACGATCACAGCCCACCACAAACAGGAACCCATCTGCAGCCTGCACAACAAAGAAACATGGAAGGAAACAGAGGAATCCAAGGTGATGATTTGGTCAAGACAAAAGTAAGAGGCCATGAAGTATGTGTAATTTTAATTAATGAATTTTGATTAAATTTAGCGCAATAACCTGTAAGACTACTCTAAACAATAACTGAAATTCAATGAATATTAGCAGTTTTTATCTTCTCTTTTACCTTTTAGATAAATTTGGTGTTTTTCACGTGTAGTTTCAGATGAACAGAAACTACAATAAAGGTGGGGCATTGTTGTTGAGTTCATAACGTGATCTGTGGCTTTAGAAGGATAAGTCACACCCTCAAGTGACTGACATGTTATGGACTTAGCTTTGTATTACGATTATTCAGCAATTAACTGAAGTAATTATAGTCTTCAGAATAAAACAAAGTAAATAAAGGTATTCCACTGCACTTTCAGTTTCTCAGATTGTTATCATATTAATTGTCAGTTGCCTTTGTCAGTGGGATGTTTACCTTAAGGACAAGGTGTTTGAGCTCCTCATCAGGAAGAAATGATGGTTTGTAGCTAGCTTCAGAAAAAGAACTTCCTGAACCTGAAAATATAGACAAAATGTTACACAGACATCATATCCATCAAAAAAAAAATTTGCCAGAACCAAGTCAAAAAAGTCTGCAGTCTGTGATTCGATCAGCCAGGTTTGGCGTAGACCCTCAGGAGAGCCAAACTTACCCATAAAAGAAAATGACTTATTTTAGTTAAAATGCACTATTTGCACTGCTATTGTCAAAAATTAACAATGTCCTATCACAGTCACTCATCCTTAAAATGGAAGGGGAGTGGACAGTGGTTCATTTGAATTCAGAGGGGCTGACAGCTCAACAGAGTAGTGTAATTGTTACATCATGACATTTCCAAAGCAAGATGGAGCTACAAAGCGTACAGAACAGAAACACTACAATGGCCATTGATTGACATGGTACCTTTGAGAGACTTGAGGTGCTGCACAGCCATTCTGAGCACAGTAAGTTTGTCCAGCTTTCGGGACATGGGGTTACAAGTAGGGATCATGGCTGATAGTTTGTCAATGAGATTGTTGATTTTTTCTCGTCTCCTCTTCTCAATCTGGCTGTGTGGTTCCCTGCAAAGTCATTAAATAATAAATCTTTTAGAAGATTCAAAGGAATTTTCTCCTATCACTTTTCAGACCCTCTGCATTTTTGTATAATGTGGCATACACTTAGAGGACATAAACAATGGACACTTAAAGATTAATGATGTAATTAGACACACCTAAAGCATTTGATTTTGACATGTTGGTCCTCTCCATCTGACCTGTGGAGCAGAAAAAAAAAACATATTTGAAATGTTTTTGTACACAAATTCATGATAGCACAAAATAAAATGGGTCAGCTCTAAATGTCCGGAATTAGCACACAGTTACCCATTTTGTTCATCTTCCATATCTGCATCAGGGGTGGAAGCAGCGTTTTTATCACTGGGAAGAAAATGAATTGCCATCAAAAGGAATTCGCAACAATTTAGGTCACTGGAGTAATGAGATTTTCTCCAAGCCAAATTAAAGCAATCACACTACTTACTGGTTGTCCATGCTGCCCTTGCGCTTCCGCGGTATCTCCATGCTCAAGGACATGCCAGCAGCTGAGGATGGGGTCATCAGGCTGACCAAAGACATAGAATTGTGTTGGTTTTCCTCAACCAGCACATCCTCTGAAACACACAAGAAACACTTAGCCATAACTGGTTGTACAGGGCAGACCTTAATTTCATTTGTAGGCATAACAATACATTCCCTTGGCAGTATGGGAACTCATACTTGCTCACAATGTTCTAAATAGAAACTTAATTAGTTGACTGAGCCAAATATTAAGGAACAACTATTTTGATAATCGATTAGGGAACATATTTGATACATTCAAGTATCCTTGAATATGACAATGTGTTGGATGGTCACATTGTCATATTCAGGTTTCAGTGTTGACACAAGTCAGAGTCCAGCTCTGCAGCTTTGAACCACAGTCTAGACAAGCCCCACTGTCAAGAGTAAAAGACGACTGCAAATGTAATGTTATATTAACAGGGACTATTTATTTCTTTTTTGTGGCAGCAGCTTTCTCACTCTCTCCTTTTTATCAGGCAGAGATTTAACACACACACCGCTGCAGTGCCTACACGGACGCCTCCCCCCGTCTTTCGCCCAAGGAGCTGTCTTCTCCTTACTTGTCTAATTCCCTGTGGTTTGGACAGGTTGCAACAGGACCTGGCACATTGCCACATTGTTGGTTTTGTTGTAGTGTCACTTCAGATTTCCGTTGGGTCCATTAAAACAACTTGACAACACACTTTTTGGGCACTGCATTCCTCCAGCAGACATAGGTTTTCAGTAGGTGTAAAAATGCTGTCGCTGTTGCATCTGCCATTCTTTCATCTTCTGTGAAGCGTCATATTTCACACACAATGCATTTCACAACAGGATATATAGGTCGGCCATACAGGAGTCACTCACTGGGAAGCTTATTGCCACTGGAAAATTTAAGAGTCTCTAGTAGTATTCACAAACTTTGGAACCGAAGATAGATTGCAAAAACAGATTTTATGGGTCCACAATTACCGGAGTAAAATGCTTAGCAAATGCTGATATTTAAATTAATTTTCATGACTAAAACAGAAAAAAAGACATCTTTTTTGCCACACTGGACTGTTTGGATCAAACACTTTTAAACATTACACTCAGCAAATCTGATTTTTGTGTGATGTACTTTTGCGATAAAATAAAAACATTTTATTTACATTTTGAAATTCAAGATTTTTTATGTGTTTTATTAACCTGACACACCACACAGAATTTCACATATCCATAGGATATATTTCACGTCCTGTGAAATTTCAGACCTGAAATCTCAGCAGTCCAGCTGCCTTGCAAGGTTTATCAGCAGTTTAAAAATGTAAATATTACTGAAATTCATAGTATTTTCAAGTATTCAAGCATTTTTTGAATGTTCTGTTTCTTGGAAGACACTTAATTTTCTCTTGGGTTGATTCAGCCAAGTTTGGCAACCTCTGGTGTACAGCAGTCTGACTATTATCTTCAAGTCTACTTTGTCTGTTTTAACGACAGGGCCTGGTACTGTTGCATTATTACCAGGTGAGCAAAGGCAGTATAGCATTTGGTTCAGTGCTTTGAGACTGGCTGCATGCTGGATTTATAAATATTTGTAAACTGATTTTCAATTTAAAACAATTCTCAATTTAAACCCAAAAAAGTTCTTTGGTATGTGAGAGAGAAACATGAGAGCACAGCACAACAGGAGAACAAATGTGTCAATATCCATGGCATCTATTTTTAACTCCGCTCCAAAGAACCTGTGACCTAAATAGCCATTAACAGATCAGAGACAACCTGATTTGGAATCCAGCTTCCCTTGACAAGATCTGTTGGATTACAGGGTTACAGTAGAGGCAACCAGATGACTGAACATCAGGCCATACAGACATCAGTCTGCAAAGTCTGTGAAACTCTCAGTTCTGCTCATGCATTGATCAACTTGTTCACCTACTAATTTAAGAATGAGCATTTGCTCCACCTAAATAAAACCAAGAATTGTACTACATGTCGTACTCACATTGTCAAACACAAGTAGTATCAGTGGAAAAAAAAGGCAGACTGGTTTTCAAGGCAAACAATAAAGATTGCCCGGGCAAGTGAATGTCAAATTGACTTGATTTAAATTGACTTAAATCTAATAACTCACTTGGCCCAACCATGCTAAGGATAAATGAAAGGATTTAAACTTTTTTTTCAAAGATGATGATGGAGCTAGCCATATTGCTACCTTCTAATATCTGCTGAGAGTTGCAGACACAAAACAACAAGAGCTGACAGCATCTCATTTGCATAGCAGCTTAAAGGGCTGCCAACAGCCACTAACGCATAAAACTGTTAAAGGGCAACTTAAATGTTGATCTATTTTGATCTATTTTAGGAAAAACTTGCCATTAAAATAAACCTGTGGACATGTTAATGTTTAAGCAAATTGTTTACTCCGTGGTCAAACTAGGTCACAAGCAACCAAATGCAACCAACTCTGCTTCCCATTCATAAAGTTAATCATATACACACACCAGGGATTTGCCCAGTAAGTCAACAGTCGTTAATGGATGTCAACACAATAGCCTAATTCGATAACATTAAAGTTCCATTAAAATTTTTACACCCCAACCCCAACCCCAAGTTAGAAAAGGCAAGTAAGGACAGTAAGTTAACATAAAATTAAAAATGACCACAAGGATTTGTGAGTGACCTTTGACCTGTATTACATAGGAAAATAATACATCATATTATATGATGCATTAGCACATCATTTTTTGGGGTTTTTTTTTCAAAAATAATTCATTCTTTCAATTATAATTCTTTCAATATAATTCAAAAAGTTGGTCCAATAAAATACTCACCACTTTTTAATTTTACCATACCAATTTAAAACACTTAAAATTTGTTCCAAAATCTCTTTATACCATGAGCATTAACAGCCATAACAGAAGTGCCTTACTCCTGGCTTTTGGACTTGTTACCGGCGGTGACAGTCCAGATGGTGTTATTTTAATCTTTTGTCTTGAGCCCATTATGTCTATTTCCTCCAAAAAAGACCTGAAATACTGATTTGTCGGACCACAAAACACATTTCTACTCTGATGGTCCATCCTAGATGCCTCTGAGTCCAGAGAATTTCTGTGCATTTCTAAAAACAGTAAACATGAGGCTTCTTTCTTGCACAAGATTTACCTGGCACTTTTGGATATAACTACTTATTATAATGCTTGACATAGGTTTATGTAAGTATTCCTGGCCCATGCAGTGCATGTTATATCAGCTAGAGATGAAATGATGATTTGCTGTAGTACAGAACAAGGAAATTAAAGATCATGGGTGCTGAGCTCGGGGTTGTGCCCTTGCACTTTATGCACTGAAAGAATTGCCATAGGATTGCTGTTGTTATTGTTTTTAATGAAGTTTAAAAAACTTGCCTCATTAAAAAGTAATACCTCTACATACATATTATTAAAGTGAACAACTAATTTAAAACTAATGTAACTTGTTAAGCTGCATTGTGTCCTTTGATATTGGTGTGATACATCTGATGTTTTTCAAACTCATCCAAAATTGAATGTGCTTGCCAACCAGAGACATACTGTTAGCTTTGGACTCATTATGCATACACAGCCATTACTGTGGAGAACTGATTCATGTACTTTAAGCTGTCATACGCATGGAATCAATTCTAATTTATCTTGTGTTTTGGGACTCCCACAGTGTGTAACGACCTTCCCTACCATGCTCCCTAAACTTAGGTTTACTGTGTGTGAATGTGTGTGTAAGTGTGCTTGCTGTGCACACCTCTATGCCATGTGGTATCTTCCTTACAGCTTAGTTGGTTTTATCTTTCACGTTGACCCAAAGCTCTTCTGTCATCATATTGTTTAGTGCTAAACTAAACACATCACTACCTGCATGACTTGGAACTTTTAGGAAGAGGTGAAAATGCACTTCTGTAAAGAAAAGGGGTGTGCTTGATTTTTGTCAAAGGAAAAAGTTAGTGCATAATCAGGAAACAAATGCAGCGCAATAATCATTTTACCTCATTGGTCGTGTTTTCATCACCACTGTATGCCAAAATCATAATTAAAATCACAATATATTTTATAGTCAAGTCCGAGGACGACGTACTGTTAAAGTAATATGTATATTGTCATTTACTCTGTGATCTGCACTTCTGATTGTAATACACAGCTAGCTGCATGCTGTTTTCTTACTTACTGGCATGTTGTTGGAACAAATGTTCTCAGAAAAGCATTCTAGATACAGGCAAGGAGAGGAGATACATTCTTTTCAAGATGCTACTGGATTACCTGTGTTTATAATTAGGCTGTCATGATATCAGATTTTCAGTACACAATAATTGTGGCCTAAAAAGTTCATAGTAACTAGGCCTATATGGCAATATCTATAGAAAAAAAAATACTATGAGAAAAGTTCATTTTTAACTTTACTTGTTTTGTCTGTTATTCTGTGATTGTTTAAAATATATGTGTAGAGAGGTTGAGAGAGAGTCTGTAGCCATAACTGTGCAAAAGCAAACAAAAAGAACATTTACAAGTAGTTAATTTTTCTGATTTATGGAAGGAGGCAATCAGTGTTTCAGTATGTTACCACCATCTATTGTGACAAAGAGATAATGTATTTTGCAATCTTAATCATAATATCATACCTGCATTGTCAATATGATAACATTTCATTTTTAACCATCACAGCTATCGTCAATACCAGTAATAGTCAACACCCCTAGTTTATAACTATTTAAATAAAGGCAGAAAATAAGTTCCTCTGAAGTTTATTAGTTCCATATTTGTTAGTTCCATATGGTCACAGTAAAAGGCCTAGTGTAGCCTCCAGACTGGGCATTTCAAGACACATACCCTGCATATCCTTCCTTTATTCATACATGCCTTTAAAAGTTGCAGCCATTTTATTACTCTGCAAATCAAACTTCCTCACAGCTTCCAGCAACAGTGAACTCTACCCTAACCCAACTGAAGTGCTGAAAACCAGCATGTCTAAAAGGATTGATCCTGTCCTGGGCCTTACTGCACATTTTATTAAACTACCTAACTATTAAACTACTACTTTATTTAACTTCCAAAAGAAGATACCGTCTTGACAGTGCAAGATACATTGTCTTCACCTTTTTTGCTAGAAAATATCTTCTTATTGAATAAATTTCGATAGTGACGCAATATTTGTGTCTTCAGTTCAGTATGCTTTAAAAAGCGCATGGACAAATGTTATTGTTATATCAGGAACATGAAAAAACTACCACTGATCCCTCAGCATTAAGCACAGTTTTTTATCTCAATATGAGCCCTGATAAAACTGTGCTTAATCAAAAAGTGGTTTAAAAATGGTCATGAATTATAGTTAAAAGATGCACCTTCGTCTGTTTACCGTGGATTATGTCTACGTTTAAGTTAGGGACTCTAAACAGACACTGTCCCCAACTAATGTTTGTTCCGTGAGGTGGAACTGGAGTTTTACTGGCTATTTTCAATGAGAATTAAAGGTCATCTGAGTTATTTTTGACACGATAAGCAGGCCAGCGGTCACTGTGCAAAGGGACCGTGGTACAGTTAGAGCAGTGCGTGCTTCATCCGAGCTTACACTTGACCGTTGGAGCGAGCGAGCACTTTAGTTACCGTATCTTCTCAGGCCTAAACACGGACAAACATTAAAGCTTTTAAAACACACAGTGACACCAGTTCAGTCTGAAAACATAGATTATTAGGGTGCTAAAAAGATCCAAAGTGGCAGTTTGCTATCGACTGTGAAGCCACTTCAAACAGATTTGTCTGATTTGAGACCGTTGCCCTGGTAAACAGGCCTTGCTACCACTGCTAAGCTAACATTTGCCTTGTTCGGTCGTTGGGGCTGGCATTAGCAGACAGTTGAACAAGAAATTAACTTATAAATGGCATTATCATTGATGAAAAGTCTAAATATAACGTTAGTCACATTCTACAACATACGGAGATATGATAAACAACGTCGTTCAATGTTACATAAATGGCGTGGAGGGCGAGTTTGCTCTACTGATCTACTGACCTAGTTTTGAAATAACACAAAGTTGCGATCAACCGGTGACAAATTGCCAATAACACACCTCTGTGCTTTTCTCTTCTCTGGTCCATGTCAATCGCTAACATACATTGGGCCACCAAGAATGCATATTCAAAGTGAGGAATGGTTTTCGAAGAGTTTCAATTACCTGCTGGTTCGCCTCCCGCTATGTCATCGCCGCCAGCCGCTGCATTCCTGGCCGACATGGCTGGAGCCGGAGCCGGTGCGCAGGGGCCCAGGACTCCAATGCATGGATGAGGCGGTTAACTGCTTCTGAGTGTTGCTGTGTATATATAGAATAGGCTGTGGGGGAACCGAAACCTCTGCAGATTCTGTACAGTTGCCCTGTTTTTCTGTATGAAGAAAGAAGGGGATTTAGGGCGCACTAATGTGGAGGAAGGTGGCTGTATGAGCTGCAGTCAGTCAGCAGAGAATCGAGGGAAAACGCGGAAGACAAGATACAGTCTCCTCCTACCGGCGTACCGAAATCTTCGCTGCGGTTTGAGCAGTGCTGCACTCCCTTCACCTCCCTGCTTCAAATCTTTATTTGGTCTAATTGGCTAGTATATCTTATATTCCCATCAGGTGACAGAATTACAACTTCTGATCAGTACACTTGCTGCACAACATTCTTCAGTGTATACAGTTTGTTTTAATTTTTAAACCATTCAACAAGTAACCCAAATCAATTAATTTATCAATCAATTAATCAGTCATCAAATGAATGAATGAATGAATGAATTAATAGATAGATAAAATAAATAAATAAATAAATAAATAAATAAATAAATAGTGACTGTTGGGTTGGGGAGGATGACGCAACGATGACGTCACATATTTTGAAGATTTTTGTCCCCTTTAGAACTTGATAAAAGCAGATCGGAACAACTTACATTGGGTAAAATACCTCGTTTTATTGTAACTAAATATTGACTGGTAAATTCTCTCGTTTGAAAAAAATTCTTCGCCATGTCTCAAAATAATTTTAACGCCCCTCTGAACGATTCAAATATTTTAAACGAATCGCATCGCCTGTGTTTGGTAGCAGAGGACAGAACCGACCACCCTGGGCCACAGGAGCACAACTCAGAGCTGCAGTCAGAGGTAACAATGGATCATGTGGCGGCAGAGAAAACCAGGCTGCAGGATGGTAATGACGCCTGCTTAAGACATCTGGTCAAGCTTCATTCTGTGGATGTGAAACAAAAAACTGAAATTGCTCAGCTGAAGGCAGCAGTTGATCATCTTAACTCTCTCAAACACAAATTCCTCACAGAGAATTTACAGCTGAGAGCAGCATTGCAGAGTAGTCAAGAACATAAAGACAATCTGAGAAAGCAGATCAAGAATCTTCAAACTGACACAGACATACTTGGAAATAAGTGTAAGAAAAAGGAAGCTGAGTGTGACCGGCTGATGAGAGAAATGGCTGAACTCGAGGATGATGCTGAGGTCATTCGCCTTCAACTACACGAACTTAAATCTGAAATGGAAGTAAAACTGGCACTGAATGCACATCTAAAGAATGATGCTGATAATCTGCAGGGAGAAAATGAATCTCTGAGGGCTGAGGCTTATAAGTTGAAGCTATCACTGAGTACTTTTCAGCAAACAAAAGGGTTTCTCGTGGAGCAAAATGAGAGAATGGCCAAAGAGGTGTCTCTAAAAGAGCACACGAACAAAAACCTGGAGAAAGCTCTGACAGATCTTAAGCACCAACTGAAGGAGGCAGAGCAAGTAATCAGTGATAAAAATGAGCAAATACAAAATCAGGTTTGTGAAATTACTGATAAGCAGTGTATTATAGATTATCTTTACTTCCAAAATGCTGCTATTGGAGAGTCCATTAGTGACCTTAAAGACCAGCTGGTGAAAGCCTACTCAAGGGTACACATGGAGCAGAGGGAGGAAAAACCCTTTGAGATTTCACCTGAGGAGAAGGATGATAGCCTCCAACAGGTAACACTTGTGGAGCAAAGTAAGAAAAGCCTCCTCAAGTTTTCACCAGAGGAGCAGGAAGATGAGAGTGTCCCAGGGATTCCTGGTGCTGTGGTTCTGACCAGGAGTTGGTGGCATTTCTGGTGTGAGGGTCTTAAGAAAGTAGGTTTTTATGTTAGCATTGCCGCTGTAGGTACATTTGTTCTCATTTCTATAGGTGAATGGCAAATGAATAGCTGCCTGCTGAGTGGCTACTTGTTTTAGTGTTTCTGCTAGCTGTGAGAGCCCTTCTGCAATCTACATCACATCACTCCTCCACCATTCTAAACAGGGCCACCAAAAACAGTGCAGTGTTCAGCACCGTCACCTCTTGAGAAACAGGCCTTTCTGCTCTATGTGGAGTTTGAATCTGAATGTGGAAGACAAGCTCTAACTTCATATGAGTTGCTATAGGCTTATATCGAGTGAGGATGGTGAAATGAAATAAAAAATCAAATGAAAATTACTTGACTCAATTAATAATAAAAACTAATTAAGCAGACAAAATAGAAAAAAGTGGAGTTGTATCTGTAAAATTAAATAAAATTCCTACAGACACACATATACCTTCTGTAAAGGAACACTGTAATTATAAAGCAGCATGTAAGTATGTTATAATGTAAATGTAAATATAAAGAAGAATATATATTATAATGTAAGATTGTTATTACAGTGCAAATATTGGTTTGAAAAAGCAAAATTAAAAAAAGGGAGAACAGAAAAGAAAGAATTTGCAAATTGCACATATTAATAGTACATTGTATGTATATTGTATTACACAAATTGAAGGTAAATGTCAGTCATTTCTATATGGTGGTGTTAGGAAGTTAGTGTGGAATTACAGAACACAGGCCATGGAAAGTCACAAAATGTAATTACCTAGACCATTGGCGCATAAAAATATAGTAGACCCTATCTTAAGGGAGTGATATTTGGGAGTTTTAAAGGATGAAGAAACAGCTTAAACAGTAGTGTTTTGTAAATGGAGTCCATCAGTTTACAATAATAACATTCGGTTGCTTATCTTATGTAATTACAGTATAACAAAGGCTTATTTCTCTGTTGTTACTGAAAAACAATGGATAATATCATAGGCACCTCAGCTGGCCTTTTAATGTGTAATATCTGTAGCAGTCTGAAATTATAAAGCTTTCTGCATTCCGTGTAATTAAAGAGTTAATATATGTACAACGTTCCTTTGAACCTCATTTAACATTAATGTTAAGTAATGTTTGTTCCACCTAAACATATATTTGTATGAAATTTTTAGCTTACTGTATCATGTCCATTTTTCATTCTTGAATGTGTTTTTATTCTATTTTATTTTATTTACTGAGATCTATGCTACCAAATGAGTGCAAAACTCTGTTTTGTTCTATTTTAATGCAATAACAAAAAAGTAGCTATCTACTTATAAAACAAGTCTTTTATGTTTGTGAGCTTGAGAGAAGTCAAAAGCCACAGAGTGTGCAAGTCTCAGATTCTGGGTTAATGTACCCTCACCTGATCCAACACTGTAAATTCTGATTATTATTTTTCTAACCTAAAACAAATTCACTAATTTTACACACAAACACACACACACACACACACACACACACACACATACACACACACACACACACACACACACACACACACACACACACAC
>JAPZDY010000023.1:10259388-10278508 GCA_029783645.1 Ctenochaetus hawaiiensis
CCCCCCCCCCCCCCCCCCCCCCCCAAGTCACTCTTGCCTGCATTCAAAACTTGAGAGCCCTGTTTTATAAATGCAGAGCAAACCAAAGTATTAGACAAATAAATTCAAAATTCAAACAAATAGTTCAAACTAAAGCATGACGGTTGTAGCAGCTAGATGCGGGAAACACAGCTGGTTGTGTGAAAATGTAAGGCCCACCACAGGGTGGCTGGACTCAGCCTTGGAAAAAAGCTAAACAGGCCGGACATCCAGAGGGAGCAGGGAGTGGAGCTACTGCTCCTTCATGTCGAAAGACGCCAGTTGAGATGGTTCAGGCACCTGATAAGGATGCTGCAGAAGCTGCAGATTTGGCAATGTCAAACAGACTTTGAAGCCAAAAAAAACATCAAGAGGTTATTCAAAGGAATACACTTAACTATTTTAAGTTCAACAGGTAGAAGACTTCAGCGCTTCGAACAGTCTCTCCAACATACAGCTAGAGAAGCTGACATGAGTAAGTAATTCCCCCTGACAAGAATCTATATCTCTTATCAAAAAAATCCTCAGGTGACACCAGAGGGGCTTTCTGAACAATCCTGCTCCCCTAAGAGACCTTTTCACCATCTGTGCTCTGCGCTCACTGGGATCATTTATGAATGCTGATGACATTTTTTAAGAAATTTGATCGGTCTGATTGATCAGTAGTGCCCTGTTGATCTCTTATCTCAAACATAGACTGCCCCAGAGAGGCATTCAGCATGAGTTACTATGGTGATGTACCCCAGTAATCCTCTTTTGTCACACAGAAAATGCAGAGTTTAACCTGTGGTTACCTGGCTAACCACAAATCCTGCATGTAGTGCAGTTCTCAGGACTTTGTGCTTACGAGTGTGTGATCTGCCAGCTTTGCATGTTTTTTGTTTGAACTGTGTTAGTTGAGATTTGAAGCAGCATTTTTCTGTCCCATGTAGTTCACAGCAGATTTACCCTTTAAGTGCTTTGGTCAAGAGCATCTGACTGATGTTTGAGAATGAAAAGAAAATCAACAGTCTCATTCTTCACCATGAAATCAGCTGGTTATAGAGTCTTTTGTAATAATTTGGATCACTTGCATGATCATTACATCCCTATTGAGCTGAAAAGAAACACCAAGTGATATAAAATGTTCCTAAAAATATTTGTTCAGACTAACTCCCCCAGCTCCCCTGTATCCTCCCACTTCTCCCTAATTGTCATTTAATCCTTCCTCCTCAGATCACAAGGTCCTTTCCTCTCCCACTCTCTGTCCAATGTCGTCCTTTTCCTGTTCACTTCCTCTCTACAACTGTCCTGTTGCTGTAATTGTTTGTCCTTGTACTTGTGTCTCTGCGTGTCTGTCAGAGTTAAGCCAATTCCAGCTTAGATTACAGTAATAAAATCACTGCGAGGCTGGGGATTAAAGCTTAGGCCTCTAAACACACTGGTAGTAAGGGGTTGAAGGGGGGGGCAGGTGAATGAGAGGGAGGATGGCAGGGGGGAGGGAGGGACAGATAGTGTGATTTCCTGACCACAACATAGGGATTAAGATTAAGAGAAGTTAGTAACACAAGTGTCTGCACTCCTTAATCCATGACATCATTTGAACAGGTCAATTAGAGCTAAGAAGGTGCTGACACAATCATGGATAATAGTTACAGGGTCACTACGATACTGTTTGCCCCATGGATCTCAATGTTTAACTCACACTCAAATGTTAGGTTTTTCACTATATATATCTATACAGAACTTGTGCCAGCTATTTCAGAATAACCTGCCATAGTCATTTCAGTGTTGTTTTCTTTTTCAATCAAACAGTATATTTTCAAGGGGATTTCACAAGATTAAATAACTGATAAAATTACTGATACTACTAACAAATAGCAGTGATTTTGATGGTATTTCATCCCTGTATCCCTACTGATATGTCTGAATTCACCTGAAAGATTTGTGTTTTCAAATCTACTGTGGGAGTGGGTCCTCTGTGAGTCCACCATGATGCACTTCCATGTTTCTACTGTGTCTAAGAACAAACTAAACAAGTACTGTAAATACTGACTGTAAATGGGGCCTTTAAAAGCTCCTACAAAAAAAGCACATCAACACCTTTAGACTGAAACTTAAAACAACAAGTGAGTAAACATAAGTAAAAGTATGAAAACCACTTTAAAGAAAAACTTTGCTACGACTGAAAACACTCTGTTACTGCATTAAAAATGTTACCTCAGTGAAGATATGGAAGTAAAAGTATGCAGTTAAAGTATGCAGGAAATCGTTATCTTTGTGTTTACTACAAAATGTCATTAGAATATTGTTACTAATGCACAAAGTCCTGCACACAGGACTTTACTGCTGTAAAGCTGCTTTGTTGTTGGGTTTTTTGTTCCTGTTGTGATTTCCCATTTCACATCATCTTTTTGTAATTTGATTAACAATTTGCTTTTGTATTTTGCGATCTGTTGTTGTCTTTTTCGATTTTTGTTGTGTTTTGTGATTTTATCTTTGCATATGCATACGAATGCATAAGGCAAGTTCCTCTCTCTCTCTTTCTCTCTCATGCACACACACACACACACAAAAACACACTCACGACAGACGTATCTCTGACGACTACACACTACGTTCCCCCCTACGTCAGCAGTGCACCCAAAAAAAAATCTCTTAAGTAATTTATAAAATCTTTTTTTGTCCCAGAATTAAAATAAAAAAGGGGGTCGCAGGAAAAAGGGAGAGAAGGGGGCTGTGAAGGAGGGAGAAGTGAATGAGAGGAAGGCAGCCTCATTCTCATCCATCTCTCCTTCTCCTCTATTATTCATCAGCCTCTTCTCATCCCTCGTTCAGCATGCTGATGGAGGATAAAATAGGTCACTGAGAGATAGGCTGGTGCTCGCGCAGTGACTGATGTCTTCCTTCACACATTGTGCACTCCTCCCCTCCTCCTTCCAAACATCGCTCCTCCTCTTCTCCCTTTCTTACCTGCTGCTGCCACCACTGTCTTGTCATCCCAGCTGCTCTCTTTCTACCCTCCCTCTCTCTCACACAGCTCCCCCCAGCTCTCCATCCCCTCACATCCGTCTTATCTTTTGATAATTCCTTAATACTGTTGTTCACCTGCCTAGCTCACCTTCCTCTCTACCTTCCTGGTCTCTCCCTTGCTTATTGCAGAGAAGTAAAATTCAGATTAACTGTGTGGTGCTGTTAGCTACCTGAAGGCAGCACACCGAACCATCACATCTATGCTGCAGTTGTCTAGCTGTAGAAAAGAAGAGCCCAGTAATCAGAAGTGATGAGGAAAGAGGCAATGTCCTTTTTAATGCTGAAAAATGACTTTTGTACAGGAGGAATGTTTAATAAAAGACATAGAAAATACGGATAATGTCCTCACTTTGACTTCGGTGCTTTTGTCGAAACTTGTGGTTGCTAATAAAGTAACAGTCTGCCATTTTCACGTCAGGCTTTTTAAATGAGAAATTTAATTTAAAAAAATGAAAACATCCATGTCTATGTTAGTTTGTTCAATTTTAACACACTCGCAGTACTAAATTGTTGTTTTTACTTGTAAATCCTGTCAATATTTGCAAGTTGCAAGAGCAGTCTAGTGGCAGTCTGTGTGACTGTCTGCATTGCCAAACATGTCCACTAGATGGGGACAAATAGCATCTAAAAACACGTACATGTGTAGTAGGTATGGACATTTGATTTTTATGCATCCAAATTGGAAACTACAGAGGCCCTGAAAGTCAAATGAAATATATAATCCGGTGATTCATACTTTCAAACTGAGTGTGTGTTTTTGTTATTCACATTTTGGCCACAAACTGCACACCCAGTCCGCACATAAGGGAAGTTTGTCCGCTGTGCTTAAGAAGCTTTGAGGCAGACAGGTGACATACAGTATTTCAAAAGGTTGGAAGGTTCTTGTTAAAAAAAAAAATATGTGACGTAATGCTGGGCTGATACTTAAAGTATAAGCTGGAGTTTATGTCCTGTGTTTACCTCATCTTTTTTAAACCTCGATTTATATTCTTATTATTTCATAATTATTCTCAGTTTTTAGAGGTGATTTGGTTGGATTTAGGCACTTAAACTACTAAACTTGGTTCTCTTCACATGTGAGAAGGGTTAGGGCTGTTAAAAGGTCATTTTTAACCCAAACCATGATCTTTTTCTAAACCCAGATTAAAATTTTGCTGCCTAAACTTCTTTATTTTAACTGTCAAGAGGTAACTGATAAGCAACTGGTGCACCACCATCAGCCTAAAATACATGTACTTTCATGACAGGGTGGAAATAAAGCACAGTAAAACCTGCATTTTGGAACAGCATGAGAGTACAACAGGCTGCTGTTTAACTAATGTACTGTATATCCCGCAGCCCTGCACTTTCAGCAGGTGTGTGAGGTGACAAGTAAGAACCTTCACAGAAAAATGGAAGCTCCATCCCAAGGTGGTGCAGCAGATTTAGACTTGGTGAGGAAGAAGTTGATACATTTGCAAGTTAGCTCCAACTATCCGCTGTGGTTCTTCCTGATGCTGCAAGACAACCGGCCCCCTGGGAATGAAAGTGTTTGCACACACACCGTTATGACTTAATGAAAAGTGCGGTTGGTGCTCCAGGCTTGCTGACAAAACGCCCCTCTCTCAAAGCATTGTCAAGCTCTGCTGCTTGCTTTGCTGTCTTTGAGAGAATGAGCTGTGTGGTCTGTTGGTCCATGTGTGCTGCTTTGTCACCTGCAACAGGGCGTTATCAGAATGAACCTCTCCTTTGTTTCACAGAACATGAGGAACTATTTTAGGAGTGTGATAGCTCAATACAATCTGTCCTCTACCCCACCCACCAGGTTGGCTGTCTACACACATTCAAATTTCAGTGGAGGAATGTGTCTGTGCTTTTGAAGGAAAGCATTACCCATAGAGTCCAGTGGAGGGCTTCCCTTGTGTTTATCAAACTAGGGTTACAATATATAAATTTTGTTTTCTTTTTTGTTCCAAACAAATAGTTCAGCAAACTAGTTGGGTGTCATTTTTCAATTTTGATAAGCTCTTAATCACACCATCAGAACTGCCCAAGCAAATTTTGTCATAAAGAGAAATGTAATCTACACACAACTTCTCACTATATCTCAATTTAAAACAACCAGTACTTTTGACAAAGAAATAAAATCCTTGTTTCATGCAGAATAATAAACCATATTATTTATTTCTGATTTCAAGGCTAACAGAATAAATATATATATTGTGCTGTACAGTTTCCATACATGGCTATGTACAGTTTTTAGCTTCATAAATAAATGATCATTAAATATAACCTTGGCCTTTGATTTAATTGCCAGTTTAAAGCTAGTTTAACAGAATAGTCTAAAAAACATAAGTTGTTCAGCTTTAGATTTTGAGGCTGTAGTTTATGGTGCTGTTGAACTGTATTGTGTTTTGCTCGATTTCTAAACTTTGCCAAATGCTAATTTTCCAAGTTAGCATCAGTTCAAAAGTAAAGAAAATACTGAGCACATGTCAGAAAAATGTTCACTGTAGTAACTGTTTTTCAACTGATGATCACATGTCACTTCCTCATTCTGAACACTAGATGGCAGTCATGACCTACTTAGAGAAGGAAGGATTTGGAAATGTTTCTTGTTCAAGCGTCTTTGTTTGTACTGACATATTACATTTAGATATAGCTCTTCATTTTAAGTCCTTAAATTAATTCAAAACCTTTTTTTTTTATGTTGTTTTAATAGCATGCTAGTAGTTTAGGCTAGTTTTACTTGGACAAAAACCAAAAGACTGTCAGTTTGAACATACATAGCAGGGAATTACATTTAAAAGTGTTTCTAAACACCTTTTCTGGCTGCTGTTTGCCATTTTTACATATGAGTGTGTCGTTTTACCTTACTGCCATGTAACTTTACTTACTCCATTGTTATTCGTTAGCTTTAATCAAAGTTTAATAACCAGAGCATTGCAAGCAATGCTGGTGAAATTGAATAATGATTTTCAATTCAAAATTTTATTTATTTATCTATAAATAATTGTGTGCTGCAAAGAATAAAACTGCTTTTAAGATCACACAAGTACATACATGCAAGTAATATCTCATTTTGATGACATGCAGCCTATACAAAAGAAAAAGTAGTTCCATTAATGTTTTCTCTGTACTGAGGCTTTAATATTCCAGGTAATAAAAGCCTCATTTATTGAAAGAGTATCCACTGGAGATGAAGCCCTCTTTTTATTTATGGAGTGCATTTCAGCTAAAGCACCAGCTCCACTCTGAGCTTTGCAACAGCCCAGCAGACTCTTAGAGATCAGACCAACGCCCTACAGACTACTGTTTAAATTTTAAACCTGCCTGAAATGCTGCATATTTGATTATCTGCAAAGAGGGAAACTCACTGTGGAAAGACTTAGCTGGCAGGGGAAATTCTTATGTGCAATAGTCAAGTGTGAAGCGGCATGGTGCTGTTGCTTCGATATGGATCAGCTTCGTGGCAGCAGTTGTGACTTTTTGCCACCTTCATTAAGGCAAAATCTGTGAATAGAAGTCATGGAAAATCAGGAGTTTAAACCTGGAACTTGATGGCTCTGTCTTATGTTTTTCCTGCTCCCTTTTACACCACAGAAGTCCTGCTGCTCCCGTCTCTTCTCCATGCAACTTGTCAAGCTTATGCATATTTTATTGTTAGTCTACTGGGCTGCTATCAGATGAGCCTAACTAGCTGAAGGGGTGGCACTGGGGAGATGATGATGATGAGTTAGCGAGGGGGCTGGGTTTTGGGAAACCAGCTACACCTGCCCCTCCTCACACTGAATGGTTGAGTTGTGAGATGGAGAGGAGATCTAAGCGATCCATTCAGATCAGCTGCAGACAAAAGGGGGCTGACAATGTCTAGAGACTAAAACCTGGATTCTACCCTGTTATTTGCTCTTGTCATTCTTTATCAGATTTTTTATCAGCTGGATCTTTTGGAGATGAAACAAGCTCCAGAGCATCTGGCTGCATCGTGCTGTTGACGGTCAGGATTACTTCTCCTCATCCTCTGCTCACAGCAGAGAAGGGTGGAGAGGAAAACTCTGCCTTACCTCTGAGGGACCCGTGGCACCACTGAAAGGTGGAGCCAACCCCCCGGTGCCACAACTTTGGAAGGATGAGGAGCAGCTTGTAGTTTTTGGATTTTTTTTTTTTTTTTTTTACCCTTTTTAATACCAAGTGTGTTGGTGGTTTCAAGGCACGTTCAAGATTAAAGGGGAGGAAAAAACAAAGACACTTAGAAAGATGCCTTTTGGTGGGTTGGCTGGTTTAAAGGAACAGGTACTGAAGCCTGGGAAGGAGGAAGTGAAGAACACAGTGGGGGACTCCCTAGGAAAACTGCAAAGGTGAGAGAGTGTGTATGAACAGTGGTGGGAAGGAGGCGTGTGTGTGCAGGTTGTTTGATCCCCAATCCGAAGCTTTTGCAGATGTTGTTGGAGGACATAAAATAAACATTTCACTCATTTATCCCCCGTATTATATTCACGATGGAAATTAATTTTTAAATTTACATCATAAGAACGCTCAACTGAGAGAAACATCTGCTGTCAGAGGGATGTGAAGAGCCTGGAAATGAGCACATTAAACCCAGCGTGTTCTCAGATCAGAGTGATAAATAAATATTTGATTCTTGTGCTCGCAAGGCAATGCCTATGATGTAATCACAGATTTTATTTTAAGACATTGATACATATTTCATATCTGATACATACCTCACAGATGTGTGTGCGTGTGTTTGTGTGCGTGTGTATGTGTGGGTGGGTGGGTGTGTGTGGTGGGGGCATATAAAATGAAGACTGTTGTCGTTTAAAGAGATAAAGTACTAAGTAGGCAATTTCCTGGAGAATAAATTTTGTGGGTCTGTTAATGTGAGTGTAGGTTTGTCACTTATAATAAAAATTCACTGACTAACATTACAAAAAAAATGTCAATAAAATATTCTTATTCTTTGCTTTTGGTTAATATAGACACAAGATAAGAAATAAAAACAAACGAAGGTTTTTTTTGTCAATTTATTCAGTTCTTTGCAAAAATAACATGTCATATTTTTTAATTTCACAGTTCAATTGTGATACAAACAGCCACACACTGATTAATTTTTATAGTTTAACACACACAAAATATGAGTAACCAACAGTTTGATTCCAAACAAAACAGGAGGAATCAACAGTTTGACATTAAAAGTCTGTTAACTTTGGCTTTTCCCCCAAAGGAAAGGTTTCTACCTATTTCACAAATTGAGCGTGTTAAGTAAGCGAATGGGGATAAATCTTTAACCCTGATTTGTTGTTTCGAACATTTTATCTTGTAATAAAAATATTTGTAACCAGTTGCATTGTACATTGATCACAGAAGTACAGGAGATTTTGTTCTTTTAAAGAAACATGTTTACACTGAGTCTGATATTTGACCATGTTTAGACTTTTTTTTGGAGTTTTTGGATTTTCTTGACAAAGAAAAAATTAAAAAGGCTTCCTTTTCCACAGTAATACAATACCATGCACTCAATAAATATAACAGGACAAAATATTCATTTTTGGTAAATACACGTGTTGTATGTTAAGTATTTATTGAGCTAAAAAAGTGGTGATTTTAGTGTTTCATACAAAAACGTACTATTTTTTTTTGTCTTTGACTTATATGCCAAAAACCTGTTGCTGGCAGACAAAAGCAGTTCATGGACGCAGGTATACGGTGACAGAGATGGATTGTGGGTAGTGGAAAAGGTGTGCAGAGCGATTCACCTGAAAGCTGATAACAGCAGAGCTGTGTGACCTTTTCAGTCATGCAACTTGGCTTCAGCTCGAGTCATCTGTGAGAGAGCAGAGAGACTTGTGTTACTGCGCCATTTTTGTTTCAACGTTGTAATTAAAAATTGACAGCTCTGTGAAATGATCATTATGTGAATACTTCACAAAGCTGCTTTCAGTGCATGCTTGTGTGACTTGCTGCCAAATTTAACTCAACAAATCGCAGTTAACTGACAAGAGCTGCTGACAATCACATGCTCTCAACACAATTTCTTTCCCCTGCTATTCACTTCTCAGAAAAATAGATGGTAGCAATGTAGAAGAAGAGGATAACATTGAACTGACGGAGGATGGGCGCCCAGTGGTGTCTGCACCACGTCCTGCCCCGCTGCTGGACTGCAGCTGTGGCGGCATGCCCAAACGCTACATCATAGCCATCCTCAGTGGCCTGGGATTCTGCATCTCCTTTGGCATCCGCTGCAACCTCGGTGTGGCCATTGTGGAGATGGTGAACAACAACACCGTCTACATTAATGGGACCCCTGTGCTTCAGGTAGTTGGATCAATCAAAGAAGATCCTAAGTATTGACTCTTAAAGACTTGGCAGAGCATGTGTCTTTATACTTGTTACAAAAAAAAATAATAATAACAACAGGAGGAGCAGCCAAACTCAAACTTTTAAATGAACTCTTTTAGGAATGCATCTGTGATCTGTGGTATAGTTGATAAAATGACTGCAGTTTGATGCATGGGTACATCTCATTGTGCTTCTGTGTTTTTTTCCCTCTCCAGAAAGCTCAGTTTAACTGGGATCCAGAGACAGTGGGGCTGATCCACGGCTCTTTCTTCTGGGGTTACATTGTAACTCAAATCCCTGGTGGTTTCATCTCCAACAAGCTGTTTGCCAACAGGTGACATGAGCTTAAGCACACAGCAGAGGCTTTATCAGCAGGCGGCACTGACCAAAATGACTCAGGACACGATTGGATGGACCTACAACCAGTCAAAGCAATGAGCAGTGGGATGTAGTGCTGAGCAAAAGGTTCAAGATAAGGTGGTGCCTGGTCTGATCTCAAGCAGGAAAAAAAGTTGGTCTAGTCACAAATGTTCTCAAATTACAGCTAAACTGTACATGAAATATGTCTCTGAAGAGATGTAAGACAGGAAAAGGCAACGCATTAACAGAATATTGATTTAAATTTAATCGTCACTGCCTTGTTGGACAGTTTGGTGTCAGATTTGTGAACTTGTTGAGTTGCACTGAACCTGCAGCCAATCAGAGATCAAACGTGTGACAATTCTGAATTTGTCATTCTTCATACCAGACCTGTTTCATATTACTTTAACGATTGTGATTGGTCCAACATTGGGCAGATCCATGAATGACAGAGGGGCAGAATCATCTGCCAACCAGTTAGCCAGACAAGTCGATCCTGTCCCACCACTAAATTTGATAATAAGGGTTGAATCACAGAGAACTCGCAATAGTTTCCCACAATAACTGTGTAACAGTACAGCGATTCTGAAATACTTGATACAGACAACAATACTTCAAGATGTCTCTGTGACTGAAGAAGTAAAATACTCCTTAAATCGTAAAAGCAGGAATAATGTCTTTATTTACTGCATTGTTGCATCAGTTTTATAGAATTCAATGCCTAAGATGAGACAATGCATACTAAAAAAAAATGAAAATGTGAGTCATGAAGAAGTGACTCTGGTAAGTCAAACTGGAAAGGGAATTTGCTAATAGGACCTGATTTTATGATAAAACTATTGATTTTTAGTGCCAGAGAAGAGGAGGGAATATGAGATATTCCTGTATTGATATTTTGTCCCATCCCATCCATGATGACACTTTGTGAGAGCTATTTTTTCCCAATGTCTGACAGACCAAAGAGATTAATGAATTTAAAAAAAATGATCATGGCATGCAGCCCTAAACACAGTCAGGAGATAAGTGATGCTGTTTCCTCTGAGACAGAAACTGATGGTACATGTGAAGGCGCAGAAACAGGTTACAGTTTCTGCCTTTTGTTGTGTCCACGCGTTAAAGATGAAGTCATGGCCGCTGCAGCTCTGACCACATACATTAAGACAGGATCATGAGAAAGTCTAAAAAAAGATCAAGGATTTCGGGGGGAGCGCCTCTCCTCATCCTGTGAACTTAAAGGGTTAAAGCTGTACGGTGTGGTGAGCGGTGCTGATGGAGCAGATAACGGGCCTGTAATAAAAGCTTCACAGGAAAAGAGGACACGCCACTGACAGAGTTAATAATGAAAGATCCTGCCTCTGATTTCTTTCTGAAACACCAGCCACTGGAATATTACAAGTGTCACTTACAGGCTGTTTTGGAAAAAGAGAAGGAAGGGGGGATGAGGTGAAGGAGGAAAGAGAAGGGAGCCAAGCAGCCCCGTAAAGATGGAGCAGAAACTTTTGGATGAATGGGATGTCTTTATCTCAGTATATGAAAGGCAGAGGCGTGAGATCTGACTCATTATAAGGCTGACTGAGATGCTTTGACTGGGAGATATTTGCAGATATACTGCCTGATGTTATTAGACATCTGCACAAGCTCTCAGTCACTGAATAGCACGTTTGTTGTGTGTTTACCTGAGAGTTCTGACTAATATAAAAAAAAATTAGTGAGGGCTATAATTTCCTAATTATTTCTCATAATGTTTCCTTGACGTAAGTGCTTAACTGAAGCTCATGTAAATATTAGTGAATAACTTAATTCTACATTTTGAAGTCTCTCATATTTTTTTAATTTCACATTGCTGATGAGAAGCTGTGCATTTGGTTTATTTAGCATTTTATTTGAATTAATAAACTGAAAGTGCAATATTTTCCATGTCATCAATTTTAAATTACAAAGTCTTTTACCCTTTAAAATGCTTTGTGTCTGCCATATAAGTGATTCAGCTTGACACCACCTCTCTTCACGTTGATCCACACACACAGTATGGTAACATGTCTGTGTATCTGCAGGGTGTTTGGGGCTGCTATTTTCCTGACATCAGTGCTCAACATGTTCATCCCATCAGCAGCGAGGGTCCACTACGGCTGTGTCATGTTTGTTCGCATCCTGCAGGGCTTAGTGGAGGTAAGGGGGACCTTTTGGTGGCAAAAATGATTCCTTGCTATTAGTTATGAATCTATCATCTCATCTAACTCTCAGCAAGAACGCTCATGTGAGCATTTCCAAAAATGTGGAACTACTCTTTAAAAAATGTTCAACTTCTGTAGATGAATCTCTGTCAAGGTCATCTTTGACCTTTGACATCTTTCACATCATGTCCCCACTAGGGGGTCACCTACCCTGCATGCCATGGGATGTGGTCCAAATGGGCGCCTCCTCTTGAACGGAGTCGACTGGCAACAACTTCGTTCTGTGGTGAGCGACGCTTCTTTCTCTTCTTGTTAAAAAGTGCAAAAAACACTCTGCAAACACTCCCAGACTGCATGCTTTACACTGCTGCAAACCTGTCCTTCCACTTCACACACTGATCAGTAAATGGATGTGAGAGAACAAATTTTGCTTTGCAGATTCAGTCCACTGCTGCCTCCCCTGAAATTAAAATTACCGCGTTGCTCTTTTAACTGGTACCATGACAACCCACGCATCAAAACCCTCTTGACATTGTCTGTAAATGAACACGGATTCACCTGCATACTCTGAAAGAGCATCTCCCTCTATTCACCTGAATGAAGTGTCACAGTGCTTACAGTCCAAAAGCACTCTTATGCTCCATGCTCTCTTCAAAACAACACTGTTTCTGAATTGGTCTGCTAATAGAAAACACATTAAAACACCCTCTCTGTCAGGGCCGTGCCAATGACTCATTTTGACAGCGTTAATTCAATGAAACTAATGTGTTTCTTTGATGTTTTTGTTTTATTGAGACACATATTCAGTATGCAGTGTAAGGGGTTTTTTTTGCAATTCAGGGCTGTTTGCCCTGTACCTACAATTCTATTAAATAACATCCAAATATATTAAATAAAAGTAAATGAGACAATATCTCTTTTAGCATGACAATCCTGCCTCAATATTTGGTACATTTTTTGTCAGTTTTGTGGTACTTTGACATTGAAATCTGACACCAATTGTTCCCAGGATCATACGCGGGAGCAGTGATCGCCATGCCGTTAGCAGGAGTGCTTGTTCAGTATGTTGGATGGTCCTCTGTCTTCTATATTTATGGTGAGATTTAAGAGATATCACAAACATTTGTAAAATTACAACGAAGACTTGAGTCAGTCAGTAATAAAAACAATGTAAAAATGCAAAGATACAAGAGAATTTATGCAATTATGTCAAATTATTTAGGGGAGAATGTGCCTCCTGGCCAAGAAGTAGTCCAGCACATAACCCCATAAATACACTGTGCTAAGCTATGCTAACATACTGCTGACAGTGGCTGTACACACAAGTGGAGTTGTTTTAATGAAACTTTTGGCAAATAAAAATTAATGACATGTCAAACTATTTCATGAATCTATAAATGAATGCATACATATGCAAACTAGGCCATGCATCAGGTGTTGGATGAATCACTACACTAGGTGTCATTATTAGTGACATGCTTTTCCACTTCCTGACTGGTGCTGGCTCTCTGTATGCTTTGCACATGAAGCCTTATCTGAGTGGCTTTAGAGTTTGATTAAAATGATTAACACTGATATAAACTCATACTTTGCCAAATGTGTTTTAATAAAAATCTACTCTGGTTCTGCCCTGATATGATCTCATGATTTATTGATGTGAATTAGCATTTTCCTGTCTGGGCTCTGTGACTCATACCTTGTTCATTTCATTTTAATAATGAAAATTCTTGTGGTCTTAGAGATGGTCAAGGCTTGTTTTAATTAGTGTCCCACCTTCAAGTACGACTATGTATGTACAAAGGAATGCAATGGTTTTTTTGCTGTGGTTTCATGCAAAGGTGTTTTCGGGATCATATGGTACGTCATGTGGCTCCTGCTGGCATATGGAAGTCCTGCTGAACATCCCACAATCACAGAGGAGGAGAGAACGTACATCGAGACAGCAATCGGGGAAAAAAGTCACCAAATGAGTGTGAATGAGGTGTGTAAGCATAATATACTGCCAGTTTTTTTCCTTTTTTCTTCATCATTGCACTAAAATCATAACATTGCATTCCTCTGTAACATACACACAACTGATTTTTGTCCCCGAATCGCAGAAATTCAAGACTCCATGGCGTCGTTTCTTTACCTCCATGCCCGTCTATGCCATCATCGTGGCCAACTTCTGTCGCAGCTGGACCTTCTACCTGCTGCTCATCAGCCAGCCGGCATACTTTGAGGAAGTCTTTGGCTTCCCTATCAGCAAGGTCGCTCTCACAGATTCACCACAGATACTCCAGTGACAATGACAAATATCCATGATGACTGATAACTATTCATAAGACTGATTTTCATTATGGCCTCCTGAATATATGATCTTCTTACAGGTGGGGATCCTGTCAGCTGTCCCCCACATGGTGATGACAATTGTAGTTCCTATTGGAGGACAGCTGGCTGACTTCTTACGCAGTAACAAAATCATGTCTACAACAAATGTTAGGAAACTCATGAACTGTGGAGGTACGCTGTGGAAAACTTGAAGCAAGTAGATGAAATCTGATTTGTTTTCTTTGCTGAATATCTTCTATGAATTTCAGAAACTGTTTAGAAATATGTTTGAAGGTGTCTTTAAGGTAACTGCACAAGAACTTCTTACAGATCCTCTATTTAATAATGTTTACAATGTGTCTTCTTCCATGTTGTTTCTGCTGTAGACTCACACTCTCTGGTCCTGTTTTTTTCACAGGATTTGGGATGGAAGCTACACTGCTGCTAGTGGTCGGCTTTTCTCACACTCGAGGGGTTGCCATCTCCTTCCTTGTTTTGGCTGTGGGGTTCAGTGGATTTGCCATCTCAGGTATTACCACCAAAGAAAACATTTGCATGTGCGTGTGTGAAATCTAAGACCTTTAGTTTGACCTAAAACATGAGGATTTTGTTTAAAAATGAGTTGGTTGAAACACTCAAATGTTCGGGATCTTGCAAAAACCTTTTCTTTTTTGCCCTTTTCCCTCTGTTTTCTCTATCGCATGGCTTGTGAAGGACTTGTCTAAAAAACTGAATTGCGGTTCTACTTTTCCTTCAGGTGTCATGCAGTATACATGCAGCTTGCCAAGCCTTAACACATGCAGGCACCTCTCCTGATTATTTTATAGAGTGTTGTCAAGGCAGCTAAAAAGCCCAAAACGTATAACAAAGTACTTCAAAGCAAGTAAAGTGGAATTTATAATGTATTTGTGTCTTTCTTTACTAAACTGAATGTTCTTCTATGTGCTCTTTCTTTAGGTTTTAATGTCAATCATTTGGACATTGCTCCTCGCTATGCCAGCATCCTGATGGGCATTTCTAACGGGGTGGGAACGCTGTCTGGAATGGTTTGTCCTCTGATTGTCGGAGCCCTGACTAAACACAAGGTACAGCAAGTTAATCTACAGTAACTGTTTTAAATATTTATGAACACATATATAGTTATTTTTACCGGTCATCCATCTCATTTGGTTCTTATCTTGACTATAACTTAAGGTTAATGCTGAAGTTGTTTGATCTCACGTTGAAATATGTGTTTTCATTTTTAATTTTTAATTATGAGCATATAAAACATCACAGGAAACTTAAAAAAAGTGTCTTTCACTGAGATTTTCCCACATTACACATAAATAAAACATATTAGGTTTGTTTTGGGTCAAACACAGACTCACTGTATGTGATCTTGCACCTATCAGGGGCTGTTGTTAATAATTTATAGACCTGTTAAATTTATGATACACATTGCAGTTGTTCTTTTTCCAATGCCATGAGAAGGCATTGGAAAAAGCTTTTCCTCAGTGGTACATAATCAAAAGATCAGAAAGTCTGGTTCAAACAGGAAATTCATTGACTCTATTCATCTCCCCACAGACTCGTCTGGAGTGGCAGAATGTCTTTGTTATTGCGTCCATGGTGCATTACTCAGGGGTCATCTTCTACGCTATCTTTGCTTCAGGAGAACAGCAGGAATGGGCCGACCCTGAGAGCACCAGCGAGGACAAATGTGGCATTATTGATGAGGACGAGCTGGCTGAAGAGTCAGAGCTCAACAGTGACAACATGGTGGCTCCCAAAAAGAGCTATGGCACCACAGATGATTCATCTGGGCGAAAACAGGGCTGGAAAAAGAAGAGAGGGGTGACCATGCAGGAGGAGGAGGAGCATTATGGGAATGGTAGCTACCAGGACCAGTACCAGTGAGAAGCCCTGCAGGGCAAAGGACTTCCAAAGGACTGAAATCTGGTCAAGGCCGAAGGTTTGATTTCTCATTTGTGGAAATCTCAGTTACTTTGAGGAAGTGACAGGAGCAGCAGCATATGAACCTCAAGAAGCCCCTCTTCAATGTCGGTCAATTTTCCACTTTAACTGTGATGTATTGTCTTGTCAGCGGATATAAATCATATGGGAACACAACATTAAAGAGTCAAAATGCTGAGATGAAATATAATTTCAATTAGAAACAGAACAGAGCAAAATAATAAACAGAGAAACATCAACAAATACATGAAGCATTTAGAAATTAAAGAATAAATTCCACACTGACATTAACTGTAGACGAGTGTGAATAATTTATTAGAAACAAAACTGCAGACCAACATTCATGGACTCTGTTAAATGAACATCACAAACACATATCAACTCTCAGACCTGATCATTCTCCTTCTGTGCAGGTCTGACTTTATTTAGCTTCCTTTGAACCATGTGCACAGTTTTTGAAATGTTTTGTGTCAGCTATGCAACGTGAAAAGAGACGTGCTTCTGGAATGTAATAATGGGTTTGGCAGCAGGCCGCAGTGTTAATGTAATGAGCCTTATTTTATTTGCTTGTATGTATTTGCTGTTGCTGAATGATTGCTCTCTGTTGATGCTTAGCTCGCTCTCGTTGTATGTGCAAGTCCTTTTTTTTCGGCATCCGTTTGTATCGTAGGCTTCTTCTGCAGCACTGCAGCAGCTTCTTTGTTTGTAGTGCTCTGAGCTCATAAAGGCACAAAATGGATGGCGAGTTCAGTGCTGACGTTATTGTATGAAGCATTTAGTGTATCTATTTATTCCTCTGGTGTTTGTCTTTTTTCCAGTTTCACAATGTTTGATACATGAGGACCCAGTCTGTTTCTACCAATAATGTATTGTAATGTTTCACTTTAATCATAAAAGAGTATGGGGAAAAATTACACTCACTGTTTATCACCTACTGCTAAAGAAGAGAAAATTTATTTTGTACAGTAAATTATATTGTTGTTTGACAGACCATTGTTTTGATTTGCACTTTACTCAAACACATCGGAGATGTAATAGACTACATTTCTACTCTGTATTAAGATTGTTTAGAGACATAAAATATCTCAAGAGCTTGAAGCCTCTGAATTATTGAGTACTCTGCATCAGGTCATTCATGCCAGTGTGTCTGTTTAGAAAATCGTAAAGGTAGTTTGTCATCAAATGCTAAACTGTTAAGCTAGCAGCTCTGATAGGCTGTTTTCAGACACATTAGTGCTAAAAGCTAAATGCTAGCTGCACTGCAAATACTACATGACACTGTGATTACAATGACATTGCGAACATACTGATGTTTAGCAAATGCTAAACATGCTAAATATGCCCATGTTATAGTTCACAAACATAGTTAGTGTGTAAGCATGCTAACATTTGTTAATTTCCACTAACCAGCTGATAGCTGTAGCTGATGGGAAACAGATTAATTTTGCAAGTGATCAAAGAATTGGATAAACTGAAATCCTGACCAAAGATAGTGTAAGATTAAATTTCTTGAAGGAACCAGAACTTGTAAACAGTTCATCCTGAGACAAATATTAACCTCTGGACCAAAAATCATTCTAGTTCATATGATATCTATCAAGAGCTTCCATCCAAAACCAGACATACAAACCTCCAGTCTGAGCATTTTTTTTATAATAAAGCCTTCATAAGGACGCAATGTGCCCTTTATATAATTTAGATTTTTGTTATCTGCTGTAACTACTTGACAGAATAGGCTGTCCCTAACACTGCCTGTTTATGTTAGTAGGCTCAAATTAGTCATTTTTAAATATTCCAAAGACTAGTCTGTTTCCCATCACACTGTGGTAAACATCCTCTGTCTTATCTGTCTTTATACCCGCCCGCTTCGTTTTCACCACAGAGGATAATTACTGGACAGGATATTCCTCGTCAGTGTCAGACTCGCTTCTCAACACCTACTGCTGCTTGAAAAGATGACAGTTTGTAGGCGTCCTTTTATTGTGAAATATACACATTCACACTCTGTATGTTTCACACTTCAGCTTGCTGCTTTGTGTGCAGTTGTTGATCTATGAAAAGTCTGATGGCTGTTCTCTCTCACACGTCGATGAAACGTTGCAAGTTTATGGACTTTATTGCTGGTTGTTCTTGCACTGCTCTAAGTCCTTGAGAGCATGTGGGCGATTATGTCACTTTCCAGGGCGTGTTTCTGTTTTCTCATGCGTATGTGACTGACAGTACAGGCTGTCTGGAATGGCTAACACCAGGTTGAACAGCGACACATTGTATCTGTTGTAGCCATGATCTCGAGAGGAGAGAAATTTCAACCTCATTAGTTCTAGTGAGAGCTCTGACTTCTGTACATGTAAGCTGTAACAGAGGACTTGTGTCTGTCCCTTTCCAGAGGCCGCTGTTGCCACCTCATTCCCCACATGCTCTCAAACACAGACCAGATAGTTCACAAACAGCCAGCAGCCAATGGCAAAGGTTCTGTTTATTTCAGAGAGACTGTCTGTTGACTTAGAAGGGCCTCTTTGGATGGAGCAACAACCCATCAATGATTAAACTACTAGTTTTTGGACGAATTAAGGATCATAAAAGACAAGACATTTTTGATTTCAGGCTGTCAAACAGTGCAGAAAAACAAGAGGGCAGGTACACAGAGGTCTGATTGTGCCAGAATAAACAAACCTAGTGTGGACTGGTTTTGCACATCACAGTGACATGAGAAAATCACTTGAATCAGTTCAAGGACAGATGGCAACCAATGCCACAGTCTTCTTTTTGAGTTTTTTTTTTTTTGATTGCCTCATTTGTTTCTGTGCTTGTGAAAGTATTATTAGAAATTTAGAGGGCTCTAACTGTTGCTGTGAAAGGAAGACAAAATAAACCCACCACTATTATAAACTTTGGGACTGATAGCAACACTAATGACTGGATGTATGTTCCATGTGTGATGTTTGTGTGGGTGGGTGGGATTTCTGGTCTGC
>JAPZDY010000023.1:10296963-10342814 GCA_029783645.1 Ctenochaetus hawaiiensis
TGTACCGAGTAAAATATTACTGATTTTTTATTTGTAATGCCTTACATTACCGCGTTACAGCAAAAAGTAATGCATTATAGTAATCACATTACTTTTGTAATGCATTACTCCCAACACTGGTAAATGGTACTTTATAGCACACAAATGAGTTTAAAAACTTTTCACAAAATTCATGACACGTCGTTTCTGTGTCACACGAAATCTAGAAAATTCAATAATGCCCCTAATATGTTTTTTATATCAATAAATTAAATCTCTCAATGCGTTGGATAACTGCATCAGCTACACCCCTGTCACTGCATCCACTGTCATGACGCAAGAACCCGGAAGACGTGTGTTTTTCTCTAAATGCCAACGACAGAGAGGAGGCACTGAGAGCTAAAAGCCCGCATATAAGACAAGATGGCAGGACTGCCCAAAAGGATCTTGAAGGTAATTGTTTCGCACTGTACGCAGCAGCATGTCCGACTTGTCGGTCAAGTCTAAAACTTTATATACCCAGTTTATCTTCCGGTGTTCGCCCGGTGTGCCTGGTTAACAGTTTTTCTGTGCTAGCGTTAGCATACAGCTCGCTACCGTTAGTTTGCTAAAGTAACTTCCGTTTTATTTCTGTGGACAGATGCACTCAGACAGGATGGAGATAATAAATACATTAACGTTTTGCAAAAAAATGTTAATAAATATGCAGTTTTCCGGGGTATTTTTGTCTAAATATAACGTTACTTTGTAAGCACAACAATGTTTTAAAGTTGCCAACGTTTCAGAACAGATTGCGACCGACTGAATGACTGGCTAACAAGGCTAACTATGCTAACCCCGGCTAGTGTGTTAGCTTTGTTTCTGAATGACCAAAACAGGAACATTGAACAGACGCCGGCCTGTTAGCCTGATACTCTCAGTAGTAAATGCTTTATTTAAACATAACGGTACAATAGCCTAAGATCTAAGATGAGAGTTTTGCTTTTGCAGTCTTTGCTATCGACACCGTTATGAAGTTTTAATGCTTCAACGTTAGTTAGTTACGTTTACTGTATTGCTAACGATGGCAGTTGGTGTCATAGAAATGTGGTAACATGGCTATCAGTCATATGGATTAGATTTTTGATACTTTGATACTCCTTTACCCCTAGTGCAGACCCTTGCTGCTTGACCACAGGCTCTACAGGGTGGCATAAGTTTTTATCACCTATGCGACAATGATTTCATTGTCACTGTGTCTTGTTAGTCCCTTGAAGAAGAGGAAGAAGGATCGTTGAATAATGTTCTCTGCCCCTTTCAAACGCACACACACAATTAAAGACACTAATATTACACCCATATAAAGACACTAATATTATGAATTCTAAGTAAAATCTAAAAAAATTTCTATCATGACAGCCTTTTTATTCAGCAAAAATGTATGTTCTTAAGTAAAACCTAATAATTAAGCTGCAGTTTATTCCTCCCATTATAACATTTCAAATTGCATGGAGAGTAACAATTAAGATGTGATGGTAAAGGCTTTGCTAGACTGAAAATCTTTAATTTAGAGTTACCCTAACCCCAAATTTGAAAATGCTTGAAAAGTACCTGAATTTACTCTATTAAAAGTATATAAACCATCAGCCTGATTCCTTTGCACACTGCTTGCCTGTGTTGTTGTAATATAGTTATGTTCTTCAGTTCTTCAAGACTGCAACTAAATTTTTTGTTATTTATGAATAAAATATGTGTAAAATTATTTATCTTTTGGTGTAAAAAAGTGAGGTCCAAAGACCTGATTAATGTATTGAAATGTCTTTGAATGTCTGACCAGCAGCCACAAATCCCCAAGTACTTAATTTACAATATACAAAACATAAGTAAGCTGACCAGTCTTCTATTTGTAAACTTAGAGAGTGACTTGTTACATCCAGCCCACCATTGAGTTCTTTATTCATCTTGATACTTTAATTTCTTCCTTCTGCTTAAAACACTTACTGTAATATGTAATCACACTCATTAATTCTGTATTTGTGCGTATATTAATTAGATCAATTGGAGTAAGAATTTATTTTTTAGAACCTGTTCTGTATTAAATTACATAAAGAAAGCAACATCTAAACATGAATGTTTTTTTGCAAGAGGTTGCACAGGTGGGTGAGAAAGCAGACTGCAGGCTAGTATTGGTGGGAAAAGGTGGCAGTGCTGGGAACAGCACTCAGCGGACCGAGCCCTTGAGCCCTCAGAGCGTGTGACTGGGACTGGGAGCCCCTCTCCCGTCTGTGTTTTCACTGCATGGTTTTGTCTGTGGGTTATCTGAAACATTTCAGGAATCTCACTCTCAGCTGCATCCAGTAAAAGAAAGTCAACAACAGGAATGCTGTTATTTATTTATCGCTCTGTTGTAGTCAAGAGCAATACATACATCACACGACTGCAAATCAAACAGACGCCACAGGATTCTACGATTACATATGAGGACAATAAATATAGCCTGATAGTTGGTTTACCATTATTGTAGTTCAGAGGGTTCAGAATGTAAAGTATAGAGTTGAGAACCCTGCTGTTTATATGATAATATGCATAATTGAGCTTGAATGCAGTGTTGTTGACAAAGGCTTAAATGTGTGTCAGTCATGCTGTCTACTGCATACCACAAGAGAGATCAGATATCTTCTCCTTTTTTATAGCAAAGGTTGGAGTTTCTGTTGGTCACTTGGCTGTCACTATGATCTGGAAGAAGTGTTATAGCAGTGCAGTAGCTGATGGGAATGGAAGCAGTGGTCTTCTGTGATGCAGTGGCTAAGTCAGTGTCACCCAAAAGGACAATTACAAACTGCAGAGAGTCTTCAGAAGTACAGCAGTGATCCACCAGGCTACCTCAGTCAGAGCTATCCCTCCCTCTGCATGGAAGATTAAAAGCCAAACAGAATACAGTCCACCTTATGCTTATCATCTCAATCTCAAACTTTTATAAAACAATAAACACATATTACAAATATCCAATTAGAAAGACCAATAAAATGCAAATATTTTAAATTCAGTTCAACACTGTGATGTGTACTTTCCACCATTACGGTTGACTAATGCACGGCAAAGGTGTAGATGTCTGAAAATTAAAACTTTGTTTTTTAACGTCATAACTGAGCATTAAACTGTTCCCAAATTTCTGCAGACACTGAAGGAGATTGGTGTTATACACCTCCAATCAGATTCAGTGTAATATACATATAAAACATCTTGGTATTTCATTTTTAGTTTTGCTTTTGCTTTTTTCATTCAAAATTAACTCAAAACACTGTTGTAAATATCAAAAGACTTCAGTCTGCTCCTTTTAGTCATCACAAAAGATTTTTGGACAAATTCAGAACGTTAGATAAAGGCCGTATCCTTTGAAGCGGCTTGGCTTTGTCACATAAAAACCTACCATTATGCATTAGGCATTTACAAAAAAAAAAACAGCTGGCACAAAAAAAGTTGACAGGAATAAAGCATGGTTGCATTTGTGGTTTGGCAGTTGCTGTGCTGCATGCGTTTTGAAGAAGAGACTATGTCAAGTTTTTCCACCTTGAGCAGTCATGTTTCCGTGCTGCCCTGTCCTCTCAACAATGAGATTTGCATGCTACCACTAAAGTATTGCTTTTAAAAAAATACTTCCGCCTTTACAAAAATTTGTACTGAAAGTGAAAGTCCTTCGCAGCACTGATAGTAATATGGTAGCACTTGCATGTGGTTAATTTCTTTGTCTTTTTCTGTACCAGGAAACTCAACGTTTGCTCACAGAGCCTGTCCCAGGCATCAGGGCAGAGCCAGATGAAGCCAACGCCCGCTACTTTCATGTGGTCATTGCGGGACCTCAGGATTCACCTTTTGAGGGGGGGACATTTAAACTTGAACTCTTTTTACCAGAGGAATATCCCATGGCAGCTCCTAAAGTCCGCTTCATGACCAAAATATATCATCCCAATGTAGACAAGTTGGGAAGAATATGCTTAGACATTCTGAAAGGTAAGTCAGCACCCTGTAATGTCACTGGTTAGACTTGACCATTAACATGCTTTTGATTTACTCAAAAGGATACAATTTTAATTGACATAAAATTTGTTTAACTTCAGCCACTTTACATTCATTCTGTCTGTGGTGTGTTCCATGAGACTTGTTACTATAGGAAATCCTGTATGCATACTGTCCTGTGATGTCTGGCATGTGAATGAAGCAGGGGATTTGCCAATTTCATCTTGCTCAAAAGATCAAGGGGCTCTTATGGAACATTCGTAGCCTCGAACTGGAACTTCGTGCCTCTATTGTCTATGTACTCATGGAAAAAAAAAGATATATTATAACTGCTTTGCGATGCCTTACGCTCTGTCCTCCCTCTGTTCTCTTGGTGCCTGTTCGAGTCTAATTAATCCCACCGTTTGTCATTATTTCAGATAAATGGTCGCCTGCCCTGCAGATTCGTACAGTGCTGCTCTCAATCCAGGCATTACTAAGTGCACCCAACCCCGATGATCCTCTAGCAAATGACGTCGCAGAAATGTGGAAGTCCCGGGAAGCTGAAGCCATAGAAACAGGTAAGAGCTGTGATCTGGCTGACAAATTTAAAAAAACATCATTGCCCTACATTAAATGGGTAAAATGTAGCAGATTTTTTTTTATCATGTGATAGTTGGAACTATTTAGGAAATTGGTTGTTTGGGTTGTTTCCTCTTTCTCATCAGTGGACTGACGGCTCAGTGTGTACAGTCTTACTTACTGAAATCTGATAAAGACTACAATACAACGACAAAGTCAAATAAAATCAAACTATAATCCAAAAAATTTCTTCTAAAAATCTTTTAGAATTTAAAATATGTTAAAAAAAATTCAGTTTCTTAACAATCCCACACTATCCGCTTTTCTGTTCTCACTTTCAGTAGATGAAGTGACCTAGGAGGAGTATTTTCACAGTCTTTGTCATTTTGGATAAGGCTGAACCTTTACTTTAGTGGGTTTTAATATTACAAAGCATTTTGTTACTTTAACAATATATATTAATGAATTACTGGTTCAGATCCAATGATAAAGTACAGTTGTTTTGGTTAAATTTGAACAAATGAAAGAAAAGTTGAATGTTTTAAGTAGTTATAGGCCTACACTTTTTTGATAAAATCCGGGAGGAACTTCATAATTTCTATTAGATTGTACTGTATTGATGAATCTCAACAGCTGAGGTCTATGTTAGGAGAAACTTTTAAAACAAGAAAAATTGTCACATTTCATGTTACTCACAATCTTTTCCATGTTCTTTTCTTTTTTTAAAAAAATATATTAACTGCCCAGCCAAGACATGGACCAGGCTTTATGCTCAAAACAAACATGAAGTGTAAAACAGCCCAACAAGTGGAGATACAAGTGGAAGAAAAGTGTGAACACAGCTCCTCATCTTCTGCCAAGACCTCTTCCAACGCTGTTTGCATTTAAAGGACACATTACACAATCTTATTTTATATATACAGGAATATATTGTAAAGGAGAAAAAAAAAAACAACTGCTGACAATTGGTGATTTAAATGCACACCAGTAATGAAATGACTCTTCGTTGTCCTAACTCACTACTGTTCAATGCATTGGCAGAGGTTTTAGATCTCCTCATTTGGCTTTCTTTGTCCATTGATCTTGGAAGGCTTTTGCCAACTGTTGCTTATGTGCTTGTTTAAGGGTGAAGTAGGTTGGGGGCGGAGGGTCCCACTTCACACATTTTTGTTTGAGACATCAGTTTTTGGGGTTCAGGAGCAGTGGAGTGGGTGGGAAGAAAACACTGGGTAGATGTGGTCAATATTGTATACTAATTCTTTTAACTCTGATTTTCATGTTGCTGTTTGTTTATAAAAAGCAGCTAACTACTACTAGCCCACTGTATGGCAGCCCAGAGTTTTGTCCTGTATCGATGGCTCAGTAAAATGCATGATGACCCACAGCCCTTCTTCTTGTTAAAGTCACATCTGGCTGAATTAAAAACAAAAACCAAACTTCGCCTTCCACTGTCACACTAAATTTTTCACTCTCTCAGTGTGTGATGGTGTGAGAGTTTAAAGGACAGGGTGGACATTATGGACCTCCTCTCAGTTTTAGCACATTATCACCACATCCAGTCTTCTACATGTGAATTGTTCTTGCAGTTGCAGTACTAACCACTCTGCTTTTTTGCTGTACGTCAGCACACTTAAGTAAAAGACTGGTTTACCTCTTCTAATGGCAATTATTTCACAAGGCAGTGGTTGCATTTAAGCTATCAGTTGTTCGATGGCATGGGGGGGCAGTGGGGTGGTCTGACCTGTATGAGAGCTGATGATGGGTTGTTACAGGATTTATCTCCAGAAGATCAATGAAGGCTTTGACTCTCAACCATCAAGACTGGTCTTTGACTGAAACATCTGTATCCTGTTCACTGTAAATTCATTCTTTCTGTTAATCTGGGGAGGAAATGTTTCCTGCTCTCAGAATGCTATGAAACAGTCCACTTGATATTTTTATGTTCTGTAAATAAAATCTGTTGATTAATAAATAGTTGTGTTGGTTTTATTCTTGATGGGACCAGATGATAAATACTGCTGTGACCATTTTGAGGTGCTAAAATGTTCATTGACAATGTCATTGGTGGAAGAAGTAACAAAAAAAGCAACAACCCTGAAATAATACAATGACCCCCTCTAGAAAGTCCTTACGAACTGCACTTATTAATTATATATTTGCTAACTTGCAAATATTAAAATAATAAATCTTCACCAAAGAAACTGTTTTATTTTTTGCACATTGATTCTAGACTGTGTACGTGTACGGTTTAACTTAGGAAATAACATCAGAAACAAAGAGCACTTTGCAGATACATGCTCCAGAAACAGAGGACTTTTGCTTTGATTCAATAGGAAAGCTAAAATTAAAGAAAACTGATCTAATGATCAAAAAATGACTTGTGAGATATTAGCGGTGCTGAAGCACACCTGATATGAAATGAAAAGACTGCAGTATTAGGAGGTGTTGTGCCATGTACTGTGTCATATGTAGTTGTATTGGTTCTGTTTTGCACATGGGGGTTAATGTCATATCCATGTTGAGGTTACTATAACCTAAAATGTGACAATATCAGTTTGTTTAAAATGTATCAACAGCACCATATTTTGCATGGTGCAGCACAGTATTTTGTTTGGTGTTGTTGATTCAAGCATAAAGAAAGTACAACTGTCCCTCACTGAATGATACTCTTATTAACTTAGTCCCAAATGCAAATCAAACCGTATGAATGCTTTTCCTCTAACTGTGGGGCCTAAAATATTCCTACATACAAGTTTGAGATGTGTCCTGTCACGGCACTTGGGTTTGGTTTAATGAGATTAAGTTCAAAGTTCAAAGGGATCTTGTGAGTTAACCCACAGGCCTGGAAAATTTGAGGCCTGAGAAAATCTGAGGTCTGCATGCTCCTATACCCCTTTTTTGTTTTACTGCAATTTTCCTGCATGATGGACATGATATGGTCATTGGCTTTTTACAAACCTTTAATCCACATAGTGTTGCGTTTAAATGTGGGTCAGGATCAATCATGAATTGTGTCCTTAAAAGAATGTGAGCTGTGTCTTTTTAAAAGTTGGCCTACTTTTTGCTTTGATTGCTACCAGATATCAGTGTCCAACAATTCTATATCCATGCACGTCCAGGTTTTGGAAACGATCTACCTTGAAGACATGAGCATATTCAACTAATCAAGCACTGTCATTTTTTAACACCTCCAAACATTTTCACCTTTGAACATAACCTGTGGTGTAAAGACAGTTCACATCACATGGCACATCCACTAGAGGGCAGCGCTGAGCTTTGTAACTTTTGTACTCAGCAGTACATGACAGGCTTCACCAACTCACTACGTGAAGTATGCTGCTGTAAATAACCTGGCAGTGTGTTTGCTGCTGCACTAAACCGAATAATGTTTCAAGCTAGCTTTGTTTGACTTACCTGTCCTTAAAAAGCACGTAACGGGCTTATGCTTTGTTGACTTACTTTAAAAAATCGGGTTATCATCAGAATCCAAATGAGAGTTTTATCTCACTTTGTCGTTTTGAAGCAGCAATTCATTAAATATAACAAAATCTGCTGCAAGTGGTGAAATTTGGTGTTTTTATGAGGTTATCTACCAGAGGTGTATTTCTATGTTTTGTTTTAGTGGGTGTCAGTGCGGAAATTGTTGATTTCCATTCCACCTTTAAAGTATTATCACTGTGTCTAGTGATAAAAGTAGGTAGAAAAATATTACTATTGATGCAGTTTTGAAGGTTAAATGTTGTTAGAGGGTGTGGTGGAGGATGGCATGTATGTATTTGTTTGTAAATTAATAATAAAATTTTCTAATGAGTAATAAAACTTTTTTTTTTAAAAAAAAACGTTCCTACCATAAACTTTCGGTTATAATAGCTTGCTTTCGTAATATCTAATGCGAAAGGGCACTCAGGTTAACTTCACAGTACCTCAGGTCAAGTTGGAGATCACAGGAGGAATTCCGGGAAGCGCATCGCTCACGCACGCGACGTGTTTTTTTGATGATTACTCAGAAATCGTGCTGGAAAAAAACGGTGGCGTGGATGTGCCAGCTGTGCAGAGATACATGATCCATGTTTGGCTCTTTTAGCTGAGCGGACTCTTGTTAATGATGAACAGAAGCTCGCTGTAACGTGGGGGTTGACAGGCTGCCTGTTGCGCAGCTCTCAGGTCAGCTGCTAGCTGCTCTCCCACCACAGATGTGAGCGGTTTTAGTTGAATCGTGCGTGGTGACAGCGCCACTAAACCAACATGGTAGATACAGTATCAAACCAGATGTAGCCAGACGCCGACCAGTAATGAATGGACCGAACATACACGTTTGTAACTTGGACCATCTGAAGAAGGTTGATTAAGATTTTCGGGGCATTTCGCCGCTTCTTGCTTCACCTCTCTGTCGGACAGCAGGAGCGTCTTTGTTCAGCGTCTGCTTGACTCCAGGTTTTTCGCTTTTCCCGTCACTTTTATTTTGGACTTTTCGTGGCACTCCTTGGTGAAATCAATGATGAAGTTTAAGCCCAACCAGACGAGGACGTACGACGGAGAAGGGTTCAAGAGAAGAGCGGCGTGTTTGTGTTTCAAGAACGAAAAAGAAGACGAGGTAGGATGAGTGTGTCGAAAGCTGAGATTGCTGGTTGAAGTGTTTGCGGTGCTCGTCACCTTTACTAACACTTCGTTACTGACACAGTCCCAAGTTTAACTCGTGAGCTCTGGCTGACCGTCATGGAGTTCCCTGTTTTATCAGTGCATGTTAACTGACCTGTCAAACACATTGTGTCTGTTCCCCATAATAATGTGTAAGTCTCTCCAGGTGTTTTTTTTTTAACTGTTGTGTTTTGCAAATAACTTGGCTGAAGGGTCACATATTTTACCCATTAAACAGCAGGGAGTCTTACAAGCTGGCACCCACTGCAACCAGAGCCCAGCAGGAGAGCCATCCTTTTCATTTCCTGTCCAGGAGGAAATCCAGATAAGTCATAATTCACAGAGACAAGGCTTCCTCATCAGATCCTGGCACTGCAGACTGTGCTGTTTGAAGCACCATCATTGAAAGTGTTCACAATGAAGAATTTAGGATTACACAGCCTCCTTATTTATATTCTCATAAAACTTCAATGCCTCATCTTTTGTAAACCCCAGCCTGTAAATACCACCTGTCATTTTACAACCTTGCATCAGTATTCACACACCCAGGGGTTGTTTGTTTTCTGACTTACTCTGGCATCAGCTGATGTGGTTGTACAGGGGAATTTCCATATAAACACATCATTGTAATCACTAATCCTTTGCTGTCACATTTCCTACAATAGCCTGTCCCACGTGCAGTGTTGTTTTTTTGCCTACTCTGCACTGTGGTATGTTTGCATATGAGTACTGACACATTTGCCTTCTTAATTCATATTTAGTCTGTGTTTAATGATACATTATAAAGCCAAATTAGCATAGACAGGACTTGTCCTACACCTACTCAGAAATGCTTGCTGTTAAGTTAAAGTAGGAATTTCCATAGTTGAATATAAAATGTAGCATTTTCCCTAAAATATTAGTATCAAATGCAGCATATCATTAGTGAGAGCCAAGTGGCCAATGTGGACTTCAGATGATTGTGGATTGTGACATTATAAACTAACATGTTTGAATGTGTCCCTGTAGACTCGTTCTGTAGCTCATGTAAATTCCTAAAGCAAGAATGTAAAGAGAGTAGGGGTTTTCATATACATAGCTCTTTTCCTTTAATGCAACTGGCATTTTTTAAATTTTTTTAGTAATAATTAAGACTCAGCCCATGTGAAGAAGTCATACACTAGGGGCAGGGGGCTGTCCTAGATCACAGTGTGTCTGCCCAGTGACGGCAGCCCATCTCAGGGCCACATGTGACAGGGGAGTGGGGTCGCAGGGGCCTGGTTGGGTGGCTGCGTGTTGCACTGCGTGCTAAACACCAAGTGACCTATCGGCTGCAATTTATAGAAACAAGGTGCAGGCACTTGCTGTTCCTGACAGATTTGCTTTCCTGCCCCTCATGCTCCCACCCTCTCTCTTCCCCTCTCTCTCTGTCTTCAGTTGCTCTGTGACAGAGTGCTGACATGCACTTAGAGTCACTTTGAATATTGTCGATTGCCCTGGAGGATGATGAAATCGGCTCATATCACATGCCATGCCGATCTCGTCTGTCATTCTCCCTGTCACTTTACTTTGATTGCATGTGTCACACATAGATGTTACACCTCATGTGGTAAACTGTCTGTCCAGTCTGCATGGCTGGTTTACAGTCACTTCCTCAATGTGTCAGCTGGGGTCCTGCAGGGCAGGAACAGGTGTGCAGAAAAAATACAGGCCAGGGGGAATTCACATTGATTGTCATCCGTCAAATTTGAGCTTTTCATTCAAGGCAAAACAGCATTATTTTTATTACATGCTGTGTTTGTTCTGTATTTAATAGAGCTTTTTGTACATAGCATATGACAAGTTTTAAATGGTAATGCAGTCATTGGTAAATAAGCCTTACAGTATGACAGTAAGTGCAGTCTAGTAAAATGCAAGTTCCCAAAACTTCAAATATAATCCAAGTTTATAATCAGGTTTGGGATTTTTGTTTGAGCTGTGTGGTTCATATCAATAAAACAAAATCAAAACATATCAAAAGATATAGTTGTATGGCAAATTTGGGGATATTACATATAAAATGTAAACTTTTACGCACCATATAAATACCTTTAAAATACTTAAAACAAGTTTATTATTAAAATTAGCACATCATCATTTATTTTGACAACAAATTTATGCAGAATAAGCACTATTTTGGGCTAAAAGTCAATAAAAATATTTGACAATCTTAGTTCTATTTAATAATAACTTCTATAAAATAATAATTTTTAACCATTTAGTTTTTTATTCTATAATCCTTGTTGTACATTAAATAATTTTCTGTTTGAATAGTTATATTTTGGCATTATGACAGCATTTCATTCTACAACCTTGTGTTGTAAAATGAATCTTGAATCTGTGGCACAATTGCAACAAAAGTTTAACCTTGTACTTTTAGTTTCAGAAGACAGTTACCAGTTGTCATACTGTGTTGGGTTGAATCATTTTAATTTTATTAGCCAGGTGGATTTTCACCATATGAGCCAGGCTCTGCTGGAGGTTTTTACATGGTCATTTTAACTCTTTCCTTTCTTCTGTCACCAGGTGCTAGCTCAGGTGGGAGGCTGTTTGGTATCTTTAAAATGGAAGAGTATGTTCTAGACCTGCTCTTAATTAAAAAGTGTTGTGACATAACTTAAGTTATCATTTGGTGTTATGTAAAAAAAATGGACCCGACGTCATGTTCCCTTGTAAATGGGACACTGTTAAATGCCTGCTCGGTTTCCCTCCTGTTCTCTCCTCCCTACCATGTTTTTCCTTCGACACTTTCCCTCCACATCTGCTCTGCATTAGTCTCAGCAGCCCTGCCTGTTGTCAGTATTTTTACCACCTAATCATATCTGTTCCTGTTAGTTCATTTCATTCCCCTCACCTGAGCTTCTCCACCAGCCTCTCATCCAGTTGTCTGCCTGTTGTCTGCGATTGGGTGCAGCTGCTGCGCTCTCTTTAATTGCTACACTTTTTTGCCATTTCTTGCTTCATGGATACCACATTCATCTAGTCTAATGTCTGTTGATAGTGTTTTTGCTGGATTGTGATCATGATCACTGTAAATCTGATGAGCACATGTGTATACAAAGCTCTCCATCTCCCTGAACTCTCACTGAGGTGTGTGTAGCCTGTTTGGGTGATTAACCTCCTCTGCTAAGCTCTTTTGTTTTCATCCAGAAAAGCAACTGCTGATCTCAGTGGTTTTTGAGCGCCTACATGTTTTACATTGGATTTGTGTGAAATTGTGCATGTGTTTGCGTTGTGTGCATTTGTGTTGTGTGTTTCTGCAGTCCTCAGGGCCCTGCACAGATGGTTTCTGGGACAGAAATATTAAATGAGACTGCAGATATTAATGTGTCACATCATTATCATTCATCACATGGCAAACTCTTTACACCACATTCATGTGACATACTATGTGACACTCCCACTGGCTGACAAATAAATCAGCAGTGTCTGTTTCTAATTAGCATAGACTACACTAACAGGGTGTCAAAAACGCCTCTTAAGATACTTTCAGAGTGAATCCTTTTTATTTGCAATGTATTCTACGTTAGCTGAAACAATTTAATTATTCTATCTTACATCACAATACTGATTAAAAAGAATCAAAGTTAAAAGATACTTCAGTCTTTTGCATTTATTTGACATCAATATTTTTTTTTTCAAAAAATTTTCTGAAGTTTATTATTGTTCTGAGTTCTAAGTTATCCCTTTTTCATTAAAAATGGCACTATGAAGATTGGGATCAGTGAATCAGTGCGGTGACAATCAAGCTCAACAGGTTTTAGTGAGCAAGTAGCTACTGTTGATTCAGTACCCTGAATGTGATAAAACAGGACGGAAAAAAACACATATAACCTAGAAACTTGGCCTGTTATCCACACAAAATATTGGCAGAGTTTCTTGTGTTTATAAAAAGTCGTATGGTTTCAAATGCAAGGATGGAGACACAAAAAGAGTTTTGTCACACCCACATGCAATTAGGTATTTACATCAATGATCCAAAGCATGTGAGCAGGTAAACAGGAGCTCTTTGTGAGTTTTAATTCATTAAATGGTTAATTACTTAATTAGCTAATAGACATTTTATCCCAAAAACAAAATGCAAACTTTTTATTTTGGGGTGAGTTACAGAGTTCAGAATCTCAGCTGTAGATATGTCTTTCTTCAGTTGTACAGAATTAAAACAAGTATTGGACTTGTGGTGCTCAAAGCACATAAAAAGAACTTTTGAAAAACCTAACAGTGATGACTCAGTGCTGACCCAGTTACTCAAGATAATCCACTGCTCTTGTTGTGAGCAGTTTTCTGCTTTTCTTCCAAATTGTTCACTGTGCCACTGTGCAGATCAGATCAGCTTGTAAAGACAGGCTTGTGCTTGTGACAGAGTGGGTGTTAACATTGATCGTTGAGTTGTGACAGTAGCTCAGGTGAGCAAACGCAGGTAAGAGGTAAAATATTGATTTTTTTTTAGTTTTGGGGTGAATCACACCTACAGCAGTGAGACAAAAATAATGTTTGATTTTTTTTTTAGTCCTGAGTTGTTTTGTGTTCTTTGTTGTTTTTTTTCCATCTTAATCTTGCCCTGCTTACAGAATGAATTACAGCCAAAGGTCACACAGCATGAAGTTTCACTCATCACACTAAATCTGTGCAACTTGTGACCAGCATTGACGGCAGTGAAGATGTTGCCACTACTGCTCTTAACAAATCTGCAATGTTGCCACTGTCAACAGGAATGCACATGTTACTGTTAGAAAAACCTCAGCTGGGGCAGTTGTGTCTAACAGATTTTTGGAGCTGGTTTTTAGTTGATCTTTGCTGTTGAGAGCTTTAGCAGGAGGTTGTAGATTGTAGTGTCTGCACATGTCCAGGAGAATCCAGAAAGTATTCACACATGAAAGTAATGTGGGTCAGTGTGATGCCAGATAGGCTTCGGGGTCAAGTGACTGCATCTCCAGAGGGGCACCGCGCTCGAAAAAGACCAGACTACATGTGTAAAGATCAGATCAACAAAGTGCATGGCTTCAGTTTGATCATTTCAGATAAGATTGCTAGTTTTTCATCTTTTTTTCTCTTCATCTCTTTAAGCTTTTACAGTTTGACTTAATTAAACAAAACAGTTGTTAATTATTTGTTTTGCCAATGATGGCTGAAATGTGGCGTAGCAGTGCTATGTGTGAGAATTTTTCAGAGAGATTTCTGTTTAATTTGTAGATGCGTTCAATTTTAAGGTGGTCGTCACTGTAACATTTAATTGTTTTGCATTATATCATATCTAAGGTAGGACTGTCATTGAATTTTTGCTAAATGATTATCATGATCTTTAGATACCCAAAGTAAATGTGAAAGAAATAATGCTCTTCAACTTTACTTTTGTGAGATTTGTCTCTTTTTTGGTCAATGAATTACATTAAAAATACAAATGGAGAGAGATTCTATGATCATAACTGTGCAAAACCATACGAGAGGAACAATCACCCAAAGTGAATTTTTTTCAGTTTTATGACACATGGAAAGCCGTGTTGAAGTGCATTACTGCCCATCATTATGTCAAAACAAGAGCAGAGAGAAACACGTATGATTTAAATGGCACTGTGTGTTATTAACATCATTTCAGTATGTCATGTTGTATATATAACAGATATATAACAGTTTAGATAACGCCTCTAATCTCAGGCAAGAAAAGTGGGTTAAGGTCTAATTCTTTTCTTTTTTTTTGAAAAATGGTAAATACACAGTTTTATCAGACATAATTGGCTTAGTTGCCAATTAGTCAAAGGTGTCAAGTTTTTTTTTTTTTCATGTGTAACAGTCAGTGCTTTTAACGCAGGAATATAAAACTTCAAACAACAGCAACTTGCATTTGCATTCAACTATTTAAATTATGGACCAAAGGGTGTGTCATGCTCAGCAGCCCAATCATTACTACACTCATGTTGCATTAAGTAAACACGGTGAATGACTGGCTTGACATGTGAGATGTTCAATACACATACTGCTGAATGAATAGCAACACGCTCACACTCCAAACTCTGCATGCTGTTGGTGTGCTTGGCACTGCAGACACTTGACGGAAGCCTTTTTCCTTTGAAGGTGCTACTGGTGAGCAGCAGTCGACATCCAGACCAATGGATCGTGCCAGGAGGAGGAATGGAGCCTGAGGAGGAACCCTGCGGAGCTGCCGTCAGGGAGGTGTATGAAGAGGTGAGCTCCTCCACTGAGGTCCATTTGTGACTTTCAAGCTGTTTTCTTCCTCCCAGGCAACTGCTGTTTTAGTGTGTGCTGGTAGAGTATAGAATACAACATTAAAATCAGCTTTCAGACACCTGAACTTGCTTTTTATTATTTGTGTAGTGGGTAGAAGTTAGAATACTGTTATAGGATATTGCATGTAGAATTAAGACTTTGGTTTTGGTGAGCTCAACTGGTTGTGGGAACGTTCCAACATGTGAGCTGTGGGAGTCAGCTGAGGAACAGGATTGCATTCACAAGCTATGTTGTCAGCAAAGGAAAGTGGAAGATAAACATTTAGTGAAGTGGAAGTTGTTAACTGAGTCATTTTACGCGCTCAAAGGGTCTCATGTAGAAATCACTGCCTAACATTTAATTAGTGGACTTTAAACAGATAAATTGATTAGAAGAGGTTCATAAACCCAGACATGTTGCACTGGCCTGGTTAGCATACGTGGTCAGTAAACTGTTCTGTTCTTAAATAAAGAGGGCTGATGCTGGTTTGCTGAAGTGTTGGTGTGGAGTGAGGTGTCAGCTCCTGCCTGGGATAGTGGTGACACTCATAGCTTTGAAGTATGGCAGTGACATTTGGGAAGGGTTTCCAGTTACCCGTCTCCTGTGCCTCCCTGACCAGACGTATCTGAATATGGATGAGCTGCAAAACAACCGCCGTGGCAAGCTGACATCATGTTTAAAATTCTGCTGCTAAGTCTAGCACCACACCTCATGGTTTTACATGATAGTTTTGGTTTATGCCTATGTGCAATTTTTACATCCTGTTAGTCTTTATAAAGATCTATTTGTACGATCCCATACCCAGTGTCACATTCCAAAACCTCTGCACAAACCAGCCATGATCATAGAAATGCCAGAACTGTGTCTGAATGCTGCCTTAGTTTTGATTCAGTACTGGTGCTCAATCCCTCACGACCAATTCTCATTTTAGATACATTTAAGTAATGTGTTTACACTGCAAAAGTAAGAAAATTAAATTGTTTTTTTAATTTTTGGTTTATGTATACACTTTTACCACAGTACCATAAACAAAGGAAATTAATGCCAAAAAACCATAGCTAACTGCTCCAGGAGAGAGGAGGGTGTACAGTGTTTAATTTTCTTGTATTACTTCAAAAACAATATACTAAAAATATAAGTATAGTAATACAAAATGCACATTTTGCATGTGGTGTGGAATTGGGACACAACAGTTGTCTCTGTCTCATTCAGCAACTTGGAAACCCTTTTTATTTTATTTATGCTTTTTTTTTTTTTTAACAAAAAGTTGATTGCTGTTTTTTTATTTATCACTTAGATTGATGCTTTGTACTTGTGTTAAGCCATTCTGTCTTGTCATCCTGTCACTTAGACTGTGTTTATGTCTTCCTGGTCATCTCTGCCACGTGGTCATGTGAGGATGGTATTAAGCTGCAGGATGTCCTGTAATAAATGAGACAAATGTTCAACCAACAGTGTGCATTTACATTAGAAAAGAGACAAGTTGTTTTTAACTCTAGGTCAAGCGCTCTGGCCTCATTGCAGCTGTATGAAAATATCCCAAAGTGAGTGTTTTCATTCAGCATTGCTAGCGTCAGAGGGGCCCTGTGACCTTAATTCATAAAAATAGTACTGACAATATAAAATCCTGTGTGGTCACTTAAATGTGGATTCATTGAATGACTTTTGGTTGGTTTTCTCCATGTATGTGCAGGCCGGGGTAAAGGGAAAGCTCGGCAGACTACTTGGGATTTTTGAGGTAAGCCTGTCAAACTATCATGTAAATTTGTAACAAATTTGAACTTTATATTAACATCAGACATTATAAAATACTTTTCAAAAATCCTGTATTAACTTAGCTGGTAACTGCACTTTTGTGTAGAGGATATCTCTTATGGGCAAGCCCACTTTGTATGCATGTATTGACACAGTTAAGACACAACTGTCACTTTCAGATCTCATACTCCTATTCACACCTTTGCAGCACAATCAAGACAGGAAGCACAGGACCTATGTCTATACGCTCATAGTGACGGAGACACTAGAGGACTGGGAGGACTCTGTAAACATTGGTATGACTCTAACTTAAAGTCTCACTTTGTTTTCATTTTGCATAACTTTGGATCAAATTATGCTGCAGGTATTTACCCACATAGACGGAAAAGACCATAAAACAAGAACATCTTGTTCTAGAGATTTATTAAAATAAAATTAACTGGATTGAGGTTATCAGTCTTATATGTTTTGGTTTCTCGAACAAGACAACCCTTGTTTGAGATTTTGAAGCAATTTTGTTATAAAACTGAGCAAATTTCTCTATTTAATAAGTAATTAAGACCCCTAAATGTTCTGCAAGGAGGTAAACAAAAGGTACCACCACAATTTCTGTTTACATTCAGTGTTTCTCACTAAATCACACATGTATCCCTGAGGTCTAGAAATGATGTTGAATATGTTCCCTTCATCATAAAACACTTGCAAAGCAATTTTTTATTGAATATTATGAATCCTGAGATGTTTACATACATGTTCATTAGCTTTTGATCTTTCCCTCCCTTGGCTTTGTGGGTCATTGCTACGTTCCTCTGCATGATTGCAGCCGCCAAGTATTGATTGGTAGAATAACATAAAAAAACAGTTACAGGATGTGAACGGTGTCACCTGTGTGCTCGTGTTGTGTGTCCTCTTGTTGTGCATTGGACAAACAAACCGATGACCCACAAAAAAACACCAGTGTGTATGACTGGTCAAAAAACTCCACAGAGTACCTCCAGAGGCTTTATGGCAAATGAAACATTTATGTATAAGTCATTGCATTACAGATAGTAATATTTCTCATCCATTTATGACAGCATAGGCAATTACCCTGACACTCATTTAATTTTATTAGTTTTAAAACAAATCATTTGTAGATCACTGATCAGAAGGTCAAGTAGGGGTAGAGCCCATAAAGGGAAGCCAATGAGAAAGACTGCTGGGGCCTCCAGTCATCACTTTGTAAACTGAGAAACTGGGACACACACTTCTATATAAAGTCAACCTGATATACAGTGTTTACACTCTGGAAACGTACCGACCATTTATCTTACTCCCCTTTTCCCAATGTCCCCCTAAACTGCTGATATGATTATTTGTTCAACTGATCGGTTGATTGATATGAAATTAACCAACAACTATTTTAATGGTTCGTTGATTGTTTAAGACATTTTTCTGGCAGAAATCCCAACATTTTATAGTAAAGTGAACTTAAAGATTCTGAACTACATAGTTGTGGTATGTGGAAAAGTCACTCTGTACAAATCTGTAATTGATTTTTTGTTGCAGCTCTTAGATTAATATTCGCCCCACTGCTTATCTTTTGCCCCGTCACTTTAAATATTCTAATGTTACTACATTAGGGGATCATTAGGCATGTGATTTGTTTTGAATCTAATGCTTTTCTGAGCACTTAGTAACTCAAAACCATTTCTGTCTGGTTTGGAAAAGTGGTTGTGATACTCCCTTCACTCACAGAAATAGAGTTCAGCCTGTGCACTGGGGGGAGGAATGTTTGCTGTGCCCAGTTGTTTTCCAGTTATCATCACTCACCAAAGCCCCCCCACTCGTCCCCTCTTGCCCCGCGTGACGGTTGTAACTGAGCGGAAAGAGCCCTGCACTACTGCTCTAATTCACTTTAACCCCACTGCTGAAAGGCCAGCGGTGGTGTACTTCAGGGTGTCAACATTAAGTCTCACACCACCCTCTGATAATAACAGGCCATGCTGAAATCCTTTACCAAAATTCTGTTTGGAAATGAATGGGAGGAGGTGGTGGGTTTGGATATAAATAACTCCCAGCTGACAGTTAACTGGACAGAACATTTTTGTGAAAGGTGCTTTTTTCAGGGAGGTTTGATGTCATAAGAGCTTCATAAACACTAACTCAAGTAGGTCAGCATGTCCATTTTGACTCTGACTTTTGTGCTGCAGCTTTAGTTCATTCTTGAGTGTGTTATATAATATTGTAGATTAGCAGATTGAGGTTATTTTGCCCGGTGAGCAAAGTCCAACTCGCTCAAGACCTTCACTAAAAAAAGGCCATGACTGTCTGGCAGTTTCATCTTGGTTATTTAGCAATGCCAAGAAATTAAAATTAGTTAAGTTTAGTGTCACAAGAGATGGCAACACAAGACCAACAAATTCAGGGGGAAGAACCTTCCCTAGATAAACAAATCAAAATCTATGCTAAACTAAATTACAGATGAATGGGAATAACAGAAAACTAGAAAGACCCCAGATATGCAGGACAAAGAAGATGAACTCAGTGTAGAAAAACTTAGATGGTGGGATGGAAGGAAGCCATGCTTAAGTAATACCAGGAAAATCCCAAACTTGAATGACAGCAGGGCTTATTGATTTGAAAGCAGAGGTCAGGCTGGAATTCATCAACCACAAGCTGATGGCTAAAAAGTATTTTTCAGACATAATACCTAGCAAGGCCGTGTAAATGTATGTAAATGAGAGGTAACATGATATTACTTGAAAAAACGCTCTATGTTGTAGCTCCTTGTTTATCTTGGTCAGGCTCTGATACTAGTTAAAGTAGCCAGTTATGGACACTGTGAGGAGAAAATACTGAATAATGGCAGTGCAGATCCCTCTCTCCATTAAGCCTGATCCATTATATATTTATCAGTACTTCTTTAAAGGGTCAGTATGCTTGAAACAAAGTAAGTTGTTCTTTGAACAGCTTATCCCCTCAAACAAACACACCTTTTCAACGCTAAAAGGTTGGAGATGAAATCTGTTTTTCTTTTCTTTTTTTTTTAAAGCCATCACTCAGACAGACTTAAAACTAAGAGTCAGCAGAGTCAATCCCAATAATAGCTAACATGTTCAGTGTAAATCATGATCACAACACCAAACATTTAGCTGGTTAGCATTGTAACCAATATGCCCACAACTTTCCCTTGTCCTTCTTTAAATATTTTTCACAGGGAGGAAGAGGAAGTGGTTCAGGGTTGATGAAGCCATCCGGGTTCTGCAGAGCCACAAGCCTGACCATGCCGAGTATCTGCACAGGCTCGCAAACACCTGTAACCCTACCTGCAGTCCTGTGTGTAGCCTGACCAATGGCAACACCCCGAGCCCACAAGTGACAGACAACAGCTATGTTGTTTGCTCCACACAGGGCTCAGATCTGGTCAACAGATAAGACCATCTGCAGCAACAGGCAGTTCTTCCGGGATGGACATATCAACTAAAAAACAGACCTTTGCATTGATTGCATTACTTACACAGCCTCTTAATATGTACAGTACAGATTTCCTGGAGTTTGATTAGAAACCGATAAGTCAGCGTGAAGAGTGCCAAGAATGTTTTTCAGGTGAATTTTAAGTTTTATATATCTATTTTTAAAAAAAAAAAACATCACCAGCTAATAGAGCAAATGTGTCTCTGTAACACGTTTAGCCTAGGATTGATTCTCTCACTGTGTTTCTTATGCAATGTGAACGTCCTCTCTTGTCCTGCATACTGAAATATGACCAGAAGTGCACCAAGTGTTTCAGTAGTTTCCTGTAGGCTAGTACTGGGAAGCCAGAGGAAGTCATTACCCTCAGTGACTCACTGCCAAATTATGCCCCTCTGCTAGCGGCTCTGAAGAGGAGTAGCCACATGTGAGCAAATTCTCTGTTACAATTCATTTTTACATGAATTGTAATAGACAACAATTCATTTTTACATGAATTGCAATGACACATTTTGAGAGTAGAACTAATGCCACTTTGACAAAGCTTAAGTCTTGCGAGAGAGATGATGGCGGAGTCTGCTTTAATTCAACCAGTGTAAACAACAATGCTCAGATGATTATGATGTACCTTAAAGTAAACACTGTCATCACTAATCATTGGCAAAATTGTAAGTTGCAATAAATATTAGTTGAATGTCTGCAAACCAGCCACCATGCTGAAATGTAAACTTAAATAGTCCTCAAACATATTTTTATTTGTATATATATTTAATGTTGTCAGGCTGAACAAATTACAGTATGCTGGCACAGTTAGATAAACATCAGCTTTTGCATAGTGGAACAGGACTGCTTAATCAAAACAAATGTGCCAAAGAAAGACTTTATTTAACTCTACGAACACATAGTGTATCATATAAGAAATAACACATATTCTCTGACAAAGTTATCAAAATACCTTTAAAATATGTACAGTCCTGTTAATTTCTGAGAACACAATAAGGACCCCTTGGTTTTAGAGGAGACTTATGTTGTGTTTTGGTCTGATTTTTCAAAGTGCCTTCACAAACACAATAGTGAATTGTGTTTACTTTCTGGATGCTGTGCACCTACTAACATTGACTAGTAGCTGTACTATCTGCCTTATATACATACTGTCAAAACCAGCCCCTTTTATTTCTTATGGTTAGTTTTGAACAATAGGATGTTAAAGGAAACTTGAAATTGTAACAATTGAATGTATATTATTTAGTTAGAGGTAACTGCATTTATTTATGTTTTACAGGGGAATACCCCCTCCCATCATTAACAGGAAGCTATGACAGGAAGTTATGGTCAGTGTTGGTCAGACTTTCCCGTCAACATCCCAAAGAGCGAAAATTATGTAATAAATCCATTTTACCATGATTGACTCTTGTAGAGGAACATGATGATTTGCTCTTTTTTAAATTTATTTATCTTTTTGTGCATGTGCGACTGGAATCTTCTGCTGTACACCGTCATGTTGAGTATGAACCTTAATAAATTTTAAAAAAAAGTTTCTTGGTCAGTCTTACGGTGAGATTTTCAGATCATTGCAGTATGACATGACAGCACTTTTTATAATCTTGAATATGATCAGATTGTGTGCTGCCAAACCAAACCATCCCCTCCACGACCCGCCCATTCTCCGCTGCTGTCTGAGCTTGGTCAGGTGTTCGTTCAACAGCGACGTAAACTTTGCATTTGGAAAACTGATTGGATTTTTTTGTCCGGACAAACGTAGTCAAGGCCATGCTCAGACGAATACTTCAAATGGTAAGCTTCTGTCGGAACAAAGTCAACTGTGTTGGTTTTGTGTGGTTAAATCCAGTCGTTTTCCTTCGTAGACACAGGCCTACGTTTGTCTGTTTTCATGGTGGGGACGCACCTTTTATAACACGGAGTGTTGCGGGTGGGTGGGATTTTTGTTTTTAGCCAACAGGAGCTCCTATATTGAAAAAAAATCCGCTTCCCCGGTAGATCCTAGTGCACATATCAAGCGCTCATTGTATAGGGTGAACTCAGCTAGCCGTTACATGCTAACTCGGATCGGTTGATTGATGCTACTGTTGACAGGGATGTAGCAAGCTATGCTAGCCTAGTGTCTGTCTCTAACAGAGTAATAAACCAATTAACAACCGTGTCCAACTTGTTAGGTTTCGTAAAGTGAGTCATAACTGAGTTAGTTAACGTGCTTGGCCACGCAATTCAGTATTTTTCATGGTATTCCTGTCATGGTTAGCTAGCACGTTATAGCTGTAGGTTAATTCATCGTCCACTCATCACATGCAAACGCTGACGTTTGCTAACCACAGATTTGACTTCGGGGAAGTGCTGTGTCAGCTGAGTGACGGCAACATTTAAAAAATCGTTTCATTAATATGTGCTTTATAATGACACAGGTTTTTATGAGCGCGACACCAATGGCACAAGCGAGATAAACAGAGGTTAGCTACTTAGCTAGCTTCTGTGTATGGACTACGTTTACCATATGGCATTGCCAACGTCGATAAACGCATCAGTGTGTACAGCCTTGTAACCAGGAAAAGACATACTTTAACAGTTTTAATTTAGGTCAGAGATTAAGGTGATTAATTGATTTGTGTTAGGAATTACATTAACCTATAGGGAGCCTATGCATTAGCGTTGTTATTATTCAGACGGCGTAGTTAACAACTCTGACATTATCTCAGGCTCTTAGGACACATACTAGATAAATCTTTATACGCATGAGTCCTCCTTATGTTAAACAGTCTGGGGACCGCTGGTTTGGTCTGACAATTCATGGGCGCAAACACCCAAACTAAAAATAACGATGCCGAGATAGTGGTACCAATTTATTTTACAGTTGTATCATGCCTGAGCTACTCTTATCACCTATTATGCAGTTGTTTGTTTATTTTTACAGTATCGATGAAGACTTTATCATGTTTTAAATTTTAGGCTTTATTGTGAGATAAGAATAAAGAAAACAACAATTTCAGGAAAAATATAAAACAGTATAATGAATTCTTTAAAATAACATGGTTCTCGTTTATGCATTCTGGTGTATTGAGGGAGTTTTTGTATCAATTTTGTTTTGATAAGTGTACTGCTGGCTTATGCAGCTAGTTTGTGGGATTTGGATCAAAGGTTGTCTGTGATGAAAATGTTGGGCCTGCCTTGGAAAGTTGTGTTTGTCAGCCCTCCAATAGAATATGAGATGACTTGGTTCAAAGTGCTCAAAGCCCCCTCCCAGCACACAAACACTCGCACACACACATACTCATGTTATCACCTGATTCATTCATGCAGACTGTCCCCACTCCAAGCAAACCCTTTTTTGTGAATGGACCACCTGTGACATATTCACTTCATATATTTGTGATTCTGGCCAGTAAACTGAGCTGGTCTGAAGTGAACCCACTCCATTTTTTTCTAGTTCTGAACCGTACAGGTCATTATTTAATCAGTCTTACACCTTCTTCCTGCAGTAATTTAATTTACATTGTGTTCTGGTTTGTGTTAGCTAGCCAATTGTCTGTTACCTAATAGTGACTGTGTTTTATGTAGTTGCTGTTTATATTTACAGGGCTGTGGTAAGGCATGTAATAACACTTTAAGTAAAGGGAACATGCCTGTTATGGTTTATAATCACACATTTACAATTGAAAATAACAAACTTTTATGAAAAGGAACTTTGCAGGCATAAATGTAAGGCATTTATTCGACAGTAACAGGGGAACACAATCAGTTTAAGAATAAAAGAAAATTTACTGGACAGTAAATATCCCTATCATGGGCTAAATCAAATACCATGGGAAAAGATATGGCACGGCTATAAATCTAAAAATCTCTGCTGTTCAGACTGTCCTCAAAAACAGAATATCTGTGGGAACAACAGGTGTGAGAGGGAGGCTAGAGATTGGCATTGACAAACAGACGGTTAAAACTGCACATACATTTGCCTGGATACTTCACTGGTCACGGCTTTGAGGCTTTGCAGCATACAGTTTGGTGTATGCCAATCCCCACCCTGTCCTGAGGCATGGTGTGGCTACACTATGCAGCAAGAGGTACCAAAAGGGTTGTGGAGGAAGAGAAACAAATACATTTGCAAATTAAAGAGAAATCTTGCACTTGCAAAACACTTGTTATGGACAAGGAGTGGCCAAATAAGAATCTCAATGCAGTGAAGAATTTGTGACCTGACAACTTTTTACTCATGGTGTTATTGCAGCATAAAAAAGCTTTAGCAGTTTTGTAATGAAGAATCGGGAAAAGATGTTTCCAGATGTGCTAAGCTGACACAGATATATTCACATTTAGGGCAGAGCAGACCTTGATCTCTGTCAAAGGTGCCACTGTATTTTTCTCTTGTTATTTTATTGTCATTTGCAGATACAAACCAGTGAAACATGGAAAGACTCAAATGCAGATGAATTTTATGGATATGCTTCAGCAGCTGGAGATATTTTTATGTTGTAATTTCATGACTCATCAGGCTTAAATAAACATGCTTTCCAATGAAGAATACGACAACATTCCTGGGTGAAGCTAATCATCTACAAAAAATGTACTTGAGGCCAATAAGTCACACCCACCGTAGTTATTTTTGAGATGTGTGAGCCAGGAGTCCATTAATGGCCTGCACTTATTATCTAGGAAGCCTCGTTGTCCTTTTTTCATTTAATGGATTAGTGTTCCCTTGATCCAGAATTTAACCAAAATGCAAACATTAAAACAATTAAGTGCAGGGCACAAGCATCAAAGCTAGGTGTAAATGTGTCTATGTTCTATACAATGCATTATTTTATTATGTATAGATAATGATATGTAATTATTTGCATTATACATGCAGAGTGCACTCATACATTATACTAATCAAGTCCATTATCTTCTCCTCAGACTCCTGGGAAGGGAGGCTCCCAGAATGCAGAGTCAGAGCAGCCCAGCACAGATCTGAACCATGAACAGACCTCTGAGGTAACATTAAAACTTGGTTTAGCTTAATTGATAACTCTTTTTCTCCACTGCAAGCACAGCTGCAGCATTGAAGCTGTCTGATCATTAATTGTCACATGGTAGGTGTTGATGGTGTGTTCTTGTCTGCAGGGCTTCATCTGTCCTCAGTGCATGAAGTCTCATAACTCTGCAGAGGAGCTGTTCAAGCACTATGAGCTGTTCCATGATACTGGAGACCTGCCCGCTCATATGGCCCCCACTCGGTGAAATTTTAATGTTACACTAATTTTTTTAAACAGTCCGACTTTGTTTTGCACTTCACAGAATTTCGTGTTGAGTATTTTTTTTGTAAGCACACTCTTTCATCCATTTAGGGAAGACCTTACAATGCTGCGGCAAGAGGTGCAGGACCTGCATGCTTCCCTCAAGGTAGAGTTAAGTTTCTGAATTCAACAGAGGTGTTCAAGTGGTTTGTAAATACAAACAATTGATTGCATGTCTTAATGTGTGTTTTTACCTGATCAGGAGGAACGGTGGTTCTCTGGAGAGCTCAAGAAAGAGTTAGACAAAGTCCAAGGACAACTGAAGCAAGTAATTCCTTCAAAATATTTAACGCATTGTAGTAAAATGTTGGCATTCTGAATATAAAGCTGTTTAATAAAACACGATGGTCGTTCTTACTTTTCTGGTTAATTCTTCTCTCTTTCCCTTGATTCCACAGAGTGATGGGCCGATGGACTCAGAGGATTCAGGTAGGGGAGGTGACATTTGAAATAAGTGTGAAAGGGTTACTAAGCATCAATCACTAATATGCGGTGCTCTTTTCTCAGTCCTCGAAAGAAAGTTGAATGAAGCAGAGACAGAAAAATTCAACATCAAGCAGATGAAAGACCTGTTTGAGCAGAAGGCTGCCCAGCTGGCAACAGAGATAGTAGGTTAGTGTGGGGCCTGAAAACTAGGAGGTCTGTGTATGTGAGTCTGTATCATTTCCCAACACTAATGCTCTCTTTCAGTACATCACTGTTAAGCTCAATCCATCCATTGTGCTTTGTCTAGTGTTATTTGTTATACACAGTTCAGTTTTTTGTTTGGTTCGGCCTAAAGGCAGAAGTTGTGTATTTAGCAGTGATAACATGTTTCTCAATTCCATTTTCACAAGTGAGGTATATGTGTTTTTTTAATTCTACATCGTTTTTTTAACCGTCTAATCTGGCAGACTTAAAATCCCGCTATGATGAGGAGAAGAGCCTAAGAGAGGCTGCTGATCAGAGGATTGCCAAAATGATGGAACAGCTTCAGAAAGAGAAGCAGGAGAACGAGAGACTCCAGACAGAACTGGTACTACATGAGTTTGTCTTTATACTCTTCTCTTTATGTTTAAACATACTATGTACTTGGTAAAGACTGCACTTTAATGGTGTGCTTTAGAGATTAAAAGAATAGCACTGAATCGACACCATGAAGATTCTGGAAGAGACACATCAGCTTAATGTTATTACAGAAATGTGAAACATAACGCCATCCAAAGAAATGATATCGAGAGAGCTTAAACATACTTCATACTAAAGTCTTGTTGTTGTGCCTTGTGTTATATGTCCTTAGATTTCGTTGTTTGCATAGTACCACATTGCTATTGTTTCTCAGATATTACACATCTTGTAATGTGCATTCCTGGAGACACATATTCATGTGACCAGTTAAGCTTTTACTAAGGACATCATGTTTAGATTTATTTAGTATCAGAAAGCCAGTTGTCTACACTGTCTGCCACCCAGACCTCTCAGCTTTAACTCAGCCCCTCTGTTCTGCCCCCTAGCTGCAGCGACCAGGAGTGGAGGACGTTGAGGTGCTGCAGAAGGAGCTGGTGCAGGTCCAGACACTGATGGACAATATGACCCGTGAGAGGGAGGAGGAGTCTGAGCGCCTCAAAAACCACTACGAGCAGCTGCAGGCTAACTACACTACCTCAGAGGTGAGGAGGGTGAAACACTTAATATCCTTATGGTCACATGTAGACCTGCTGATTCTCTGTTTAACTTTATCAGACATGTTGCAACATGAGCTGCCACTCTTTCAACTAGAATTGTAATTGCAACCACATGAACTTGCACACTGATTCCAACAGTTGAAATTACATTTATAAGATTGGTTTGTTGATCCAAAATATGATAACTTTCCTGTTTTTGACCCACTTTTTCGTTTCAAATGTCATCTGCTCCAAAGTGCCTTTTCAGCAGACAAGAGCTCTTAAGGTTCTTATTCACAAACAGCTCCGACATGACTTATGAAATAGTTCTGACGTACTGTAATAACATCAGACCAGACAGTTTTTGCCTGATAGTCATTAATTATTGCCTGGTGAATAATTCCTATTTCCTGTGTTTCTGATTCAGGGCTCTGTCAGGCAGCCCGACTTTCTCTTTACATTTCTGCAAAATTATATTTTAGAAGTTTTTAGATGGATTTTTTTATATTTATGTATGCAGAAGCTACATTTTGAATTTTTTTAAAAATCTGACTGGTTTTTAATCATGTCATAGTTCTCATATTTAAAACAGGCCAGTGGCTTTGTCATGGTCTTCAAGTGGTCTGATACAGTACTTGTAATACACTGAGGTTTAAGTTTCAAAGTATTAAAGTGAAGGAGGTTTTGCATTGGGTAGCCAGTGTCCAAGTCAGACAGTGAAATGTCAACGTTGCTTTCAAAATAAAAGGCATTCACGCATCACCTGCTCCTACAACAGTACCAAACCCTCTTTTGTATATATTACTCCTCTTAATGCTGCCATGGTAAGAGTTTTTCACAGTCAAGTTTGGTAAATTATTGATAAATTCAGTTATTTATTCTCTCACCATGGCAGCAGCTTGGTCTTTTTGCTGTTGTACTGTGACTTATCTTTTGTCTCTCTTTCCCTCCCTTCCTCTTCTTCTCCTCACATACTGTATCCCTCTACAACACTCACTCTTTCTTCAAGATTCGTAAACTGGAGGTAAAACACGTTGTTTCAACTTGGCCCCAACTTTGATTAAATCCTTTTTTAATTTTTCTAAGTTCAAAATGTTCTTCAAAATTGTTTTTTTTTTTAACAGTGCCTTACTGCTTCATGCTTTTGTTGAGTTTCGTGTGTGTGACTGACGCCTGGTCTTTACTAATCCATGCCAGATTTTTTTCTTTTTTTTATGTTTGTCCTTTGCTGTGATACTTCAGTTCTTCAATATGCACTAAATGGCTTGCAAATAGAGTACAACATGTCTGTCTTTTCTATTGCAGATCACCATATCCCAACTCAAAGCAGAGCTGGAGAAGGGTCCACAGGAAGCAGCCGTATACACACAACAGATCCATGAGCTGCAGAGCAATCTGAGTAATTTGCAGCAGCAAAGCCAGGTGAGACACACACACACACACACACACACACCACCACCAGTGCCAAACAACTACAATTATAAAATTCATGTTATAGTTTGTTATTAGGAACAGATTACTGCAGGTACAAACACATCTACTGTGGCATCACACGTTATGTAAGGCTGAGTGGCTTTTACTTTTACTTCACTGACATAAACAAGCCTTACCAGCTGCTCCTGTATTTTTTTAGCCTGGGCCCTATCTGGACTGTGTCTTCTGGTGTGCAAATAGCTTGTACTTACCTAAAGTTTCATAAATGCTCCATTAGATAGCTTCAAGAGGTCACAAGTATGTGGCTGAAGTTGCTGTAATGTTATTGATTGGATTACTGTCTTTACTATGTCTGCTAAAAACTGCTCTTTCATCAAAAGACTTTTTGCAAAGAGTAAAATCTTTTTTTGATGAACCAAAAACACATTTCTCACTCAAGGAAAAGTCTCTTTCTGAAATCCTGCAAGACGTCTTTCATGTCTCCCAAGATCCTGGGTTGAACAAGAAGGATTTTACTGATACAAAAGTCTGTCTCTGTTAAAGTTTGTTCAGCAGTGTTGGACATTTAGAATAACAACTGAATAATAACCATTGTGATTCTAGGAGACATGGTAAAGACTGCCATAGTTGCCTCAAGTGATTACAGTAAATACTAAACTCTTGCTAAGCACCGCCCAGTTGCTCTGCATCGGGCCCTGTCACAATACCCTGCTGTCACCAGCCTACTTGGCAGCCCTGACATGTTGATAAAATGAACCATATGCAGACGTGTAATTAATCCAGAAGAAGGGAATTTCTGTCATCCAGCGCTGTCACTTGGGCTAAAATAAAATAACAGGAAACTACGTTGGTACAGTGGGAACTGTGAGGAACAGGGCTCCTAAATCCTTGGGTGTCAGGCACATCAATGCCCTCTCAGCCAAGTAGGTTTCCAGGTAAGAGGGTGATTACAGAGCCTCCCCCCGCTGCACTCTTCTACTCACAACATGACACGTTGAGACCTGATACAGCCACTCAGCTCATGAAAATAAAGTGACAGAAATGACAGTGATACACAGAGGATCACCGCAAAGAACAAAAACAGACTTTCACTGTTCTGTAATTTAAGGATTATAGAGGAGAGACCCAACAGGCAGCTGTGACAATGAGACAAGAAAAGGATGACAAGGTTATGAGAAGCTAGAGGGCTGAAAAAAAGAGGAGGGGACAAAAACCCTGAAAGTTTCCAGAGAGGGTTGTTGATGCTGACCAGCTGCTGTGGTGACCTGCAGAGGTTTACTGAATGTCTCTGACGTCCACGTGCCCTGTCACACTCTCTACTTAGCAGCACGTTCCAGTATTAACAACATTTTGTCCTTTATCACCCTGTTGTTACCAAGTTTACTGCCAACTTTGAGACAAGTGCTGTACACATAACAATGAACTTCAAGCCCGATGTTGTAAACCTTCCCCTTGAAATGCCATACCTTACTTTGTTCTTGACAGCTGAATGATTTTTTCCACAGCTGATGTCACTTGAGATGTGAGTGTTTGTACCTTGTAACTATTCCGATGACACCAACAGTTAGGATTAAAAAAAAACAAGTGGTTAATGTTACAGTATAATAACAAACAATTTCTGATTGACCTCTCAAACACTGTCAGTCCGCCTCATGTTGTCCTCTCTCCTTCTCACAGAGCCTGTCTGAAAAGCTTGCACGTAAGGAAAAAGAGTATCAGGAACTGGAGGGACATCTGAGTGCTGAGAAAGACGCCAAGCAGGGAGTTCAAGGCAGCCTGAGAGACAAGGAACAGGAGGTTCAAGAGCTCCAGGCTCGGGCCACAGGGGCTGAGGCCTCCCTGCAGAAGACCCAGGCGGAGCTCACGGAGAGGGTTGAGGAGGTGACAAAGCTGAAGAGTGAAATCGGGGAGCTGGAGGTGAAGCACGCAGAGCTGAAGGCTGAGAGGAAACAGTTGGAACAGCAAAGGGAAGAAAAAGAGAGCCACGGTGCTCAACAGCAGACTGAGATCAGTCAGGTGAGCTGGGTGCAAAAAAGGAACACAGACAACTGTAAGGAGGATGACATACAGTAATAATTGATACATAAATGGGTAACAAAAGAGGATATTATATTATATAATATTATTAAGGTACTGTATTTCTATGAGCCCTTAAAGTAGCTTCAGTGCACCTTGTAATATATTATCTGGAAGTCAGATGGAGGGATGAACATCACTCCTGCAAAAGCTGTCCTCTTATTCATGTTTTGATAATGATGGTGAGTGTGTCATCTAAAACCATCATCCGTTCCCAAAAGGTTTTCATTTGAGCTCATCTGTGACTGCGTGGGTCGTAGCCTACAGCATTATTCATGTCATTAAATCACTTGTCAAACCACTCGGGCCCTTCAAGCCCCATGGATGGGGACATTGTCATACTGGAAGAGGGCACATTTACATTGCTGCCAAAGAACAAGCCTTTTGTGTTGCCCTGCTCATCCTGCCAAAACTGCAGTGTTGTGACCTCTCCATTACAATTGGCAGCACTTATTGAGAGGCAGTGAAGAGTTAGTCTTTGTCTCCCGTTTTGAACTTGATCAACACATTTCAGAGAATGACATTTAAAGTTCAGTATATTTATCTATGACCACTGCATGATTCATGCCGCAAGGTACACAAATGTGCACAAACCACTCATTAAAAGAGTCTCATACAATCCTGTTTTTGCATAAAATCTGTTTCACGTAGAGCAGAAGAAAGTCTATGACTCTAGAAATGAGAAAGAAAAATTCCAAATATCTGATGCCCACGTCATGCAGCAGTGAGGTCAAAGAAGATTTCAGACAACCGCTTTCTTCATCCTCATCAAATTTATTGCTATAATTAACATTGACTTGTGTTCTCCATCTTAATCATCCAGCATCTCCCTGTGTTCTTTCCAGCTGCACGCTAAACTGCTGGAGGCAGAGAGGCAGCTGGGCGAGGTGCAAGGTCGTCTTAAAGAACAGAGGCAACTGTCTGGAGAAAAACTAAAGGACCGCGAGCAGCAAGCAGCCGACCTGCAGCTCAAACTGTCTCGTGCAGAGGAACAGGTAGGAAACTGAAAAAGTTTTATAGAATAGACAGAATATCTGCATGTAATTGTGTACTGTTTTATAAATATATTTTCTAAGATATAAAAGTGTTGTTAAGTTAAGGGTTTATTTATTCAGATGAATGTAACTAACCATTTAGATGTTGAAAAAAGATAGAGATAATGGAGATTTATGAAACTGTTGAGGCTTTATAATAAACAGCTGGTTAGATTCACAAAATCATTGTAAAGTTAAAAATGCATTTAGGTATATGGTAAAAAATATTAAATCGAGATAAAAATAAAGTTGCCTGTGTGCTTTGCTTCCTCAGTTGAAGGAGAGTGCCAGTAAGAACACAGACTTGCAGCACCAGCTGGAAAAAGCCAAGCAGCAGCACCAGGAGCTGCAGGCGCTGCAGCAAAACACTAACGGCAAACTCCGCGAGGCACAGGTACCGTTCACAAGAGAAAGGCTCGGCTAATCACATACGAGAGCAAAAGAGGCTGTGCTTTACAATGACTTTCAAAATGTCAGAGTATTTCTACTTGGAATAATGTGTGTTATTGATTCATACAAACATCAGTTGATCTGAAAGAAGAATCACAACAAGAATGTGAAGTGGTCACACAGTGACAATGAGGTTGTTTTATCATGTTATTTTAAGAGAAGTAAGTTGTGTAAGACAAAGTTTTTGATGCATTAATTTACAAACTGCTCCTTTTGAACAGCGCTTGTAGCTGCTATTAAACTTGAACAAAACAGAATTGTTACATGATAATGTTGCCTTATAAATAACTTTTAGTAGGAAATTTTAGGAATTTGGTAATTTTTCAAAGCCCCCGTGTGTAGAGGCTCTATAAGATCATAGTTTGGTATAACATGCCTGTGCAAAAAAATGGTGTGGTCTTTATCTTAATATACACCTCACACACACACGAAAATAACATCGTAAGCTGAAATATTTGATATATTTCTGCCAAAATACCCAGTGTAACCATTGCCATGCGGGCTTGTCCTCATGCTGTAGAATGACCTGGAGCAGGTGCTGCGTCAGATTGGTGATAAGGACCAGAAGATCCAGAATCTTGAAGCTCTGCTGCAAAAGAGCAAGGACATTGTGAGTCAGCTGGAGGCCGAGAGAGAGGACTTATGTGCCAAGATCCAGGCTGGAGAGGGAGAGACGGCTTTGCTCAGCCAGCTTAAGGAGAAAAACCATGCACTACAAGAACAGGTAGGTGCACACACACCTTCTAAGGTCTACTTTTACTTTGCAGTCACTTCTGTGCAATGCAAAAATTATATCACAAAAGACACTCACCACCCCTGTGCGACTAAGAAATGCTCTGAACTTTGTAGAGTAATAACAGGAAAAGTTTGGTCATAATTGAGCTAACATCCTTTTTCTGTATATTTGGGTCTTGAAGGTCACACAGCTGACAGACAAGCTGAAGAACCAGTCAGAGAGCAACAAGCAAGCCCAGGATAACCTCCACGAGCAGGTCCAGGAGCAGAAGACCCTGCTGCGTTCAGCTCAGGACCGAGCCCACACGCTGGAGACCTCAGTCACCGAACTGACGGCCCAGCTCGCAGACAGCAAGGAGAAAGTAGCCCAACTGGACACCCAGGTAGCCCTCTTATGTACACGTAATAACATAAATCCATATTGTTTTCCAATTTGTATTCAAAGACGTGAACATTTGTCCTGCAAACAGTGTTCCAAAAACAGAATAACAGTTTTTGTGGGCCTGTTTCTCTTCAGCTAAAGGCAAAGACAGAGATGTTGCTGTCAGCAGAGGCTGCCAAAGCTGCGCAGAAGGCTAACCTGGAGAACAACCTGGAGACTGCTCAGCACGCTCTGCAGGACAAGCAGCAGGTAAGCAGCTTCTTGGTGCCTCTCTGTTTACATTTGGTCCAATCACAGCACAGTGTACTCTTTCATGTATCACATATCTTTACCTTTGAAAATATCTGTCACTCCCTGACTTAAATGAGTAGCTTCCTTCCTTTACCCTCTTCACTGTACTTACTTTCCCCTCTTACCCTGAACCATCTCACTCTGTCTTGCGTAGGAGCTGAATAAAGTTCAGAAGAAGGTGGAAGAGCAGGCCCAAAGGCTCAAGGAGAGACAAGAGCAGTGCACTCAGCTGGAAACCAGTCTGAAGGAGTGCAAAGACAAACTAATGGCCTCAGAAGAGCGAACAGAGCAACTGGAGGGGCTCAATAAGGTTCGTAATGTGTCTTTTTTTATGGTGCTTGACTGGTAAGAGGGCTCATTTCAGGTCTAAAATTTTTCTTGCCTTTTGTGTCCTCACATAAATATATCTTGTTTTTTTGCACTGAATCTTGTGTTTTAATCTAATGTTACAGAAATTGGAGTCACAGGTTGGGGAGTTGCAGGCCGCACGTGACCAGCTGCAGCAAGAAGTGCAGAAGCAGCAGAAGGAGGGGTCAGAGGTTAAACGGAAAGCTAAGGAGCTGCAGCGCTCACTGGAGGCAGAAAAAGCAGGGTGAGATTGACTTTACTGGTGTTTTACTTTTTCTTACAAAGCTCTAGCTAATCCTTTGTACCTGTATTTAAGTGCTAGCATAACCACATTAGTATTTTGTAATTAATTTGATCACTGTCTTACTAAGAACTGCTCCTTGCATAACATATATTGTATTTCCTCTGCAAAGGGCTACAACACTACAAGAAGAATTAAAGAAAAAAGCCACTGCTTTGAGTGACATGCAGCAGCGGCTGGAGCGCAGTGAGCAGGACAAAGCTGCTCTGAAGGTGAACCTGGATAAGGTGACCCAAGAGGGAAAGACTAAGCACGCAGAGCTGGACGGCAGAGCTCAGACCCTGGCTGCAGACTTACAGAAGGCCCAGCAGGAGAAAGAGGCTCAAAAGAAGGAGCTTGCCACTTCACAGGAGAGCCTAGGAAAGGCTAACAAAGCACTGAAAGAGAGTCAGAGCCAACTGGACACAGAGAGGAAGAACCATAAGTCAGCCATGGAGGAGAAGGTAGGGACAGGAAGCTGCAGTCTAAAATAAAAACAGTTTGCATTTTTTATCCATCCTTAACTTTTAGTGAATCTTTTTCTCAATACAATGAGTGTCAAAAGTCCATCTTATCACAACACCATGTCTGATGACATAAATCTGTCTTAATCATCAGGAAAAGTCCAATGAAAAGGCCAGACAGGAGCTTCTCAAGAAAAATGGTGCCATCACCAAGGCACTGAACGAATCTAAACAGCAGTCAGAGCAGACGAGAGAGGTAAGTTCCTGGGTTAAAAAATGGGAGATTAAGCCATATTTTTTAATGTAACGCCTGGAGACCTGGTGTGTTTTGTGTCTACAAATGTCAGACAGAGAAAAAGCTGCAGGTACAGCTGACCACAGTGGAGCAGCAGCACTCAAAGACTCAGGAGGCACTGAAGGAAAAAGAGAGTCAGCTGCAGAATTTGCAGGCACAGCTGAAGACAACCCAGGGGTCCTTAGAGGAGGAGACCAAGAAACTGAAGGGCCAAGTGGCAGAGTTACAGGAAGTTAACGTCAATAAGGTAAGCTGAAATTTAAAATACAAATATAGACATGTATGACACATTATCACTGTACTTAACACGAAACTACTTTAAGATTTATATAAACTGTATATTTCACTGAGTTGTTGTGAAGTAATGTGTTAAAGTAGTGGTATTGTTATGTCTGATGTGTGAACTTGACTCTGAACTTCAGGCAGAAGAGGAGAGTAAGCTGAGGGCGCAGGTGTCAGGGCTCGGCCAGGAGCTGGCCTCTGAGAAGAGTCAGACCACAGAGCTGAAGAAGACTTTGGAGCAAAGCCAGGAAAGCCTCAACAAGCTTCAGTCCGACTTCTACGGCAAAGAATCTGAGGCTTCTGCCCTGCGTCAAGACCTGAAGGTAGGTTTCCTCAGGAAGGGCCAGATGAGCAGAGGCTGATTATGTCTCAATGAAGGAAGTTATGATAAATGTTGAATTAGCAGAGGAGCTGTGATGCTGCTTCAATTTTAACTAAGGATGTTCCTAATGACAAATGTTTCTGATGATAACTAGCAAAGGAGTCAGCATTTTATTGATTTATCCACTACTGTTTCCTCTAATTCCTCTAATTCTCAGAGGCGAGTTGAAGATAAGGAAGAATAGAGATCAATCTGGACCAAAGTTTACGAATTGATGAATAGAGTGTTTGCTAACATAGTTGACAAACATTCCTCTGAGCCTCTTCCATATTCCCGTATAAAGCAGTTCTTTAAAATATGAGTTATATATATAATATATATGTGTGTGTGTGTGTGTGTGTGTGTGTGTGTGTGTGTGTGTGTGTGTGTGTGTGTGTATATGAGTTAATTATGAGTTGCACAGCAAAATAAGTTCTGTGGTGCATTTTTTTGAATGTGTGTCTGGAGGAATTTTTCAGCAGCAATAAGATAGATAATATTTTTATAGTCTTATTTATCTTATTCAACCTAATTTAAAATGTATGTAATATAATTAATCAAAAGTCCAGTGTCTAAGAAACACTGACCATCAACTTTTAAGTAAAACAAGTGTTTGAGCACCAAGAAGCACTAATGTAAAGCGCAGAGTCCTCTCCTCCCTCACCATAGCCTTCGCTCTGTCAGCCTGGAACTCAGTCCGGCCCTCGAAAGCAGCAGTTTAATGTGGGATGTTGTGGTGGAGACAGGTCTTTGTGACATGTTGGTACAACAGTCTCTGATCATCTATTGCTTTGCAAGCACAGTTCAGTTTTTCCATTTAATTTTCCTGCAACTAGACATTAGCCAGGAGCAGCTTTAGGTCAAAGCTGAGCTGAGGACTCTTCTCCCAGCTCTCCTTCCTCTCCTCCTGGGGCCATATGGCCGGTCTGGCTGTGTGGTTGGAAGATGTTGTGGGCACAAATCCAAACCCTTTGCAATCTTTTCCAGTGCTAATGAGTGTATTTATCTCATGGGTAATATATGTTAAGTCATTAAAACCTAAAACACAACAGACAAAATCAAAAAATTTAGCAAGTTTAAAGCAAATTCATTTTCTCTTTAGCCTTGTAACCTTGTGACTTATGACCTTGTTCTGACTGCAGGTGTCACACGAGAAGCTGAGCCTGGCTCAGGAGGAGCTGGCTGCTAACCAAACCCATCAGACAGGTTTAGAGGCTCAGATCCAGCAGCTGCAGACAAGTCGGGGCTCACTGGAGCAGGAGCTGACAAAACGGGATCAGAAACTCCAGCAGCAAGAGCAGACACTGGGGGATCTGCAGAAGCAACAGGTCAGACTAACAAAATGACGCACACAGATATTAACACCTCTGTAGCCTGATGTGATGAAGTTTAAATGGAGCAAACTGTGCTCCTCACCCAGGGTCAAGCAAAGGAGGAACTTGAGAAGGAGAAGAGTAAAGTGGAGGAGCTACACAAAACCAAGAGCGCTCTGGAAAAGAGCAACTCCAAGCTGACTTCTGATTTAAAAGCACTGAAGGAGAAGAGCGAGAAGGTCAGTCACTTTTCATAAGAAGCAACAACAGTGTGTCTCTTGTGATGTAACGTGAAAGAGACGTTGTTACACATTACAGAACAAGTCAGAGCTCGAGCTGTTGATGCCATTCGATGTCCCATATTTGCTGACTTGACCTGCTTCTCATGCTTGTTTCTTATGTAAACAGCTTAACTCGAGTCATCGGGGCCACATTCTTCAAAGTTATAGCTAAGCGTGCTTGACATGACAATTTGATGTGAGCCTGGATTTTTCAGTGCTACAGAGCTGTCATAAAATTGATCTGTAGCTCTTGTCAAACTAATAACCACTTTAGCTCAAACCTGCTTGGGCCTTAAAAAAGTTGAACCCCATCTGTTATCTCATTTTCTGTGAGGATGCACTGCTTCCCTCCAGACACTGTAAGTGCCTTCAGTTACCAAGTTTTGTGCGATGATTAACATATTTGTTGCTTCTCAGGAGCTGGGTGAGCTGCAGGAAGCCAAGCAGCTGTTGATCCAGCAGAAACTGGAGCTGCAGGGTCAGGTGGAGACAGCACAGAGTAACCTCCAACAGGAGCAGAAAGAGCATCAGGCCACCAGGGACAGCAGGAGCAAGAGAGAGGAGCAGCTCCAAGCCCAAGTCAAGGATGCCCAGGATAAATTGGTAAGCTTACCTGCCTGATCCCACCAAATCACTGTATATAACTAGATTAAATAATGTTCACTTCCTCTTCTGACACGTTCGATCAATGTTTCCTTTCAAAGCTGGCCGAGAAGCGAGCCAAAGAAGAGCAGGTGAAGCGCGGCGAGGAGGCAGAAGCTAAGATGGGCGTGCAGGTGACGGCTCTGAATGAAAATGTGGCCACGCTGAAGAGAGAGTGGCAGGGCAGCCAGCGCAGAGTGGGCGAGCTGGAGAAGCAGACAGATGAGCTGAGAGGAGAGATCGCCGTGCTGGAGGCCACCGTCCAGAACAACCAGGACGAGAGACGGGCACTTTTGGAAAGGTCGGTGGATTTTTTTCTTTTTTCCTTTAGCGCATTTTAATCTGGATGTAACAACGCATTAATTTATAAAAACACTTAAAGATTTTGCTCTTCAGGGGCCACTTTGAGATCAGCGCTGCCATTTGCATTCAGTACAGTGCTCAGAAGTCTTCAGGTTTATTAAATCTTCTGACTCGTCCCATGTGCACAGGTTCTTTTTTTAAAAAAATTTTTGTGCCTTTCTTGGAGTTTTAGGTCACTGAAAATAAACAATTTCTGAAAACTTCAGCCAAAGCTTTTCTTAGGCTTCCTATTGGCCAAAATGGTGTTAGGATTGGGGTCATAACGCCTCCTGTTGGTTTGGCATGCAAATGACAGCACTTCAGTTTCATTTTAAAAAACCTTGCATGTGAGGATGATGTTTTTTATTTTTTTAAAGAAGAAGGAAAGACCCCATTTTAAAAACCACCTGTGTATGTGTGGACAAAGCACTACACACTACTTTTAAAACAAGGACCAGGGACCAACCCTCAGTTCCAAAAAAAAAACAATCAGGCAGTGTGGAGGTAATTATGGTTGTTTAATTCATTACAGTCTTCTTTATATTTAGACTGACTGGTCTTAATTAGTTACCCTGAGCTGTTGAATGTTGCCTCAGGGTTAGTTTTGCCCACATCTCTCTTTTAACTTTATATTCACTCATTTACAGTCTTAATTTTTAAAGAACTTCATTTCCTTGTGCATACCAAATGATGATTAAACTTGTAATGTGAAATTTATCATATATTGGACCTATTAAAGGCTGTTACTTGTGCCACCACAGCACACACACTTGCAAAGTAAAAAGAAACATTTAGAATCACTGAGTCAGAAGACAACCATGAGGACAAAAGTGACCAAATATCAAAGACTGACAGCATGAATGTAAGTCAGCAGGTTCAAGTCTATATGAGGGGCGGTTGGTAGGTGGAAGTAAAGGAGTCATACGGCTCTCGTTACATGTGCAGTTCAATTTTTTGGGTGAATATGAAGACAGATTGAAGTTGATCACTGTCTGAGGAAATGGAAAATAACAGCCTTCATACTTTCATCCACTGCCTCTGTCCAAAGTGCTCACACAAGTAGCTTCATGAGGACATGTAGGTGAATCAAGGGGAGGCTGCCTCTTTTTACAGCAGGGTTAAAAGTGGGATGCTGATGTCAGATGTGGCACAAAGAGAGATGACGGCACCAAGACTGATGTTGACACAAGTTGTTATTTTCAGTTACCCAAAACAGAGGTGCCACAGACGTTATTAGCTTCAAACTTTCTGCATAATCATTCAAATAGTCGAACTGATTGTGTATGTGACAAAGGCTTTATTAGTCATCTCCTTGTACCCGAGGCTACAACCTTATCATTCACCCTTCGTGTATGTCCAACATAGAGGGAGACCTTGTTCTGCACCATCAACAGTAACATTAACGGTTAAAATAAAAGGTTACATGCTATAAGTGCAGTACATGAAACTGTTTTTGCATGTGAGTATGAGCGGATGCATGAACACAGCTCCTTGTTGAAGTGTTCTGTGTGAAGGGGAAAACCTGCTGTCCCCATTTTCTGTGGAAATCTGGCACAGAACACTGTCAGAGAGCTGCATAAGTTCTTAAAGTAAAGATGTGTTTAATTTAAGTATTACATTTTTTTTGTTCTTATCTCAACTTCAACCAGTCTTGATGGACTGTCGGTTGTGTGTCAGTGCTCTGCAGAGGCTGAATTAAATGGACGCAATGTGATTAGTCAGACTTCAAATTGAGGCCAGTCCAGCAGCTAACAATAGAGCAGTGAGGAAGGACAGAAATGTGGTAAATAAAAATGACCCAGAGGACAAGTTGCTATTCCTTTGAACCCCGCAAATTAAAAGTACTCATTAACAAAAACTTTTTATACAGCCAGAAAAGCAGTGGTGGCGGGAAATTCTCCTTAACCACTAATTAATGAACATGAGAACAGAGATCATCAGTGTCCTGTGGTTGTTCTTCAGATGTGTGAAGGGTGAAGGTGAGATAGAGAAGCTGCAGACCAAGGTGATGGAGCTGAGGAGGAAGGTGGACGACACGACGGCGGCCATGCAGGAGCTCGGCAGAGAGAACCAGTCGCTCCAGGTCAGTCATGAAACTTTGGAGTTTAAGAGAGCTAAACGGCTGAAAGAGACACTTAGTACCAGAATATCTAACTGTGCCTTATATTTATTGCATTATAGCACATATAGTGTTAGATGGTCTGATTGTAACTCCTCCTTTTGATTCTTTCAGATCAAGCAGTCCCAGTCTCTGACCAGGAAGTGGGCCGAGGATCATGAAGTGCAGAACTGCATGGCCTGTGGGAAGGGCTTTTCCGTCACTGTGAGGAAGGTAAGAACTGAGTTATCTTAAGAATCGATGCCCCCAGGAAACACGACGCAGATTCACTTGTCTAACCTTGTAACATGCGTCATCTCTCTCTCCCCCCCCTCCTTCTCTGGGATTATGTAGCACCATTGCAGACATTGTGGAAACATTTTCTGCGCAGAGTGCTCGTCAAAGAACGCCCTCACGCCGTCCTCTAAAAAGCCGGTACGGGTCTGTGAGACATGCTTCGAGGAGCTCCAAGGCTGATTTCCCTTTTTTTCACCCCACCCCCCACCCCCCACCCCCTACCCCTCACCCAGTTCCCCTTCCTATTCCAGCAGGCAGAAGAAGGCGTGTCTTTGTCAAATGTTAATGTGCACTATAAAGGACAGACCCAGTGCAAAGCTTCCCACCTGCACGTGACGTCTGGCTCCAGTGTGGAGGCAAACAACTGGATGGACATCAGAGCCACATGATGGGAATTCAGTGGGATTGGTTGGGATTGTCTATCTGTTATTGTGCCTTTGCTACTCCTGTGGACTGCCAGAGAGCGGAGACAGTGAGGACTAAGCCCCATCCGTCTCTTTTAGTTCATATTCACATCTCCATCGTTGTTCGGCATCATTAACAGTTGCAAAGTTGTAGCTTTTTTGTGTTGTAAACTGTTTGGCATCAGGAGGTGCAGGGCCAGTGTGACACTGAAAGGACGACTGGGAAAGTAAATATTGAACAATACAGTTGAAAATCACTGCTGCGATACAAAGGTAAATGCAGGTAACTATTTTTCCAAGAATAGGGACATATTTTCTGTGTACAACTACATAAATCTGATCACTTACCAAGAAAATTTAATTAGGACTTACAAGAAAGTTAATCAGTAATCATAAAATATTTTTGAATATTTTTTCAGTGTAAATCACATACTGTGTTAATGTAAGTACATTTGACGTGTAAACACAAAGGTGTGTTAAAATACCTAATTCTTTTTGACAAACTTTTTAGCAAAGCATGTGTGCTTAAATAGATCGACATGCTATTATAAGTTTGTCTCCAAAACAAGGTGATGAACGGTTGTTAGTTTATCTGTGAACGTATAAAATTGTTGTTTGTGGACAGAAATTTGTGACAATATTAAGAAGAGATGTAAATGTGAGAATATGCGATATATTTTTTGTAAATTCACAGCAGTTCAGTTAAAAAGCTCACAATCTTTTTTGTTATCACTGTGTTGTACATAACACACCCACAGCTGAGATTTTAGGCTAAAACAGCATTTTCAAGGTTCCAAACCTTTTAACTGTAAAAAGAAACAGTTTGTTAGTTTCCCGTACAGGACTAAAGATCAATAGTGATGTCAAATTTCAGTTTCTGCTTTTCCTTTGTGTGGCAGCGTGTTTGTGTACGTTTTCAACCTAGTTTCACGACCAAAGAATGTCTGCAGCAGGAATCCAGCCGAGATGAAAACCCTGAGTTTGTTTCATGTTTCAGTATTTTTCAAAGCGTCTTTATGAAAGCTTTTGAGTGTTGTTGTTTTTTTTTTTAATCACAGGGTCTTACATTTTTATTGTGCACACAGCATCAGTTTTGATCTGAGAGGCTTTTGTGAACAGTCAATCAGTTTTTGCTGTGCCATTTTTTTCTCTTTGCGTGTTAATTTCTGCAAACTGTGGTGCTTTCTGCAGACTGATAATGCAGTCATTGAAGGTGCCTGCATGTTTATTTAAATTTTTTTTTTTTCCTGCTGCTCATCTCCGCTCAACAGCACTGACTACTGCTGGAGTTGTGTGTGTGTGTGTGTGTGTGTGTGTGCGCGTGTGCGTGCTCTCTGCTTCAAAGCAATAACTGTGGCTGTGTGTGACATTGCTGTAACAGAGTGTGTGTTTTCGTGTTAAGGCCTGCTGTGTTCGTCTGCTGAGATGCACTGTACGAATGTTGGCTGCTCAGAACCTCAGTATCTCTTTGGCACGATGTCGGTGCTGCTTTCAGGTGCAGTGGTTACTGGCGGTTCTCTGTCCCACCTGTCTGCAGCTGAGGACACTGTAAAAGTGAATTCCTGCTTTGTATAATTTATAATGTTGACAGATAATGGTAAGATCTCTTTGTGCAATTGTCTAAAGACTGGAGCAGGCAAAAAACAAAACAAAACACTGAAAGCCAGGCGACAACGCAGGCTGTTCTGGCTTTTTGCAAACAAGCAGCTTGTTTCAGACTTTGACTCACCAAATTAGCTCTTTATGCTTGTGTGCTCATTTGAAGAAAAAAAAAAAAAAGAAGGTCCATCTCAGTTGCAAGTGCTCAAGAACGCCTGTCTTTTTTTGTGTTGCATTGGTTTTGTTCTGTCTACCTCAGACTGGCACAGGAAAAGCACTATTTCTAAACCTTAGAGATCACAAGTATTGTGTAATTTGCCTGCGTTTGATCAAGGGTTTGTGATTTATCTATCAAACTGTACAGTCCCTTAAAAACTTAAAGAGATGATTTGCACCTTATCGTAGTCTGGGCTCATCTGTGTGAGAACCCAGCCACAAATGTAGGACCACCAACTTTATACAGGCTTCAGCATTTCTAGCCCCGATGTATTTAACTGCTCATTAATACTAAGGCTGTCATAATTACCTTTGTAAATGTTTGTAATGAAAGAGGAAAAGGAAATGTATCACACTTGTGGATGTACAAAAAAAAAAACAAAAAAACATGACAACAGTGAAAATGTGTGTGGACTCATCAGTGTCTTACTCATTTTGACAAAGTGGCACCGCAGACCTGTGCGCACTGAACCGTGGCTTGCTTCGCGTTGCTGTCAGTTATCATGCATGATGACTTAACTGGCCTGCGGCTCACACGTTTTCTCCATGTTTAGAGTCATCATACTTGATGGTCGTGAAGGTGTGCCTTAGGCCGACGTCTTGTACGTCACTGCTTAACTGTTAGCGGCGACGTGCACCGTGTATGTACCAGAGTCAGGTCGACCTCAGTTCACCTGAAGGGACGAGAGAGAGATCATGTAATTTATGTTCACACGCACCAGTTGATTTTCTAATTCATCATCATGAAAAATAAACAAAATAAAACCTGTATGTTTTTATTTTTCTTGTGTGTTGTCTTTGTTTACATGCACAAGTAAATTCACCTTCAAGAAATGCATGCCTTTAAAAAATAAATATGTTGATTATTTTGTATATATTCATCAAAGAACCTCAAAGGGTAAATAATTATTTTAAATTTGGAGTTTGTTCACCAAGTAGCACCTTTTAGCTTAAAGCTCCATATTCATTCTTAACCTTGAAAACAGCAGCAAGCTAGTCATTCTTCCCTCTTGGTCCATTCAGTAGCTCTCCTGTTGCTCTCCCTCCCCTCCTATTATATATTATCACATAGTCTTGGTGTTCTCCTTGTCCATGTTAGCTTTAAACAGAAACAGCTGAGGCCATCTTCTGATAAAGAATATGCGAAGCTCAAGAACAGCTATCACATGCAACCTGAGGCACGTTTGTTTCATCACGTCCTTGAATGTCATTGAATTAAATATCTGAGTGCATGGGGACTGTAAGTGAGAGGCTTTTTGAAGTAGATGTAATGATGTGTATACAGAAAAAGAAAACAAATACTTGCAGACAACTTTGACTACATGATCAGATATTTATTGTACACTACTGCAGCAGCTGCCTTGAAGGCAAACATTTAGTTTACAAAATGATCCTAGTGCTAATACAGTGAGACATTGAAGTGCACATTGACAGCAGGGACGTTTCAGATGGCCTCTAGTGCAGTTTGTCGGCTCATATCTGTGACGACTCCAGCCACAGTGAGGAGCTCTTGACTCGCGGCTGCTGAGAGTCCTGCTTCAGCAGCGCCGTCACAGCGTCCTCTATCTTTGACATCCACTCCCTCTGAAGAAAGTTACACATAAAGAGAAAAATCATCAGGTTAACTGTCTAACAGTCAGCAGCCATCTGGATAGCTTTTAAAACAGCCTCATTCATGTAAAATAATCCCTGACCAGCAACTTAAGTCATTTCCTCCACGTACAGAAATGACAGATTTAAAAAAAGAAATACATATAAGTAGAAATGTAAATACTGTAATATGCATTAAATTTAAAGCTAATACAAGTTCCTTCCTATTTTAACTTGCAGATAAACACATGGATGATTTAAGATAAGAAACATTGTTAAAAAAGAAAAAACTCTGGCAGATAATATTAATATTCTTCGACACTAAATGACTGCAAGCATATGAGGCAAATCTAAAATATTAAGTCTGTACAAGTGATGAGTTGGTTTATTAAAAAAAATCATTTGAAGTCCCATACAAAACTGTCTTTTACAAAACATACAATGAAAAGAAAAGACCATTTTTGTGTTTCTCTGTGCTTGTCACCAGTAAAATCTTACGCTGATGTCTTTAACAAAAGAGAGTCACATAAGATGTTGCACATCTGTATGTATTTAATCGGTGCTCTGCCAGCTTTTAAATGACTGCATGCCAAAATAAAAATGCACAATCGAAGGGAACGTACCTTGGCAGCCTCTGACGCAGCTTGCAGAACGAAGACACCGATGCACTGCTGATAGCGGTTCTGGTGCATGATAATGAAAGAATGGGGCAGCCCCGATGCTAAAAGGGAGGCAAAAACAAAAAAAACAACACAATTCTTTTGTTAACATCAGTTGTAAGGATACTGGCTGTAAACAATGAGACAAAAATAATCAACACCCATTCTGATTCTGTTGTGTGTTCTCAACATATCAGCTCACTCAGATACACAACCCAATGAAATATTTGTAAATGACAGTAAATAAGCTGTCTGAATTGTTTTTTTTACTAAGGAAGCAGTTTAGAGCTTGAAAGCCAATGAACTCAAAAAGAAAGGATGTCTGTAAGACTATCATTACATGAGGCATTGAGCTGATCGATGTTCTTGAGCTGGAGTCGGTCCAGGGAGACTGGCTGGTCCAGAACTGTGAAGGTGCATCTCTC
>JAPZDY010000023.1:10342914-10354215 GCA_029783645.1 Ctenochaetus hawaiiensis
CTCTCCTTCAGCAGCTGATCGAGCTCCAGGCTCTGCAGCAGCCTCAGAGGATTCTGCTCTGAACTGATGGACCGCTGAACAAGAAGAACAAGCTATGAAGTTTCTGTACAGACTTTCAAATGATTATGTACAGCCATCTGATTTAGAGGGAGAACAGACCGATGTACCTTCTTGTTTCTCTTTATCTTTGTGATCAGCAGGAATTCATCAAACAGGAACAGATAGGCGTCTATTAGCTTTGTGTTCTCTAGAAATGAACCAAAGAGAGATGGTGTGAGATTTTGCTCAAATGGAAGCGCATGAAATGTGTGGGTTATGCCAGCTGTGCACACCTGTGAGCACCAGCTTCCCTTCGTGCAGCAGACTTCTGTGAGTGATGAGATTCTCCAGAGTGACAGCCTTTAAGAGATGTTTCAAATTCTGGAAGCGAAGCAGTCAGCCAGGTTAGAGGAAGACATAGTTACCTTTGACACGCAAACTGATATTGAGAGATTGGATTTTTCTCATACCAATGTAACGGCTAATGACTGTCTGCGTTGTTATGTGGGAATACTCTGAACTAAACACAGGTTTTGCTTTTCATATTTAATTTCAGATTAAATAACAATGATTGGATCTTATTAACTGCATATAAAAGATGTTTTAAGATAAAGTGTTGGTGCATATCTGTGACTTCTACGCTCTGCTCTGTCAGAAAAGCTCTCACAGACAAGTATGTGTATATACATACATACATACATATAAACACTCACATACGCACACAAACCACAAACACACATGAGCAGACAGACCTCAGGGACGTAGGCACGCTTGTCTCTCTCCCATACAGGAAGCCACACCAGGGCGTCTCTCAGCTGTTTCACCTTCTGGTAGTTATCCAGCCATTTCACCTTCCCCTCTAAATCACCTGGAAGCAAAGGTACAGAATTTCACTCCAGAGTGACAACAGCCTCTGAGCTGAATGTGCTGCTAAAAAAACAACAGGTATTAAATCATTTCAATAGCAGATTTAATTAATTTTATGAAAAAATGTATGTGCTTTAGTCGCATTAATAACATTTTATCGCTTTTAAATACTTGTTCTTTTACAGTGTGACAATGTTGTAAATAACTTTGTTATCTTCTGGTGTCTCCCTGAACAGTGATGGTTGCATGACAAACACAGATATTACTGTATCGTGAGAGATTACAAGACACTTAACTTTTACAGTAAATATCTTCCGAGGACATTGCCCTTTACATTTCTGACGCCTGTACAACTCTGCCACACCTTTTTAATGTGTATGGGAAAGGGTGTTGTTGAAGAGTCCACGCTGTTTTGTTTCGTATGGTTTATTTGTTCAATGCAATCAGGTGTCATTGAGGTGCAGCGTGGCAGCACATTTCCCACAGCCTGTGCATCTGGTTACAGAATAAACCGCCACAACGGGTCTGCGGGTGGAGGCATGCCGTGAAGAATGAGAAGGGCTCCTGGCCTCCGTCCAACCTCAGCAGCCTGTTTGCTCTGTTTGTGCTGACGGAGATAACCACACTTACATCTACTTCGAATGCTTCCTGTATGTTAATATGTTTTTAAAACCCGCTGACAAAACACCAAGCCAAAGAAACGCTTGAGTCATGATCAGCTGAGTGACACATGAAGCTCAGAGGAGAGTTCAGCTTGGTATCAGCAGCTTAAAGTCCTGTAGCTCACCCTGCAACAGTACGCTTGCTCAATCAGTGAGAGTGGTGGTGGAGAACATCACTGTTTCATGCACAGTTTGCAGTCATGCACGCAGTTTTTCATTTAAACAGCAGGAGAATCATTGCAGTTTGTGTTGCTCACATATGGACGTGTCCACTTGCTCTGCTATGACCTGCAGGCCTCTGCTCTCCTCCTCCGTCTGGCACTTCTTCGCGATATTCCGCAGCAGCAGCGGGTATCGAGTCAGCCTCTGCAACGGCGCCACCAACAGGTCGCGCATCTGCAGCCTCCGACACTGTTTGTTCCTCTCACACCACTGAGGAGAAAAAATGGAGAGAACAGAGGGTGAGGGGAGGAAAAAAGAGGAAGTCAGGGGGGTGTAGCAGCTCGTCACAGTCTTTGTTGACACAGAGGGGCTGTGGGGGGGGGCAGTTAAAAGCATGTGAGAGAAGTGATACCTCGGACCAAAGCACAATAATGAGCCAGCTACATGGGCATGATGACAGGGAAGGTTACACCGGGGACAAATTGTCACATTCCTCTCCTCTGCAGGCCTCAGTGACACTATGCTGCTTGTTTGCTGTTTCGGCAGCAGTGTTGTCGTGTGTGTATTCTCTTACACTTGGCACCACGCTGCCTGCCGTTTTGTTAAGGCACATAGCGTCCCTGCAACCACTCTGACGCAACCACACACAGTTTAACCGCTTTCTGTGAGTTCCCTCCCTCCCGTACCTTCACGTATGATCCAAAGTCCTCTCTTGGCTTCAGGCTGTCCAGATAAACCAGAGCTGCAGAGTAGTTGAGGCAGTACTTCTGCAGGCAGTGGCATATGCTCTCCTGGAAAGCCTGCCAAACAGATAGGTGTGTTGTACAAACATCAGGATTCAGACTGCGGGGTCACATCAGATATTAAGCAGATGATAAACTGACCATAAAAAAGCAAGAAGAAGATACTAATCTGGGTGCAAACGCAAAAACTTAACCTGCATGTGAAGGATTCTCAATTTACTGTGTTTTTAAGTGTTTCCTCCTTGCTGCTTCATGTGATGCTTAATTGACCAGCACAATAGAAAGCTTTCTATTGTTTGAGATCATTCCAGTTGCTGATCTTTAGAAACAAACTATTTGTCATCAAAGAGCAAACTATGACACCACGATTGTTGTAGATTCGTTTTTTTGTATGACGGAAGTGTGAGCTCTCCAAGGCAACCTGAACTCATCACGGCCAAGAGATTACCTCTTTTGTTTAAATTTTTTTATTCAGTATTTTAAACATACATACTCCAGCAGTGGGAGTTTTTAAATTAAAATTCAACACAATTATTAGTGATTATGTTAATGTTATATAAGTATTGTAGCATTAATATATCATGATGATTAACTATTTACATTTTCTTATGATAACTTATAAAAGTAATCCTTATTAGCATGATTTTTTGTTATTGGTTGGATTAAGCTTAAATACCACAGATTACTCTGAATGAAAATGGAATTGTTTGTTTAAAAAAAGGACATCATGACATAAACAGGTATAGTTCAAAGTGTGTCCTGCAGTGTTGAATAATGTGCCAATGTGGAGTTTTGACAACTGGATTAACATCTGAGTGTAAACTGCAGTCAGAGTGACTGTTTTTGTGTGTGTGTGTGTGTGTGTACGTGTGTCCACACATGAACCACACTTGCCTTGCTCAGCAGTTCCAGCAGGGTGGGCCCGCCACCCTCAGTAATCTCCAACGTGTCCTTGATGACGCGGAGGAGGTTGTTCAGGAAACCAAAGCTCACCTGCAGCAGAAAACACTCAGCTGACGGCTGTGCAACACACTCACTCACGTGCAGTTTGATTACAATAGGAAAAAATACATAAGAATTCTATTTTCTTGTCATTTTTTTTACATTTTTAAACTGATATCCTACCTTTATGTCCTTTAAAACACTTCATTGACAGAACAACTATCTACAACTTTATCAAAAGGTTATATCGAAACGAACCAATATAATGAATGATTCCCTGTGAGTGACGCAGCCCTTTAATGACACAGCTAAATTTGTCTTCCTTGGTAACCGTAGCGCAGCTGTGATGACGCTGTGGTACAGTAAGGTGTGTCATACTTGCTTGTTTTATCAATTAAAGGAAAGAACACAGTGAGTAAAGATTCTACTGAAAAACCTTTTGTATTCTGAGACAGACTGTAAGAGACATGATGAGTACGTGATGAATAAATGGATGATGAACACAGTCTCGTCACCTCAGCTTCATCCCAGGTGCTAACAATGAGAACACTGTGCATGTCACACACTTACTGTTTAAGGTTGGTCTTATTTATTTTTTATGGTGTAAGTAAGTTGCTGGGTGACTGTCTAGCTTGTATCTAGTATTAAATAATGTGTAGAATTTTATTATAAATGTTATTTTTGATTTATTTCTGCAGCATGTAAGATTGTTAGTTATCTGTCTTATGTCGTTTGTCTCTCACTCATTTTTGTCGTTACCTCTTAACCAAGGCACACTTCAACAATATTTTTTTAATATCAGCAAGTTTTCCTTTTTAAAAACTCAAAAATGTGTTGTCTTCTTATGTTTATCCAATAAAATTTCAGACCTTGACTATATTGATTTGAATCTGTGCAAAGATTGTTACTGAAGAGGCTTTTTCAAAACAAAATTTTAATCATAGCATAATATTACATTATTCAAAATGTGTCTGGGGAGGAACTTTGAATGAAGTCCTTGTTGGGAGCATTTTTCAAGTGTCAGACAGAGTCCTGCACAACAAACTGTGTTATTATAATGTCATGAAGGCTGCTGTTGTTTGTGATCATTTACATAATACTCATATAAATGGTGGTAAACAAATGCCTGTTATTTCCATCATGTCTTACCAGGCAAAGCTCACTGAGGTTTGCAAACAGCCTCCAAGAGTCGATATCAGTCAGGCAGTTCCTCGTCTGCAGGTTTGTGAGTGTAGCGGAAAACACCTGAAGGCAACAATGAAGCCAGAGAGAGAGTGAGAGAGAGTGAGAAAGAGAGAGAGAAAGAGAGCTCAGCCTATCTGTTGTGCCAGCATTATATTTCTAATCCTCTGCTGTGAAGAATGGAAAACCCAAAGAGACTTTTTCTGAGAATCACACTGACAGGAGGACAAACACAAAGCGACAGGTGTTGGGTTTCCTTTGGGTTTGGTCACTCACCTCTTTGAGAACCATGAGCTGATCCAGGAAGTAAACACATTCGCTGGTGAAGAGTTCCCAGATGGCCTCCTGTGTCTTGAAGCCCCGAGGGTCAGAGGTGGCGCTCACCTGGGACGGGTCACAGTCAGACTGGTCCCGCAGGAACTCTGCCAGAGAGTAATCCTGCACATGGAGGGTAGAGGAGAAGAGATCAGACAAGAAAAGAGCAGAAAAATAAAGAAACTGAGACAGATGAGACATTTATTTACACCTCAGAAAGTGTGCTGTATAAACACTGAATATTCTGCCAGTGTTAAGTTCCTACCACCATCCTGATACACTCAGGAGTATGTCAGTGTTTGTTTATATGCGTGTGTTGGATCGACCTGACTGGTTACTGTCTAGAAATTCTGGTTGTTGCACAACTTGTGTCCTTTAAATGTTGCAGCAGCTTCTCTCTCACAGCCATCCTGTTGTTTCTGAGTCACCTGTTAAACACTGAGATCTATTTGAATTGGAAATCTGGATCTCTTTGTTGTTCTCACTTTAAGTTTGCTTAGACAGAAGGTCACTGCATAGTCTGAACCAACACTATGATTTAAATAGCAAACAGTCAGGATTCTTAAGAGCTTTTACTGCTGACAGCGTTTTTTTCTTACCTTATATCTCTGCAGGTCAGGGTTTCTCCAGTCTTGAATTTGGGATGTTAAGAGATATTTTTCAACATCTGATGCTGTGCCCGTCTGCGACTTTCCTTTAGTCTAAAAGGTCAAGTAAAGACACTCAGTTACATACATAGGCAGATTTGGAGGAAAGACATGCAGTCATAGGTGTGTTTTGATCGAGGGAGGGATTTGTTTGCACGTTCATTATTTTGTTCAACTATCTCTCATTGTGACAGAGTCGAGAAGCTATGCTCAAAAAACTGAACCAACAGGTTTGGCTTAAGTTCTGCTTTTTCAAGTTTTGACCAATTACAAAAGGGATAATAAAGGGCTACAAGGGATAAGAGGAACCACATTAATCTGCTTTGAGAAGTGGGTCAGGGAACAATGTCCAAACCAACTGCCCACTGCTCAAACAAAGCCCATCAAAACAAAACCACAGGCACACCACGGGCACCGGGCACACAAACAACAAGCAACAGACAAACAACACACCTACCGTACTACGCCTTGAAAAAGGCCACTTTGACTTCTTGGTATCTGTTAAAAACACAAACACAAAATACTGATTATCAACAGAAGAACAAGCAAGAATGTGTGCTGTGCAACAGATGGGATAAGAACCAAACAATCAAAGCAGTGTGGCGGGATAAAAAACATGCTGCACTGACGGGAAGTGCAAATGGTTTAATTTCTTTTGCAAATTATTAGAGGCAAAATTACATAACAAGTGGCACACAAAAAGTTTTTGTTGTCTTTAGCTTTTGGACAATTCATGGTTTTGCTGCACAGACAGATTCACTGGTAATGTGCATCATTTATAGCATCAAGACACTGAACTTCTGAATATCTGAGACCGAAAACTGTTTTATAGTGCTTTCAAAAAAACAGTTTTCTGTCAGCGTGTGCTACCTGTGTGTGTTACCTGTCTCTCAGTGTCTCTAAATAGCTTGTTGCACATTAAAAGGGATACAAATGCAAAAAAGAGGAAATTCACAGGACTGATGCTGAATTATATACAGTTTAGATTCGACTAGAAAATTTAGATGCAAGATGCAATCTTTTTATAAATACTCCAATTGTCAAGTGTGAAAGCTCATTGTGGAGCAGCAATTTAACTGAGTGACAGGTTTGAAGTGAAAGTGACAGCAACTATGAGCTGACAACAGCCTTCAAACCAAACAGACAGAAGAGGGAGAGAATTAACGAGTGTAAAAACAAACAGTTACTCAAACTCTTATTCAGGCTTTTCTCAAGTCAAACCATGTTAAGAAGCCTTTAGACTTCACATGGGTCAATGATCACCTGTCATGCTCACATGTTGCATGGACTACCACAACAACACAGAGGACTTGTTAGAGTCATGACAACTCAGTGTTCTCTTAGAGACTGAGGCTGTTCCCATGTGTTCTGATAGCCAGATGGTCACTACATGTGGAAGCTCTACTTAAAATGAGGGACTGATGAGGTAAAGTTAGCCACTCGTTTAAAAAGTCAAGACATAACCCAAGTGATTTATATGTGGTGTAACGAAGAATTTACCCGAGAAGTTTGAACCATTTAATATGTCGGCCACTCCATTGGACACAAAAAGGTCTCCTGGTGAAACATCCAATCCGGGCAAGCTGACCACCACGGAGCTCCGCCTCCGCTCCTGCAGCCTGAGAGAGCAGCAGACAGGTGAACATCTTCAGATGGCTTCGCACATTCGTTGGCTGCTTAGCACGTTTTGATTAAAAATGCTTGACATTTACGAAGCAGCCTCACTGAACATGTGAGATTCACTTTCACAAGGGCCATTATTTTACTATTAAAATACAAAGCACAAAGAGAATAGACTTAGTACAAGCCACAGGAAATAACAGAATTCCTTTTGTTGTTTTACATGGTTGAAATACCACTGAAATACCATCTGCATTGTGCAGCACACTTGAGATTAACATGAGAAGCAGAAATTATAAAGAACAAGTGTAATGTGTCGGGTTTATGCCTGGATAGCTGCTGATTAAAGATCACTCTATTTGTTTGGAAGGAGGCGTGCTGTCAGTGTGAGCCTGTTATAATCCTACTGATCCCCTTTTCATAGTTAGTAGCTGAGGCATGGCCATGTCTGGAAAAACACAGGCCTGCCTTTTAGCCCCAAGCAAAGCTCAAACAGCTACTGTTCTCCAGTGTTTTGGAGGGATTGCTGCTTGGAGCACAAATGTACAATGACGTGTCCAAACTAAAAGCCTAACAAATGAAATTCAATTATATTATGTTAGACAGTGAATATACAGACTAAATATTTCAAAATGGCACGGCTGCATGAATGTTTTAATTTGTTGCATGAATAAAAAGCAGTTAATGTAGCAAAACTTGATCGGTCACTGTGTGACTTCGACAGTCCCAACCCAGACTGTGCCAATGACAACAAGAGGCTTCTAGTCCTTTACGTGTCTTATAAGCTGCAAAGCAACCAGACAGGCTGGTTTCTGCTGAATGTAGGCTTCGACGGCTGGTCAGTGAGCAACCGCAACACGCTGTGCTTTCACTTCTACATTTTTCAGGCTTTTGGCTTGAAAAAGAACAGCTTCGAGTGAAAGTGAAGAGAAAAGGATCAGATAAAGGATAAATATAGACAGATCTCCATTATATCAGGGTAGATCAATACACGTTCTGTCAGATAAATGTTATCAGGAGATCGAAATAAGGAAGAGAGGCTTTCGGCTGTCGTCCCTGTTTATGATATTAATATGATAAACTGGAGCAGAAGTACAAGTGACAGGAACAATGCTGGCACAGGCATGTGACTGCCTTCTATTGTATGTAAAATCTGCTTTGTGCGATTAAATGATCTCAGATTTTCTTCCTCTTACGGCTATTAATATATCCCCTCAACGGTAGCCATACTTCTGCTGCATTGCCTGCGCTGTCGAACAGGCAGCAAACGAGACTAACTAGAATGCACATGTGGGGCACATGGCTGACCTGTACACTTGGAGGGTAAGTCAGCCAACAGCTGAACAGCAGCAGAACGTTTTTACCCTCCAGGACACTTTTGTTGAACCGTGAAAGCACCAACTGTTCATTGTTCATTCTCACTGAGAGGATGTGTTCTTTCTGGTAAACCGATCCTTACATCCCCCCCCCCGTCGCAGATCAATGTATAGACAGGCAGAGCTGAATCAGCAGTGCAACAGACAAAAGTCAGCAGCAGCACCTGAGCACCGCAGAGGATAACGTGGCTAACTGGACAGTAAGAAAGGCACGATTCCCGCTCTAAACCAGGTCAGTGCCTCCTTGCAGTTCATTCCACGGCATCCTCACAATGACAGCCTGTTGCTGTGTGACCGCTCAGAAAGCTCTCTCTGTGTCAGCCTCCCTGCCACTGTGAGCACTTGTAAAAATGGGGGTTTTGTTCCCACACAACAGGAGAAATAATGATGCCCAAAAACAAACGACTGTCCCGACCAATGGCTCGCAGGGCTCCGGTCACTGTAAGAGGCGCAGTGCCAGGGCGTAATTACAGGGACAATAGCTGCCTAATTATCCAGCGAGGGGAAGAGCCCAGCAGCCCATTAGGAGGGGTGTGGGTGGCAGTAAGAGAAAACAGCTTTAATGAGGGTTTGTCTAGCCCATACATAACCATGGGACTCTCAAAACTTAACACACCAAGCTTATGCTCCATTAACAAAGACATGAACGACAATGAACACACAATGGGACTCCTTAAACCCTTAAACGCCCAATCACCCTCCTTCATGAGGGACCTGCGAGCACACGATGCTGAAGTGTAAAATAAAATGATCTGGCAGAGATAATTCGGAAACAGAAGCAGAAGTGGTTCACTATGGAAATTACAGGTGAATCAAAGTGATCAAAAAAAAACAAAGGTGTACGCTGCAGCCCATTTTATCACAGATAATCTTTTCATAGATTCCTGACATGCAAACATGTTCAGACAAACTTGAAAGAGAGTTGGTGTTATTGGCTATGCTGACAGGATCACACAGGGAACATGCAAAACACTACAAGATGTACTTACCTAATATGTAAATGCTCTTTCTCCTGCAGAGAGAGGAAAATACTGCATCAGTCCATGGGAAAAACATCAGAACCATTCTATGCACAGGTAACACACGGCTGTTTGCAGAAACATAAGTTACATTAGATCTAGTGAGATGAGATGTTGAATATTTTTAATGCCTCAGTGAGAATTAAAAACAGGCCTTGAAGGTACAGCAAGAATCGCAACAAGTTTGAATCAGATCATCTCAGATGATACAACCACTCTTGTTCTCTCAGTGCTCTCGAGTTTCAACCGCCTGTAATTATCACACTACAAACATGCCACATTAGCACCGTCTTAGTGTACAAGCAAGGACTTCCTGCTGCTAACGACACCACTATATCACTTTCAAAGACATTCAAATCTGAATCGGTGTTTTAAGTGGTCGCCTGGACTCAAAAGCCTCTGATATCTGAGGAGAATGTCGGCACTCTATTGAGAATTTGCTCGGTTGAATACCGCGGGCTGATGAATAGATCCCCCCATTATCTTCTTCTATCGCTCACTGACCCCTCCATTATTGGGTGACTGCTGACTGCGGTGAATAGGGGCCCAAGGAGAGCACTTCCCAGGGCTCTCCAGGCAGTGGGCTTGGTCAGAGCTGTCAGTGCATGTAACTGCTGATTCATTTGCTGTCAAAAGCTCACATTGTGAGTGACCACGGCAGGAGGCAAGGCCGAAAGAAGGGAGTGGAGGTTTCCGCAAGGAAGGAATGTGTAACCTTTTCGTTTATGCATAAAAACACAGATCAGACAACAGCACATGACTCATGGTGAGAGTGGAAAGAGGTTTGCAAGGTGTTTTAAAGGGCATGCATACTTTATTTAAAAATACATATAGGAGTGGCAAAAGCTCACCTGTTTTTCACTGTCGGGAAATCCAAATTTTTTACTCTGAGTAGGAAGAACACTGTGACTTTCTTGTCTTTTGGAAACGATACCGTTGTCAAGAGTTTTTGATCGGTGAAATCTGGTTCTCTGTCGACCAGATGATGAAATGGACTGATGATCTTGAGGGGCCTCTCCGTCAAAAAGGGGGCTTGCTGCAAGAGGAGACTTGACTCTGTGAAACTGGGACTGGGGGCTTATGGGGGTTGATGAGGTCTCAGAGGAGGGTTCCTCTCGAGTACTTCCCATCCTGACAGGATCCCAGGTATCCGTCACAGAACGCCGTGTGCTCCTCATCCTCCTCAAGGTGGGAGATGTGGAGATGCGTCCAGGGGCCTGACGGTCAAACTGGAAGAAAGGTGGTACCAAGCCATCGATGTCCCCGAGGGACGAATGTCTCAGCTTTGAGTGTGTCCGTGTGAGATCTATGTGCATTATGACCGGGCTGCTGGTCTGACACTCCTTGTGCTCAAAAGGCTGCCGGTCTGTTTGTGTCTCTGCATTTGCCACACCTGTACCGACATCTTCATTTTCAACCCACTCAATGTAACTCCAGTCCAGCTTCTTCTCGTTGTCCTGGTCTTTATCTTGCAGAATAACGTGCTTCAGCGTGGACATTATGACCTCAAAAGCATTGTAGTGCAGCAAAGATCAGAAAACGTGTGATGTAATGGTCTGGCAGCTTTGCCTCCACGGAGTTAAGGTCAGAAAATAATCCTGTTGCATTCCAACACTGTGCACCATTCACTTTCAAGCTTCTGAGGAGCGAAAAAAAAAACAGGAAATGTGTCAATACCCACAAGCAAAATGAAGCAGGCGGAGCAAAAAACTTAATGAACTAAAATG
>JAPZDY010000023.1:10354315-10374324 GCA_029783645.1 Ctenochaetus hawaiiensis
ATACCCACAAGCAAAATGAAGCAGGCTGAGCAAAAAACTTACTGAACTAATCTGCTGAAAAGGGATTTGGACTGGGTTTAAAATGGTCAAATGGCTGTCAAGCTGCCTTAGAAAATAAAGTGACTAACTATAATAACTATAAGTTAGTGTGCATAAACACAGCTTTGAGTCTGAAAAGCAGGCGAAGTAAGTCATGAACACGTATTACTGTGTACAGTAACTGCATAGTTTGTGAATATGGGTCTTGACAATGTGATGTTAAACACAAGGAAGCCATGCACCTTGCTTCAGCTCTCCTGTCTCAGTCTATTGTCTGGTCCAGTGTCTGTACACTCATATTGATTTTCTCCTTTTGTACCAAACTAAATATATCACGGTGGCCTTTTAATTCCCGCCTGTCATCCATATTAGCTTAAATTCATTGTATATTCAATCCCGCGCGTGCAGTGGACTCGGCGCATCCACGAGGCAACAAAGGTACAAAAAGAAACAACGTATCCAAAAGTTTCTAACCACAATCAGCTGGACTGAAATCTACCTGTGCGCGAGCAGACACCGCACGTGCTTGGAAAGAAAGTCGGTAAAAAAAAAAATTGAAGCAGTCTGGATTACTTACATCCACCGGAGCCTCTGGACGACTTCAACTACTGGCGGTGAAGTGAAGTGTGACCGGGAGAGCCGTGCTGCTACCGCTGGCGGTGTCGGAGGGAAAGTGGGGGGAGATTAATACGAAGTTTAATGATTCAGAGGGAGGGAAGTCTTCTTTTCGACGGTGTTTAGTTTCCTGTCAAACGACAAGAGCGAGGAAACAGGTCTGCGTGGTGCGGAGGGACGGAGGGAAGGAGGGAGCGGAGCGTGTCATTGTCCCGAGCTGCTGGGAAGGTGCGAGCGCACTGCATGGGAACATCAATACACACACACATACACACATACTCTCTCTCTCTCTCTCTCTCTCCCTCACCCTAAGCACTAGCCATGGAAACAAAACAGCACCTGCCTCTGTTGACTATAAAAACTTTAGATATATTCCACCTGAAGTTTAATCGTACCGATTACAGACCAATTAAAATACGCCTCCGTTTTTAATCTCTGGTCAACACTGGGTCTCGCTTATATAGGCTACATCGTCCTCAATCTTTTCTCCAATTTTCGTTTTATAACGGTGGAATTTTCTGTTTTTTAGTACACTTGGTACTCTTTATATAGTTAGTATTTCAGTAGGCCATAGTGAAAAACGTACTTATGTACTGATTTTAATCAAAAATATATTAAACCAATGACAGTCATGCAAGCATTTATTATGCAAATATTTATTGTGCAGTCTTTCAAAATGATGATTATTATTGGTATATTACCTTATCATTTATGTAGTAACATATAAGCAGCATTTTAATGTTACAGATGATAAAGGTGGAGATACATTTGAACACTAAATATGATGTTTATTATGTATATGAACATCACATTTTAGTTTTAAGATTAAGCTACCAAAAAAGGAATTAAGTACAGTAAGAGTGCAGTAAATTCACTCTGAAATGTAGTGGGGTCGAGGTAAAATGTAGTATAAAATGTGTATACTCAAGCATAGTGGCTCAGATTTGTACTTATGTCGTACTTCAATACACGTGCTAAAAGTCTATTGTCATATATATTACACAGTGGACTACTGTGAAAATTATTTGTTGTAGTTCCTCACATTTTGAACTATTACAACATGCTTACATGGTACTGTAAATGCGTGACCTCAAAGCTTATTTTAATTTGACTCTTTTTTATTAGTTTCCTTTATAAATGTATAAATAGTGACTGTAAAGTGCAGTTCTTTACCTCCTGTTTCCTTTTGTAGACACTGTATCAAAATAGCTATTACGCACATCAAGGCTATAAACATGTAGTTTCTAGGTGGACATAAACCAATTTGCTTGGCTACATTACACAATTTTACAGCTTAAAAAGGTCAGCAGTTATCTGTGTTGAAAGAGTGGCCATAAAAACAACACCTCAGTTAATACTTTAAGAGCATTTTTCTGGTTCTCAGAAGTGAGTCCACCTTAATACGACGACCATTTCCTCCTTATCCAACATGTTATACTTTATAGTTTATTAGTTATATATTTTCCTTGAAATCTGTAAGTGTTGTTTTGGTTGTTGTTGTTTTTTGCTGTATATTAGAACATATAGATTTACATGTGTGTCACTGTGCCTCACCTGCAGACTGTGTGTATCCCTGAGGAACCTGTTGCTGGCACCCTCAGTATGAAAAAACTTTTCTGCTCCATTTGTATGTAATAATCACACAAACAAAGTCAAGGGATCAGCAGAATCACCTGTTAGTTCACTTATATTAACACTAGAGGGCGATATAGATCAGATAATGAGTTTGACCATGTGAGTCTTGATCTCTAGCGCCCCACCTGTATCAATAAGAGTAGTGCATTGGTATGACCGAAAACAAGACCATCCCTCTTTCTTCAAGGTCTTCTCAGGTCATTTAGCTTCCAGCTCCAAGTTCTCTAATGATCAGATATCTGATGGGGTGAACTTCGGCTAGAATAAGATGCAGTTGTCAGTTTTTCTCAGATGTTTTTATCTCTGTGTGGCATAATTATTATTTTTGTCAAAACCTATACATTGATATGTAGATGGAATTTTATTGTTGTAGTAAGTTGAGGCGGAGCTGATTTGACTACTTTACATACGGTTTGTGAATGTAGTCCAGTGGTTCCCATCCTTGGGGCTGGCCCCTTTCAAAGGGTCACAAAATAATTCTATGGAGGCAAATGATGATCACTAGGGAAGGAAATAAGAAAAAGCAAAGTTTTGATATTTAAGTTTGTGTATTTTTTTGTTTCTTTAATCATGTTTTTTTGTGATCTACTGGATAAATTGAGCTGTTTTGCCTCTAACACCTCTCAACAATCCAAGATATCTGATTACACACCCAGGGAGACCAAAATAGACACAGGTTGTTGTTGTAAAGCGATGTTTTTTATATAAGCTTATTATAAGATTTTTTTTAATGTAAACACCCAATCTGGTCAGCAACTAGATTTACTATGGCCTTAAAACAAACATGGTGAAGTAAAAAAATCTGTCTAAAATCGGAAGTTGACGCATAAAGAATCATAAACTACAAACAGTCAAAAAGTAAAAGTGCCTTGCACTTAAGCACAGTTCTTAAGTATATTTATTTAGTTATAATACGATGGTGGTTATTGTGTATTTCCTGCAAGAAGCTACTGGTATGAGAAATACTTTTAGACCTTTAAGTAGCTCTGGAGTGCAGAACACAAGATTTGATCAGACAAATCCACAAAAAAGAGAGAACACACTGACATCTGAACATCTGAACATCTACACTAACATGTAGACATTACTTCAGCCCTCACTGAATTCAGTTGTACTAACGTGTGATTCTGTTGCGAAGTGAAAATAAGACATTTGCTTGTTTGTCTGTTTTTTTTTGTTTTTGTTTTTCTCAAAAGCATGTCTGTCAGTCTCATTCATGTAGTGCACCATGTGACCTGTAATGACTGGAAAACAGAGTCACTCTGGCCTTGTGTGACTGCTGCTGTCAGAAATTATAGCTCAGTGATGAAAAGAACTCAGATCACGTGGAAACCCGTCGACAGGCTGTCAGTGTGGTAATAATGGTTTCCATGGTTGTGTTGTTTTCTCATGCATGCTCATTGCTTTATCCAGATGATACTTATAAATATATTTTATTTTTTGCAAATATTTTAATAGACAGCTGGTGATTACCACTTGAAGTTTATGAAATGTTATAATTCCTTTTTTTAAACGATTGATTTTATTTTGCAGTGTTGTTGTTTGAATTACTTTCTGAATTCATATGGTTTGGACTTTATGCTGCGGAGAGCCAAGGTGTACAACAAAACAAAAAAAAATCCAACATGGTAAAATAAGTAATTGTATAACTAAATACAGACAAAAAGGGCAGTATAACCATGAAATCATAAAAAAAAAAAAAAAAACTGGACAGACATTTACTACTCCTTGGGTTGAATCGTTAAAAAAATCAGCTCATTATTGTGCTATTTTGTATCATCTTGTTTTCTTTTCACAATAACAGCATTTATTTTAGTTCACTTTTAGACCATTGCAACAGTTTACATCATCAATCACTGTTTTTTCCCTAAACTTTCTTAATTTTACAACACTACACTTCCAATGACGGTTTTATCAGGTAATGACATTCAGCCATCCCCAAGTCTTTAAGTAAAAAGACAAAAAGGGCAGAGCCAGTTACTGAATGATTCACATTTTGTCATCAGTTAAGGTTTTGTAATCATGACTGTATTTACTATGACTGTCTGTTACTGATCCATTCAATAAAGTCAGCATTTTTATGTTTGTCTGTCCAGTGAGAGGCCTCTCATATATTACTGTTCCTGAGGTTCTGTCTGTCTATCTGTAGTCTGTCTGTCCATCTGTCTGTCTGTCTACCTATCGATCTATCTGTCCATTTTTCTAAGTTCAGCATACGTTTCATACGACATGTTAGTAGACTAGACCAGTACAATGTATTTCCATCTTCAAATTATAAAATAACATGTGTTTTTACTTCTAAAAGTACTAATTGGCTGACTTGTGCATGTCGGAGGTCTTTTCCCTGAATAAAAACAAAAACATGTCATTGAACGGAACTCGCTCACAGCCCTGACAGCAGCAGTCTCCTCCCCCTGAAGTGGATGTGAAGAAGAGCCCTCTCCGCTCTGTCTGACATACAGGAAGAAGTTGAATAAGTCTTAAAACACTGTGCTTTCTTAACCAAAAAAAAAAAAAAGGCGCCACCACTTTTTGCACTCTCGTCTTTTTTTTTCTCAATCGGCTTGCTGAAATGTAAAGGTGGAGGAATGAAGGTGGTTTTGCGGACTGCTGCTGAACTGGAGGCGCTGTAACGTGTGGATCACTTCACGCGAAGAGAGAAGTACCATTCGTGCATAAATGGGAAACCCGGACAAATCTACAACGCATACTGAGTGAAAATGTCAGAGCACAGATCCAGTTTCCTTCACATTGGAGACATTGTGTCTCTTTACGCGGAAGGCTCGGTGAATGGCTTCATCAGTACTTTGGGGTATGTTCCTCCTGTCTGCCTCTCACTTTCTGCTCACTGGGGGAGACCATATGGATTAATCCTCTTATCTTACCACTTTCACTTTACTTCTCACACCTCTTCTCTTCTCCCCCCCCCCCTCATCAATATACGCTCAGTGTAGGCTTCTGGAGTCTTGACTTTAAAGTTTGCGACTTGTAGCCAAGGCCTGTCAGCGCGCAAAACGCTGTTTCGCAGGAAATTCAAATGTGACTGGAATGCAAAGCAGCGTGTTAACCCAGGTACAAGTTTGAAGAGGGGTGCATGACACGAGGGACCGTCAGCAGAGCCAAGGGGAGGGAGCTGTGGTACATTTCCATGCTGTTTCATATTTAGAGACCTTCACAGATGTTTGGTTCCAGTCTATGTGTGAGCTCACTGACCCTAAAGAACACTGCTTCCTCTTAACTCTTAATCCTGTGTGGACTGATATTGTTCTTTGGATAAACGTGTCTATGTTGAGACTTGTGATCTTCCATATTGTGTAATCTAGTAAATCAGCCCAGTTTTAAAGAGAGATATGCTGTCTCATTTCAATATGGACTTTAAAATCCCACTTACACCACCAGATTCAAACAGTGGGCCATCATTTAAAGCAGGGGTTACCTACCAGGGGCCTGAGACCCCTATGATGGTCAATCTGAGAGGACACAAGACAGATAACAGGACAGGGAGGAAGAAACAAGATCAAATTTAATACTGAATTTATCAGACCTTTCAAAGTCTTCGCTTCTTTTTTTTTTTTAGAAAAACAATTCAATACTCTTTTTTGCACAGCTTTAAAGTTTTATTTCGCTTCAAGTGTGTCACGCACTGTCAGTGAGCTCTGACCTCGTAGGTAAGGCTGTGTGTAGGTGTGATGGAAACTTCTTTTTGTTGTGTCATTCTTCACATATAAGTGCAAAAAAAAAAAAAGAAAAGTGCCACAAGCTGTTTGTTTGTAGTTCCTCCTGAGCCAAACGCGTCAGTGCAAGGTGGAATGCCTCGGTGGTTCCGGGTGTACTCTGGCCCTTTGAGCCTGCAGAACAAGCGTCTCCACTGGCCCGGAGGAATGAGCCTGCCCCACCCACCTCCTCTCCCTTTTCCTTACCCTCTGTTTTTCACTCACTCTCTCTCTCCTAACTTTTCCTGCCATGACTTCTTCTCGCAACCAGCAGCTACATGACATTTGGCCTATTAAAGAACATGTTAGTGCCCTGACTTCAAACCTGGTTTGTATGCAACGATGCTCCCTGCTTGAAACAACCAGCCTGCTTTATTTTGCAGGAAAGCTCCCTTAACTTTAAAGGCCTGTGCCAGTGTGAATGTAAGCAATAGCAGCACACACACAGGCAGTAAATTTTAAAATGCAATAGGCAGTAGTTCACAGCTCTTGTCGTCATAAAACAAAAAAGCAAATCTCTTATCAGTGAGTCACTTACTCATGTATTTTGACACTATTTTTATCAAGGCTTTTTACCAAGGAACCACAGCAGAGAGCCACAGCCCCTGTGAGCACAGTGTAACCTCGGCTGCACATGGCTACTCAAGCTCATGTTTGCTTAGGATAGCATTAAATCTGCGAGTTCCTCACACACCTTGCATTGCAAACACTGAAAAGCCAAATGACGTTTGAGTCTCTGATGAGCTTTCCTGGCTTATCCAGACGGGTTTGTCTCCTTGACCTCATGGATCTCAAGCTGTGTGTCATTTTTCCGTGACATTTGGGTGTTTTATAATCATGCAGTTTACATGTTGGCCTGTAGAGCTTAGATAACACGTACATCATGTATCCGTTATTAAGTGTACTGTATGCGACTGTTTTACTATTAATTCATATGTTCTGCAAACAGTGAAGTAATGAAAGGATGCAATTAATGCTGAAGTGTGTGGGTTAGATCACTGCGCTGCTTTGTCAGCAGGTTGAAACATGCAATAACAGACAGTGGTGTTAATGCGTGTTTCACACATGTACGGTTTTCTTACAGATGAGTCAGCCCTGTGCTTTCCTCAGTTTTTAACAGAAGAAGCATATCCTGCTGCCCTGCATTAGATACTATGTTTTGTTTTGTTTTTTTACCTGTGTTGTTGTCTCAGTCCACTCGACACAAGCAATAGAGCTAAAATTAGCTTGTCTGTGCCCAGCCTGGTGGATTTATCGCTGGTTCATGTTTAACTCGGTTACAGAGCAAACTCCTGGGCTGGCTGTGAGTCTCAGGCACCGTCAGAGCGGCTCTGTTTGAACTAAAGCCCGTTTCTCTATGGACTTAAGGTTACTTATTTATGAGATCGAGGGACTTTTCTAGAGAACCTTCCTGTTTAGCCATTTAGCACTTGATTCTGCTTCCTGTTGGACTCTATTGTTTCTCATTTAGATGTAACTCTGATACAGAGTCAGAGGAAATAATACACAGCCCATGGATTGACTGTGATCGAGTACTGTGGCATAAATAGGAAATAGCTCAGCTCACATCAGCAGGGCTGCCAGCTTCGTATGAATTGGAGGAATTGTGTATTGCATTATGTGTCTCCTCAGTGGACGGGATGAATGGTGGTTCTTGTGCACCTCGGCCGACCCCGGTGCAAATAGGATAAAGGGAAAAGGATGACATGGAGGCTTTGATATAGAAATTCATAGCTGGTGTCATAGAATATATCTCACAAAGGCAATATTAACTCCATTTATCCATTTCCATTTTTAGAGCCATCTGTGACTGAAAAACTGCAAATGACACTTTCAAACACAAAATGTCCCAAATGATACTTTACAAATTGTTTCAACACTGTGACCACTTTGACCTTTACCCCTGGAGAACTAGTTTTTCTTAGGAATTAAACCTACTCCTGCCTGTTTACTTAAGTATTGTAGATAATTGGTATGTAAGCCTTCTTTCCCCATCTCCATTGTTTCCCTGCTTTCATTCCTTCAGTTCTGCTGAAAAAAATTGGCTGTGTGCTATTCCAGCTCTTTTACTGACCCCATTTTTCTCCGTGTTAGCTTCTAACACAGGTGCCTCCTAATTCCTGTCAGCTTTTGTGAATCAAAGCTTTGTAAGTGCAACTAAATGTAAGTCAAATGTGTAAATTTCACCAACCTACTTTGCATCAACTAAACTGTCAATAAAACATATCTAGTGTGTAAATTAGTCAGTAAATAGCAGATGTAAAGCTTGGATGTGGAAAACAAGACAGTTATTAACTGGATGACACCCTCCCAGTGCCCTCTAATCAACCCTGCACAGAAGCCACATGGCTTCCTTTGGTGGCAGCAGCCCCCTGCAGCATCTGCATGCTCTGGTGTCCTGCAGTCTGCTTTACAGAGAAGATGAGTCTTCAACGAACAACTCACTCCGAAAGCTTCATTTTACGTTCTACACACACTGTGTTGATATCTGGTTTTGTTATGTGCAACTCAGTATTTTCTGTCAGCCCATTTTCACTTGCAATATGTTGAAGTCACAGAATCTCATTTTACTTCTGTTTATTCATCTCCATACAAATCACAAGACTGAGCCCCCCCACACACACACACAAACATGCACACACTCACACACACACGTCCTGCTGAGCTGGAAAGCAGAGATCAAAGCTGAATGAAAATAGATGAGCTCCATCCAGAGATGTTCAGAGCATCAGTCCAGACGCAGGCGGTGCTCTGAGGAGATGTGAACGATGATGCACAGGGCCGCCACTTTTTCTTGTGTTGCCAGCGCAGCAGGTGGCCAGTCAGCTGTAGAGCAAGTGTGGTTTTGAACTGTGCATTCAAATGATCGGTTTTAGCAGTCAGACACTCCGCTTTGTGTATTTGCATTCGACCATGATACCATAGTTAGAATACAGTGTGAGATATTTAAATCTTTATCTTTAGATTGAGTTATTTACTAGGCCAGTGGAAGCATTGCATAAAGGCTTTCACCTGTTATCTACAGCAATATGTGCTGAAGAGATTATGGTTATTTAATTGTCATAATTTTGTGGTTTTCTCTGCAGACTTGTGGATGACAGGTGTGTGGTGCAGCCTGATGCTGGAGACCTGGCCAACCCTCCCAAAAAGTTCAGAGGTGTGTGGAAATACAGTGTATTAGTCACATTGGTTCAAGGCTAAACACACACACACACAGATGAGGGAACACAAACACACATTTTAAGCTGTCAAGGCTGAGCTCTGTGCTCAGTCTTTTCTAACACAACATTGTGGTTTTAGAGCAGCTCTTAAATGTTGAAGTGACTCTACAGTCTCTGGTGGGTAAATAACCATTAACCTCAGATATGCTGTCTTACCACATTAAGACCCTTGAGTGGTGCTTGACCCGACTCACACAGAATGACTCCTGTAAGCCTGAATACTTCTCTTCCTCTCCAGATTGCCTCTTCAAGGTGTGTCCCATGAACAGATACTCGGCCCAGAAGCAGTTCTGGAAGGCAAAGCAGGGAAAACAAGGAAACAACAACACACAGGGAGACCTGTTCAAGAAGCTACAGGTAGGACCTCTTTTCCCTTTCTTTATTTTGATCTTCATTTTCATTTGCATCCTAAAGCTTCAGTAAATCTCTGTTTTTCATCACTCAGCATGCGGCAGAACTGGAGCAGAAGCAGAATGAGTCAGAGAACAAGAAGCTCCTGGGAGATGTGGTCAAATACAGCAATGTCATCCAGGTACAGCCCATCTCTTCAGCAAACACCTGCGGCGCCAGATCGTCTCAAGCCTTTGTTTTTGTTTTCTTGTTTACTGAGGTTGTGTGTTGCAGTAATCCAATCCCTGCCACCTCAGGCAACTTTGCCAAAGGCCTCAGTGGTGGTATTTGTTTTCACTGATTGCCAAACTCTTGTTTTATGGAGCTAAACTGAGAAAAACCAGCTACATAATTTACTGCTTTGTAAATTGCATTCAAGGTAGACTCCCTTGTTCCATTGTTTCAGTAAACAGACATAATCAATAAGCAAATTGCTGGGGTTGGCCTTGAACACTGCTTTAATTTAGCCCCTGTTTGTTTAATGGAAATGGGAAATGTACTGTATGGTTCTACACAAATTTCTTCCAATAAGGTTAAATTACAATCAAAGCAACTCTTTTGAGTCGAGCAGGAAGTTACCTGAAGGTGGTGACCAACCTCTGCTTTTTCCCCTGAAACTGGATCTGCAGTTAGTCTTTCCGGTGGTGGAGTGAGAGGAAATCCATGGGCAACTACAGTATTTTGCTAACTGATTTAGTCATTTTTCATGCAAAAACATTTCATGATTACAACTCTATAAAGGTGAGGATTTGCTGCCTTGCCTTCATAATTATTTAAATAGTAAAAAACTTTTAACACATTTAATAATTTTGAGGTTTGGACTGTTGGACAGAACATGCATTGTTCAAATGTCAAAATCAGCTTCTTACAAATTAAATAGACAAATGATTAATGAGGAAAAAAACAGCAGATGAGTCCATATTGAAAATAATTATCATTTTTTAAAAATAGCTCCATCTGAACCAACTGGCACAGTATAATACAGCTAAAATATTGCCTGAATATTAATTATCTAATGCTAAAATCCACAATAGTAAAACAGCCACAAGTTTTTAGTTTTCTGCATTGGGACTATTATTTCCGATACTTTGAGCACATTTTCCTGAGTATCTTTGCATTTTCAGTGCTTTTAATGACTTATTTTTACAGTATGTTATTATTGATTTACCTAATGATCTAAACACACCTCCTCCACTGCTCTTGCAGTATCTTAACACATTCATTCCTCTGTCTCAGCTCCTGCACATTAAGAGTAACAAGTACCTGACGGTGAACAAGCGTCTCCCTGCTCTGCTCGAGAAGAACGCCATGCGGGTTTCTTTGGACCCGGCCGGGAACGAGGGCTCCTGGTTCTACATCCAGCCTTTCTGGAAGCTCCGCAGCGAGGGAGATAATGTATGTTCCCTTCCATGTGGTGCCACACACATGCTCAGTGACTGAAAGTAGTGAACAACAACTTGACATTTCCTCTCTTGTTACAACTACAGCAGATGTCGTTTTGTGTTTGAGCCGATGTTTTCATCCTGTACACTGTCAGTTCATTGTTTGTCCTGTTCCAGTAACATTTTCTGATTTTGTCCCTCTCCTTTGGCTTTAGCATCCTATGGTTAAAGGTATTGCTCTTGATTGTGCATGGTGTTTGTGCATTATACGGTCAGACACAGAATATCCTGTAAAAAGCATCAGTGCACCAGCTTTTTCATTGCATGTAGGCTTCTAGGTTGAGCTTTAAAAGCATCCGGCCGGTTGTCAGTTTCTATCTACTGTATGTCACTTACACTGCTTCGTTGTATTATAAAATGTTTGATATATTCCAATGTAGTATTGGAATACATGTGATGAGCCACCTATTTCTAAAAGCCACAGTGTGTTTGTGTGTGGCTGGTTAAAACTTGATCCATGCGACTGTGTAGAGTCTGTCATAACTTAGGTTTAGTTTTTAAAAAGCATGTATTGTGCAAGCAGTGATACAATAGCAGGTAGTGTACTTTTCAGTCACCATATCTCTGTATTCTGCATTGTCCACTCACCATGGTATGAATCAACCTGTTTCTCATGTGAAGTTCAGCCTGTTGCTGTTGCACATAGCACCTTTTTTTAGAGAGAAAAAAAGGGAATGTTTGCAGATCTTGGACAAACTCCTTGCATGGACACACTCACTTTCTTTTTGCTCCATTTGAACAATGCTGAAAGTTTAGTAAACTGTGTCTCCTGCTAAGGTGTGACTGTCTCTGATTGGGTTCAAGGTGGTGGTTGGAGACAAGGTGGTGCTGATGCCAGTGAACGCAGGGCAGCCACTTCATGCCAGTAACATTGAGCTGCTAGACAACCCCGGTTGCAAAGAGGTAGGATTAGTATATCTGATATTTTTTCATCTCGGCTCTCAAACATGAATAGCTGTTATCAAAAGCCTATGAAAAAACATGAAAAAAAACATGTAGCTTTCCTTCCAGCTGTAGTTTATTTAATAGTTTTTAAAGAAACAACATGTTATCCTGTAAGATTCTTACTTAAATGTTGCCCCCGCCTCTCTTCTTCATGCAGGTCAATGCTGTCAACTGTAACACCAGCTGGAAGGTCGCCTTGTTCATGAAGTTTAGCGACTACAGGGAAGATGTGCTGAAGGGAGTACGTTGTTTTCTTATCACTCTTGTATCTGTTTCCTCACTGTATCGTTTTAGCAGAACTGCATGTCGTGTGCATGTCTTTGGAGCCCACAGCAAGCTGTTATCTTGCAGCTGTCTCATGTCTTGTGTCTGTCCTCTGTCAGGGAGACGTGGTGAGGCTGTTTCATGCTGAGCAGGAGAAGTTTCTGACCTGTGACGAGTACAAGAAGCAGCAACATGTCTTTCTCAGGACCACACTGCGGCAATCTGCCACCTCTGCCACCAGCTCCAAAGCTCTCTGGGAGATTGAGGTAAAACACACAGGAATGAACAACATCCAGCTCTTATGAGAGAACATATTTGAAGCTGCTTTATTATTTATTTTGTCAAAATTCTGTGCAATTTTTTTCACTAATGTGGGTCACAAATTCCCCTTTAATTACACATGCTTCACATTTCTGCCAGAACTTTAACCTTTAGTTCTCTGTAATTTGTTGCACTATTGTACTCTATGTTCCTCTTATCAGCTGTCACTAAATTGAAGTTCCTGTTGTCCCTCTGCTTTTTTGTGCCAGAATGTACTAATGTTACCATATCAGTTGTTGACATGTTGTTTCGTCAGTCTGACAAAAACAAATTCCTATTGTACTCGGCACCTCAGATGACTCTCATTCTGACAAACTGACGTCAGTTGTGCCAAATGCTGAAAATGAAGCCATGTATCCCTTTATCATTTGGTTTGTGAAACACTGCCAATTTAAATCATGGAATCATCCAAAAAAACAAACTCTGTCAGAGCAGTTCTTTCTGCTAAAGGACACGAGAAACTATAGAGGACTAAAATCCATCCGCAAGTAAAAGCACAACCACTCTTATCTGATACAGAAGAAATTAGTGAAATTAAAAAATAGCATTTGAGAAACCCATTTAAGTTTATAAATTACTCAAATAAGAAGTTACTTTCCATTTTAATATTAATGTATGCTAATTATCATCAATTAATATGTTTTAGTTTAATAGCCTGAAAGACTACTGAAGCTGCAAGACTTTAAATAGTAAATCCACTGCATTTACATAGCACTTTTTTATTTTGACTGCTCAAAGTGCTTTTACAACACAAATCAGCATTCACTCATTCATACGCACACATTTACACACTAATGGCAGGAAGTTTCTGTAAACTGTGCCAACCTGCTCATCAGGAACTCACGCGCACACCAGTGGAAAGATTGCATAAAAGATTAAGGTTACGCAAGAAAAATTTACAAGGCTAATGTTAGCTGGCTAATTAGTATGTGCTTACTACTGTGTCACACCAGTTTGATGCAGCTCACCAGACACTTCCAGGAGATTAAAAACTTCATAAAATGATGGACAAAAGTGATGCTATGAGGTGTGTAACACTCCTTATTTTGTGTCTCTGTGCCAGGTTGTGCACTACGACCCCTGCAGAGGCGGAGCCGGCCAGTGGAACAGTCTCTTCCGCTTCAAACACTTGGCAACTGGGAATTACCTCGCAGCTGAGGTGAGGTGCATACGATTGTGTTTGATTAAAATATGTTCAGAAGTTAGCATGAACTGATGATAAGTCTGTGAGAGTCAGTTTTTTCTCAAGCTGATAGTATCTACTCTGCAGTTTCTAAGCAGAGTTGAAGGGGTTTTTAGGGGATGTGCTGTAGGTGGCAGCATTCCCATTGATATGACCACTATCACCCATCTTTTGCTGTTGAGTAGTCTGGATTTGGGTGATGGGGAATCATTATGACAGAATTGTCATCACTGCTTTCTAGACTTGAGGTCACTGACCACTCAGTTTCTCTGCAGGTGAATCCTGAATTCAAAGACAACACGGCGGAGCCTAAGGGAGAGGTGAGTCAGTCACACAAGCACATTTAGCTGCAAGAACAAGTGAACCAAACCTCAGGTTAACCACTTCAAACAGATTTTTCACATTGTTTTATATTCCGAGTTGGTAGTTATAATTCAAGACATTCAGAGCATGCAAATGGTTTGTAATTTAACACCATCGATGAGTCAGATTACACTTGACTGAAAGAGAGAATGAGTTGGTGAGCAGAAGAGAAGAATATATTAGTGGTTTAGTGGAAAGAATAATTATCTCAGCATTTATTCACAGCACAAGTTAAGCCTGTACAAGTACTTGTGCACTCATGCATGCACGCACAAACTCTGAATCTATATCCAGACATTTCCTTTAGCTCTGAGCTACCTCGCACATTTGTATTCTGGCGATGCACAGGAACACGAACAAAAACTCTCTCAACCCTCACACACTTTCTCCTGCACATGCTGGATTTCAGACACACAGGGGGCTCCTTACATAACGTCTGGGTGTGGGGGTGCCCTGTGAGAGGGGATGGAGGGGAGGCAGACGTGCTGTCTGCTCTGCTCCGTTCGCCTGTGCTAAGCTGGTGGGGTGAGTCACCAGCAGAGCGGCGGGGGGAGGGGGAGGGAGAGCGAGGGGAGGGGAGAGGAGAGGAGAGGAGTGGGAGGATGGAGAAGCGGAGACGGTGGAGGCAGCTCTGGGGAGCTTCCCGTTGACATGCAGAGAACAGTGGGAGAAATTAGCCCTCGCCATTATCCGTTGCATCTGCATGGCTAACCGGCCTACGTGCTGCAGAGTCTAACACACCACACAAAGACGTCATGGCTCCGTGGCTACATCTCTATGCAATATGATACCTCATTAGTGTAAGAAGCAGTGACATTATTTTTGGCTCACATCTGACTGTCTGCAATTATCTATTCAGTCAACAGTTGGGCTAATTTATTACATGAGTAAGTGTAGATAGTGATGGCACATTGACACAAAATATGGCTATGATCAGCATTAGGTCCTATAGCCTCATTATTACTCAACATACAAATTCTTGTTTACTTAAGTGAGGATGCATTTTTAAAATATAGCAAGATAGGCAATATGTAAGCTTAGTATAAACTGTGAATGCAAACTGTGTGAGTACAGTTGTGGCCTTATGGTTTTGTCTTGCTGTGCACAGTGCCTTTAAAAAATATGTTTGGCTCTAAATAAGTTATAAGTCAGTTGATTAGTGGACAGAAAAATGGTTGATCAGGGTATTCTAACATGCAACAATTAGTTTGTCTGTGAAATGTCCGAAAAAAGGGAGAATATCCATGGTTTCCCGATTTCTGTTGTGGCTGCAACAATTCAAACACCAAAGATTGTGATTTTGTCTTCATTTAAAATAAAGAAAAGCAGCAACTGATCATGTTGTCATTTAAGTTTTTTGATGGTTAGTCAGCATAATAAGCACTTTGACTGAAATTAGGACAGTGTAAATCCACTGCATCTTTCTTTTATACATTTGACTCTGGTCAGAACATACAGTGACGTGTGGTGTTGTGGTTCACATGTTAAGAGACTGCTGGAATAGTATGAAATCCTCTGTCTGTGCATTGATGAACTTTTAATTCTCATATGTGCAGTTAGACTGTCAACACTAATTTCTACTTTATTTGTGTGTGTGCATGTTTGTGTGCATGTGTTAATCCTTGAATATGTGTGTGTGCTGCAGAATGAGACAGATACTGTGTTCTCCAAAAGAAAGCATCAGGCAGCAGAGAAGATTGCTTTCACCCTGGTTTCTGTTCCCCATGGGAATGACATAGCCTCACTGTTTGAGCTGGATGCCACCACCCTGCAGCGGGCCGACTGTCTTGTGCCCAGGTCAGTAACTAACATGTGGGCAGCAATAACAATAACAAGTTACATCTGCAGTAGTTGTATCCACAGGGGGCATTTTTCGCTAGAGTTCATAGCACAGAGCACAGCAGTTCTTGTCAGAAAATCTGCTATTAGTGTGAGCTAAAGTCACTCGTTTTGACACCGAACCATCTGCTTTTGAGAATTTACTTCTAGCAAGTGTTATTTTATTGTTAACAACAGAACAATTTGAATCATACTGGCTCTGGATAATTCTACAAACAAGTGAAATTATCCATAAAATTAAATTTAATGGAAGCACCTCATTTAATTGGGTTACTAAATAGTTATCAATATATTTTGTTACAAGACTAAGAGTCTGCTGCCGTGCTAGTTGCTCTGTGAGCCTGTCTCAGGAATACATGTTCACACACATTGTCATGTGAACATGTTAGCATATCAGCATATCAGCATGCTAACATGTTCACATGACAATACCAACATTTTTATGTCGAGTAGGTATAATGTATATTGCGATCATATTAGCAAGTGTGTTAGCATGCTCACATTCTTACTAGACATAAAGATACAACCATTTCATTAGGTTTATGACTAGATACTCACAAAGGTTTGGGTTAGGTAAAATTTTGACCTGATGACAAAAGATGAAAAATCAGGGATTACTGAGAGTTTGTACAATCAAATCGTGATTGATTGAAACAGGATTGTTTGCACTGACTTTCTTGGTAGTCCAACAAGTAGTTTTGAGAGATAAAAACAGAGAAATGTTAATTTCATAGTGATGCTAGAGAAAAAAAATCCTAAATTTGCCAAAATCAGTAGGATGAGAGCCGTTTATGTCTGTACAAAATATCCGGGCAATCTGGTCGAGGTTAAAGAAGTGGATCACCAACATGGCTGAAAAATAAAATTCTAAGACTAGATATGATGCTAACTGAATAACCAGGAGAGATACAATCAGCAAAATATCATATCAGTGTCCCATCCTTCCTCAGAAACTCCTATGTGAGACTTAGGCACCTGTGCACTAACACCTGGGTGACAAGCACGAATGTCCCCATCGATGCAGAGGAGGAACGCCCAGTTATGCTCAAGGTCTGCACATACCCACCCACTCGCACACAGACATACAAGTAAAACAAACATATCAACATTATTAAAAGCTTCTTTTGGCTGTCACAATAGATTGGCACCTGCCCCACTAAAGAGGACAAAGAGGCTTTTGCCATTGTGTCTGTTCCACTGTCGGAGGTCAGAGACTTGGACTTTGCCAACGATGCCAGCAAGGTCCTGGAGTCCACTGTGAGGAAGCTTCAGTATGGCAACATCGCTCAGAACGAGAGGAGGTACAGACATACGAGCACGAAAGCACAGGTGACAGGAGATGGTGTGCATATTTTATGATTTCATATGTTATTTTTTGCTTTCATGTGTATTTCAGGTTTGTGACTAAGCTTCTGGAGGACCTGGTTTTCTTTGTATGTGTGGTACCAAACAACGGGCAGGATGTTCTGTCTGTGGTCACCTCCACACCCAACCGAGAGAGGCAGAAACTCATGAGGGAACAGAACATTCTCGCTCAGGTCAGCACGAGTTTTTCCACAAACACAGGCGGCAGACACACACTTTCTGTCTGTCCTTTCTGACCTTTATATTTAGACAAAATTCAATGACAATGATGTACAATATTCACAAATAAAGATGTTTATTTTTTTACTGTGTTTTTCCTGCTTGGTTGTTTCTTCATCATTTTACATTGGTTTCTGTCCTTTCAGATCTTTGGCATCTTGAGGGCCCCGTTTACAGATCAGGGTGATGGTCCGATGCTAAAGCTGGAGGATTTGGGAGACCAGCGCTATGCTCACTTTAAATACATGCTGAGACTCTGCTACAGGGTGCTACGTCACTCCCAACAAGACTATCGCAAAAACCAGGCAAGTTTCCACCGTCTGCACTAATCCAACTTTAAACATCAATAGATTTTCATCAGGTGCATTAGCATCCTCATTATCACAATCATGTGGGCTGGCTTAAGGATATAAAGACGACTTTTGACTGGGAGTTTAACAGTACAGATGATGGCAGACTGTCAGGGAAAGATCTTTGCAGGGACCTCAGCTGCTGTAATGATGCCTTCAATCAAGAAAACTAAGTGACGCTTAAACAGTCTTTCAAATCAATTAGTGGATTAAAGAAATAATACATGACAATGTTAAGAGTAAAAGTGTGTGGGTAGTGTCTTGAATAAGGAAAAGGAGTGTAGAAAAAATAAATTGCATCATTTTTAGCTCTGTATACGTGTTGCTTTTTCAGCAGGAGTCTTATCTGGGCTGATATGACCAGTTGCTAATGTTAGCTTTTAGCTAGCTAGCTTAAAGATGACTTAAGCAGAATATACCTGTTTAACTGTTTCTACTAAGTTATTTGACAAACTTTGGGCCTTACTTGTGCTGCTGTTGCTCTGCATTTTAGCATGTCACAAATAACCATTTCTGTGGTTTTTATCACAAGAGTAAAACGAGAAGTTAGCATGCACGCTTCTTAAGAAGTCTCTTTTGTTTTCCTGTTTTTGATTCTTACCTCCTCTCTCTCTGGGTCACATAACCTTACAATTACTTCATTTAAGCAACTTAAGCCTGTTGCAGTTTTCACAGAGAACATTTTGACATGTCACAGTAGGAAAAGCACAGGTGTAAATAATATATTTAATTAGCTGACTGTATGACTTGCAGGAACATGTGAATAGAAGGGAGCCATCATTAATGTTATTAATGTGTCATGTGCTTCTCTGATGAAACAACTCAAAATATCTACAGTGAAAAAAATATAATGGCAGGACCTTATTTGGGCTTTGGCAAATTTTCTCACTAAACTTGGAATTATTAAGATATTTGAAAATGACTGATTAATCAGTAATTAATCATTTGTAGCTCTGGTCTAATCACATTTAACTTATCTTTAGCTGGTCAGTGGCTGGCAGGTTGTGGATGTGACAGGCAGCTCTTATGTGTAACTGTGGGTAACTTCTGTAATGTGAATCAAGGTGTTTATTCCACAAGTCCCTGTTTAGTTCTCCTGCAGTTATATTAATGCACTACATGTATTGATTCACCATATTTTCATGATTTCTGTACTACATAGACTTTTTCTCTTTAGTTTTTTTCACTACCACTCATATCAGAAGATTAATAACCATTGTTTCTTGTGCTTTGTAGGAATATATAGCCAAAAAGTTCTCAATCATGCAGTCTCAGATTGGATATGAGATCCTGGCTGAGGACACAATCACTGCCCTGCTGCACAACAACCGCAAGCTGCTGGAAAAACACATCACAGCCAGAGAGATTGAGACTTTTGTCAGTCTGCTGAGGCGCAACAGGGAGCCCAGGTCAGACATGTATACTTCCCAAAGATAAGATGACCGAGGGGAAAGATTTAATAATAGAAAATACAGAAAAAATGTGTCACTGTGCATGAAAGTTAGTACTCATACATGAGATGCTATCACAGCAACACAGTGTAATGTACTTGTATAATATACTAGTATAGTATAAGGAGTGATGGATGAAGTCATGGCCTCAGACAGTAGAAGATGACTTATACAACTCTGCAGTTTTCTCTTAGAATGATTGTGCTGAAAGTTTGAAGTGAATATCATTTGTGTTTTTTATGTTTACGGTAATAAAAAAATTGCAAGTCAGCACTGGTTAAAAAAAATTAACATCTGCCTGTGTGCAGTCATAGAGCTTCCTACTTCCTCGCCATGCCTTCTCACCCTCCCATAGTGTGGAGCTCCTTGGGTGAGCCCTGGAGATGGAGGTAGTGGATGACTGCACAAAGGTCAAAATTGTTCCCAGACAGTGCTGATCTGCAATTTTAAATAATGTGCATTAGAAATACAATAAAAGTTATTAACTTTCAACTTTCTGCATGAACACTGGATGAACATCTGCATGAATAAGGACTGTGTGTGTGTATATATATATATATATATATATATATTATATTATATCTATCTATCTATCTATCTATCTATCTATCTATCTATCTATCTATCTATCTATCTATCTATCTATCTATCTAT
>JAPZDY010000023.1:10374424-10391341 GCA_029783645.1 Ctenochaetus hawaiiensis
TATCTATCTATCTATCTATCTATCTATCTATCTATCTATCTATCTATCTATCTATCTATCTATCTATCTATATAAATATATAAATATATAAATATATAAATATATAAATATATTTATACACACAAAGCAACAGTAAATATTTTTCTATGATATTCTGACACAGAAAGAAGGAGTACAAAAATGTTCAGTGCTGTCAGGCACACATATAAGCCTTCATAATTACAAGTAGTCCATGGTTTTCTACAACAAAACTGTGTGAGTGTGAAACATTGTCAAATGTGGTGTTTCATATCTGTTCTGCTCTTTCAGATTCCTGGATTATCTCTCTGATCTGTGTGTGTCCAACAAGACTGCCATCCCCGTCACACAGGAGCTTATCTGTAAATTCATGCTGAACCCCACCAACGCAGATATCCTCATCCAGACCAAGTGAGTCACACCCTGTGGTGTCTTTATGTAAAACATCCAAGTTGAGCCTGTCATTTTTCAGTAGTTCGTCATGTATAAACATGCACATGCAGTCCCTTCTACAGCATGTTTCCTCCAGTTTCCTCTTGTGAAATAGATCCCTTCAGCAGCAGCAGTTCTACCTCAGAATGTAGTGTGTATGATTTTTCTAGTATCTGCTTTATCTCACACATCCCCCTCCCAGACTTATCCCTAACACAGAGACCACCCTGGAGTCGTCTCTGATGCAGGAGGAGGTGGAGGAGGAGGAAGTTTGGCTCTACTGGATCGACAGCCACAAGGAGCCTCACGGCAAATCCATTCGCCACCTGGCTCAGGATGCTAAAGGCAACCACAAGATGGATGTAGACATCATCACCTACTACAGGTGACAGTTGCATTTTTGCTTTTAGTTTCCACATGTGCTAATCCTTCTTTCGTAACACAAAAATGAACTTAAACCAGTTAACAAAAGATTTTTTTTCTCCCTCTTATCCCTTTTTTTCTGTAAAACAAAAAACCCTTTCCACATTTTTATTTTTCCTCTCTTTCCCACCTCTCACGTCCTCTGTAGGTACCAGCTCAACCTGTTTGCTAAAATGTGTCTGGACCGTCAGTACCTAGCCATCAACCAGATCTCCTGTCAGCTCCCTGTGGATCTGATCCTGCGCTGCATGTTTGACGACTGCCTGCCATACAACCTCAGAGCCTCCTTCTGCCGCCTCATGCTGCACATGCACGTGGACCGTGACCCACAGGAGTCTGTGGTGCCCGTCCGCTACGCCCGCCTCTGGACCGAGATCCCCTCCAAGATCACCATCCATGAGTAGGCATCGATCCGTGTGATTATGTTTTGTTATGGACATGCTGTGATAGTGATTGTGATTGTGCTTACTCACAGGTTTGAGTATGAGTCCACTGACACCTCGAGAGAAGAGATGAAGAGGAAGTTTGCTCCCACCATGGAGTTTGTGGAAGAATACCTGAGAGATGTGGTCAGCCAGCCTTTTCCATTTGGTGACAAAGACAAGAATGAACTCACGCTGGAGGTAAGAAAAACCCCTCAACACTCACTAAATACACATTTATTCTCTCGTGGGATATTTGAATGATTTGCCTGTACTTCTCTCTTCCAGGTGGTGAATCTGGCTCGTAACCTGGTTTACTTTGGTTTCTACAGCTTTAGCGAGCTGCTGCGTCTTACACGCACTCTGCTGGCCATTCTGGATATTGTCCAGCACCCACTCACCTTCATGAACAAGCTCAACAAGAGCCCAGAAGCTGGTCAGTGCTCTTACACAGTATAAGTGCTTTGTTTCACTGCATTGATCAGCTGAGGTTTATTTAAAAAAAAAAAACTTTGGACAGTAGATACAAAGTTTTAAGTTTATGAGTAAAACAGCTGGTTGTTATGTAAGGGTGTAAGGTAAATGGAAAGGATGGAGGCAGCTGTATAGTTTCGCTGAAAAAGAAAGAAAAAGCCAATAAAAAACACATGATTCAGCTAAAAATTGTAATGAAAAGATTTGTCTTCTCTGAGTGAAGCAGAGACAGGAGCCAAACGTCAGTAGTCCTCAGGTTTCCAGATGGAAAATTTGGATGCAGCAGTTAAATATATGCAGGAGCAAGGCTATGCCTGAGAGCATGAGGATTTAAAACTAAACTCTGATAGTAACATGGAGGTAGCAGAGCGAGGAAAGAATCGTGGTAATAATTTTGAGATCTTGTTGGAAGACTTTTTACTGTGTTTTTTGGACCAGATAAAGAAGCCTAAGTTTCAGTTCAACCAAAGTACTAAGTTACAGAAATAGAGACAAGTCAATATGAGGTTAGAGGGGACTTTCTGCAGACCAGAGGAAAAAAAAGCATTGATCTTGCTCTTGGAAATTATTCAGGATAGATTGCAACTGGATAAAACAAAACTGCTTTGGAAAGTTGAAACTTTGCTGGGGAAAGTTTCTGGACCACCCGTTCGATGTCCTCAGGCCACTTGCTTGAGTTTTTATGATACACACAGTCAGAATTTCACAGGCATGAGTTGAAATATGTCAGCTATGTGAACAGAGAAGCTCTGCACATACAAACACAGAGCACATGCTGATGTTTCCTGCAGGCAACAACGTCCTGCGAACCATCCATGGAGTTGGGGAAATGATGACTCAGATGGTGATGAGCCGAGGTGTGCCGCACAGCCTCCCTGACACCCCTCCTTCACTGCGCTATGGCAAAGGTCACTTCCTGCCAGACAATGAGGATGTCATGGTGATGGACACCAAGCTGAAGATAATCGAGATTCTACAGGTAAGCGCCACCTAGTGGATGTACTTTTATTGATTTCTGGTGCAGTTTGGTGTTATTCAACTGGTTGATTTCAGTGTTTGATTGCATTTTTTGTGTGCTTTCTGTCTCCTCTGTCTCTTCCCAGTTCATCCTCAGTGTTAGGTTGGATTATAGGATCACATACTTGTTGTCCATCTACAAGAAGGAGTTTGGGGACAAGAACTTAACTGACAGCTCGGTCTCTGTTTCAGATATGCCCCCTCTGACACGTGAGACTATTGTCTCTTAATGCAAATACTTAAGTATTCATTTATCATTCTTTTGTAATTGTGTTTGCCAGTGCAGCTTGTATTTAACCTGCCTTTTGTCCACTTCATTTTGTCTATAGCTTCTGAACCAGACATAGATGAGATTGCAACCAAAGCAGAGACCATGTTTGCAGGGAGGTGAGTAAAGTTGTTTCTTAAACATTATCTGGTCCCATAGTCTCTGTGGAAATTAATGCACCTGCTCAAAACTTCCTGTAAGCTCTATTGTGCATGTGTGCATATGTATGATTTCAGCTCAGAGTTAAGTGCTGTGGAGCTGGACGATGAGGGAGGCCGAACCTTTTTGAGGGTTCTCATCCATCTCATCATGCAAGATTACCCTCCACTGGTGTCGGGCTCCCTGCAACTCATCTTCAAACATTTCAGCCAGAGAGCTGAGGTCCTGCAGGCCTTCAAACAGGTAGCCACAAAGTGTGTGTGTGTGGTTTTTATTATGGTTGATGTATTTAGTTTGGGTCAGAAGGGTTCTCCAAAAAAGCCAAACAGCAGCTACTGTAAGCTGTCTCTCTAAGAGACTCCTCAGCTGGAATCCAGAGCTGCACAAGCTCCCACTTAAACATCTCGCAGGCTTTCCAGACTTCTTGGCAGAGATATGCTTTCACACGCATTTGTTCTTTTAATATCTTTATGTCTGGCCAATTTCCCATTGTGTGTGTGTGTTTTATCCAGGTCCAGCTGCTAGTGTCGGAGCAGGATGTGGAGAACTACAAGCAGATCAAGACAGACCTGGATCAGCTGCGTCTCACCGTTGAGAAGTCGGAGCTGTGGGTGGAGAAGAGTGGAGTCTACAGTGGGGAAGACCTGGGGGTCAGGCAGGGCAAAGAACAGAACATGGAGGTGGTGTACCAACATTTAATGGTATCCAGCATTTAAAAGCAAAATTTCACCCTTCAGAATTTGGTGTGACATTTATTTCTCCACAGGAAGCTGATATGTTTATCTTTAAAGCCCAATCAGTCATTCAGCTGCACTGTAAATGGCTTCTTTGTTTGTGTTATCGTTTATGGAGAGCTGTTCTGTTGGCTTAGCACTTAGGAATAATGAATAGTTAAAATGAGTCAGCAGAGAAACCTGCTTTAAATCAGTTTTATAGGTCACATCTGTAACATGTACATCATTATTGTTACAAGCATGAGCGATAAGGACGAACCGTGCACAGACTATTCTGACCACACTTTGACAAACACCTGATAATTAGAGAGCAGAAGTAGAGGATGTTACTTGTCAAGATAAACCTTTGAACACGTACGTATCTGCAGATGCACAGAGATGTCTTCCTCTGTATCTGAGTCTGTTCTAAAGACTAAATTATCTGTCTCTGTAGCTGAATTCAGATAGGAGGCCACAAATGAGAATGGTTTCCACCGCCTGCAATGCATCTTAAAATAAAAGATATACAGAAAAATCCTTCGAATAAAGGGAATATTTTTAAATTCCTTTGATGCTGCATTAGTGTTTCTTGATGTGTAAATGTTGATGCAGTTCACTAGGGAAACATACAGAGATGAAAAGAGTTTTGGAATATCACATCAGGACATATGGAGGCAGGATGCTCTGGTTTGTGCTGTAAATCAGTGATTATTTAAGGCACATGCCAGCTCTTTTTCTACATTTTCATATAAATAAGTGCTAAGGAACACGACAGCTGATGCACATGATTTGACTTGTCAGTAAAGAGTGAGCTTTGCTGATCAGTGGATTCGGCTTCGGGTGCACCACTTTGTGAACTGTAGGCCTTCAGTCAACTGTGACATAAACTTACAGCAGTTCAAATATTAGACATACTGTGACATGAATAAAATGAAACTGATGAATAAACGTACTTACTCTGTCTCTTGTCAGGAGGTTGTCCTGAGCCCAGTACAGGATGGAGATAATAAACCTCAAATCGACAGCAACAAAGCAAACAACTACAACATTGTCAAAGAGGTGAGCTCCATGTCTTGATTTCCAGGTTTTTCCTGTATTTTTCCTTTGCCCACTTTGTTACTAATCGAGTGTGTTTGATATTTAGATCTTGCTGCGGCTCAGTAAGCTGTGTTATCCCAGCAAGAAGAGTCGTGTGCAGCAGCAGAGGCTGCTAAAGAACATGGGAGCCCATACTGTGGTACTGGACCTGCTGCAGATCCCCTATGAGTCAGTGAGTATAAACTCAAACAGCCAGTGAAACGACAAGTTGCACTTGATGCTTTTCTGTTTTTAAATTGTCTCTAATAATCTCTCTTCTTATTTGTTTGGTCCTGCCTTTGCACAGAGTGATGAGAAGATGAGGGAGATCATGACCCTGGCACATACTTTCCTGCAAAATTTCTGCAGAGGAAACTCTCAGAACCAAGTTCTGCTGCATAAACACCTGAATCTCTTCCTCACACCAGGGGTACATTGATATATTGATATATGTTCTAGATCAGCAGAAATAGCCTTTAATGAGTAATCCAAGTGATATGTTGTCCTCAGTTTTTTATGCTATTTATATAAAGATCATTATCTTCTAAAACACTGAATCATGTTTGTCTCCAGTTGCTGGAAGCTGAGACAATGCGTCACATCTTCATGAACAACTACCAGCTGTGCAATGAGATCAGCGATCGTGTGGTGCATCATTTTGTCCACTGCATAGAAACACACGGAAGACACGTTCAGTACCTCAAGTTCCTGGAAACTATTGTGAAAGCTGATGGGAAGTATGTGAAGAAATGTCAGGACAAAGTCATGACTGAGGTGAGAGGACTGCTGCTTTCAGATCACATCAGTCTGCATCAGAGTTCTCATAAAGCTTCAGCAGTATTATTTTCAGTTAACTGCATTGACTCATTACCTGAAAGATGTTTGCTGCATTCATTAAATATTAAACAGGATTCTTAAATAAGTAAACCTCTGTGCTTAAAAATATGGAGCTCACTGTTTAAATACCTGCAATTTTTTAATACAAATATTCAGGACTTTCTGTTTCTAGGGTTGAGGGATTACGGTTAGGCTTTTTATTTCCTCAAATTAAAGCCAGGTTTCGAATAATGGCTTAAGAGCGCAATCGACAAGAACCAATAAACTCATCTCTCAGACGAAGGTTGGAGAGAAAATCAAAGTCCTGCTTCCTGTTTTGTAGTTTTTATACCAGATCAACATAATGTACGTTTCTATCACCTTAGTTTAGTATTTTCAACAATTTAAACACGCTGTATTCTACACCTCTGTCTTCTGGATTACTAAGTGCTAATGTTCAGCCACTGGGGGTGTATGTGTGTTAATGTCTCAGCCAAACTATAATTTATAGTAAAAGCAGCCACAAAACCTAAGAAGGAAAAAGGGACTGAAATAGGAAACAAGCAGACTTCATATTAACAGATGAATAGAAATGTTTTTATCAAACAGAGAATTCAAAAAGGCCTAATGTGCTTTGCAGCTGAGATAAATAAGGATCTGAGGACATAGATCGTATTGTGGCAGTAGGACCTCAGGGAAATCCCATTTAACTTCATGTTACTTTTTTTTGGGTCCAGCTGGTGAACGGAGGCGAGGACGTGCTCGTGTTCTACAACGACCGCGCCTCCTTCCCGTTGTTGCTGGGCATGATGGGCTCCGAGCGAGAGCGGACTGATGAAGATGGAGCTCTGGCCTACCACAACACGCTGGTGGAGCTGCTGGCCGCCTGCACCGAGGGCAAGAACGTCTACACTGAGCTCAAATGCAACTCTCTGCTGCCACTGGACGACATCGTCAAAGTCGTCACTGATGTCCACTGCATACCAGAGGCAAGAGCTAGATCAGTTTTATATAGCATGAGTTTTATGGTGGAAAAATAATGTACGTTTTTATCATAAATCTAAGAATTTTTTAGTTTAGACATTGTCTTTATCTTTCTTTATCTCTCAGGTGAAAACTGCCTATGTGAACTTTGTGAATCACTGCTACGTGGACACAGAGGTGGAGATGAAGGAGATCTACACGTCCAACCATATCTGGAAGCTCTTTGATAACTTCCTGGTGGACATGGCCAGTGTAAGGCTCTGTCAGACTTAAAGGTCACTCAGGTCTGCCCAGTACTTTTCTAATGAGGCAGCGGTCGTGTCAAGACACGTTGAGACTTATTGTATATATCTATTCACACACTGCATGTGCAGAGAAAAAGTGATAGAGATGTGAAGTTCAGATGTTTTCCCTTATTTCAATTTTTTTTTGTATTTAAGGTGTGCAACACTACCACAGACCGTAACCATGCCGATCCTGCCTTGGAGAAGTATGTGACAGAGACAGTGATGGCCATTGTCAAGGGTTTCTTCAGCTCGCCTTTTTCTGTCAACCACTCCAACCTGCAGGTATTGTTTTTCACCTCTGACAAGCAGGTGAAATGTGCCCGCAGAGGAAGCCTCATTCACAGCACGTCCAAACCCTTTGCCAACTTTTAGCTGCCTTACAGTTAAAAACATTTGACAGCAGACTTCCTCCTCCACTGCAACTAAGCCTGGAACCTTCTTGTTTCATTGCAGATATTTTGTACTTAAGGTGCCGCTTGAGGTGTTTTACACAGAAGTCTGCTGCTAATGTCTCCTATCAGACACAATATTGAAGTGTTCCCATCAGGATTCTGTCTTTCGCTACACTTTTGCTCCCCCAAAAAAACTGTATTCCCTGCTTTCTCTCCTCTTTTTACAGACAAACCAGTCTGTCTTCATCAAGCTGCTCCAGTCTGCTTTCAGGATCTACAACTGCACCTGGCTCAACTCCCTTCAGAAGGCTAACATCGAGAGCTGCATCAAAACACTGGCTGATGTTGGTGAGTGTTGCTGCTCTGCTGTCCAGCCTTTTAATTTGATCAATGGCGGACAGAAAAGCAGTGAAATACATTTAGAGTCGATTATTTAAATGAAAATTAATAGTGAAAGTAATAGAAATATATGGCTGTGCTGATTTTATATTTTTTCAGTGTTGTTTTTTTTTTTTAAGCCACTTATTCACATATTCATGCCAAAGTTTTTGTAAATATGAGCTAAATATGAGAAATATGAATCAATTTAAGAACAGAAAACTCACTCCAACGTCTCATCCTTCACATTCCTTCACAGCTAAGGCGCGGGCCATAGCCATCCCTGTGGACCTGGACAGTCAGGTCAACACTTTGTCTCTCAAGGTCCATACAAACATGGTGCAGCGAGCAGCCAAGGACTGGAGAATCTCTGCCCGCACACGACCCCGCAAAGAGCCCCTGGGCGGCCCTGACTACAAGAACATTATTGAGAAGCTGCAGGTGTGCATGTTTTCACAAGACTGAGAGTTTACAACCATACTAATGGCTCCAAGATTGAATGTGATTGCAGCAGTGCTTTTTAGCTTAATGCTAATGTCAGTTTGCTGTGCTGACAGTCCAGTAGCAGGTACTTTATTTACTATTTACTGCCTTACCATCTTAGTTATTTTGAAGGTTTTGAAAGGCATGAATTTGACCTTATAGGTAAAGTTAGAGGTTATTCAAGATGACAACATCCTACATTTTGTACATGTCTGGTAAAAATATGGCAGTGCTCTTAGTGTAGCTAAAACATCACATTAGGGTCCAAGTTAAGACTTCGATGGGGTTTTATGGCCCTGAGCAGTGTTTGTCTCTCCACAAACATAATTTGATGAAGCCTATATGTGTGTGTGTGTGTGTGTGATGTGCAGGGAGTTGTGTCTCTTCTGGAGGAGCAGTTCAGTCCAAAGGTGCAGGCAGAGTTTTCTGTGCTGGTGGATGTTCTTCACAGCCCTGAGCTGCTGTTTCCAGAACCTGCTCGGTTACGCTGTGAGAGCGGAGCGTTCATGTCCAAGTAAGTTAACATCCATCATCTATAGGTAGCAGAAAGCATTCCCTTACCTGATAAGCCTCCAGACCACATGTTAAACTTTGACTAGTTAGAGGGAAGACCAGCAGCATGGCTGACATCTTGGTTTTGTGTTAAATTAATTATTATCTCTGACAGAAGTTGCTGACTGGTAAAATTTTTTTGTTAATAATAAACATGAGATAAGTTAAACATTGGCATCTCAAAAAAAGTAATAGTATTGTCTTTTACTACTATTAATATTGTGTTTATGAAGTAGTTTAGCAAAAAAATGGAAAATATTTAAAAAAAACTGTAAAAAAAAAACTCTTTTGGTAGACTAACTTAAATATTAGACATTTTAAAAAATGAGTGAAGTATGTCATCAAACCTCAAGGGGTGCTGTTGCGCTGCTGCTGATGTCTGACCTCCTTTGAGAACACAAAGGAGACCTCACCTGTGGTGATCAATTAAACTCTGCTTTGTTTTTACCTCTGGGCCAGTGACTGCATTAGCAGGACATGACCGGTAATGATGCAGCTTTTCTCTTGTCGTCCTGTCAGACTGATCAAACACACAAAGAAACTGATGGACAAAGAGGAGAAGCTGTGTATTAAGATCCTGCAGACACTCAGAGAGATGCTGGACAAAAAGGAATGTTTTCAGGAGTCTGTGAGTATTCAACCCTCCATGGGGAGTATGTCACTTAAACATAGCTTTCTTTCAATTCTTCATCACTCCTGCAAGTCAACCTTTAGGATTCTGTAAGAAAGTGGTTACAGCCTCTCCTGCTCTCACTGCTACATGAAAAAAAACACATTAAATTGGTCAAATTATCTGAGACTTTGGTGTGGATTCAGCTCGTCTTCCAGTGTCAGCAGTGCTGTGCTCCTATCAGCAGTGCAGTGGAGTCCTTGTTTCCTCCCAGGTCTGTCTGCCCAGAGCCCAGACTCCCCTTCATCAGTATGCTGTGGGCCTTCCATGTTACATAAGGCAGGGAGGCACTTGAGGACACACTCACACTGAGAGGGAGAATAGGAGGGAGGAAGTAAGGGAAGGACGAGGAGGAGGGAGGGGGGCAAGCACTGAACAAACAAATCAATACAGCGGGGTGGGGGGAATGGGGGGGTGGAGGGGCACTGGAGCCCGTCTCCCGCTGCACCCCCTCTCAGCCAGAGGCCTCAGGAACTGAAGGACGGCAGTTGATAGAGGAGACATGAGGAGGTGACCGTGTGTGTGTGCGCGTGTGCGTGTGCGTGTGCGTGTGCGTGTGCATATTAGAGCTCACCAAGGGGGTGGAGGGCGAGGGCCAAAGTCCAAAAAAAAAAGTCACGTCTGCAGTCACCTTTGGAAGGTTTAGGAGAGTTTGTTCCAGCTGTGCGGTGAGAGGAGGCGACGCTGTGAAACTCTGACAACACGAGCTGCTCCAGTCGAGACTCCAATCAGTGTGCAGAGGGAGACAACAGCTCCACAGACTCATTTATTGTTCCTGCGTTCTGCCTCAAACTCTGTTCACTGTGCAAACCGGTGTCCTTAAAGTTAGGAGAAGTGTGTGTGTCTACCCTCTGACGAAGTGGGATTTTAAGCAGACATGATCATGTTTGCTTTGTGCTGCTTAAGGCTGATTTTGCAACACCAGAGTATCACTTGTTAAAATTGAATGTACATATATATGAGCCTTGATCTCCTCTTTTAGTCTAATTTTAATACTAATTCTGTCAAAACGACCTTTCCCGACATGGCACACGTCAGCTAGTGTCACTTACAACTGCTTGAGGTATCAGAGTTTTGTTTTCTCTCTTTGTTTTTGCTTCCTCTGTCATTCTTCTTTTTTTTTTCGAAAGGCAAATTGTTCAACAGTTGTGTGGAACGAGATCAGGGGATTTCAAGGTGGAAAAAACAGTCACTTTTTTAAAAGCGGCTCGGCGCATTCGAGAAGCCAGACAGTGCGGTAACGATATGTGAAATGTCAGTTTGTGTAGGTGTGTGTGAGTGTGCTCAAGCATGTATTTGTGGCCTCTCTTTGTCATATCCCTGTAGCCCTGAGCGTGGAGCTGCAGCCTCACTGCACAGGAGACGAGAGAGAGAGAGAGAGAGAGAGAGAGAGAAACGATTGATGGAAATAATGAGAGAGGGAGAGGCAGACAGACAAAAAACAGAAGGAGAGAGAGAGAGAGGGAGAGAGACAGAGTGACAGCATAGGCAGCAGAGGTTGGTGGCTCTCCTGGGGTGCAATGAGTGGGTGGAGGAGAGTGAGAGAAAGAGAGAGAGAGAGATGGAGGAGAGAGGGAGGGAGGGAGGGAAGCAGCCATGTGAGGAGCCATGTGACTGGAAGGGAAAAAAAAAGTGGGCAGCGGCTGCAGGGTGAGGGATTGGAGAGAAGCAGAGTCTGCTCAGTCTATGAGGAGACAGGGCAGGGGGTGCGCTTACGTAACAGCCTGCAGTGGCTGAGCCAGCGTCACGTGGACCATCATGTTCTGCCTCCCTCCCTCCTTCCCTCCCCTCCCCTCCCTCCTTACTCTCACTCCTCTGTCCGCTCACTGCCTCTCCTCTCCTCCTTTGCCCCCTCCGTGCATTGTCTCAGTCTATTGCTTTCTGCCTCCCTGCCCGAGTTATTTTTCTCCATCTCTGTCCCCTCTGGTCCCACCCAGGCCCGGGTCTTTGTTTTCCCTGGGTCACGCCAGGAGCGCCGTTCGGGCAGCTCAGGGAAGATCTGCAGCAGTCACACAGTATAGAGACGTGCTGGCTCCCGCTGCTGCACTTGGCTTGTTTTGACTGTCAGATAAGGGCAGCTTTATAAATGTTTGTGCTCCCTCTTGCCCTCAAGATGTCTTGAGTGAGTGAGGGAGGTTTTTTGGGGAGAAAATAGACTTGACAGAACTTTTCTTGCATACTAATACTGTAAACAGTTATCAGATTGAAGAAAATATGCATGAAAAACAATAGTAAATGTTTAAGTTTTCTGGTTGGCAATTCCCCTGAAAGACCTCAGCCAATGATGCATCAATCTGCCTCTCACTTCTTCCCCCCTTGCTACTCTGACACTCAACTTGACACTCAACTGCAATTAAAGTGACTCACAAAAATATAGCTTCTTTTATTTATTTATATTTTTTCAAAAAGGCTAAATAGTTTCTAAAATCATCTGGGCAAATTTTTTTTTTTCAGATGTTACTCAAACAGAAATTCAAAATGCATTTGTTCAGGGTTATTTTTACATGTTAAATAACACGTGTTTGATTTGCTGCTGAGTATTTAAAGCACTGGGAGAGTTTATGGTTCAAGAAAATTAATCGTCATGTAGGGCGGAGCATGACTGTGGGCTTGTGGCTAAATGTAACATAATGTTATGATAGCAAAGGCCTCAGTTTGATATATTGCCTCATCCTCTATTCCTAATATGCGCAGATCATAATAAACAGTGATTAGTGCCTGTTGTGTTCATCATAATAAATGTACATGTCACAACACGGACTTTATAGTTCTGGGACTAAGGAATAAGTTATATCAGGCTGTATATACACACGTTTCTTCTCTTCATGGCATGGGTTGACATTAAAAAAACATGTCTCCCTCAAAATGAATGATTTCTGTGAACACATGCATGCAAATGTATGTAATGTGCTGTCATGTGTGTGTGCACGTAAGCATGTCTTCTTGTTTACAGAGGATTGAAAAGCCAGTTATGTAATAAAAACCACTCTCACACTCTCTCTCCCTCGCTCTCTTTCACACTCATCCCTGTCATTCATGCGCTGTCTCTGTCTGTCTGTCTGTCTGTCCATCCGTCTTTCCCTTCCCTTTCCTCTCTCATTCTCTTTCTTTCTTGCTCGCCAAGTTTCACACCACCTGCCCAAAGCAAAGCAGATTTACAGATTACCACCCTCTCTATGCTAAGCGCATCACATGGACGCATGTACACGGAGAGCTTCGCTCAGACACGCACACACACACACACACACACACTCACTCACACACTCACTCACGCTCACACACACACTGGCTGTCCTTGTGTGAGCTCTCATGCTGCAGGGTGCTTCTCCCTGTTTGTGTGCCTCCTCAGTGGAACATGACTTGGGTTCAGCCACAGGGAGCGGGTCAGCAGGCAGAGAGCTGCCTGAGCTCATCAATACCTCATATGGCTTCACCTTTAGCTGAATTCAAGCTGACACAGCAGGCTGAGTCGAGTTAAAAAGTTAGAGTGAGGAAATGCAGAAGCTTAATCTAACCCGTAAGTGTATTAAGTATCCATTTATCTTATCTAATGCCAAAAAAATAAGAATAACTTGTGTGAAAATTGATTCATCATGTATGTTTTAGTATAGGAGATTGTGCTGAGAAGGACCTTCCTTCCCTCCTCTTGCCCTCACTTCCCTCGATCCATCAGTCAGGTGTCTGCTGGTGGAGTATTATGTTTTGGTTTCCATGGCGATGAGGGATTAGCACATGTTGTTTGTCTGTCTGGTCTGGCTGTGACTGGGCACAGAAAGTCTGTGTGCCCTGTGCAGAAATGCCTTCAGAGCTGGCTGGCGGCGCCTGCCGAGCCGTGGAGGATAGAGTCGTCCTGTAAAACCCATTTTTAAACATGCAAATGGCCTTGACTTCATGCATCTGAGGACCACTATGAATGAGAGTAGTTGTCAGCGTGAACAGTGTTTCGACACAGTTCATAGTGTGTTATTTGAATCTGATTGCATGTGAGTTAGGTCTCTTGTGCTCAGGGAGGCACATGACAGGCGACAGGATGGATCATATGAATTGCAACTTGTGTTTGGACTAATTGCTTCTTGCGTTTGATTTTGCGACTGCAAATAATAGAAACACCTATATAAGAAACACCAGAATAACAAAACACAGTCCTTGTGTGTGAGTAGAGAAGTAGAGAAGAAATTAGTTGGCCTCAGTTTTGTTTTTTGTTAATGCAGTCAGGGGTGGTTGTTTAAAGGGGCTGGTTTGTTATGCTGTGAAGCAGAATTCCTTAAAGGAGTTGTTCATCAGTGCAAACTTTCGACTATTGTTCCTGTTTGTGTGTCATTACCAGTTTGAGACTTTTCTTATAGCCACATACAATAATTGCTATGTTTGTAACTCATACAAAAACAAATTATAGCTACAAAATGTATTCAGTTTGACTTATATTGACTGTTTCATTGTGATTGACTGAATTTCTGTTGCATCAGTGTCAAACACTGGATAATGATGTAATGCTGCAATGGAAAAAGTCTCGCATTGTCAGTGTGTGTCAGTGGTCAAGAGTAGACTCTCACCTACACTGAAGAAAAACTCTTCAAACTGCAGACTCAGAAATGCGAAGATGATTCAACATCAGATGACCAAGACTTGGAGTCCACAGACACAGTAGCTCTGTGAGGCTGAGCTCAGAACCAGATGAAATGGTCGAGATGCTGAAATGCCCAGAATGACAATTGTGACATGCTAATGTTTAGCAGGTGAAGTATTTGGTGTGGTTACCATTTTCTTTTTAGCTCTGAACACAAAGCATAGTTTAGTCTAATGAGCACATCATTAATTGTGCAGATTTTTTTCCTGAGTTTGTCGAGGTTTTGACCTGATGATGGCACCCGAGAAAAGGTTATGCACTGACATAATTATGATTCATCCTTTCGGGGAGGTGAATGTCGTACCAAATTTTTTGTGGTAATCCCCTGACACGTTGCTGTGATATTTCAGTCGGACCAAAAGTGGGCCAGAGAGCCACAGGCGAACACTGCCACCCATAAAGCATTGCCACCGGCATGGCTAAAATCCAAGCCCTCAGCCAAATCTGATTTATTGTGGAGCTGTTTTATTGTAAGGTGTTTCTCCTATTTTGCATACATGTTTGGGTAACAGTGAGGCAGACATAACAGACAAGCCTCCCTTGTGCTTTATCATCTAACCTGTCCTCACTATTACAGTCTTCCTAACAACCACAATCAGCGCTTAACATTGTTAGTGAATCACATGTAACACTTCCACAGTGAACCGGCCAGCTAACAGTTGGCCTTTTTTGAACGCTTGTTTACGCTGCTGGTCTTTCCATGAACCAGTCTCACCAATGGCTCTCACATGCAGACTTAATTTGTTTTGCTGATGTGCTTGTTTGTTGGGTGAAAGCATTTTATGTGCTGTGGAATTGCAGCCTGAAAACATCATAAACGACAGCACGAGACGCGCAGAGTTGTGCCTTTTTATTAAACGCATGTACTGTATTTGTTTGTTTGTTGCCCCCCACAATGATTACCAGTGGAAGAGTTTTGGAATAAGGAAGGCATCCGGAAGTGTAATTGAAATGGTTCTGTGTCCTCAACCCAACCTTAGTTGAACAGCATCACCTAACAGAGCTCAGCACAGCCCAGAATTAAAGTGCATGAACAATAATTCACTGTAAGGTTCAATCTATCTGTACATAACAGGAACTGTGGCTGCTGTTTACTCACTTTGTATCAAGGCAAGTAGCCAGAGTTTTAGAAATCATGAGGTTATGAGTCAAAACCACCACCACCCGTATTTAATTAAATTTTATGCAATTTTATCAAAATCAAAGAAACTCTTACAATCAACAAATGATCATCTTGTAACCAGACTGAAAAACCTCTATGACCTTTGTCTTTATGATTAGTAGCAAGTGATATATTTGTTTTCAAGAAATGTCACAATGATGGCTCCGGCCCTGCAACCTCCCACATCTTTGTCTTCACTCTCCCACCTCATGTTCCCAGAGTGTCTGAAGTAAAACAGCAGCATAATGTGACTGCTGTGTCACCATTTCCGGATTTTGTCCTGTTCATGAACTTACTCCCTTGGTGAGAAAACCTTACAAAACACATTGAAATGGATGTGTATTGTATTACTAAAGGCTCCAAGTTGTTTATTTCCCTCCCATTTCCAATTTGTGGAGGAGCTCAGTGACTCCTCAGAGACACATGAAATCTTAGATCAGAAAGTTGCAACACATTAACTTGATCAGATCAGGTTTCAGTTTGACTTTTTAGCATCAGGTGCTCATAACAACAACAATGCAAGCTACAGTTTCAGTTTGACACTCCGGTCTGAACAAAATGTATTGACTGCAGTGTCTGCTCAGGCCTAAATGTTGCCTCCTGATGGTAAAGCTGTTGGATGTTGCTCAGCCCTCACATGGCCCGCAGGGGAAACTGATCAGAGTTCTCACTGTTTACAAAAGACATACACACCCAGAATCCTCTCCGGTTTCTTTTGAGAAAGTAACACAGAAAAGAAAACTATTAGTCGCCCTGATTTGAACCTTGTTTGGGCAGCAGTCTCCCTCTCTGTGGCCCGAGTCTCCTCCGTAGTCAGCCCTGTCTGATCTGAGCAGTTCAAACGTCCTGGCGCTGTCTGTCTGGGTTCACAGCTGCTGCTGTCCTCCGCTGCCTTTCTGAGCTTTTTGACTACCTTACAAAAAAAAAAAAAAAAAGGCAGAGGGCAGACTGGTGTCTTTGTCTTTTTCTCCATGCATCTCTCCGGAGTCTGAGAGATCTGCAGACAGCAGAGTTGTGAGAGGGGGCCGGTGGGGGAGGGAGGTAGGGAAAAGGGGGTGCAAGGATGCCGGAGGTGGGGATCGGCAGCTCATCCCCGACTTGGACACCAGAGCCGCAGTGTGGCGTGCCGCTGCACATTTTAAAACACCACCACTTTCTGCTCCTCACTAGGTTTTGTTTACCCCCCCCACCAAACACACACACACACACACACACACACACACACACACACACACACAAGCACACCCACACAAACACACACAACCACACCCACACACACACACACACCTTCCTCCTCCTCTTACTTCTGTCAGTTCTTCTACCTCTATTTCTATCTCTCCTTCTTTCTCGTGGCTCTTACATCACCTGACTGGAGTTTTTCTCGTCAATGCAGCAGCAAGCAGATGAGTCAGGCTGGGCTGACTCTCCTCCACCGCCATCCTGCCTCCCCCCTCTCTCTCTCTCTCTCTCTCACTCTCTCTGCAGACATAACCAGCAGACTGCATCGTCCAGAAGAAAGGCAGACAAGAGCAAAAACCTGTCATCCCCCCCAGGGGGGGGGCG
>JAPZDY010000023.1:10409504-10434238 GCA_029783645.1 Ctenochaetus hawaiiensis
TTTTTTGGACCAGGTTAGGTGTAAATTTGTGCTTCATTCTTCGTAAATTATTAAATGACTGGGTGTTCCAAGCCCTTCCCTGCTTTTTAAGATGATACATCAGTACATAAACACAGCCAAGCCTTTGTTATTTGGTGTATTTTTCCAGCATCGATGGACAAACAAACACATACCTTTCACCCCATAATTCACACTGTGCTAGCGGGCTGTAGCAGTCAGCATACTGATGCCTCAGTGTTGGAGCCTCAAAGTTGTGCAGCCTTCCTCGCTTTGCAGACTTGCACAGTGGGCTAGACAAGCGTGAGCCTCTACAGCAGACGAACGATTGAAAAAAATGATATCCAGCCTCGGAGCTGTGCCAAGCATCCCAATTTATCCCCCCCGCCTCTCCCCTCACTGCTGGAGAGAGATGGGTCTCTCTGCTCAAGTTTTCTTCACTATGCTGAGCTCCTAACCTGCTGGGACACAGTGTGGTTAAATAGTAATTAAACCCAGTCCAGCTCTATTATCATCAATGCACCAACTTGCTGCACTGACACACTGACAAGAAGTTAAAGGATGTAAGGGCAACTAAAGGTGTTGCCTTTAGGTTAATGGATTTAAATGAAGCCTCGGAGCACAATAGCACATTTCGTCATTAACATTTGGCCATGATGGGCGCAAAAATGGTGCCATTATAATGAAGCATTTGCATAACAAACAGGTGACAGACATTGCATTAATATGCATCAGCAGGTCCTCCAACAGGTCGGCTCTGGGATGCCAGGCCAAAGTATTGCAGTGTGATGAGGTAATGATGAGTCAGGAATAACACCTACTAATGTGCTGCAGAGCAGAGACACACAGAGGAGAAACAGACTTGGGCCAAAACCCCTTTTGTCTCCATTCTGCCACTTCGTGTAGCACATGAGTTTTATGCACCGACTCTTCCATGATTTGCATAAAACGGTGACATCATTTTAAAGCCTCTGAAAACTTGGATTCAAATCCTTAGTATTGAATATTCATGTCTAAATAAGAATATTTAAAATTAGAATGTTGAAAAAACATCCATCCACCCGTAGTCATTATCTATTACGAGAACAGTCAGTTTCATTAAGACTGTGTGGGTGTCTTTTTGATTGACAGTGGAAACCAAAGCACATAGACCCCTCTACTGTAATCAGATCCTGAAATCTTTAAGTGTTGCTAAATTCTGATTGGTCCGTGGAAGTATGTGTCACCTTGTTATGACCGAGCACGGAAGCAAAAATTAAATATAGAAAACTCTCATGTGAAATAACAAAACTGGTTCAACTTTGGCAGATTAGAGCCTGTAAGCCATAATAAGAAGCTGATAGAGAAAATATGTTTTCAGCACCTCTGAAATTAAATTTAAAGAAGGTGTCCTGTTATCAGACAGTTGGCGCTCAGAGTGACGGCTTTGGCCTCATCCTCATCCACTTGCGAGGCTCAGGAAGAAAGAAAAGCACTCCTAAGTATGTGCATATGTAATTTAATGATATTAACTTTCTAAGATTTTCATCAGGGTCGACATGCCAGCACTTAATAAAGAACATTAAAATGAAACTTTGAAAGGGAAACATTTTTAACTTGAAAAGCCAAACAGATAGTCACACATCCATGATTGCATTTAGGAATAAAATGTTGGTTTCCAGTGTTTTATCCAAGTTACTCAACTCTCGATTTAAAGTCAAGATTTACCTTTTAATTATGGTGACATTGCTTTAAGTACAAACAACACTTAAAGTACAATAATGACAAAACAATGCAACCAGCAGAAATAATCTGCAACATTAAAAACTTAAAAATAAAATATATTTTCATCCATTAAAGGTGACGAAACATTAAAAAACTGTGACAAAGGAGACTGTCTCTCATGGAATTTTATGCGCGAGTGATACTAAATTCTCTGCTGTTAAGCGAGACCTGAGCCTGCTCACACAGTCAGTGACTCTGGATGAGAGACTCTGTCACACTGACAGAGGCTGAATGAAAAAGTAGAGGAGTTGGTGATGTTGATCTCTGCAGGAGCCTGCTCCACCCTGCAGCTCAGAGGAGGCTGTGACGTGATGTTTAGTAGGGATAGAGTGTGTGAGTGTGTGTCTGTGTGTGTGAGTGCATGTGTCAGAGGGCAGGTGGGATGTTGGGGGGAGGGGCAGTTTGTAGTTAAGGGCTGCACTTGTTAAGCTCCATCTATGTTATTTTATCTGCAATACAGCTATTGAAACGACACTCAACATGGAGCTGCTCAACTAATAAAAACCCTGTCCTCTTCCTCATTGGAAAAGAGCTGAAGCCTGATGACCTCATGCACACACACACACATGCACACACACTCAGACATACTAACTCTCATAATGTGTGCATCAGGTTGGATAGGACAGAGTGATGCGGTGCCAAGCAAAAGAGACGGATCGTGTTACACTCAGTGTCTGTCCTGCTGGTGTGTTGTGGAGGTGAATCAGTGTGCGGGTGTTTGTGTGTAAAATTATGGCAGCGACTACAGGCCTAGCAGGTACTGCAGCAGCCACAACGCTGTTACATAACCCATCTCAAGTGGCCTGCTAATAGCTCAGCCCTGCCTGGCACGTGCTCTCCTGTCCCTTTCTCTCTCTCTCACACTCACACACACACACACACACTCACCATCATATCACAAACCCTTCATTTACTTTACAACTCACATGTGACACATTGTAACAAAAGCAGCAGCAGAAGTGTCTGAGTAGAAAAGGAACCTGCACTTGCTATGTAAAGTGAGGGGAAAGGTCAGTGTTTGCTTTATGGGATGAAGTAAGACTGCAGCTCTTGTGAAACTGCTCCACTTAAGAACTTGTTTTCTTGTGTGTGTGTATGTGTTCTTGTGTGTGTGTATGTGTGTAAGGTAATTGGGGTAAGCTATACTTTCCAAAGACTCATCTGGTGCTATCTTTGTTTGCTTGTCATTGTATCCCTTGAAACTCTTCTCTTTCTTTGTGGATGTTGTTTAAAGCCTTTGACAGCTTTACTATTTATTAAACTGAACAGGTATTTTTAAGTGTAGATGCCTGAGCAAAGTGAACAACGCTGCATTTAAGGTCAATGATGCATATTACTGTGGACACAAGCTTAAACGCAGAGAGCTAAAGCATACTAAATCTGGTGAAATGAGCTTTTTCTTGCAGTATGGTGAGAAAATCAAAAGCATAGCATTGATGCTGTTGTAGCTGCAGCTAATTTCACAGTAAAATAATTTGATGATTGTTAAATTAAGTACTATTTATCACAGCTCACTGTCATCTCTTCTGGCTTCTTATTTTTTTCTGACCAGCATAGAAATTGTACATGCAATGGAGAACAGACAGCAAATCATCCCAATTTAGAAACAGCAACCATCAAGTCTTGGTCAAGTCAAGTCAGTGACTCAGGCTCAACTGACAGATCACCATTTATTCTTTCTTTACTGGTATAACTAAACTAACTGTTTAAGAAATTAAAGAAAAAAATATACAACTGTTTTACCAGAGCCAGTTAAATGAAGTAGTGATGTAAAAATGTAGATATATCATAACTGGGAAATGGATTGTAGTATTGTCGCAGGGTTGCATTTGATCTCATCTCAATAAATAAACAGTGGCTAATTATTCAATGTTTTCGGACATATTTTAAAATGTCATAGCAGTAGTTGTAGTACTTATTAAAACAAATAATGTCAACAACAGCAAGAGTCCCTCTTTTTTTGGGCCTTGACTCCTCTGGTTTGTTTTGTGACTCTCTGCAAAGCCAAAGTGTGTTATGCACAAGTGCGTAGTGAAACACAAGGTGACGCCTTCAGCGTGAGAGGCTCATGGATGTCTGTGAATTTGTGCTCACTGAGGTGTTTAAAAGGATCAGTGAAGCAACACTAAAGCCTGGGCTCATTCAGACGGAGCAGCACAGTGGACACCAGCACAGTATAATGAACAGCAGCAAGACACAAGTGGGATAGTTCATTGATTTCATTTGAATTTGTTGTTCGTTTTTATAGGGACAGTGCACAGTTGTAAGTGGCTGCAATGGAGTTAGCTAGTTTCTAATTTGCATCTGTTGTTCCTAGGCAGGCAAACAAAAAGACAACAAGAGTGTTGAAACAGTGAACACACACTAAATCCAGCAGCACAGCACATAAGAGTGTCAGTGTGTGATAAACAGAGTCCCTTTACATTCTGTACTGTCGTTGTTAAACTTTAACTAAGTCATTGATCTGAAGACGGTGCACTCACAGACATGAGTGAGTACACGTTCAAACAGGATCTTGTATTTATCTCTAATGACCTGGGTAACTTTATTGAATCTTTGAGGTTCTTTAATCCATCAGTTATGGATGATGAAACACTCATCAGATAGTTCCTGTGTTTCAGTGATGCTCAGGCTTTGTTGTTGAGCTCACAGAGCCTCCACTGTGTTTTTTCCAAGCTGTGAGATAGAAAAACTTTTTTTTTTTTTTTTTTTTTTTAATTCTGTTGGCCTCTTGATGCCTGAGGCCCCATTTCAGTCAAGGTCTTATAGAATGACTTTATTCATGCTGTGTAGCTCAGCAGTCGTACTTAATCAGTCCAACTGCTTCCCCTGTAGCCAGGGAGGGAAAAAAGTTATCCAAGTCAAAAGTTAAAAGAGGTTAAACTGTTGAAAACAACTGAAATGAAATCACATTAAGAAAGTCAAGAGCCTCTTAATGCGAAGTCATTTGAAGGCTCACATAGATGTTTCATAGTAAGATATATCAACTTGAAAAACAGCCTTTGTGTGATCCTTGACTGCACTGACTCAACCCTGCTAACAGTCTGACCTCAGTTCAGTTTATCTTTTTCAAAACACAGGTCACATATGTTGCTTTATGTTGCAAAAGACATAAAAAGCAGCAGTTAGAGGAATTCCTTTCTTTCTTCCTGGTGCAATTTATTGAAAATGGTTTTTCTGTAATGAACCCATTCCTAAGGAGCAGTGCCCACACACAGTGACCTAACCCTAACTCCAGCTCTGATCCAGTGCCTTGTTCAGGGGTACTTATTGATGAATTAAGCGACATATAATTGTTTTGGATGGTTGAACAAACTAGAACACCCGCAGGGAACCCATGCAAGCAGAGGGGAGGCATGCAAGCTCAGCTTTCAGCAACAACAGCAAACAGCTTTCACCTCTACCTCATGTCCTCCCTTGTCGGCCTCACACAGCCCCTTTCACTGCATTTCTCACCCTCAGCTGAACCTTGGGCATAATTTTGCTTGCTAAAATGCTGCTAACATTTAGCATGATGACTTATTTAATGCTAGAACACAGACGTTCAGCAGAGAATATTGCAAAATGTTGCACGCTAAATGTGAGATCGTTAACATTAGCACGTTAGTATTAAGTTAAAAGCACAAAGTGCAACTGAAAATAAAGGCTTCGTTGATTTGAAAGAGGCTTAAAAAGATAAATGTAGAAGTCTTAACTGGTAGATTTACATTAATGAAAGTTAAGTCAGGTGAGACAAAGAAGAGCTGAACCTGACAAGCTTGGTGAGTCTGAGATAAATTTAGACAACACAAAGACAAAGCCTGTTGCCTTAGCTTCCAAAATGGCTATAATTTCCTCTACAGCCACACACACATAATCCGTCCCACTAGTTGAAAAGAAACTTTTCTCCCACATTCTCATCTATTTAAAAGTTGTGTTTTCTTCTTCTGTGAACATAGACCTGTATTCTTGCTTTTCTTCAACCTCTCATTTGCAAGATCACATGATCTCACAAACCCATGTTGGCCAGGTTTCAAGCTGTGCACTTGTGTACAAACCTCACTGGTTAGAACCATTTAGAACATCCACCCTCTGCTGTCATGATTAAGGTGTGATGACCAGCATGAGTATGTTTAAAAGCAACAATGGCGGCTCCTAAAGAGTCTGTTATATCAGAACTAAGAGAATTTTTTTGTGTGAAGAGGAGCACAGAACTGCACTGAAGGCTTTTGTCAGTGTAAAAAATGTTTTCTCCTTTGTTTCTGACTGACTTTGGTAAGACTTTGAGTTACCAACTGCTTCTGCTGGTATCCCTGTCCTACTATGTCATATGGTTGGTTGATCTGATTGGTTGAAGTTAGCCTGTGATAAGTGGTGACAGACAGATGGTCAGTCCAATGTTGCGCCCAGCAAAGTGTGATAAACTCATTAATTAAGGAAACAAAAACAAAAAACCCACACAACCCACGCAGCTCCCTCTCCTCATGTCCTCCTCTCTGTCTTCAGCGTCTCACACTCTGATCAGCTTCTCTATCCCTGTAGTCTATTCTTATATAAGAGTAGGTGGGAGAATACCTCACTCCTCCTACTGGACTTCATGTGGTGCCAGTCAAATCCCACTCTTAACACCTTTTAAGTAATTTTTATTAGAAGAACTGACAAAGGAATATTACATAAGATCAGCTGATGGCAGCCCGTCTCTGTAAACCTATCTCACTGTCAGAGATGCACAAGAGCATGTGTGTTGTAAAACACACACCCGTGTTCACAGTCTGCTATGTACATATCCATGCAGACGCACACCATCAGTACGCACACCCCCACATGTACAAACACAGACGCACTTAAGTCCATTACATAATGCTATAGGTTTGTTTTGCTCACTGTTTTCTCATGGCATCAGATGCAGATGGTTTGCTCTTAGTATTGCATGAGGGCACACACACCAACACACACACACACAGATAACACCACACTCCCAGTTGTGTTGTCGGCAGACGACAGTGACTCATCCCCACATCCACAGTGTGTTTATGGAGTGGGTGAGAATGAAATGCCAGTTGCTGTTCATTTAGTATATAATTGCTATCTGCAGTGTCCAAGAGGCAGCAGAGCTGCTTAAAAATTTTTACACTGGCGAGCATGAAACAGAGAGCCGCTTCCACTCTGATGGAATGATTCAAATCAAAGCCCGCCGCCGGTCTCCAGTTACCAATTCCTCTCTGTTTACTCTCCTCCTGCAGTCTGGCCTCAGCTCTGTAATGTTCCCTGCATATCTATGCAATCCTCGCTGCCGTTTTGTGTGCCAACACACTGTTGCCGCCGTCTCTCTGACCTGCTGAGTCAGCTCTTTTTTCAGCCCTATTCCTTTCACCTTTCTCACTTTCTCCCCTCCTCTCCCCTCCCAGGAGAAGAACTTGGAGTGGTTCCCCCGCATGAGAGCCATGTCTCTGGTGAGCAGCGAGGGAGACAGCGAGCAGAATGAGATGCGCTCTCTGCAGGAGAAACTGGACAGCACTGTCACTCTGGTGGCTCAGCTGTCCAGCCAGCTGGCTGAGCTCAAGGAACAGGTAGAGTGCCACTTCAGGGAGTTTTTAATGCAGTGGTGGGAAAAGCTGTGGTGTAGGCACTGTTCGTCTGAATGTCTGATAAATATTATAAAGCAAAATTTTGTATTTTCTTTTTTATTAAAGTACATGTCATTATGCATGTTAATTCAGTCAACTATAGCACATGGACTGTGAACTCTGTGTGCCACCTGATCTTGAGACAGTTTTTTCACAAAGAAATACACCCAAAGGGCAAAAGGTTTGCTTTAGCAGTCTCATTTTGCCGTCCGTCTCTGTACTTGATGCTCCTGAACGCAGCACGATAGGTGACTATCTCGTCAGCAGTCAACAGGGCTCGGAGCCACCAGTGAGCCTCTGGCTGTTTGGATGACTAGCTCTGCTGCTGCAGTGTGACTGATCACTCTCATCACCTGCCTCCCCTACATGTGATTCCAGTCACAGGCCTGTTTTTGTTCCTCTTCTGCCAGATGTGTGAAAACAACTCCTACTGGGGGATGATCACACTGCAATAAACAAAACAAGTGTGAAATACCCCTGCTGCCGGGGCTCCTTTGTGAAACCACTGTAACAACCAAGTTTCATGTGCTGTTGAAGTGTCCTCAGGCAGGACACCACCACCTTGCCTCAGAATATGTAGTTATTGTCGCCTGTTTGCCTTGAAACTATTTTGATTTAAATTTCCAGCAGTCTAATGTGACCAATATGGAGTCATGGGGTTAGCAAAGATGTAACTCCACCTTATATTTCTATTGATAAGCAGAAATTTCAGCAAACACCATAAGAGGTGAGTGTGTTAAGGCAGGCCCACCCACAGCTCTGCAGTCACACGTGGAGGCCTGCAGTTCTCCAACCGTTTCTGCCTGAGAGGAAAGTTCTTCTGCAGCTCCTCCCTCATTACAACCTCTGCTGACCTCAGCACTTTACACCTTCACAGCTGAGATTGTGCTGCAAACATGTGTGTGAGAGTGTGTGTGTACAGACGCTGCTGTTTGTTTTTTGAGGTTTTCGGGCTCTGCACCGCACACTCTGTTTCTGCTCATCTACATGTGCAGCTTATGTTTAATAAAACTGCTGGCCCCCATTTATGACGCCAACATGTAACCACTGCAGATGTGTTGGTGGTGTTAGAAAGCAGACGCTTCTGATTTGTGAAACTTCCCCCCCCCCGACACTTACACACTGTCCAACATGCAGGTCACAGCTCTGCACAACTCATGACAGCGTCTTAAGCGAAGTTTCCAAGGGATTTTTTTTGTTTCCAGTCATGATAGCAGGTCTGCAGAGTGATGTGCATGCAACAGTGGGGAGAGTTTATGTTTCCATAACACATCAGGCCAACGTTGAGATGGAAAATTAGAATTAATAACAAAACTCTCACAAAGTGGATGTTTGCAACGACTAATTTTAGAAGTGGGTATTTTTGTGTCACAGGCTAATCCAGATAAATTTCTTTAAGCAATGAGCCAAAGAAACTTTTTCTTTTGTCTAAATAAATTAACTCACTCTTAGAGTAGAGATTTGGAGCATCCTGCACTCCAAGTTCAAATAGATAAACACTCATCTCTGGAATGTAATAATTATGTATGAATGCGGTGGAAACATTATGCTTTACTTAATAAAGTGCCTACTAGAACAAAAGTGGTACAAACACAGGTTTGCAAATCAGATGTATACCACATACTAAACAAAAAGCCTCTCCAGGTTGATGTTTTCTTCTCTCCATCTCCTGCACAGATGACAGAGCAGAGGAAGAACAAGCAGAGGCTTGGATTCTTGGGTCCGCCTCAGCCCAATCATCACATCCAGGCCCACTGAGGGGCCTTGAGACTCAGACGGGACACAGCGACGGCCAGCTCGACTGCAGGCTCACCGTAGATAGAAATGCATCCTTACACACAAACTCCAGCCTTAAGAACAATACAGTGTACTCAGAGTACACTTACAATTAATGATGTTAAAATGCAAGAGAGCAAGTGTTGATGCATCATTTTTGACATAGTGCCTTGTCTATGACACAATCACTGCCTTATTGGATACAAACTGTGCCTTATGTGCTCACACGGCCATTAGGAGCATTGCTTCACCGGCCGTCCGTACACACACACACACACACACAGGAACAGAGGAACCCGTCTCTGTGAATGATTGGCCAGGCACGGCACACATCTGCCAGTGTAGTGTTAGTGTGCCAGACAGAGGTGGAGGGAAAGTTAAGTTAAGGTTAATGACAAGGTGCTATCGAGTCTGTGGATGGCCTTTGTTCCTCTGCTGTCTCAGTGCTGATGTGTCAGAGAGAGGCTCAGTGATGGGCGCTGATCACAGAGGTCAGCTGTCAGATCGCAGGTTAGCCTCCGGGGGAAGAACAAAAGTTTTCTGATGGTATCTATGAGAAAATTTGCGGGTCATAACTGGAGTATTATTTTTTTGCATTTTAGAAAAGGAATCACGCTGCCTTACTCATTAACTTTCATAAACAGAACATTACAATTGCTGAAAGTGCACTTTTTTTACAAAATAAGGTAAAAAAAACAAATTTAAATCTACAGCTGAAAACATCGGTTAGTTTGGGGTATCATTTTCTTGCATGATTTGTGTTTAAAAATGCTTTCACTGCAACATTTCAGTCGCCTTTTTACAGAGTTTTTGAGTATATAAGTAACTGAAATGTGAATAAGAAATTATTTGTGCAGAACTTACTTGAAATTAATTTTAAAGTCTAAATCTTATATAGGTACATAATGTACTGACCCGAGATGGTAAGCTTACAGTTCTTTGTTCCAGTATCAACACCGTCATGTCTGTATAGATGTTAGCTCACACTTACCTTACCTGTTCAAACCATCCTCATGTTCTAGTGTTTCCTGAAGTTTCCTCTTTTTTTCAGTGTAAATCATCCTCATTTGACTGTCTCTGACTGCAGCTGTATTTGTGTTTTAAACTTGCACAGACTAATTGCAGATTACAAGTGTGTGCACTTGATGGTAACTGTCCTTTGACACTTTCTGTGTGTAGAAATGTGTGTTTTATGTGGTTGGATGTTGTAATAAATTTGTAACAAGAATTCCTCAGGATGCTTTGAGTCAGCAGCTTTCTTGACGATTTTTGCCTCGGTCCTGGTTTGCTGTTGGGGAATGAGCACTACTCCACACACACACACCCCCTGACCCCTTCTGCACCCACCCACCCACACACTCAGTGTTTACTCACACTTGCGCTTGTCCATGAAAGGAGCACATGACCTATGACAGGCGGGGTCATGTTTCAGCTCCTGCAGCATTGTTGTTCATCCAATATGAAAGCAACATGAACAGATCAAATAGTTTTAATGGGCAGTTTAACGGTGGAACTGTGCAGCGTCTGACATTACAAATGACTGAAGTGTGAATGAAGACTTGACCAAAGTAATTCAAGCCATGACAGTTAAACTGTATGAAGAAACTTGGAACAGCATTTATTTTTATATACTTAAATAGGGTTAAAAGTTCCTTTAACAAAAGATTTATCCCTCTCATGTCTCATATGTCCCATAAAATGTCAAACTTTGACTTTACTATCTGTAAAGTTAGCAAAGTTAGTTACTTTGAAGGTGTTTTCACATTGAAGGAGGCAATGTCTGTGCACCTCCTTACAATCTTTAAAAACATACTTTGGACAAGCTAGATTTAGTAGCTTTCAAATTTAAAAGCCAGTCACAGGCAAGAAACCTGAAACCTCCAGCACGTGGAACCCTAACCCTTCTCAGTACAGAGGGTGAGAGTTTGCATCGATAATCACTAACACTGTGTCAGCCGCTACTGTTGCCTAACACGCTAACAAACAGCAGAAACATGAGCTAACTACACTTAGCCTTCAAACATATTTGTTGGTGGCTAATTTTGATGCACATGGAACTCCTCATCTAAATCCCGTGCATGTTGGAGTTTGTGTGACTCAAACAACCAAACACACCCTGCCATGCTGGATTACAGCTGCTTTCTCATTTAAGAAGAAAGAGTAAAAGTTCTTCCAGCCCAATTTTAGAGTTTTTTTTTTAATGTAGGAATTAAACTATGTTCAACGAAATTGTAATTCCAGCAGAGTATTTTTGTAAACTTCAAACATATCCGCAGAGAACTGCGAAAAACAGAATTGTAAATCATACATACATCTTAAACATGATGGCTGGAGTTGGTTCTCGTCCATCTGATATGACTGTGCATGGACATGAGGCGGAAAAGGTTGGGACCTACTTTTCTAAAAGATGTGAAACAAAACATTTTAAGTTACTTTCAACAGGTGCTTTTGTCTTTGAAACCCAATATGTTTTAATCCACAGAAATTAGATTCCCTCATCAGTGTGAAGCATTGCTTTTATGTGCCTGTCATCTGCACATCCATTCACACTGCTGGTTATCTTACTTCTGGTGATGGATTATTCCAAGCTGTGGCTGGTTGGTCATCTGTTTCTGTTTGTGTAACATATATGAAATGATAAACGAATGACAGAGAGGCCTCAACTTGTCTTTTATCCCGTCCTGTCATTTACCCTCCACAGAGAAGCCCGTCCTTCTTGGCATCAGTTGGCTGTTTATGCTGGCAGGCCCGTATTTTCTCCTGCTGCCTGTGACAGCCATTAAAATTAGCTCACGCAGTGCCATAATGGTGAGCAGCTGTCACTGCGTAGACAAGAAGGCTAAAGTGCAGCATTGCTGGAATGTATTGGACTCAGAGAGGAAAGGGAGGGACGAGGATAATATCAGGACCATCATTACTGTCTGGCAAAAGTCTTACTGCCTTGGTGTGATACCAAACAAACATACACTGCTTCAGTCTGCATCACTTCTCAAACAGACGGATAGATGGTTTTGATCAGGGAGAGAAAATACTCAGCTTTGGTGTCCACTTACCATAAAAGTGTTTTAAATCAGGAGCTTATAAAAATACACGAGACGGTCTGCTTCACTTCATCCCCTCAGAACACTCTGAACCTCTTAAGAGCACGTGAGTGGTTTTATTATTTACTTTATGAATACAACCTTAGACACATTTGGATCACAGTCATCTCAGTCAAGAGTCACATGCTAAGCCCGTGTGTGTTTAGTAGTGAGGGTGAGGAAACACCCAGAGAAGGTCAATAAACACACGGCAATGTCCCAAACACCTCTGTGGCTGGAAGCAGCGCTCTGCTCAGCGGGAGGCAGACAATATGACTTTGATGCACTGAAAGAGGCCGACCATGAGAGCAGGAAGATTCTGACAGATTTGAACAATAATTTTAAGCTACATTGTAAATTTTATTCAATATAAACAATTTACATTTATGACTACACATAAAATTTATACCATCTGCTGCGTAATTGTGTAAAACGCTGGTTAAAAGTTCAGTCTGTTCCTCTAAAGATGCTGTGGAAGCTGTGATTGGTGTCAGTACGCATATTGATCTCCTGCCTTCTGCAATCTCCTCTGAAGACTCACAGCAGCGTCGGTGGCCACCAGAGTCAAATATCATTTAGTGTTTGGGGGAATTTTTTTTTGCCTTTTAAAATCAGTTGGCCACACAGAAAGCTGAGGACAATGGAAGCTTCCTCCTTGGTGTCATTTTTATAAATAAACATGACATGACCCCGTGATGACTGACATGTGACTTCCTGTGTGTGTGGTCTGCGGGATGGAGCCTCTGTAGTCACATGACGCATCAACATCACAACGCTAAGTGCAAACGCACGGAAAAACACTGCAAACGGGCCCACAGTATGTAAAGTGTGGTGCAGTATGTAAAATGTGAGCCTCTTGCGTGTGTGAAACGCATCATTAAACACATTTGATTTGTCATTCTAACAGTTACGCACTACTTTCTATTTCTATCCTGTTGTTTCTCTATTTTGTTATCCAACCTAGCTCATCATCAAACAAAAGTGTTATAATATTTCTCAATTATAAAAAAAGGAATAATGAAATGTGTAACCATGATGGAGTGACACTGAACAGTCACTGTTAACTCATATTAAATGACATTAAAAGAACTGATGATCACACAACCTGGCTCATAAAAAGACAACTTTGTCTCTCGCTGATGTCACAGGTTAGTCATTTGTATAGGTTCTGTGTTACCTTAAACAACCGTACAGTTGTTAATATGGCCTCCATTGCATTGTGTATGTTCCTGCTAACTGTAGTGATATGCTGAGCTCAGCATTAGGCATGCAGTATTTACTCAATGACTGTCTGCTCAGTTTTTATTTCAATTACATGATTAAAAACAACAGCTAATCCATTCATTCAAAACAGAGGTGAGGCATTGGCTCTGAATTGGTTTCCTTTGTGTACGAACTTTGGTGTTCGGTGACAAAAAAGGAAAAGGGAAACTGGATGTAACTGAAACAAAGATGTGTATTTGTAACCACAAACAGTATGACAGTCTTGAAAGAGGAAATGCACTTATTGGCTTTTTTTTTTTTTTAATCTACATAAAAACATTGCAGGAACACATTCAAGGCTTCTGTGAAAAAAAATATCATATTTTTTAAATCATCCCCAGCAGGTCAATCAATTTTTTTCTCATCACGTACATAATGAATGCAATGTTGCACACTTATTACACTTTCCCTCTGGACACATGATGCATCTTATTTACCACAGAAAGTGTCTCAAGTTTAACAGCCTTTACATACTGTAGGTGACAGTTGGCAGCACCTGAGATTAGAGTAAGAATAAAATAAGACTCTGCATGAGGTAAAGCATTTCAAAATACATACTTTTGTGCTTGTTTCATTCTTTTTGCTCTGTCTTGCCTGAACAAAAACAGCATCATTGTAAACACAGTGATATCATTTAGTTACTGGTCCAGTCCAGCTGCCTGTCTGAGTCCCCCTTTCCTCACCCCGGCCCCCCCTCTCCCCTCCCTCTGTGGCTGCAGTAGTTTGACTCCTACAGGCTGTTTGAGTCATGCTGGCTACTGGCCTGACATCCACCTTCGCAAGCCACAGCCCAGTTCAGTCTGGATCCAGTCTCATGAAGTCTCCTCTGCCCAGATTGTGTTTGTGCTGTCAGTGTATTGCAGGGTTACTTCTACTGCAGGAAAGTACTTTGCTGTTGCACTTACACAATAGACACAGATAGAAATAAGTTTATACTGTCGCAAAAGAAACAAAACTAAGATTTTTTTTTTCTCTGAGAATAATTTTCATTCTTGTTTTTTTGTGTTTTACACAGAGCAAAAATTAGTTACAGCAGGCAACAACAAGACAGAGTTAAAAACTTCAGCAAGATGTAGTTGTTTTTTTAGAAGCAATGAAACAAATTTATTATTTATTATTGAATTTAATTTATTTTAATGTCACATTTAAAATTAAAAGAGGTTTGTTACTAATATTTGCTTCTGCATTTTGACAATATGTGACCCTTTAACTTTTAGAAAGCTGTTTTTCAGAGACTGAGGAAGTTGTCTAAGATTTGTCAACCATAATTTGACAACACTTTAATACAATATTCCACCTTAAGCATCACTGAAGCAACTCCTCATGATCAGCCGCTCAAACCAAGGGTCCTCTTATACACCCATGTCCATCAGGTTAGGTGCATATCAAATTATTTCCTTCGTTTTAAGTGTTGTGCTTATAATTTGTTTACAATGGAAGATGTATATGACCCCATGTCACGAGAGCAAACGTCAAGATTATTACAAACACTGTGAAACATTCATCACTGTGGAGCACGAGTCATAAGGTTTTTCAAATATACACCAGATGTTTTGCTCCTCATTGTGTTCAAGTTATTTGTATAACATAGAACACAGGAAGTATAAAGTCACTTAAAAGGCATATAAAATTTGTGCAAAAAGTCACTACAGGACAGCTACCACATAAGGTCAATAGAAACTGACATCATTGAAAACACAGGCACTGTCCCCTCCCCCATTTCTGTTTTCATCACGTTAAACCTTCTGCCACTGCTGGGAGGAGGGAGAGCTGATCTGCAGACCAGAGAAAAACACCTGATAACGGTTCTTCCACATGATGTAGGCGCCGACGGCACACACGAGTGCCTGGACCAGGTTCAGCACGATCTGAATCAGGAAGTAGAGTGTGAGCGTCTCGGTGATCTCTTTGCAGTCGCTGACTCCCTCGTAGGTGAAGGTGCGGGCTATTGGGTCAGCTTGGTTCAGTTTGCACACGCAGTCCTCTTCCACCTCCTTACAGCTGAAGCTGCTGGTCTGTTCGTAGTGGTGTGCGGTGAACGCCACAACCAGCACCGATATGGCCAGGCCGATTGTGCACAGGATGAAGTACAGGAGCTGTAGAGGCAGAGGGGAAAAGTCCGAGGTCACGCACTTTTACCTTCAAACTTTGATCAGAGAACTTCTTAAGTTCCTCTGTGTTTTTTTTCAAAGTGGAAATCTGGCTCCTGCTTTAGTCTGTTGTCTCGTGATTAACCCAGAGTGCCAAAGCTGTAGCTTGGAAAGCAGACATGCTGGCTCAGTGCCTGTAAGGCAAAGAGAGATTAACTATGATACTACAGAGAAAGGTCTGACCCTTAGAACAGGAGCCCAGCTCTTAGCACAGATGAAGCACAGCACATGCAAGAAAGCCCTGCAGCTACACCTGCTTCCTACCTTCGGTGCACGTCCTGTGTGAGTGTGAACAACAAAGTGTCTAAAAATACAGTTGTAAAATGTGACAGAGGCTTTGTGTTGTTTATGCAATCGCACAATCTCCATAACACTGAACCTTCATCTTAATCCATCGCTTATATAACTGGAGTCCTCATTTGCTGGTGTGTTTTGATCTCAGTTACATGCTGCTTATGGAATTATGCAAGTGATGAGCGCTGTTTGATTTGAAATGGCATTTATGTTAATTTTGGAGCAGCTGTGAAATCTGGAGCATGCTCGGTTATGGGGAAATGTACATACAGCAAGTGCATCAACACGCGCTTTGTTGAACATGATGCACTTCACGAAACAGAGATGATGTGAAACACCAATGCAGGAAGAAACTGGAGGGAGTCAGCATCCATACTGCTGTGGTTCACACTCCATGTGGGGTCCCGAAACCCTTTTTAGTGAGCAATTTAAGGCTCTGAGAACTAATTTCCGAGCAACTGAGTGTCTTGACCCAATATATCATTAATTGAAAGGGTTTTCAAAGAGCAAGGCCCTTTATATTACAATATAGTAACACTTAGAGTGAAGTAAGTCTCCACTTAGCACTTTCTCTACACTTTCAACTTGATGCTTCGCTTTGCTTTGTACCAAGAGCAATTGAAATGAATAAATGAAATGACTGTAGAGTCATAAATTCTCAAGCTAGTAACGCAAACAAAAAGGCCATGAGATCACTGAGCTGTTCAAATAAAAAGACATTAATAAATTAGAGCACATTTAAATTTAAGGCCAGGAATGGAGACACTGCAGAATAATTGCAGCAGCTCTGGCATGCACATAAACTGTTTTTAAAGGAGCACTTTTAATTTCGGATACAACAGTACTTGGAATGGACAAAGTGAGGAACTGAAACTTTAACGTACAGAACTTGCAAATGCATCAACTGCAGTGAAACAGATCAACACAGTCATATTCAAAAAGACAGAAATTTGCATCATTTTGATAACTACTTCTCAGAAGAGTCTGCTTTGTAAAGTTTGTGTACTAAGATGCAAAACAAGAAAAATCACTGTAATTTTGGTCATTCAGACAGTCTGATGCCTTTTAAAACTACACAATGCAGACACACTTGTAATCTGATTTTCATAATGACTCTCGGCAAAGACCATTTTGCAAATTAGCTGCACTTCATAAAGCAAAATACTGTTGAAGTGTTTTGAAATAATTTCTTTACAGCATACTGCATGTACATATGAAGGAGGATTGCTAAGTTGAAAGCTTCAGGTAGAAGGAGATGACTTATAGAGTTCTTCGTACATGCACGTGCAGTTCCTCTCTGCGAGAGACTATGCAGAAAGTTTGAAGTTATTAACTTTTTTTTGGTATTTTTGTTTCGGGTAATTGAAAATTGCAAGTCAGCACTGTCTGAGAAAATGAACAATGTCCTTGTGGACCTCCTTGCATGAGCCCTTGAGACAGAGGTAGCAGATGACTGCACGAAGGCCGATATTGTTCATTTTCTCAGACAGTGCTGACTTGCAATTTTCAATTACCCGAAACAGAAAAACCACAAAAGTTATTAGCGTCTAACTTTCCGCATAATTGCTCAAAGAGATGGAATGCACGTGCATGTAACGAGATCCGCACAGCTCATCTCCTTCATTAAACCATGACCTCATCAGTTACCCCCTGTGTTTGATCCTGGTAATGCAAACACGAGCCAGACAACTGCTTCTCAGTGACAAACAATGGTGGTCTGATTTTAATTACCCTGAAATTCCAACTGCATATACTGTACAGCTAATTAAGCCGAACAATCAAGTCACACTGATGGATGCACTCATAGGAATCCCTGCAGAGCTCTCTTTAACACAAATCCAGTTAAATGCCTTTCTCTCTATGCCATAACAGTTACAGTTCTCAAGGAACAGTCATCTAAAGAACTTAACAAGTAAAACATTGTTCTCTGCAAAGTTCTGGAAGATACAATGACCCTTATATTATTTACTGTAAGTTAGATCCTGCTACAGACATGAGGTTGATTTTAAAGTGCATCGCTGAAAAACCTGATCTGACCCCATACATGACGTGAAAGATCTGCATACTTTCACCGCCGCAGACAGCTTGTGTGTTGACTCACCTTGCCAATGAACTGCAGTGAACTTCTCTCATCAGGACGGCAGGTTATACAGTACAGGATAAAGCCCAGGATGGAAACCAAACAGAGCTGCAACAAAACATTAGACAATATGACATTAACTCATATCAAGACGAAAGAAATCAAGTTAACACTCATTTTGTTGCTTTTGGATATCATAATGACTGTAATCAACCCATGCACGTGTCATTACATTTGTAACATGTTGCTTCTGTACAGCACATATGCATGTAATGTACAGTATGTATAAGATGCAGCATAGAAACAGAAACCTACTTCTAAAAGATGATGGAGTTCAGGTTTTTTGGGTTTCTCTTAATATTGCATGGTTGCATGATTCAGCAGTAAGCTGTCATCTGATTGCATTACTCTTTCTCTGTCCCTCTCTCCCTCTTTTTCTCTCTCCCTCTTTTTCTCTCTCCCTCTTTTTCTCTCCCTCTTTTTCTCTCCCCCCTCTCTCTCTCTCACACACACACACACACACAGACACGCTCACTCGAAGTCTTCAGTGCAATTGGAGTCTTGTGACTAACATGCAGCATCTTATTGAAATGTTTTTCCCAGGTTCTTAAGCACTCAGGATTCTCTGGAAAGGTCTTGATGACCTCAGTGTTTTTCACTCGGCTGAATCTCGTGAGGATCTAACTCGGGATGTTGGTGTCCAGGGATGTTTTCGAGAGCAGATGGTGGCTGTGATAGGCTAGGACAGGATCCAAACAAAAACAACACGTTTTTATGCTATCACCAAAATGTGACTTTAAATCGTATTACACATTATGACGATATGCAGAATTCACTCTCTTTTTAATATGATGAATCTCACATAGACAGTCAATCAATCTTTACATGTAATAATGTTAAAAAATCAGAAAACATTTTACAGTGTCATCCACTTACATTTTTATTGGCAGTCAATGTGTTTTTTTTATGTTAATACTTCAACTGATACTTCAGCTGGTTTAAGCATTTGTCATCGCTTTAACTGTTTGGAGCAGTCGCGATGTAATTTTAGGTACTTTTATTGTTTATTGGTTTGCTGGCCTTTAACTGGCTTTTAAACTTACTTTTCGAATGAAGTATAACCTGCTTTCATTTCTTACACTCAACTGATGCTTCATCTGCTTTCAGCGCTTACAATTCAATCTGTACTTTAGTTGCTTCATCTTTAAAGGTATTTTAGACCACATTAAGTTTTGCAGTTTTCACCACAGGTTTGTGGTTTTTGGAAGTGTCGTAGAATCCAACTACCCACTTTGAAAAAAGAGGGAGACAAATGCCAGATGTGGCCTGAAACAGCCCTTACACTTATAGTTCAGCTTTAACTCTTTCTCCAGCGCAGATTTTACTGGAACATTAAGTGACAACTCAACTTCCTACAAGTCTTAAACTTAAATTTCACGAGCTTCCCGTGTTTATTGTTCAACTAATTTCCCTTGCTTTTAGCACCAACACTCTGGGTGGCTTATAAAAAGACAACTCAATGGCTTACAATGGCTTAAATTAAAATTTCATGTTTTCGGTGGTTAAATAATAACATATTTATAGGTGCCATGTATAAGATTTTGGTGGATATGTTGGCTGAAATGGAGTGGAAAATTCATAATAAATGTTTTCATCAGTGTCTGTATGCTATGTCTAAACACCTTAAACAAGAATGGCTGTGTTTTTCATTAGCATAAAATGAGCCCTTTACATCTACAGCAGAAGCAGGTAGGTTGTGCCAACTTTAAGTGCAACTTTCATACAATATTTCACATGCAAGTTCATTCTAACAGACATTTCAGAAAACTTAGGCTTTGGAACTTAGCTTTTCAGTAAACTCAGTTTTGGAAATACAGTAATTTTTACACACATAAACCTATTCAAAGTATAAAGTTTATCTCTAACTGCCTCTAACTGTCTGGTCAGTCAATGTTAAACTTTTGAGTAAAATGTTTGGTTTAATTTTGTATGTATTTTATTTTTGAGGCAAATGGTAAAGATGACAGGGTGTAAGCAAGTTAAGTTTACATGCATATCATACTTTTGAATAACCACAAGTTTTTAGATGCAACTCAGATGTTCAAGAATCAAGTTGGAATATGGCTGCCATTGGCTGGCTTGCTTCATTAGGCCAGATGTTGAGGATTTGCTGGACGCAGAATAACAACAACAGAAGGTGCAAGCAGTCTCGAGTGGCTGTGATGCAGTGGAGGTTCAGGTGTACACACACACCAGACAGCAATGTGTTCGAACACGACAAAACCAGTGATTTCCCGTGCCGACAGTGACCTTCTGACTGAGACAGAAGGGTTAGGGTCAGTGCCGACATGCAGTGTGGTGAAGATGGACAACACACTGAGGGTTACAGCTGAGGTTCATGCAGAAGTGTCAAACTCAGAGTCCATGCAAAGATGTGAATGTAGTGGCTGATATCAAAGCATAAGGATGGAGCTTACAATGATCCCAGCCCAGTGTGGCGTCTCCCTGGCCAGGAGTGAGGCACTGATGGCCAACATAAGGAAGGCCAAGACTGTGATGGCCACCCCCAACAGCAGCTGGAGCAGGGCGATGAGCAGAGGAAAGCGCACGACTCTGCGGTCCCGTGGCGTCGGGCTTTCACCTCTCCTCTCCCTGTTGTTTGAGGAACCTCTCTTCCCCTGCCCCATTTCTCCTCCGTCCTTTGCTCCCTTTCCCCTCTCTTGTACTCTCGACTTTTACTGTTGCAATATTTGGGGTGGGTGAGCCTCTCTGCCGTCTGTCCTCCCCTTCCCTTCCCCTCCCTGCCAAGGCCTCCTCTCACCATAAGCCCTGCTCGGCTGCTATTTGGAAACAGAGAAGGCTCTGAACTAATATGGAAAACATTTGGACCGGATTCCTAAAGCAGCTCCAGTGCCACATATAGAGCAGGCAGCATACTGTGGTGGAAAGGAAGAGGAGGGAAGGGGGGAAGGAAGCTGGAGGGGGATTCCAACAAACGACTGTGAGATGATTTCACTTTTACTTACATTTAAGAGAAGAAAGGGAAAGTACAGAGGCACATCAGCCTGCCTGAGTTAATGAGAAGCCAGCGCAGAGGAGGTTACACTTCAGTTGAGAGCAGGAGTGACTGGATCGTTCTTTGGCAGCCCTGTTACACAAGAGACCCATATGCTGTTAGCCAGAGACAGTCACATGACTTACAGGAAGAAGTAAATGGTCATGTGAGGGCATTACAGTGGCTCAAATTTTGTTGTTCAAAAGAGGGGAACAGGTGTCTCTGACAATCACATTAACTTCCTAAACTTATTCATAAAAGTTTTGTAACTTGTAAAACATATTTAGATGGAAAGTTCCAGATCTTGTTTACTTCTATCACCAAATAAAATAAAGCAACGGCCACATCACAGACTGAGTGACTGTAATATTTTGGGAAAATTTGATTATTTTTCGGATATTATTTTGTTTTAGAAAAGCAGATAAAAAAAAAAAAATCGGAGTCACAAAAACCTCATTTAGCAATTATCCCGCCAGTCTTCGTCACATCATCGTGAATAAAATGACAGAGACACTCAGATGAAGGTGGAGAGCAGAAACCATGCTGAGGTTTATAAAGAACCTCGACGCACGTGTTAGAGCACACAGCAGGGCCGGTGCCATGGTTACTGACAACGCAGCTCTGGACGGCTGGAGCTGTGTGAATAGGTAACCCGTCCCTGCTTCGGACAACGGCACGGAGTGACAGACGCGCACATACGCGCGAGAGAGGCACACAACTTGTTTATTTGAACGCGTGCCATGTTTACGCTCTGTGTTTACTCCCCATTTACTCTATTTTAAACAAACAGCGGGCAAACTGTAATGTTCGTTAAAGCGATAGAGGAATATTTGGGGTTCCCTCTAAATTATGCACGCGAGACAGTTTGGTGTTTTCCGTCTAGTCATAACATTAGATCTCACAGTGTGTCACTCATCAGCCTGCGCTCCGCTTGTTTTGTCAGAAAGGCTCGAGTTGCAAAGTTTACAAGACACCTTAAATTAGAAAGACCACCGGGTAGTGAACTGATGCTTATTTGGACTAGTTTGTCTCACCTCACGTCGGTGCGCGTTTTCCTCTCTCACATATTGCGCATGGATCGCGGTTCAGCTAAACACACCGAAAGTGTTTGAACTATATCGCTATAACAGCAGCAGCTACTATAGCATAGAGAAGGTCTAATTACCGGACTTTGCGCTGGTGCAGGCTACACGTGAGTCGGAAGCTGTTCCCTACCGGAGGCGCGCGTGCGCTCTAACCACAGCACAGACGGCTTTGCGAAGTGGCAGTTCAGGGAACCATAGACATCAGTCTGAATCGCAGCTCTACAGGAGGACACGCACTGTGCATCATCTCCCTCGGCTGTCCGTCTGCGGATCGTGGAATTACAAACATTTCCCCAAAGAAGCTCAGGAGCGGATAACCAGCAGCGGAGAAGTGATGGATGAAAGAATACCGCATTTACAGGACAGGCAGTTCATGGAGCACGCAGATTTCTTGGGGTGAGTGTCGCTTTTGGCAAACTCTGTCAAACTATGTCTAATAAACTGTTCTGACAACCTGGTGAATAATCGGACACTTTCCCTCTCTACTTTAGGGTGGATTACCCCTCTCTTTACATGTGCAAGTCCAAAAGAGGAATAAAAAGAGAGGATGCTGGGAAGGTGCGCGCGGTTTCTTACACTTAGAAAATCATTTTTTTTTCTTTTTTATTGTTTCGAGTAATCAACCTGTATATACAACTAAACTAAACATAACCAACACATATAATTTGGTAACTTTTTACGTATATATTTGTGTTTTAATACAGTTGACTCTTTCTGTCAGCAGGACGCTTACAAGTTACCACACCGGTTGATAGAGAAGAAGAGGAGAGACAGAATTAACGAATGTATCGGCCAGCTGAAGGATTTGTTACCCGAACATCTGAAGCTATCGGTGAGATCATGAGACGAGAAAAAGTTTGAACGTGTTCGGAGAACGTGTTTCACAAGATAGGAATCTTGTAGACGGTCATCCAAACCTTTGTTTTTCTCTACAGACGCTAGGGCATTTGGAGAAAGCAGTTGTTCTGGAGTTAACACTGAAGCATTTAAACGCACTGACTGCTGTCACCGAGCAGCAGCACCAGAAGATCATTGCTCTGCAGAATGGTAAGATAAAAAAAAAACTTGATCATTTTTAGTGAGGCTGGGTTGCAATATTGCACTGATTGGATTACATTAAACTTTATCAATCCTTATATAGAGAAAATGTGTTAAATGAAAAATATACACCATGAAACTGATAAAGGCATATAGGAACAATATGAATTTTGCGCATGTGACAAAGTGGCAAACCGCGCAGTCGAGACGCGTTATTTTTTATGATAATGATCTGATAACCTTGACTTGCTTGTTTCACAGGGGACCGGTCGATGAAATCTTCCATTCATGCAGATCTGGATGCGTTCCACTCCGGGTTCCAGGCCTGTGCCAAAGAGGTCCTGCAGTACCTGAGTCAGTTTGAGAACTGGACGACACGAGAACAGAGGTGCGCGCAGCTCATCAACCACCTTCACAAGGTGCTGGCGCAGGTCCAGCCCGGCGCGCCGCCGCTTCAGCACCAGCTACCCGCCGGGGACGCACAGGATGGGCAGAAAGCTGACAGCCAAGCGAACTGTGTCCCGGTCATCCAGAGGACCCAAGGCGGGGAGCTTAACGAGAATGACACAGACACGGATAGTGGATACGGGGGCGAGGCTGACAAGAGCGATGGCAAAGATAAAGAATCTGAGCGCAATAAGGCGCAAGGACACAAGGCAGTGAAGATAAAGCAAGAGTTTGGAGACGATCGCGCAGCCAAAAAACCAAAGATGAACTGGCCTGGGAATGGTTTAGGGGGCACAGACCCGACCAGACCCGACCTGGCGTTAATGAACTCTCTGATGGGAATAAACAGTGTGGGACAGCAGACACCTTTTTGCATGCCTTTCTACTTCATCAACCCCTCGGCAGCGGCGTCATATATGCCTTTTTTCGATAAAAGCAACATTGAAAAGTACATGTACCCAGCGGCGGCCGCTCTAGCGTCCCCTTTCCCCTGGCTTTACCCCGCACACGCGTCAGCCGCGGCGGCCGCGGCCGCTGCTGCCGCTTTCCCCGGCTTGTCTGTGCACTTTGGAGCCTCATCTCAGTCCAAGGACTCCCACGGCCCAGACAGCGACGAGTCACTCGAGGCTGAGACAGGCTCACCTGAGGAGCGCGAGGAAAGTCCCGCGAGTGACGACGGGGAGGGTGACGTATCTGATCCTTCCCAGGAGGGCAAGAATAGCCCACATGATGAGTTCTCTGCCTGTCAAAACAGCTAATCAGTCTGTGTATCTGTCCCGTGCATTCTGCTGAGGGGTTTCTTTGTTTCCTTTTTTTTTAAATAGGCGAGTTTTACAACGAGGTTTCACAGGAGAGTCGCTCATGTACCATATCTTTGCGAAACAGGGGACAGTTGTGACGGCGTGTGCCTTTTGCACTTATGCTAGATTAATCAATCTAAACGATTATCGACAATGATTGACATTAATACACGACTGTGTTGTGCTGGAGTTAGTTTTTTAATCCTCTTTGATAAAAATATTTTGAAATGGCAGCATTGGTGCCAAAACTTTGAGTACGACAACAGTGCGCATTGTCCAAATCAGCAAGTCTCTTTGGA
>JAPZDY010000023.1:10435160-10520656 GCA_029783645.1 Ctenochaetus hawaiiensis
ACCTCATCATTTTTTAAAAAAAAAGTCTATTTCACTGTAGTTCTCTTTGAACATTTAAATTGCATTGAGTTGTCTTCAAATAATAAAAAAAAATCTACATGACTTAGTTTCAAAAGAGAGAGCAGAGACAGAACATGCTTTGTGAAGATTCCATGCAGTTCAACCTGATTTAGCTCTTCAGGGCCAAATGATTCAAAAACAAAATCTAACCTAAAAAAAAAAAAAACCTGCACCCCACTACACAGCAGGCTAACCCCTAGTTCTGTGTCACATGCTGTCATAATGTAAAACCTTGCTTTCTAAATATTTGACAAATGTGGAAAAAGCTGAGGTCATGTGACTGTCAGCTATTAGATCATTGCCGTTTTAGGAACTATGACTTTACCTTGGCCTGTTTTCTAAGAGATTAATTCCTGCAAGTGTAGTGTTGTTCAGCTTTTTTAAGTTTTTACATGTGACTGAATAAACAGATGATTTTCATTGTATTTTGCATACATGACATTGCTTTTGTAGTTTTCTTCAGCTGGTTTTGCCTCAAATCTGTTATCAACTGTTATATAAAGTGGCATGTGCGTCTGTAAATAGGTTTTTGTGAATATACCATAAAGTATACATGTCTATGTCAATGTTGTAGATCTCTATGGATTTTTTTAAAGATTTAACTGAGCAACTGTTGCACATTTCATTAATGCTTTACACATATACTGTTCTAAATTATTGCTGATGAGTTGTAAAATAAATATCAAAACTGAACTCTGCAGGCTTCCTCTTCTTTCACACAGATTCTGTGTATTCTAGTTTCAGGGGGAACAATACAAAGTTTATGCACAAGTTTAAGATACAGTTGTACTAATAACAAATCTGAAACTCCAGTAGATGAAATGTATTGTTAGTGAGAGTCTAATCAGCTGACAGGTCACAGCAGGGGAATGTACAGTAAGCCGAGGCTTTAAACAAATGTCATGTGATAAAAGGATGATGAAGTGAGATTACTCTGTCTGTTCAGGCTGATGAAAACAAGGGTGCTCCTCCTAACTTGTCAAAAGCTTTACGCAGGATCAAATCCACTCTTTGTTGTTGCCTCTTAACCGGCTTACTGCAACATTTTTTTCATCTTTATAAATGTTTCATCAGTCTTAAAACTTCAGTTTCTAACATTTATGCTTTCTAGTATTCACGGCAACAGTAGAGTCCATTTACTGCTAACTTATGCCTTTCAAGGTTTGTTGAGATTATGCATGCTGCCCTGAGGTGCAGCCATTTTTCAGTAAATTCACCATGCAAGGCCTCCAATTCCACTTCAGATTTTACTTTTTCTTTCTCAGCTCAAATTACAACAAAGGTCAGCTAGTATTTTAATACATCTTATTTTATCAGATAGTATTCTCCTACAACCCTTCCATGAGGTCAAGTAACTAAAAGAATTTGCATTTCAAATACTGACAACATTTCTTATTGTTTTATTCCTTTGTGGGAAAGAAACGCCTTTCCCCTTGTTCTCTCCCAGCCATGCTGTGTCAGTCTATCATTAGAGAGGAAAGGTCTCCATCTACTGGCGAAAAGCTTGAAAAGCAGTTACCACACATAATACACAGTAAGATGCAAAAGCCTTCTTATTTACATCTTCAGGTAAATACTTTCAGTTACCACAAACACCTGTTGTGATGCTTCTAATTTAGTCAGGTTTTCTCAGTTTATTGAATCATGCAATCCATGTCACATCAGCAGCCAGTTACAGCCATACATCAGTCAACACCTTTGCAGTTTAATATTAAGGCAGGAAAATAATAAAAACAGGTTATGTACAGTCGACATCTTACAGTTCTCTAGAACATGTATGGTTGTAAACAGTGACCAAGCTACGTCTCATCCCAGGGTGGAAAATGCACACAAGTAGTTTCTTAAAGGGAAAATCCACCCAACTATCATAGTTTAGTTCAATATCTAAGAATTGTAACAGGTTTCTCCTTTCACTGAAAAGCAGAGATGCACTCCAGTATTGATGTGTTCTGTTGTGTTTTTGTAGATACTCAGTGTTACAGGGTGGACTTCCCTTTTGTGTAACATCAATTATATATTCCTGGGTGACAGTACTATGGCAAACAGTATGTGCTGGATGTTGAAATAAAAATCAGATTACATGTGAATGCACTTTACAGTACATAGTATAATTGTGACAATAAGACAGTAGCAAAGTGAAGAGCACTATCAACAATGTTCTTTCCACTGAAGTTTCTTCAAAATACTGACAGAAAACATAATAATAGTTTCCTTATTGTAGCTTCGCTATTGTCAGTTCTCTCTGTGCAGCAAAGTGGAACTAATATATCTTGTGACATCTGATCTAAATTCACTCGGATCATTGCTTCAACGTCTCTACTAAAGCTTCACTCTGCATCATTTGAATACATCAACTGTGGAATGAATATAAGGCACTTTGATGTGTTTAGCAGCTGAACTACAACCTAAGAGGAGCTTCTTACCTTGGCTATTCTCACTTTGCACACACACACACACACACACACAAACACATTTCTTGCATCACTGGCAAACTCACACTCACTGTAGCTGCAGCTATCCATTGTACTATTACATGCCACCATTTCCATATTCAACTAATTGATTTACTGTACTGTGGGTACTGTGCACATCCCAATATGGCTATATAATTGACACAATCATGCAACATGACCTGTTCTTTGGCCACTGATCCTTACAGTAAAACAAGCATAATACAACTGGCAAAAATATACTGTGTAATAAATGTAACAAAAAAAAAAAAAAATCAGCTTACGTGGGTAATTAACACTGGTTCATTATGCAGATATTACTGCTGGGAATGTGAGCATTCCATTTCTAAAACTGTGAATGCACAGCTCTGTAGTAAAATATAATCATTCACTAAATAAAGCTGTAACGTAAGAAAACATATTTACAGTGAGCCATCATTTTGGTACATACAGACATTAACATTCTTTAGTAACAAAACTATTGACCATTTGTGCATAGTTTTAACATAAACTGACAATCAGAGCTACAGGAATAAATTCTGCTATGCAAAACGATAAATTCTAGACAGTTTTACTACACGCACAAGTGGGTCCTTCATTACTTGTAAGAAGCAGTCATTATGCTGCATAAGATGTGTTCACTTCAGAAATTATGTTTAATTTTAAAGATATAGTTCATAGATTCACATACCAAGATTCTTAAGAATACTGTTCAAAGGCAATAGTTTCAATCATGAGGCTAGTGAGAAAACAATACAAATCATTCAGCAGGTACTAAAGTGAGAGTAAAAGTACATTAAGTGGATATGTTTATAAAGGAAGTCCACAACAGACAAGATGCTCTGAGACGGTGCACCATGATAACACATGGTGCTGCTGCCATGTTGCTTCTTCACCATTGCTTCTAGTCTTCTCCCCCACCAAGGGTTCCATGACTTCCATGTGAAGACCACCATCGTTTCTTCACTATTTGAGTCTTCTAACTCAAGGCTGCCTTCATGTAATTGAAACAACAGTGCATAGTGGTGTGCTACTGAGGTATCCTGAACAAAGATATCCACTTACAAACGTGTTCTCTGGTGGGCTCTGGGAGGGAGACGTTATATGTTCCACCTCAAGCAGATATGTCTCACACATAGATCCCCTCAGGGTTCAGGCCAGAACTCAGAGGGCTGTGGAGGACCCGAAGGTGACCAGACATCTGGTGTGACAACACGGGACGCTTCAGGGAGCCAGTCAGGGGAACTAAGTCTTAAAATTAAAAAAAAGCATGAAAGAAGGAAATTACAAACATAATTTAAAATAAAAGTGTGAACTGAAAATATACCGTTTGATTTACAAAAAATGTTTCACTGATTTTTAAATGTTAGTTAAAATAATATTACCAGTAAATAACTGAGCACAAAATGCTCTGTTTATGCCACATGAGTTCTCTGCTCAAGTGCCACCAGGGGGCAGTGCTGAGCCATGCAGGAAATCTGCCAATGCAGTGAATTTTTCACCAGGAACAAAATAGCTTTCTAATTTTCACACATGATTTGGAAGGTTACTAGAAGGACATGAACAGTCAGTATATTACTTTTCAGAGTTGAAATCCACTACCATTGGGTTTAATGAGAATGTTGAGAATGATGCAATGATGAAGTGCTTGTCACACAATCAGACAAATATGTAGAGACTTTATTAAAATTAAGACAGAGCAATCATCACTGTCTCTGCTGTCACTTGTTTCTCCATTTGCTTCCCCACCTTTCGGGGGGTGGGGGGGGGGACTGGATTGGACTTTTTTTCTGCCAAATACAAGCTAAACATGAAATCCATTATACATTATTTATAAATTACAAATATACTAAAATAATTCATAGGTTAACCGGAAAATAGAGGTTGACTGAAATGTAAGACATTTGTATGCATGGATTAATTTCTTTGCTTGCTCCGTTTAGTGTGTACATATTGGTTCTGATCTAAAAACTAAATTTTTCTTTGCGAGTTGAATATTCAGCTCTTTGTTTAAACGCTTCATTTTAAAATCTGGTGGTCATTTTAAAAGCTGGTGGTTAAGTCCCCGGTTACAATAATGCATAGCTCTGGTCACACCCCAAAGTTCCTGAAAGTCTCTCTTTTTATAAGTCATTACTTTGTTATTACTGATAGTTGCTGTGGACGGCTTCCGTCTGACAGCTCTCCATTATTCACTGTTTTTAGTTTATGGATCAGCTCTCTGCTATTCTGCTGTGGGCTGACAGAGCTTTGGTCCAATGAGCCCATCACAGAAACTGCTGAGCATGTGATACAGAGCCAGCACGATGAAGGGAATGACAGATAGACAGAGAAAGCAGGGACGCCAGGTCTGCCCGTATCCAGGCAGCTGTTGGCATGGAGGCTGGAACTGCCACTGGAGTGAGTAGTAACTAATACTGCACTCTCCACCTCCTCCGCCCATTCTCCATTATGCCTATCACAAACTCTCTCTCCCTCTCTCTATAACACACACACTCGAACACTAAACTGAGTGATTTTCTCTCAGCATGCTGTCAAGACATGAGGTAAAAAAAATAATAGTTGCCTTGATGGAAGAGAATGACTGTACTAATGCACAGGCAGACTGGGACACTCGATGCATGTAAATAACAGTAAGTCATGTGTCTCCTGTGTGCACACAAAGAGCAACATTTATCCTCACAGCATGCACCGTATAAATATGGAGGTATGGTTCCCATCTTGAGTCGAACCAGTTCAGAACAGTTAAACTGAACTGACCTCTATGTCACTAACTACAAACTGTACCTAAAAGGTCAATGCCTTACTTGCCATTTAAATAAACAGCAAGAGTACATGGGCAAATATAAAATTATATGGAACTGTATTTGAAGCATGTCCTGATGCTTAAGGATACTCCTCAAGAGACAGAAAATCCACCCATTTCATGTTTATAACAAAATGATATTACCTTTGCTGTGAATGTTGTGAGTGCTTTCATCCTCAGAGGGTTCAGCTGGTAGCACTGTGACCTTGGTGCCCGTCTGCTTGATGAACTGCTGCAGGTTAACCTGCCTCAGCTCCTTTGTCAGCTGCTCCAGCTCGTGCTGCATGTCCTTCAATGAAACAGCATGAGAGAATGATTCTCCAGCAAACATGGAGGCTTTCCAGCATCTTACAACTGACTAAATATTTACTGGTAAATATCATATGAAACTGAATTTGAGTAGTTTGTCAGTCTTACTTATTATCCAACAGGATCAAAACATGGACATGTTGCGGCATTTGTCATCATTTTGTTTCACTGAAATCACCTCTTTAACAGCAATGTAGCTGACACACCTCAAGGTCACACCTATTTACCCATCACTCACAATATTATCTGAAATATACAGGGGTAAACAAAATTTAAATACAGCAAACACATCAGAAGCAAGTTTCTAATAATTTGAGCCCTATTTGACAAAATAGGTCTTTTACTTAGCTTATTTGTGTAATATTCTTTTTTTAACTATCTGATACTAAAAAAAGTAGAGCACCTAGATGTTTTCCTTTTCAGAACTGTGGTCTAAAGTTCAAACTATTAAACCAAATAAAGAGATACAGTGGTATTCCCCAAGACAAGTAAACAGACTTTAATTTTCAGAAACCCGCATCAAACTGGCAGGGATCCAGCACCATGCTGAGGGATGAGTCAGGTGAACAGATGCTTAAATGCATTCCTACTGACGGATGGTCTCCCTTGTTACTGCATCACCCTACAGCTTTGTTTTGTTAAAAAAAAACAACCTCTGTGGCAATAAAAAGTGAGCGCTCCTAAGCATGCATATGTCTGACCTGCAGTTTCTTGCTGCTTTGTCCAAGTGACCTATCCACAGCTCTGCAGCTGCTCTCCAGCTGCACAGCCTGTCTCTCCTGGGCTTTCAGTTCTGCTTTGACCCTCAGGACCTGCGCCCGGGCCTCTGCCTCGCTCACCCACTGGGTCTCCTGCCGCTCCCTCTGCAGCCGCTCCTCTTCCAGGCCTGCCTCTACACCCTGACAGGGCAAAGACAAACAGGTATGAAAAAAGGAGGAAACCACCTATTAAAGGGTACTGTACAAACATCACTAGATGAGCAATAACAACTATGAGGGAAAGAATCAACAAGGTATTCTTAGCTTTTTTCTTTACCTCTTCCCAATCTATTAGCTATTAAAATACAGTTTTTATTTTATATCCCAAAAATCTCCCAAACAAAGCACACCTGTACCATTGCCAGCTTTTCTTCAATGTCCATTTCACAGCTCTGCAGACGTCCTCGTAGCTCCTTCAGTCTTTCCTCCAGCTGTCTCTCACTTTCTAGTTCAATCTGTAGCTCAGTGGCCCAAAACTCCTCCTCCTCCATCTCTACTTCGTTCTTCCTCAGATGCTTCTCCAACCTAATGATCTCCTCTATCAACCCGCCTCCTCCTCCTCCACCTGCATCCCCACCACACCCTCCACCTCGCCCCACTCGGCCTTCAGCCCAGGCCTGGAGCTCAGCCTCATAGGCCTCCAGCTTTTTCTCCAGCACATTGAGAGTCTCTCTCTGCAGACCAACCAGTCTGACTAAATCTTCCATGCGACAGGCCCAAAGGCCGGGCGATGCAGTCCCCAGGACTGGTCCTGCATGGTGATGACTCCCACCGTTTCCCAGGAGGAGTCTTCTTTTAGCCTCAGCCTCGCCTGCTCTGCCTCCGTTCAGTATCTCCCGAAGGCCTCTGGGCGCACCTGTGAACGTGAGAGACTTGCGGCGTGGCTCACGACGGCGGAGGGAGCGATCGTTTGGATGACGAAGCTTTGCAAGGGGAGGGAGGCTCTGCCGGTGCAGCCCACGTTCAGGTCCTCTGAGAGGGGGTCCCTCTGAGGGGGGTCTTTCGGTCAGGGAGGGGCCTGTGCGATGAAGAATCAGCTGGACATCACCAGCATACTGGCCCCAGGTGTTCAGAGAAGCCACGGGGCTCTCATGAGGGGCCAGGTGGCGCTCGGTATCTCGCCATTTTTCTACCAGAGTGTATCTCCCAGTGCGACCTGTGAACAACACAAGAACAATGCGCTTATAAAAAAACATTATTTGTAACAAGTTCTTACACTGATAGACTGTTACACCACTGTTCAAGAATTTGGGTTTTTAATTAACCCTTCTTTAAGGACGTTTGACCACAGAACAAAGTCACAGAAACGCAGCCATGGTTTACAATCATCTTATAAAACTGTTAAGATAGCCTCTTAGTGAAACAACTGTCTTCTTACACATTTAGGAGACGCACCTCAACATTATCCTGTTGGAGTCATTTTTCTGCCCAACACTGTGTAAGTCAGTGTGGTTCCTGAAAACGGCTCACAGAGCTTTTTAAGTGAGATGAGAGCATCAACCTTAACCATGAATAAAAATGAGAATGGAAATTTGACCAATTTGTTAAAAGATACCAAAGCTACAAAGATCTGTTGAGTGTTTCTGAGCAGGTTCTGCAATATAAGAAACCTTTTCACATAACATTCAATACAGAGTTTCTAAGAAATAGATTTCCTAATATTACTTAGGCAACACTTGGAGTAGTGTGTTGACAGAGGCACTCGCAGAATGACAAAGGACTAAATCAATACTGACGTCTGATCACTTGAGATGGTGTATATGCTTTTAATAGAGAAAAAGACAGAGGAAGGGGCTTAGAAGTGCTGCTTTCTTGGTTTGGCAGGAGACTGAGGGATGAGTCAGACTTTCCCTCCTCCTACCCTGCGCTTTGTGGGAAGTGATGTCAATACAGCCTGTTCAAGTGCCCCCATTCCTGAAGGAGCCATATGGGAAAGGGGGGGTTGCTTGGATCCAAGAAAGTACCAATGAAGCCTCCGACTATGGCCCACTATTTCTCAGCAAGAGCTTAACATGTAGGCAGGAGACTTGTTTACTTCATAAGGACTTATTTTCAGTTAAAGACAGGACATTTGGCATTTTGCAGAGCCTTGCGCTCTGATTACAGTGGTGGGTTGATTAATGCTTGACAATACATTTGATGAAAAGGCTTTCACTGATTTGTACTTTTGAACAGCCAAAGCGTGAAAAAAAACTAATGGTTATTCCAGAATACAAAAAAAAAATGCATACACAGTGTTAACTAACAAAGAAGCTGTCATGCATGAAATGAGAGAGAGGCATTTTTAGACTTGCAGTCTGTCCTCTTCAACAAATAACATTAAGATGGACATTAAGTGGAGCTAACATGAAAGTATTTTACAGTCAGATCAACATGTAACTATCATGAAAATGATTCAGCACAGACTAGTATGACAACACACAAAGAAGCACTTCAACAAGACTGGAAACAACTGAGTGATAAAGAGTCATGATCAGGAATTCAGGAGGGCAGATGTGGAAATTATCCTTTAATGTTTCCTTTTTAATGTTTTTTCGAGAATGTGTGTCTTATGTCAGTGGTGTAACCAAAGAACAATAGACAGTACTTCTTACTGAGGTATATCACTGTGGTAACTTATGCTGAACACCTAACCTGCTAAGAGGCAATTCATGTTTGAAATAACATATTAACATACATAAAAGTGCTGCATATTGACTAATCAAACCAATCAATTTTCTTAGGAAATGAAATGAGCATTCATAAAGGACCCCATGGAGCTCAGTTAATGGATCATGAGAGGATATTTAAGGATGGTTAGAGTGTTCAGAGGCTGCAAACTCCTCCGACTTTACCCGAAGATTTCTGGAGATTGCTGTTTGAGGGAATGTCAGCTTCTTCAGCCAAATGTTGCAGAGACTGATTGAAGCACTTTCACTTGGTGTACATAAGATATGACCGTTTATGAATTGTGTTCGGTTATTTATTTTTTACTTGCTCCAAAGTCCGTTTGATATCACCAAAGCTGCAGCTGAAAGAATAGGTCCATAACTGTCATCAATGCCACAAGAATATGTCTAATGTAATGGAACTCATAAGTGAATATAACGAGTACAATGAGTAGCTCATAAAGATGCCATGCGACTATTACTCAAGCGACCCACATTATGTAGTACAACTGAAATATTTCTAGCTCCTGGAGTCTATGCTTTTCAAACTGTTTAAAGAAATGTCATGTTTAAATTTATTTGATGCCTTAATGACTCTAAGAAATGAAATCATCTTGATTTCATTAACATGCTACTAATCTGTCAACATTTGCATGGATTTGTCTGATATAATAGTTTGCTCTTTGTTTATAAAATATGCTGCTCTGTTGCCAGTAGACTTACCCATGTTTGTGAATATGCTACAAACACAACATCCCTTTTATGTGAACGTGCTAATGTCTGCTGGGTTGATTTACCAAGTTGATAACCACTCTCATGTGACCGCTTGGTTGAACTGTGTTAGTTAGGTTTAGTGAAGCCAGCAATCAAAAAGAGATAATGGGTAAGTTAAACTCTCTTCATAGTAAAGGCCTCTTCTTTGTTTGAATATCGGGTGTTATGGTGTGGGTCTTTGTGTGTGTAAGTGTCTTATAGTAGAAAATAATTCACCTATAGCCTGTGCCAGTGCAATCACTACTTCCTGGCATGTGGTTGCCTCAGTGACCCCACAGACAACCCTCTGGACTCCATCCACCCAGACCTTGAGCTCCATGTTGGGTCAGAAGCGAGGGGGCCAGTTGTGGTGTGTTGGCCCCGACATTATTGAAGGCTCCAGTGGTGAAGGGCAGCTGAAGCCCCTCTAGCGATTTCACTGGGGAGGAAACACAAGTGAAAACAGGAAGCAGTTAGTCAGGATGTGCTCAAGGCTATGGCTATAATGTTATAATGCCTTAAATATAAAGTCTTTCGAGTCACGAGGTTCCACACAGTTCCACGTGTAAAAATACCTACTAACACCAGTAGTCAAATAAGTGGAAAATACAAAATAATCAGGCTGTTTCAGCAGTACCTTATGATAAAATGATAGCTCAGTTGGGAATAAATTCATACACTCAGACATGCCAGGACCAGCTGGCCATAACGCTGTTGTTTTGTTCTTCTCTATGAATAGGTATATATCTGTTGGGGGTACAGGAAGTGACTCCCAGCATACATTCCCAAGTACAGTTCCTGCTTTTGTACAGAGAATAACATGGAAAGAGTGAAGACAGAGCAGGAAGATTGACTTAGTTAACCAGAGAGGACAAGAGCAGAGTGACACAGCTAAGGCATGAAATGTAATTAAAGAACCAAAAGGGGAAAGAATGACAAAACAAGAGGGTAGAGTGTGGTTTTGTTTGTGATATGGCCGTTAATTTTGCTGTTCTGTTTCACATGCAACAATGTTATGACCTGCATTCTGCACTAAGACACCATTGCCAACTGAGTCATGTCCTTTCTTTACGTACAAACAGAACAAAATATAGATATGGGATGACTTCATAAACTTTATTCAGACATAATCGCTACTGACTGATATCTGCTGACATAACGCAGTAGATAAAATACTGATCTGGAAGGAGGGATCCTTCAAAACGTTCTTCAAGGACAGTGCACTGGAGAGAACGAATGGCATCTCACCAGATCTGTATCACTCTCCGTGGATCTAACCTTCACTGCACCTCCATTACTGAGTCAAAAGCTTCCTTTGTTCGCAAACCCCCCACCAATTACACCCCCTCCAGCCCAAGTAATTCCCCAGCCTCACTCACAAAGTCATCTACACCAGCCTGTCCTACCTTCCAACAATTGCTATTCTAAATATGGTAAAGACATTTGGCAGCGCTGCAAGGTAACATTTGTAGAGTTAGATGAACAGACGGAGCTGCCTGCAAATAATGATTACTTTCATTGCTGATTATTCTATCTTTTCTCACTTAAATCATTATGTGTTTATTTCATAAAAGGTTCAAAAATACTCATCACATGTTACCAATGCCCACGGTGGTGTTTTTTCAAATTGCTTGTTTTCCTAACAGTCCAGAATCCAAACATAAAACGTTACATAAAACAGAGAAGCACAGCCAAACCTCACATCCAAAACAGTGAAAACAGCAACTTGATAGATGACTAAAAGAATTAATAGAGAATTTAAATTGTTTCTTCCATTTTCAGATTACCTAACTGATAAACTGACAAATCATTTTAGCTCTACAAACAAACAAAACAAAGCTTCCGGCAGTTAGATTAGATTTCAGGACTCTGGTTCAACCTGAAGTGTTTTAAGAGTGCAACTGTTCTAAATGTGTATCTCATTTGGTAATAATCAAAACTGTCCAGTCTATGAAAGGTGAGTGGCACCTTTGTGCATGGCCTAGCTCCTGATCACTCTATTCTTGGTGTATTCACAGCTTGTTGGACAGTGCTTTTATCCTTTCTTCAGACTGCCCTTAAATGGCATTAAGGACTGAAGGATGGAGAGGAACAGGAAAGCAGTTGCACACGAGCACTCTGTGAGATTCTTCTACAGCAACCCAAAACACTGTCACCATTTTGTTTAACCCTTTTTTCCAGGGGGAAGTGGAAACAATAAATGGGAAAGAGTGGATCTTGTTGCAAAGCAGGCAGAGTGGATAATTCGGTAGTAGAAGGTTTGGAAACACTGAAGGGAGAAGGGGAAAGTGCCTTTAAAATACTACCTATAACCACACTTTGTCAGATGGATTTTAAAGGAATGATGCATGAGGTAGTGTATACATTGGCGTGAACAGTATTAGCAAAATCTTATGCAGTTTGATTAGAAACTCATGACTCCAAACACAAAAGAGACAACACGTCAAAACCAAGCTGAACATTTTTTAACAAAGAGGCTGATTTGATAAGTCTTCTTTGCACAGGCACAACCAGACTCAGTGGGGCATTTATAAATGTCACTTGGTCTGCTCCACACTCATATCATTCATATTCATTAACATTAACCCAGGAAACCCAAATGATGATACAGGCAGAGCGGTGTGGGGCAGACTGCCATCCTAAGCCCTGCAGGCTCTGTTCCTCTGGCCTGTCAAAGCCACAGCCTGGGGAGATGCCCGCTCGCTGATTTGTGCAACTCGCCTTATGCCAGAGAGGCATTTCACAAGGCGCACCAGGGCTTAAATTCTTGTGAACTCTATTTAAGCTCCGTTAAGAGTTGACCAACGGCAAAATAACATCAAACTCAATCAGAGCGTGCTTGTTTTGGTGTAGTATTTGTTCAGACTCAAAATGTTCTCCTCTCAGAGCAGTGTGGTGTGTGAGGAGCAGTGAGCAGCCTGTCCGCCCCGGCTGCAGATGACAACTCTCCAGACCTTACAGGAGCACACCGTGCTGGCAGGAAAAAGGCTTCCACTGGCTGCTGGTGTAAACAACCCACCATATGCTCCGGTGGGTGATCCAACACCACCAACGCACTGCTGTGACGACCTCTATCAAGAGTTTTTACTGAAGGAGCTTAAACATGGCACCAATTTTTGGGGGGATTTACAGTCTGTCAGGCATCATGAACTGGTCTGAGCATGGAGCAGTTTAGCTGTTTGCTGAACAAGGGGGTGTTTGAGGAAAACAAAATGGGGCATTCATTACATCAAAACAAAACCAAGACTGAGCTTGACTCAGGAAAAAGCCTAGAGGGCAGCAACTGAACCAAAGTTGAGAGGAATGATCTCACAGGAAAACACTAATGTCCACAAGTACAACCTCCACCAACAGACGCTATTACACCCTGGTTTCTCTCCAAATTTGCTAACCATTGTTCGTCAAGGTGGAAAACAATGTAGGCATTTCTTGAAGCACGGATGTTTCAGGCATCATAAGCTTGAAGGTATTTACACCCAGGTAGCTAATTAAAACTAGAAACTAATTTACTACAGGGGAAGTAGTTTCTGACATGCAAATCTCCCCCTCACTGCTCTTTAATTAAACACAATTGGATACTTCTTACAAACTGAAGCGACAGCAGTCTGTTTCAGTGCTTAGAGCTCCTTGCCTATTGCTAACCAAACTTTAATTCAAATTGCACTCCCTGTAGAGCAACATGTAATTACTAGCAATTTATACTCTGCTGTAATTGGTAACAGATCTGCTGTGAAATAGATTTCTGTGAGCAGAGAAAGACAGACCCTAGTTTACTGTGGAGGCACTGGTGGTGACTCAGTTGGAACTTACTTAGAAATCTCTTTCCTTGCTTTCAATTTCCCCAGATTGTCCTAAAGTTCTACTTCCATAGCATAATCTCCACAATTTGGTGACAATAGTATAAAATGAAAGTAAGAAATGCTGACAAGACTCCTTCTGTTAAAAGTTAAGGGTCTTGCTCTGGGAACCAGATGAAGAAGTTCCTGATCTTCAGTGTGCCAGTCTCTACAAATGTAAACATTACAGAGCAGGGCAAAGACTGTTGCCCGAGACAGGCCTTGATCCTGCTGAGTGGAATCTGATAACGTCCAGGATATGCATTCCTGAACTGTAAGAACGCAATGGGCCATGACTAAGAGACAAGAAAGCTATGAGTCTGTCAGCTCTGTGATCTTGATGTATAACAGCATCCAATCCAAAGTGTGACTAAACTGGATAACCACCGGAAGATCAGCAAATGTATGTTTGCGACATTCTAAGGAAGTGACATAATTGCAATCCTTAAGTCGACAAATATGGTAAACAAAAATAATGAAACTAAGAACCCTTATGTCCTTTCCTGAAATTTCTCAAAGCCTCTGTTGTGCAGAGTCCGCATCCTCTCAGTAAAATTACTGATTAATTTTCATTAGTCTCCACATTATGACCTACTGCTTTCAATATAGACAACTGTGAAATAAGTAGTAAATCGAATGTGACACGGTGACATTACTTAATCAGAGGCTAAAAGGCTACCAGGCTACCTAAGCCACAGAAGAAACCTTGCAACATACACAAAAATGAAGAGGCATCGCTCATAATTTCGACATAATTCCAGTTCTTGATCCCAATATTCTCAATTTAATCTGAAGATTGGTGGAGTTTGGGATTAAACTCAATTCCAGTCATGCTACAGAGAACACCCTCAGCTTCTGAGACCTCTTCAGTGGCCCCTGCCCTGGAGCGAGCAAGCCATCCTCCTCTCTCTCTCTCTCTTTGCCTGGCTGATATTAAACTATTAGGGGCTGGAGCAGCCTCCCCCATTTGGGAGGTCAGCACTGGCAGGATCTCGAACATCTGGACGGCACGTTCAGCCAGCCATAATGCTGCCTTTGTTCCCTTGCCATATTCACCGCTCACTAGCCAGCTTTGAAGAGCCAGCAGAGCAGGGAGCAGTCTCCTGCACTGGGGCAGAGGCACAGCACCAACGCAGCGGGGCAACAAGAGGCCTCAGGCCAAGGTTTACATGATACAGCGGTTTTAAGACATCATCTGGAGTTGAATCACACTCTTGCATGTAAGCATTTATAGAACTGAAAAGGTTTCACGGCAGCTCAAATGGTACCCACACACAAAAAGAGGCAGAGATTGTTTATTTTTCCAGTGTGTAGGTAGTTCTTTGCAGTCTGGTCTTCATGGTGCTGTGACACCTTTAAATGCAGCAAAGACCGCTGAGTTACATGATTCTATTTCCAGACTAAAGCAGGTCTCTTAGATCACATAGCATAAGACTGAGACAATAAACCTTGGCTGAGTGCAAACACTCCACAGGTTGGCTCTGCTACACCTGGTGTGTGATTTTAATGGTGTAAAACAATTTGGCTTGAGGAAGAATACGTAACAAAGGATTTTATGTCCAAATTCTGTTATGATCACTGCAGATCTACAGATTTCTGAGATCATGAGAGCTCCTTATGATCTCATGTTTACTGGAAGATGCTGAACCTTATAAAAAACAACACTGAGACAAGGTGGTGGAGGGGGGGGAGAAACTTTGTTGAGTGACTGTTCTACAAACATCTGGGCCTGCGAAGACAATGAGTCTGAATCAGAGAACACATTTCATAACGCTTTCCACAGGTTTTGTTTCACAAGCTAACAGATAAAACTCAGAACATTAAAAACATGATTAGCCTTTCATTAACATACTAAAGGACGAACTAGGAAAGTATTTTTTTTTATCTCCACACTGCAAATCAATCTAATGTAGTTAGTACCGAGTGGGACGAAGCAGGAGAAATGGCGATAATGGGCAGCAGTGGGCTCACAGAGTAGCCAAACTATTCTACTACAAAGATGTTTCCGTTATTTCAGCCTCACAACTACAAAGGCTTCAGCTGCGGCGCATTCCGCCGTTAGCCCGTTAAAGGTCTGTGTCATTGTCTTACCTTAATGCTGCAAATGGTATTCAAGTCACTGTTCCTTTTCCGAAGTGAAGTTTAGGGTGAAGACACAGGTAAAGGCACGAATTCCGCAAAATGTGTCCTCCTTCACCATTGCCCGGTAAAGCACTTCAACGCGAACTGCGACAAAGTAGCGTTTGCGGGTACTTGACACAAAACAGGGATAAAAGGCTACAGACGCGTCCGAAAACAGAGAATTGACGTCTCGGTCCTCTGTCTGAAAGTTTGTGTCCGTCCTCCCTGTGCGCTAGTCTTCTGCGGGCTCACCAGTGAGCTGCGGAAAATGCCCCTCTCCCCCGTTTCATTACTCCTGCTGGTAAATACATCACATTGGAACTGGGACACCGCAAGGCATTATGGACTGTTTAAAGCTGCAATACACTCTGAGGGGAGGGGAGGGGGGCAACTTTTTACACAGGGCATCTAATCAGGAGAGCGGGACCATACAGACTCTTCTTTTGATAACATCCTGCCGATACGCCATCTGAAAAAGGTCAACAACGGCTGTAGATGAGCAAGGCAAGGTCAATGCTATCATAATCTTAACACACCATGGAGCTGAGAAATTTCATTGGCAAAATGTAATTTACTTAAGGGTATTATGGATGTTCTTGAAAACTTTGAAAAGGCAGACCTGGTGGGAGGGAAGGCACACATAATTTTTCAGAGTAAAGAACATTGTGAATTGCGCTCATTCAAATGTACTATAGAATAGCAGCCCCACAGTTCCCCCCACATAAAAGTTGTCTTCAATGTAATGGAAGACAGCTGTGGAGCTATGTGCACATACATATAAGCTTTGTAAGCAAAAAAAAAAGAAAAGAAAAAAAAAGAACACACACACACACAAACTCTCTGCCACATTTAGTATTTTATTTCTTAGTTCAATAAAATTACTAGATCTAAATCTTTTTTGTTACACATTCTTAAAGAAATTAATTTTAAACCGTTCCCAAACTAGACATTAGTGGACTTAACAGTGGATTTACAAGGGATATAATGTAACAGTAATTATAGCTTTAATTCATCACGAGCACAAAAACATTAATATTTAATTTTCACAACATGAATTAAAACAGCAATTTCTAATGGAGCAGTATTACAACCTTTGGCAATAGAACCATTTAAAAATAGAGGTTTACTGCCCTCTTGTGACAGAAAGGACTGTGCTGCTGTGATAAAATACCAGCTGGAACTGTCAGGTCTCTAAATACGTTTTTTCCTCAGCAATCTAAGACTCTTGGGTGGTGCAATCAGTAGGTATAAGAGCTCTTAGTCACCAAGTGTGGCTGAAGGATACAGGTCAGAATTACAGTTGTATTCTCTGAATCTTTTCTTAAGCTCAGAAGGTAAGTGTAATAATGTATATAAAAGAACAATTTATATGAATGATCACTTTTGTAACTCTCATGCTTGTAAATACCCTTTTAGACTTAAATGACCTTTTAGTATAACAGTATTCCATTCCAGTGAGATGCCAAGCCCAACTGAGACGTACTAATTGTTGCTGATATCAGTTACGCCTGTGATTTTATTGCTTTGACGTATCAAAATGTCTGCAGTAAAAAAGTCTCAGGTCTCTGAAGGTATCAGCCTATTTTTCATGGATGCTATAGCCTAATTTTGCAGTTTTACACCATGTGATTGACAGACATTTACCTTCAAGGGTAACAGGCCCATCATTAGGAAACAAGCTAACATCTCAAAACTAATTTCTCACTGAATTCACGTTTTGAAACTATAGCTAACACAACTGTGGTTGTGAATATGAATTAGTTGTTCATGTTTAACCTTTCTGCCAAAGAAGATTCTCCATTATGAATGTAGAAAATACCAATGCTTTAACTGAAAAAAATGAGCAAACAAAATAATTCCTGTGTAAAATCCATTTCTCACAACGTGCATCCTATTGGACATTGTCAAGCAATGCAATATTCACTATTTGTATCAGTTAACTGTTTTTGTCTGTTAAATCAACATCTAAGTTATGTGTGGCAAATGCACAGAGCATGTCATTGAGATGTATGTAAGAGAAACTAGTAGCTTCTCAAAAAATTGGAACATAATGTGTAATTCCAGTCTCAAAAAGAAAAACAGTTTGAGTTTTTTTTTCTAATAAAATAGGCGCCTACTAAATATCTTGAATGCATTTATTATTGGCTGAATGGCAGGGCTCGGAAAATTTTAAATGACGTCTGTTTAATAAGAACGCAGAGCTATAATCATAGCTTAAATTTGGCGTTCACATCTCCTTTTAATCTTAAACATACATGGTCTTGGTCTCCATTGAGGCTCTGCATCTGGAAGAACTGTCAGCAGTGACCTCTAGCGTGTCTGCTGTGCGAAGTGAAAACAGTGTCTCGTCTGTGTGTATTTATGCTCTTTTATAGGCCTTCCTCTTTCCTTTATCATTGCTATTGGCTAAGTTAGATTTCGCATTATTGTTTGGCCGTTATTAATAATAAGGTTACTGTGCCTTTAAAAAACACATTCCCTCGAATAGACCAGATATTTTAATTTAAATAAATACGAGTCTAGCAAATCAGTAAATTTGTGATTCATTTTTTAATATTCCCCATATTATCCTCACTTGAGATGGATTTTAACTTGGTCGGTGTTCAGTAGCCAACACAGCACGGTCTTTATGCACATAATGTGCGCACGAGGCAGCCTAGTGAACACTTTGGAAAATTGACAAGGGATTGCCAAATCATTTCCTTGCCTGGGAATGACGTCCCTCCAGCACAACTCAGTTATATTTAGAGCCTATATATAGTGGAGTCGCCCCCTAGGCTTTGTTGACTCTGCAGCAGGCAGCAGCAGGAGCTCACTATGCAGAAAGGAGACGTCCTGAAATTGACACCATGTGACCTAGATACTTAAAATATTGTTTGTGATCATTAAAGCGTAAATGTAAACCAATACGTGTTGATTTTAATATGAATTATTGTGTATGAAACTATAGTAACATATGCACATAAACAACTTGTACGTTTCTATCAGAGGTTATCAGGTTATACAAAGAAAATACAATCATAGATCATAAAACTCCATGGTACATTTACAAAGGAGAAAAGACAGTGTGTTTCTGACCATATTGCGACACAGAGTCGAGTGATATGTACCAAACCGGTTGAAATCCTTAGCTATGCTTTCTGGGTAAAGTGCGCCCCGGTATCCGCCCATATTCGCTTTAAGGAGGCCAACCTGAACAGCTAGGCCGGACGCTGGATCAAATGGAAAGTTCAATCGATTAATTTACCCACTTTTCGCATGTTCCCGCTGGCTTCTGGAAAACGAGATAGACCAACTTAAATGCGGGCGTTTCGGTGTGAAATAGGAAATGCAGAGATCGTGTGAAACGAGAGGATTATCAGCTTGATTTATTTGGTAGCTACTTCGGACGCGGAACTCCACTTGCTAAAAGGTAAAACAAATGGATAACATTCGTACATGTGTGTTGCTTTGATGTGTATTAGAGCATTGTCTATAGTAATTTATTAAATAGGTCACTTTGACCGCTATTTTACCAGCTAATAGTATCACGGTAGTGGGAATATAATATTAATTTTCGATGTGACTGCAAACTACGCCCAATTGTTAACCTAACGTCTGGCCCTGCAATGCAGACCTTTGAGCTAGCCTGTCAATGGCGGCTTCAAAATCTGCACCCTTTCCCCTTTGAATGAATGATACCGACTTTGTCCGTACATACTGTGGAGTCAATACTACATGGAATAATTACTTTTTTAAATCACATTAGGATAACTCATGGGGACTAGTTAGCATACTTTTGAGCCTGTGGGCGAGTTCCAATGCTAAGCTAAGTTAGCTAACAGCAAAGCAGCCTGGTTATTTAAACACAGTGCTCAGGGGTTTTTCACACAACCAATCTGGCAACCCTGCGCACACAGAGCAGTGGATTTAAATCAAATTCCGTACGACTTTTAAGCCCATTGTAGGTGTTTTTGCCTGCTTGAACACGGAGCTGTGGCTTTCATTGATAGGTGTGGAGGCCCGTTCAAGCCTCGGCTAATTCACTTAGGTGACAAACTGTTATATAGTAGCCTAATGTTTGCATGGATGCTTATCGATTAGTCCTCGCCGTGCTGATAATTCTCCTGTTGGAAAATTGTTTGAAAAACTCATCGTTCATCATATATGTTATTGTCAGCTATGTGCTAAATAGCAATTGCCATCTATAATGCCATCCAGATGATGTCAGCATAAGGCAATCAACAACCATGACTGGCATTGTCTTATTTTTAGGAAACTGTTGTTCAATTTAAATGCAATAGGACCATATTTTTACCACACACGAAGGCAACACATTGTAATATACACTGTGAGTATGTTAGTGTGTATTTAACTGTAGTGAGAAAACTGAGTTTTCTCAGTAGTAAACTATAAAGTAGACATATTAAATGTTCCAGCTTTAAATGGTATTTACATACCACATAAAGAAGGTACATTTGAACCCTGTTTGTTGCTGAATATAGTTGACAGTTAACTGAACATGTACCACATTCAGGCATTCAGAAGCACTTTCACTGCGTAATGAGATGAAAAGGGTTGGTATTTCTACAGGCATGGCAAGCATGTAGCAGACAACTTTTAAGAGTTGTTGCAATGGCCTGTGACACTGTCAGTAGTCTTATCTGTTCAGGTAAAGATAAGATTGCTTCCTAATGGACAGAACAGCCTCACTGTAATGTGTGTAAATCACAAACTACATTAAAGTGTTAGGACTAACACTAACAAGCGTACTAAAAGTATACCTTTGTTGGCCAAATACCTATCAAACCACATTCTCCTTTTTGTTTGTCTAGAAAAGGCAATAATATTTAGTGGAACTCCTCCCTGTCTGCAGGCTGTGCAGAGTTGTATGCAGCATGTACTGTAACCACTGAAAAGGCCAGCTGTGACTATTGATGGGTGCTCCCCCACAGAGCAGACAGACAGCAGAGAGCCTCCCAGTTGCTTGTCAGTTTTGGAGCCTTAATGCAATGTCATAGATTTCTGCCTGGGGTTAGTTTCTGTTGTATGGCTGCTACTCAGAAAACACCAATGAATGCTGCAGGACTGTCAACATTTGATTAGACACTCATTAGTATCTTTGTGTCTTTTATCTCACCTGATTGTCTGACTAATTGTAATGCAAACCCTGTTATTTTTGTGTCACAGAAAGTTTTGATTCCAAGCATTTTTAGATAGGGGTTCAGTAATGCTGATTTATTTTTCAGGTCTGATATTGTTTTAATTTGCCAACTTTTCCTGATTTCAGTAATAGTGTTTTAGTGTTTATATTTCCTCATTTGCATATAATCTCTTTCAGGTAAACTTTTGTTTCTAGTTTTGTGAATGGAGTTTCCTCTGCAAGTTAAATGTTGAATATTAAATGAACACAGATATATATCTAATTTTCAGTGAACCAGCTGTAGAAATAAAAGAAGAGTTGAGAATTTTTGTTCGACATAGGGTCGTTTGCTGGTGCTGATACATTAACATTTGCTCAGTCTACTAAAACTGAAGGCACCGATTTTAAAACTGCTCAACAGCTTTTCAGCTAGAAATAAAGAGCAACAAATGGAGCTGATTGATTAAAAAGTTTTAGGTTTGAAAGAGGGTTTGATTGTACTACAGATAAGTTGATACTGTGCCATATGATTGTCCGTCTTTGGAAATATATGACGACAATGTGCCCTGTTTTTGGTCTTGCAGGTGAATCATGACAGAGTATAAGCTGGTAGTAGTGGGAGCTGGAGGCGTTGGCAAGAGCGCACTTACCATTCAACTCATCCAGAACCACTTTGTGGATGAATATGACCCCACCATTGAGGTAAAGAAACGTTGTGTGCATGTGTGTACATTTGCATACACTGAATGTGTGAAAGTGTGTGCACCTATGTCCAAGCCTGTGCCCATGGATTTGCGTGTATGTTTTTATGGAGCAGGGCAAGGAGAAACTCTTCTAAAGCAGGAATCGCAGCTGGTTCTTCTGGTTTAAGTCTTAAAAAGACACCAAACAGGTTTTTAATAACTTTCCATGCGTGTCTGCCTGCCTCCTTTCTCAGGGGGGCAATCTATGCTGAGTGAGCACAGTCTCACTTGGGTTTTAATCAATTATTATAGCAATTATTGTTGTGTGTTGCAGTTTAAAGCTCCACTAAAGATTATTTGAATACAAGATAACATCTGAAACAATAGCTGCTGGCTGGATCAGACAGTAATTATTTGTGTTGGATCAGATCGAGTGTGGCCATCAGTGTGATGAAAAGCTGCAGTGATTTGACACAGTGGGAACTGTGACCTCTATTTTAATTAGAGGTCTGCCATACTAAAGCCAGATTAGGGGGCTAATTAAATGTAGTCCTGTGACGTCTTTAGCAAAATCGTGTAGATACAATCATGTTGTGATGAAGCAAAGTAAACACTTCTGTTTTAACTATAATTCTAAAAAGCCTTTTACACATACAATCACATTATTCTACCACAGTTCACTATAAACATTCATACAAATAACTCATTTTTTGAATTATTTTGATTTTAATTTTAATTTGATTCCGATCACTTAGCTCTTAATGCAACTACTGTTAAAAAAACAACAGCAGTGAATCCTGGAGAACACACAGTCTTTCAAAAATGATTGCCTCTGCTATTCCATAGATTTTCAAAACACACTAGTAATAGGACTGAATATAAAGGCAATGAAAAACTTTTAAATGTTATGATCCACAACACATTATTTTTGATAAGTTGCCATTTTGAAACACAGTCCACCTAATCTCAAAGTTGTGATCCCATTCTAACCTCCTCCTCCTCCAGGACTCCTACAGAAAGCAGGTAGTGATCGATGGAGAGACGTGTCTGCTGGACATCCTGGACACTGCAGGTCAGGAGGAGTACAGCGCCATGAGGGATCAGTACATGAGGACAGGGGAGGGTTTCCTCTGTGTCTTTGCCATCAACAACACCAAGTCCTTCGAAGATATTCATCACTATAGGTGAGCAGAGAGACTAAGGGTCTGCAGTCTTTGGACCCAGTGTAAAGGCACTGTTTCTATAGGATGGATCCCAGTAGCCTAAGCCCAGCCATATTAAAGGCTCAAATATATACACACAAATGTACATAAAAAATACATGAAAAAATAACAAGATTTAATTAAGTCTTTATATTGCTGCTTTGATTGTCACATTTGTTGCCACTTCGTTGTGCTAAATCATGTTGTTATGTCCGATGACATTTTGCTATGTGATAGGGACCTTTTTGACCTGCACAAAATCTGTGATATCTGCAACATAAAAAAGTATAGATGTTCCAATATGTAGCTGCATTGATCCAAAGCGAATAATGACTATATTCTAGGTGCTGTGAACAGATACAAGCTTTAAAGAAAACACTAAGTTGGATTCAAATCAAATGAAACTTCCTTTGTGTCTGTCAATGTCCAGAGAACAGATTAAGAGGGTGAAGGACTCTGAGGACGTCCCCATGGTGCTGGTGGGGAACAAGTGTGACCTCCCGTCCCGGACAGTGGACACCAAGCAGGCTCAGGACTTAGCACGCAGCTACGGCATTCCCTTTATTGAGACCTCAGCCAAAACCAGACAGGTGAGTCCAGCCTTAGACAGCCGTGCCTTCAAGACTCAAACAGTTTAACCTGTCAGACTGTCACTGAACTGCTGGAGTTCACAGCAGGGCCGTACAGCATGTTGAAGGGTGAGAAGCTGCATGTGGTCTCAGGGTGTTTTTGCTTGTTTGACAGAGCAGTCAACAAATCTCACCATAAAATCATTTTTGCTTCATTCCAGAGAGATTATGCTTAATTTTAACAAGTGCCCCTGCAAAGGCTTGATAATCTTATGCACAAGGATCACAAGCAAAACTTAAATTCTGAGGTCATGCTGCTGTTTGTGTCACATTCAGTGGCTCTAACGGTTTGTTTCTGATGATGTGGCTGGGAAATGTCTCGGGCAACGCGCTGCGTATTGTAAATCATCTTTGGTTAATTGCATTTTTTTTTATTTATGGGTGTTAATGTAATCATTGCATGCTACTTTGTCATGGACTTGTGAAATCATACCATCATTAGGGCCATCTTCAAAGGGCCGATGCATTCTAAATAATCAGCAAATCAGTAAACGTCTGCCAAGGAGTCTGCATGAAAGGACAAACTGTTGGTAATTCCCCTGAGGGGTTAATGATTCTGCTTTCTGGTTATTATGAGTGGGTCTTGGAGAATTTGCTGTGGCATAGTCGCATCAATTGGTGTGTATGTGTGTGTGTGTGTGTGTGTGTGTCGTGAGCGAGCCTTAGGTGGCTGACCGGCTGATGCAGTGATCTGTAAACACATCCTTTCCTGGTCTCTCTGACCTGGGGTGAATCACGCCTCCTTTTGGTGCGGGGAAATTAATGACACAATGATTGATTTTTTTTACAGCTCTGTTCACCTTTTCCTACCTGAGTGTAGCAATGATTCACTATCCACACTGTGCTGCTGCTGTTGGACCAGCAGTTCACAGTCAGAGCCACCCAGTGTTTCCTAAATCACAGTAATTTCATCTGACCTCTCATGAAGCAAAACACACAGTCCAAATATGTTGCTAATGCATCGACTTCTCCTTTAAATTAGGCCAGACAGATCCGATACTGCGCCCTAATGTTCTTCATGACACTCACCCACTCTAGGCTAAGAGGTTGGCTGTTAAACTGAAGTTAAACTCAAACTCTGAACTTGAACTCGTTTCTAAAGATAAACATTAAATAACAAATTTTTAAAGCCGATCCTTCACCATAATCCACCTCTTCACTGTCCATGTGTGAGCTCAAAATGGTCCAAGCAATACAGCTAAATATACTGATTCTGTCACAGCTTCCGTGAGGGCAAAAGCTTCACATACTTGACTGTATTTTGGCAAAATAAAGAAAAATTCTTTGGAATATAAAAGTGATTTTTTTTGGATGCTTTGATATTATTTTGTGCCATGAAAATTTGTCACCATTGGAATTAAATCCAGCCACAGCTCCTCTTCAATGAGAGGACGGAAACAGCAAACCATTTCAAGCCTAGAGGAGGTGAGTGTTTGGTATTCATAAGATAAGATTTTGGAAGGAGTATCAGTTAATGTAAAGGATGAGGCTGGCCAGACATTGCAGGTAGATCCACCTTAAAACATCAGCCTGCTTTGTTCCTTTTGTATCTGTAAGCTGTAACACATGCACCCATACAGTATGTCCTGTATTCCTCAACATTGAGGGAAGTTGTGTCTTATACTGCAGAGAGTGGAAGATGCCTTTTACACTCTGGTACGGGAGATCAGGCTGTACCGGCTCAATAAGCTCAGCAAGGAAGAAAAGACCCCGCGCTGTGTCAAGCTTAAAAAGTGTGTTGTGATGTGAAAGGGGTAAGTGTATGCAGCCGCGCGCCCACCAGCTCTGTGTGTCTGTGTGTGTGTTGTTAGTCGGGGGTTGTGGAGGAAAAAAGGAAATGGGAGAAGACGCGCATCGAGAGCTGGTGCTTCATGGGTTCTCAAAGCTAACCTGCTGGTTTCTACTGGGGCTGTGGTGAAGCTCTAACAGGAGGCTGAAATGGCTGCTGATGATGTTTCTCTTCTCAGTGTCTTTGTGTATCATGTCTTATAATTTAAGGCCGTTTTCACACTGGGTTCATTAAAAACTTAACCCAACTGCATTTGCCTCCCCCCATCCTTCTCCTGCTAACCAGACCATATGTAGTCTTATATCTTAATTTCAATATAGTGCTGATATATTTTGCAGCTGTTATTACCCACTATTTTTCTGTTCATTCCACATCAAGGTGCAGGTATTAACAGTCGTTTTCACCACAAGATGATGATGATGCAACTTAGGATGTGTGCAGGGAAAAAAAAAAAAGACTGGATGTTTAAGCAGGCAACTATATTAACCAAAAAACAACACCGGCTAAAAATACCTAGCACAGCCCCACTGCTACGCTGCTGGGGGAAAAACATATCACAGAATTATTTTGGAGTTGTTATTCTCTGCTCATACTCCAGTGAGGTGTTTTAATCTGTCCTCTCTTGCCAGTTAAAAAAATAAAATATAGCTTAAATGCATAGGCCTTCCAATGAGTAAACAATTGTTGGTCTACGGCCTGTCAGACCACTTCCACATCAGTTTGATTTGATAAAGGATTCTTGGTCTGCACTCTTGCTCTGTAGAAGCATATGTATCATCAAGTCAGGTGAGTCGTTCCCTTGCTGGAATTCCAGTGTGAAAGCGTCCTGATCTGCTGAAATCAACATGAAGAAAGGGGTCTGGGCTGCTGAGCCGACTTGTGTGATTAGAGGAGATTTTGGAGAATCTGGGAACAAATCAGGTGCTGAAATGCAATGTTCACAAAGGACGATGTGATCAAAGAAAATGGCAAATGTGTTGTGAACTAAAGTGATGTATGTATGTATGTATGTGTGTGTGAGGTTTTCTTGCAGTCACAAATCCCTTTGTCTTTATTCTTCCCTCTCCTGCTGGCTCTATCACAACCTGACGTGACCTCAGGCTGACCGCTCTGCTGCTCCTCACAGATTCATCATCACATTCATTACAGTGTGCGAACTGTCGCAGTACTGACATACTAGCCGCAGTGTGGCATCGACTGACACAAGCTGCGTTTACATGAAGCCTTTTGTTCACCAACGTGTCAGAATAGGAGCTCAGACAGAGCAGAAAAGGCTCCATTAAACACCTCAGAATAAAAAGACAAACAAAACCATCTGATTTAAAAGCGAGTTGAACACATTTTATAAACAGTCTCAAATTACTCGAGATTTTAGGAATAACACAGTTGGCTTCTTGACCTTAATCAAGCTGTTCACCTGAGGAAGAAGAATCTCTCTCTTATCTGTCGTCTGCAAGAGTTTTCATTCAGTTTACTCAGAGTTGCATCTTCCCCATGGGAACCGTCTTCAAATAGTTTGTTTATTAGTTTTAGGAGATAAACAGAAGGCGAGCCTTCTGTTCAATAACTCTGTTAGAGGAATATTTTTATAAAAGTGTTACTGGAGTACAAACAAACAGCAGTAAACCAGGAGTCTTTCCAAGCACTTGATGCAGTTCCATCTTTTTGAACAGTTTGCTTGTGTTGGTGGAGCGCACATAGACTAATGCAAAACTAAATGGGTCAACTAAATGGGTAAAAAAAATGTCATTTTTTTTAAGCTGCCATTTAAGCAAACATTTGGATTGATAAGGGAAAGGGGAAAAGAAATTGGCTCATGTAACTTCTGCTGCTGGCTGTCTTGTTGTCAGTGGGTAAAAACTGCTAACATTTACTCTGAAATACGCGACATTACAGTTCTGTTTGATCTGCACTTTCTTCAGTTGTGTCTCACATAACCTGAACTGGACTGCTGAAAAATCCCTGCACCCGGAATATATGTGTGTGTGTGTGTGTGTGTGTGTATGTCATGACTTTAACTTGACAGAAAATAAGCTGAAACTGTTTTGTTTTGGGGGATTTACAAACAAAATCTGGTTGAATTTTGGGAAAAAAACTCAAACACTTATAAATTGAACTGCCATAGATGTAAAAAAAAATGACTGAATTGTTGGGAAAAGTCAAGGTTACATGTCAGTTTGATATTAATAATGGAGAGTTGATTGGAACATAAAATTTGTCACTAATTCTGAAATCGAGTGGAATTACCCTTTAAATTCATTCAGTTTCACCTCAGAATAAAAAAACATTGTCCGTTCTTTATACTTTGTCAAACCGTTTAATATCTGTGTGGTGATTATTGGCTGATTGATTCTGGTGGGAAATAATAACATGTAACTCTAGTAATGAATCTTTTTTTTTTTCTTTTCAGGGCGTTGATGATGCCTTTTACACATTAGTGCGAGAAATCCGGAAGCATAAGGAGAAGATGAGCAAGGAAGGCAAAAAGAAGAAAAAGAAGTCCAAGACAAAGTGTACACTTATGTGAATAATTACCCCTTTTCAAGACAGACTAAAAAAAAAAAAAAGAACTATGTTGAACAGTTAAAGTAATACATTTTGTACATTACACTAAATTATTAGCCTCCTTCTCAATACCCACCATACTGAATACTAAACCTGACCTGATTTTCCTGCCTTTCTGTTATTTGCTACTTGGACACCAATAAGCTTTTCTTTTCAGTTTAGTGCCAGTTGCCCAAGTGTTGGTCCAACAGCCTGTTTGATTTGATACGATAAGATGATGTTGATTTGGATATTTTTCTGTAGCTGCGGAGCTGTGAGCTAATAGCGTCACAGCCCATGTTTGGCTAATTATTCATTAACAATTAAAAGTTTTTATTTTTCCTTTACTTAAAAGGTCATGACCTGCAAAAGTTCTGTAATGCCCTTTTTAAGTATGGGATGCCAAAGAATGAATTTTCATCCCGCTACTTGTAGACAATAAGAAGAAAGGACCAACATTCAGCCAGATGAGATCCAAAATGTCCCAGCCACTGTGTAATTTCCCATCTCTAATGACCTCTAGGTATGACTTAGTTATGTCACTGATATAAGTATGCATGCTAACTCCTACTCTTCTCCGAATGTTTTAACACCCTAATTAGCTATTAATAATTTGCAAATTGTCAATGCTTTGTACTGTGTGGGGAGTGATTTCTTACCTACACGAGACGTTTATTTTTTTTGTTTTTGTTTTTGTTTTTGTTTTTTTTCTTCTTGCATGCGTTGTGTCCGAGATGACATGGGTATTGCAAACTGCCTCTGGTAGATATGTTTTAAAGGAGCCAGCAAAGAGGAACTCTGACCCAGGAGGACATCATACAGTTTAGTTTTTTTCAGGTTTATATAAAGTAATCAGTATGTGCTTTTGTGAGACAGAAATCAGCCACTTTTGCGTGATAATTGACTCATTCAGAGATCCAGATTTTTACCCGTTTTGTGATTATAAAAGCAGCCAGGTTTCGTGTCGGCAGTGCAGAGTCATTTCATGTTGCAGGGATTCATGTGTCCTCGCATTCGAATGTCGAACAGCTTGTTTGACTTTATTGGTCACAGATTTCCTCCTTTTTTTACTTTAAAACTTGACTGCAGGATTGTTTTAATTCATCCCAACAGTAATTATTTCATTGCATTTTGTTGCAGAATAATAAGAGTCCCCCTGTTAACATCCTCCTGATTGAGATTTTTTATGTTTAAACAGTATGAGGACCATTTTGCAGATCATTTTTCAATATTTGCTTTAAATTTGAGGATTTCCGATTCTCCAGTTGCTGGCCATAGAGGTGTCATGCCTCGCACATCCTCCCAAGCTTTTGATTCATTTGCTTGTGACTGGCAAGAAATCAGAAAGCATCTTCTGAGCAGTTTTCAGGAGTGTTTCTCGTGGTGTCACAGAGATTGTTGAAAATGTTGTCCAAATGGATTTTCAGATTCTTACCTTAGCAGAGCTTTTTGATAGAGGTTTTTGTATTAATATACTGAAATGTTGAAATTGTTTGATTGGCTGCCTTTCAACAGAAATGATTGTCCAGCAAAGTAATCTGTCGTTTTCTCTCACAAAGCTCGTGTATTGTGGTGATGTAACTGGAACTGATCTATGTAAACGAGGCAATTATTTGCCATAAAATTGATTTTTAGGGGAAAATTGTCTGAAATTATAAAAAAAGAGACCTATTTCTTTCCCAGGTCGATGCATATTTTACCTTTCCCATCATATTTACAAGCTGTTCCCATGTTTTTTTTATCTGCCTTTTATGTTTGCATTAGGTGCTACATTTAGACAGTAGAAAGAGTTGAGACAACATTTACTTTGTCCTGTGTGTGCTTGAGAATACACAAAATGCTGTTTAAGGGGAGCAATATTGACACAGAAAATCCAGACATGAAACATTTTGCTTTAGGATTAATGAATTTTGACCCAGTTCATTATTACCTCTTTTTTGTCATGAAGTAAATAATAACTGTTAATGCAATTTTAATTATGGAACCCTCCTGTTAAAATACTGTTTCAAAAGTAGTTTTACTGAAATGTTCCTCTTCCTTTATTGCGTGCCAACAGCTGATTTCTGAAATGTATCATTTATACCTGGATCATATTTTAACAACCTTTGTATAGTTGTGATACTGAAAGGTGCATATTTTGTAAATTGTGCTTCATTTCGTTGGTGTGTCTAAATGAATGTTGCTTTAATGGAGTTTCACTCCGCTCTGTGTATGTGACTAGAGTGTGACTGGGTCCAGGTCTAGGGAAGTGAATGAATGACCACTTTACAACACACCTGTTGTGGACAGTGTAGAGTGGTGATCTGATCTCAAATGAGTCTATTTTTTGCCATGAATCTCACCACTCCTATTTAATGTGTAATAAAGAACAAAGTAAAGAGGAATTGAGTTTTGTCTTTCTTTCTGAGGACATCTTTTCTTTGTCACTCTATGTCGAAAACAGTTTTCGTAGATCGAGTTTAATTCGTTGCAGATGTTGGTTTGCCCCATCAACTTCTATTGGACATAACATTATTATTTTGACACTCAACATCTAAATTTGGACATGAAGCCTTTCTTATTATTTCTGATAACCTGAATGTTGTCCAGCAGATGGCACTGTTCACTCACTTTGACAGCTAATTCTAACAGACCACAAATTCATGAAGCAGCTCTTTCCAGCTGCTCTCACTGCCAGACAGAGTGAGCTTAGATTTAGCTTTTACAAGTTGTGTACATTTTCAAAATAAACCGGGACTAAATATGTTTATTTCAGAGAGTGAAAAATAGACTTGTATTCTAAGATGAATTGCACACACTGTTGAAAATGCACAGCGAGTCACTTTTGGTATGAAAGTAATCATTTCATGCATTGTCAAGTTAACTGTCTTTAAGGCTTTGAGGAAATTAATCATGTGAATCTTTGAATATGTGAATAGTTCAATTTTACAAGAAGACCAGTAGCCAGAGGAGACATTTTAAGTGACAGTTTCTTAAACTTTAAGTAAAATAAATCACTTTTTCTCTTGTAAGAGAAGATTATGTGTAAAGGGTATATAATCACTGAGATATTAAAACCCTAACAAGAAAGTTGTATTTACTTGAAGTTTGTAAGAGTTAAAATTCAGTAAAAGTGAGTAAAAAATGAACACACAAATCAAATGTTTTATAGTTACATTAATATTAAAGCAAAAATCTCAGGCAGTCCTTTGGCAGCTGCGGCAGAACAAAGAAGTCTCAATAAACAAAACTAATCATCAACTCCAATTTTTTTTCTTTAACAAAATAACCCTTCTAAAATCAACAGCGAGATGTTGCATCATCAAAGAAACCCATTGTGTTCAGATATTCTGTTTGCTAATGCAGACATTGATGGAAGATAAGTGCATCATTTGCATAATAATTTTTTTTGTATGCAAAAGAATTTTCTGCAGTATTTTCCAGCTGATGGACGAAAAAATTGATGTTTGTCTTGAAACCGTAAACTAAAATGAAGTAAATAAAGCAAATCTGTGTTTACAGGTAAAGAATTCAGATCTGTCTTTTGATGCAACGTATAAGATAATGTAATTAAATTAAAATTTGTCTGGAGTTGCACAGCAATATGGAACTTCAAATCATTAGCAACTGTTTTTGCAGAAATTACCACCAGTACTAACAGAATATTTATGTAATGAATCTCTAATTATGCATCATAGATTTGTGTTATTATATCTAAGCACCCCATTTCCTCTAATAATGTGTGAGTACAGTGCAGGTCTATTTTAATATTAACTGTCCATGTCGCTCTGCCTGCATGACACATGTTCAGTGAAGCCATGATATAACCAGATGGTTATTACATTAAAAAAAGATTGACTACATCAGCCAAAAACAAACAAACAAGCAAACTAATAACAACCGTAAAAAGCAGATGTAAAAGAGGATGGACTGATAATGAACATCCACACATCTAGTTTTTGCTGTTCTTAAAGGATCAACATGAATTATCGGACCAGTGTTCATGACCCTGTTTTTAAACCAAGACCAACACCGGTCTCACACAGCTTCAATATGTCTGTAGTTATATGAGTGTACCAGGTGATTATTTTGGGATAAGTGTGAGGTTACTATGCTGACTGAACAACCTGAACTCTAGTCATCCTAATTGACCCGAGCACGGAGTTAAAATGAAAGTTTTTCTATTTTGAATGAAATGAACTGAATGAAATGACAATGACAACCATGTTAAACAAACTGGTTTATACAAGACCTGGTTTAGTTTGCTTAACAATGGCGTGTGGTGTTACAACCACTGCAGGCCTGTGTGTCAGGTGAACCTGACCAGGGGTTTTACCATGACTGCAGTGTGGTACAAAGCACGTGCTCAGTATCGTCTTTCAGAAACAGTCTTCTGTGTGAAAGTGTGAAATGTTGGAACACATCATGATTTGTCTCATAGGAATTTAACTCAAAGTAAGACTAACATTTGATGTCAGGATTTTTTTGTAACTGAGCCTAGAATGAACCTGAGCACTAGTTTGTAGAGTTAGTAAAGAATAATTTATTTTTTCATCTCTTTTAATTCAGACTTTTTTTTTTTTGTCTGTGACTGACATGGTTTAAATTTATTTTGCAAGGCTTTCGGGCTCATTTACTCATGAGAACAGCTCCTGAGACATTTAAGTCTGCCAGCAGAGGTAATCCATAACTTTGAATGAGAAGCCAAAAGTGTTTTGCAAAGTAGCCTCTGAATACTAATATCAGGCTATAAACTTGAAAGAACTTCTGTTCACTTTCTTATTAATGTGCAAATTCTTGATTCTATTTTCTGCATCTGAACAAACATGCAGAACTTCTTCTGGGACACTCTTTTTTTTGTCCAGTTTCTGTATTTTTCTTTCTAAACAGAGATGTTTAGTTGCTGACTGTAGTTATATTATGACCACACTGTCAAGTAGTCAATGAAATGCATCTTCACTGGACTTACAAGTAACATCAGACAATGTTTGTCTGATGTAAAAGGAAGATGATGAACCTATAGCAGTTTTAGATGATGACAGAAGCACAGACAAAAAACTGTCCAAAGTGATATGAAGCAGTAAAACACAAGAAAAAGATATTAAAACATCCTATAATGCTTTTTTAAAATGTATTGATATACACAGATTTTATTCCTGTGAGCTCAAACTTGTAACCTCAAACTGAGGCTGCCTTTATTGAAATTCTTTGTATAATTTGATATACAACATCATACAAACAAAGAAACAAAATGCTTAAAGCAGCACCATTTTCAACATATTTGTGGAGTTTCTGGCAAGTTATATCCCACTGAGTGTCTCAGAGGTCAATCTGACTCTGTATTGACACTATTTCAAATAAAATCCCTTCGTTTCAGCCTGTATTTACTGTCACAGTGACAGAAGTTGTCCTCTGACTTCAGCGGGCATATTTTGGTTGTTGCACGATGGGCTTGTTTAGTCATATTCTGTGAAGGGAAATGTCGTGTAGCATCAAAGATGAGATATTTTCCCTTGCAGATTTCCAAGAAATAAGCCTGTGAGATCATGACCAGAGACAGTATACAAGCTTCAAAAGGACAGACTCGTGTTTGTGTCATATGCAGGCAATGCTGGGATAATTGGCTGCAAAACAATGGTACCTGTAGAAGCAACCTGTATAGCTGTATCCTGTTTTGGATTACTGACTGAGATCCAAAGCTGTTTATTGACACTGCACTGATGATGATCATTAATGAATCCCTTTTACGCTGTTAGTCAATTATAAATTAAAAGTGACAAGTGTTATTAGCTGTCTTGTCCTAATAGCCTGTTTTAATCTTCTGTTTCCTTCATAATTACGCTACACTGGAGATGCAGAATAGCCTGTTTCAAAGGAAGTTGTTTCCAAACCGTTGCTGTGAACAATAAACTATGTTAACATATTGTGACAAGTCCTATTACTCCGTCTTCTTAAACAATGGGACTATGGTGCCTGCCACATAGCAGCCAAGACTGGAAAAGAGAGGAGATCTAATGAATTATGCAGAGAGAGCTTTCTCTCAGCCTGACAGTCTGAAACCAGCCTGGAGAAAATTGTAAGAGAAGTACGAGTCAGTGCAGCCATCACAAATCCCCCTCCCCTTCCCCCGAGGGACCACCGAGGCCAAGGCCTGTCAGTCAAGCGCCCCCCCTCCCTAAAGTGTAATCTGGGGACAGCACTGAGAAGCCTGCAGGTCTGATAAAGCGCTGAAAAGATGCCCCAGAAACCAATCGGTGGCACTCTAGGCTCCTGTCACGAAGAAGGGCAGAGGAGTAAAAGACACAGCAAATGTTCCTAAATTGCTAACAACAAGCCTCAGACTGGTTCCACTTAGAAACCACACCGCCCAGCCTGGCAAATCCATCTGCCTGTTTTTGCCGTGTGCACGCTCTATGGAGCGAGCTCAATCACAATCACCAGTCCTGACCTCGGCGAACGTGCGCAGAGGGGGTGAATTCACAATCATCCAACTGCCTGACCTCTGCCTTGTTAGTGCACGGAGTGGGAGAATTTCCGTTTTATTTTAATGAAGAATGGCTTCCCTCCCTGGAAGGCAGCTGGGTGTGGGGCAGCGAGACCGCAGTCTGGTAATGAGAGGCCAGAAGGTTCAGGTGTCTTCAAACCGCAGCACATAGAAGAGACTTAATACAGACGTGTTTTCACCAACCCTGGAGGAAACGGAGAGTCGGATGAATATTCATGGAGGGGTGATGAATAGTGTTGCCTACAGCATCGTGCCACTTTGAAAGCTCTCATGCTGCTTCTTTTATCACAGGAGGTGCTTGCCACTGAACCTCACGGGCCACAACACAGTGCCCCGGCATCCAACTACCAATTATCATCTGAGATCATTAACTTGTTATGTTGACACAAACACTGCAATTTCAGATGCCCTTCTTTATTCAAATGACCCTATTCACAAGGAGTGGCTGACTGAGCTGATTGGATTTCTTTTTCTCGCACGCATCGCAATCACTCAACAAGTGATGTTTGGACACAAAATTAATGAACAGCGTGAAATGCTTTGAACTGTGAGAGCGCTGTGTTTCGAGATGGATAAACAAGCTTCATAATATCTTTCAAAGTATGCATCAGCACAGATTGATACAGTAATGGCATGCTGTTGAATGTTAATACTTTGTTCCGTTCAGGCAGCAATCTCCTCATAATGATGGTAAGTCAACAGGCGCAGAGATAAAGGGATGGAGAGACGGAGGCGGAGTGGGATGGCAAGGTGGAAGGCCTAGGGATTGAGCAGCGTCACGTTCAGCAGCCCCAGACGGGTGATTCATACCAGCCTCATCACTGGCAACAGACAGGACATCCAGGCCTTTATTACCTCCATCCATCACCATCACTTCATCAATCTGAGCTCCTGTGAGCCAGCTCTCCAACCAGTCCCCAAACACCCATCCCAACCTGCTGCTGGACAGAGATTTACACCCACCCACTAACACCCTCTCCCTCTCCCGCTCTCTCTCTCCCTCTCTCTCTCGCTCACACACACACACACACACGCAAAACAAGAGAGATGAGCTTGAGCTTCTCTGTCGACTGTAGACACACACACACACACACACACACACACACACACACACAGAATGAGACAGAAAGAGAGGGAGTGTGTAAAGGCCATTCTGTAGGCAGACGTGGTGTGAAGCTGTTCCCCTCAGGGCCTCTGGCTGACAGGCTATCCCGCATTCTGAAAGCCACTTACACTTCAGCCACATCATACCACCTGCTGCTGCTGCTGCTGCTGACCAATGTGTCTGGGGGGGGGCATATCATGATGGATACACTAAGCTGTGGGAGAAATCATTAAACCATTTCCACTGCTCTCCCCCATTAAAAAAACCCTCCTACCAGCTCTGCTTACATAACATGGGACTTACTTTCCTCTCAGCTGGACTCAATATCATGAACGCCTTCATAGTGTAGTACAGCACCACAGCCCTGCGTTAAAGGCTAACCTGTTGGTGTTGCTGTGTCATTCAGTTGTTGACATAAAGATGTACATTGTAGTTTCTGAAAGTGTTGCATGGGATTGCGTTATGTTTTTAAAAGACTGGCATCATTGTAAATATTTCTTATTGTCAGTGTATCCCAAGAAAAGACCAAAACTATCAGCATGTTGGTCAGCTTCTCTGTGTTTCTAACTGCTGTACCTTGTTTGTGGCATTTAGCTACAAGCCCATTACTTCCTGCTCTAGACTGAAATAGGAAAGGCTCAGTAAATAAACCAGGTTTTGGACCCAGAAGTATGACTCATAGACAAGTCTATAGGTAAAAGTTATTGTTTAGTGGTTGTCAAAATGCAGGCAAAAGTCAGAACCAGGCAGACAAATTAAGACAGGCAAACTCATCCAAAAAGAGGTCAGGCAGGGGGGCAGAAGTCTGAAGGTCAGACAGGCAGAACAAAAGGCTGGGAAGCTAAGGCAATCTGACAGGGATGGAGTGAAAATGGGCCGATATATATACACTGCAGAGCTGATGAGGAAATGTGGTAAGAGGTGAGCGGGGAAGGTGAGGGGGTAAGAAACAGCCAGAGAGGGGTTTCTGCAGGGAAGAAGGAAGTTGGTCATGACAAGAGGAATTAGTATGTGACGACAAAAACAAAGCAGACAAGAGAGAGAATGATTAAGAGCTGGCTGAACTTAAGTTGTGACACAAATCTTTAAAGTAGTAATGATTGATGAATTTATCTCCATGTGACAGCGGAGCAAACTGGAAACACATCACGGCAAAGAAAGTTATCATGGTGAATGTGATGGCAAATATTTACCTGTTACTCATCTGCAGCCGCTGAGCGACATTAGCATTCATTTGGGGTTTTGTGTGTTTCCACCTGATGAATCTAAGTCCAATATTGATTCTCTGCTTAGCTCTGCTTTGGACACCAGCCAGCTGCTAACTTTGTCTATCTTCTGTTTGGTGCAGGGAAGGTAAAAATGAAATAGGTTAATCAAGGTTTCTGCTGTGGCTGAGAACGTCGACCCATAACAGTAAAGTCCCAGGGTAAAAAAAAAATTAAAAAAACCAAAGAGATGAGAGCCATTATAATGCTAAGAGACCCGAGGGGAACTGAAATAATTCTTTGTGCGTTTATAACTATGAGTCTTTCATATTACACCAGTGGGTTGAAACTTTTTTTGGCCTTTCTTCCCTTAGAAGCCTCCTCTCCCCAACCCCCTAATTTTAACCGCCATTAACAATGACAGGGGTAGCAACTAATAAAAAAAGGATATCATTTTAATTTTAGTGGAATAAAGGTCAGCACGATAGCATCAGCAAAATTATTTGCCCTACATAAATCCTACTCATTCAACTTCATTTGACTCCATATTTTTGCCTTAGTCATCAATCCCCCCCTCCAGCGTTTAAGCACCACTGCATTACATGTGGTCATTTAATTCATTCTTATTATAGAAATTCTGATTGTTTCAGCTTTTATACCAGATTACAAAATTTATAGATTCACTTTGTAAAATCTAAATGTCTCTATGATATAATAAGTAGCTGGGGGCTGTAGTTTTAGCAAACATTACAAAAACAGGAGTGTATAATGTATTTGTTGCGGACTACTTTCAGTGATGGAAAGCTAATTGTTGCTAGTGAGGATTTACGCCAGGAGGACAGAGTATGTGGATGGACTACAGTGACCATGTTCACCCCAATCAAGGAACATGTCGCCAAGTGCAGTGCGGCTCTCTGATGTGTTTTCATAGTTTTTGGACAACAATGCAGCTACATGTCAAACAATAAGAACATCAGGCTTTGGCTACATATCAATTGTTAATATTAGGGTCAAACAGTTGATGTTTTTGATCTTTGTTGACAAAAAATCACAGTATAGATAATCAACAGCTAAATCATATGTGTTTTTCATGGCATGTTGTTCTGTTTTGAATGTAGTGAGAGCAAAATACTGAAGAGGGGAAAATTTAATACCATGCCTTCTAAAAGAGTAGCATCGCTGCATTCTTAAAAGTTCCTAAAGAGATGAATCACCTCTCTGCCAGCCTTCAAATTAATGTAACTTTATAAGCCACAGTATTTATTGCAGGAGTATCAGGTTGCATTAAATTGTTCATGTGCCCATGATAATGTGTCCACCTGCTGCACACACAGGGATTTGTTTACCATAACTAGCTATTAGTAAAAAGATAAAGCTTGAAATTATCCTTGAAGAAAATCATTTGCCCTCTGCTTATATGATTAAATTGGCACATTGATTAATGTTTTGCTCTTATTAATTCACAAATATCTTCCCAATCCGTTGTTTTTCTGCTGACAGGCTGCAGAAATTTCTCACCAAAATAAATCATAGCTTCAAAATAAGTCTCATATTATTCACTAAAAATGGAGAAATCCATACAGGAGGCCATGCGAAAGTTGTGAAGGGGATTTAAAGGACTTTCACTTTTGAACATTGTGTCATATTGATTTATGGCTGCTATTACAATCCTCTCTCTACCTATTCTGTACATCCATGTACACAGAGCTTTGTCATAGAATATGATGTGGCACAGGGAGTGTTATTAGAACGTGTAAATATGGCCAGCTTGAGAGAGAGAAATCATTGTTCAATTCAGAAGAACATTTCAGTCTGGGCTCTGTTATGTTGATGATTTAAGCACAACATACCAGTGGCTTTAATTTATCTGTAAAAAATTATGAATACACTTAGTTTTTGGGAAGGCTTTTTGAGCCAAAGCTATATGTTTTTTTTTCATAAAAGTAAGTGCTTAGAACAAAACCACTGGCTGTGAGAGAAGCACAGTTTCTCCGAGATGTTTACTTGCTCGACCACGTGATGCAAGTGATGACAGGGGAGAGAGATGAAAGTGAGGGGCTCAACAGAGGGAGAGAGGGGAAGACACTTTTAATGTGAGTGTCCATCAGCGTGGGGATGTTTGGGTAATGGCTGTTTCCGTGGCGACAAAGCGAAGAGCAAACACACTAAGAGAGTGACATTTTGTCCTTTTGGGGGCAGAAGTTGGGAATGTGGTTTTTACAAAATACCTCCTTGAGTGCTTTATTGAGATGTATTCACTGTGTTTTGTTCCCAGTGTGCAGTGTAAACGTGTGTGTCTGTGCGTGGCAGCACATCATATGCTTGTGTGTGGCTTCAGGATGTAGGATATTACATTCACACCCTCACACGCGGTTATAAATAGGCGAGCCAGAATACAGGGGAAGCTGAATAATAATTTGTTTCACTGGCAGCTATTCAAACTTACAGTCTGTCACACTAGCATTATGCAGAGCAAGCAGAATGCTGAATTTGTTAGCAAATATTTGACTGCAACTTATTTCTGACTACACAGATGAGATTTATTGTAGGGCAGATTTGAGATCATCGTGAAATGATAACATTTCATCTCCTCTGCCTCTTTTTTGTGCTTACTAGCTGTTCTGGTTTGTGTGACAAATGAGTGAGGAAGTAAATGTGTGCGTAGGTTTTTGGTTATTTATGTCTCCATCACCTACAGTATATATATGCCTGTGTGTGCGTGTGTGCGTGTGTGTGTGTGTGTGTGTGTTGCAGTGTGTGGCAGCGTTATCTCTTCCTCATTCAAGTCATGTCACAGGCCAGACACCATTGTCAGGAGAGGCTTTCATCGGCTGACTTCAGATGTGCCTGTCATCCAGTCCAATTATACAGAGAGAAATAGGTATTGTTACACTCTGGGGATTGATTCAAGACAAAATAGAAAAGTGAAGATAAGACTACACAGTCATCTACAGCCGTGCGCCACTTGCTTGGAGTCACACACATTCTCGCACGCACACACAGATTTGAAATCACATGGACGAGCAACTTCAATATCTCGGTGATAACAAATCTTTACAAGGTAACACGGCCTCACTTGTGCCTACAGTGGGAAGTGTCTGGCAGGCGGGTTACAGTAATTTGAAATGGTGAAGGATCGAGTGCTACACCTCCGCCTCGGCCTCACTGTCAGACTGATAGACCGGCTTTTTATGGAGATAACTCTGGGCTGATGGAGCAGCTGAGCAATACCGAGCTTAAGACGACTTCAACCTGCTGCTGAGAGCGGTTCAGAGCCACTCAAGCATCAGTCAGCACCGCTGACATGAACAGCCTTTCCTGCTGCTCTTTTGGCTCTCCTCTCCCTCTTGCAAACCCAGAAAAAATGTCAAGAACCAGCACTTACCTCCAACCACTCATGGGGAACAACTCCAATTTATTTAATACCACCCTGCCATTGCACTCAGATCATGTTTTGCTGCCATGTTAGTCACTGTTAAGCATTCAGAAACTGTAGAGAGCAGCAGTCAGTGCCTAAAAACTGTTGAGATATTGTGTGAACACTCTTGCAAAAGTTTGCAGGTGCTCTTTCAGGCCTTGTTTTGAAATGCGCTGCTTTATCAGGCTGGTGGTGATCAAGAGAGGAGACGAAAGTTCAGCTTCTCTCAGAGGCTCCATTTACCTCATCCGTCATTTCATTAAGTTTGTCAGGTGTATCCTTGTTTATACACAAGAGTTGTGACAGCTCAAGATGGCAGACGTCTCAGTTTAGACAATCCCCTTATGTGTAGTCAACCCCTCGTCTCAGCCGAGCCTCCGGTGTCCTTGCTCCTGATACTGATTCACTGATGTGGAACGCAGTTGGCTGAGATGCTGGAGGGCATGGGGAGAAGGGATTTGCTCCTCGGCTAAGTCTTTTCTCTGTGCCTATTCCTACTGGGCCATGAGAGGAGATTTAAACTCTTATATCTATACACTTTCAAATGGGCACACACACACATACACACACACATCCACACACATGAAATACACACATCTGTTTTCCTGCCATCAATCTCTTGAACCCACCCAGGTTGTTGTGAAAGTGATAAATTCAACCATTTAATATCTATAATTAATAATTCATTACACACAGTGCGCCACAGATTTAGATTAGGTAGTATTTTATCTAGCTAATAGTTGTACCCTTGAAGGTCGTTCTGAATGTTTTTCATTATTGCTGCTCCCAGAGTTTACATTCAATACAGCTGTTTAATAACTCACAGATAATGGGACTGAGTGACACTACTGGCTCGAAAATGAAAGGAAAACACTTGAGGGTTACACGAGGATCCTCCCCAAACTTGTTTTCTTGTCCATATTTCTCTGTAATTAGGTAAGATTCTGTCATGATGTGGTTAGAAATGCCCACAGCAGCCTCAAAAATGTCCCCACAGTTGGTGACAGTCTGTATTACAGAGGCATAAATATCTTTTTTAAAAGGAATACCATTGTATGTGGAAAAACTCAGCACAGCACAGAGAGACTGTGTCAACAAGTAGATTACAAAGGGTTGTGGTTATATAAATAAGATATAATTCAATATTTGTGCATGTGTGTGTGTGTGCGTGTGTGTATTTTTAAACTGTTAAAACAGATTTTATAAATGTGTCTGGTATATTTTCAGATGCACTCGCAGCTCCCACGAATTTTTCACATAGCACAGTGTTTAATCAATTAAAAACCCTCAATAGAGCAATATTCTTAGGAAATAACTTGCGCAACGAACACATACAGGCACACACACACACAATTAGCACATATTATTGTTGGTATCACAGTATAAGTGACAGCAGTTTTATTTTTGGCAGGTTGTTGCAGAGCCATTAGTCAAAAAGTTCAACAGCTTACTGCTGACGTCCAATGAGAAGCGAACAGAGGAGGCTTTCCCTGATGCAGAAAAACAGCCTTTTTTTCCTTCCCTTTCTCTTTTTGTAGTGAATAAATGTAAGTGAACCAAGTTATCTCGCTGTCATCCCCCTCCTCCCTCCCTCCCTACGCCTGTCTTTCTCCTCTCTGTGTGTCTCTGAAATACACACATACTCTCTCACACAAAGGAGGGAAAGTGTCACTATGGAAACAAGGAGGCGAGATTCTAAAAGCTACCTCTTGAGGCGAGAGTTAAGACAACAAAAAGGAGTCCACAGTGTGAGTGGCAGTAAAGCAGCAATATACACAGCATCCATACTTCTCCCTCCTGTTTCCCCGCTGTGGATGTCATCATCCAGCCACCTCGTCAGCCCTTTACCTCGCTGTTTTGCGCCTTTATCAGAACGTGTACATCTGTGTCTTTTTTGCAGACATGTGCTGCGTTTGTGTTTAAGGACCGAGGCTAAAGATGTGCAGTTTAATGTATGTGGCTTTTTTGGCCAAACTGTGTGTGCATGTTTGTGTGTGTGTGTGTGTGTGTGCACGTGTGGGTCTGGGTGTAATATGCACCACACATTTCTTTAATAGGGCTAATCCATTTTAATCCCACCTGCCACTGTTACCTTACAATGATGAATGTAAGCCTAAATGAGTTGAGACGCAGAGAAATGCCCGCGGGAGACAGAGGAGGAGGCTGGGAGGTAGATGTAAGTCTCTATATGTGTGTTTGTGTACCAGTGCGTATACTCATGTGCTTCTGTGTATGTGCGTGTGTGTTGGTGTGTGTGTGTGTGTGTGTTTGTACGTGCAAGCCTGTGCATGTGTGTATTTTAAGGTTTCTGTAGCAGCTGAAACACATTTTTCCTCCCTGCTCTGTTCAAGGCTATTTTCTCTGGGTCTGCAGGGTCACCGCTGTCCTTAGTGATGTCTCCTTCAGCTGTAATCAGCACCATGGACAGCAACACCGATCTCCACCACCGTAGGCACCGCAGCAGGCATCCATCTCAATAGACTTAAAGAGGCTCCCTCTGCTTTGCTGCTTTCTTTTTTCATTCCCGCTGATCTAAAAGAATTGGATAGGTATACACAGGCTGCCGATTAGGCTTCAGTGTTGATGAACTCCTCCAATCCTTGATCTTTAACAGGGCCGGGAAGGAGATTGAGGGCGAAAGAGGAAGAGGGGAAGCTAATTGTGAAGACCTTCAGGCAACCACATGAATCTATTAATAAAACCTCTAATGGAAACTCCTAGTGGATAAGTGTCCTCTGGGATGACAGATTCACATGCTTGATTATGAGGGGTAAAATAGAGTACAAGTTCAGGCTGCTGTGAATAGCAAAGTCCTAGTTTAGCACTTGTTACTGTGCACAGAGCCACAGTTTAAGTGCCCAACATCCCTCACGTGTGGTGGCTTTGAAAAATAGCAGCAATATGCAGAAGCAAATGAAAAAGAGAATAAGAAGAGTGATAAAAAAAAGAGGAGCAGGGGAGGGAGAGATAGGAGGAGTGTACTACTGTACAGAGTGAGTGAGTGGCTAAGTTAGGGTGAGAGAGAGAGGGAGAGCAAGACAGAGAGAGAGAGAGAGAGGGAGAGAGAGAGAGGGAGAGAGAGGGTGCAGATAGCGGGAGGGGAAAACCTCCTCTCTGAAAGGGATGATGTCAGTCTCTGCAGCTGAGCCCCGGTCCCCGACTCGACAGGGTGAAGACTCTCTTCTCCATAACCAGGCTGGCAGGCACAACCACAACCACAGAGAGAGAGAGGGAGAAAGAGAGAGGGAGGGAGAAAGGGAGGGAGAGAGAGAGAGACAGAGAAGGGGTGAGAGTCGATAAACAGAGGGGAGAAGCAGGGAGAGTCTGGAGAATGACAACCTGCAGGTACGTATGCCACGTTATCATCCACCTCTGAGTCCATTCATTAGTGCCTTTTGTTGCATGCTGCCTGCTATTATGCTTTAAATTGCTGCTAGCATCTCATGTTTTTTTAAAGTGTTATCATGTTTTTAAAATGTGCAAACCTTAGGGGCTTGTGTGTGTGTGTGTGTGTGTGTGTGTGTGTGTGTGTGTTTGTGTGTCTCGGTGTAACTTGTGTATGCCATCCTGTCTGAGTGAATTTGTGTGGGTGTGTATATTTTAGTGTGGGTGTGGAAGGAAAGTGCTCATTGTAAATGAGGGGGTGCACAGACACAGACACACACACACACACACACACATGGATCAGTGGAAAGTTTTTAATGAAGAAGAAACTGCTGTATCGAGTCCTCTGGGGAGGAAAACAGCTTCAATTATTCAAATCCAAATCAGATGCGGGGTCCCCGGAGCAGAGGGCATGACAGAGATTTGAGATTAGAGTGTAGGGATTTTGTACGAAGATAACCTATCGACATGGAAAAAAAAAGCTTCTTTGTCTGTTGCGTCAGTGCTATAGATCTCTTCCTCTGTCTGCATATGAGATTTGCTTGATTAAAGCAATGCCTTCTGGGATACTGGTGGTCAGACAAGTGACATAGCTGCGGTGAGTCATCCTGTAACATCTGCACCCGACACCTCTGTTTCTAACTTTAGATTACAGGGTTGCTTATGCACGGGGGATAATGTTATCGGTCAAACCTGGTCATTCGTGTTCCCCGTCACACAAGTTCAGCCAGTCTATAAGATCTGCTCTGTAATATGCAAGAAAAATTGATTTTCTGATGCTGAGATTAGTTATAAATGTCACAGGCGGCCAGACGACAGTGTGTGCAGGGTCACATTCAATAGGCAACAACAAAAGATGACACTGACAAAGGATAAAATGTATTTTTTTCATTAGAGAATCCTGCACGGCCAGGACTTCTGTGTTTGTTTGCATGAGTGCATCTTTTCTCTTTTTCTGTCTAATGACCTCGCAGGCAATCAGACAAAACAAACAAACAAACAAAAAAGAATAAACAAGCCCAGGTCACAGACACATTTCACCAGCAGCCATCCATTTACACGCTCAGGCTGTTGGCATGCCACTCAATTAGTCACAGCGTGGATTAAACTCCACGAGGGGGCTCGGGGAGAGAATCACACTGGAAATCCAATTTTGTGCCACATCAAATGTCAGGGTAGATCCTTCAGATGCTCCGTGATAACCACTGAGACAGCAGGAGGAGAGGCTGAGGGAATGCAAGAGTGGAGGTGGAGGAAGGGAGAAGATGAAGGTTAGTGGAGAGGTAATAAGGGAAGATGGGGGTCTCAGAGGTACAAGAGACATCTCTGCCGGCCAGAAGGTCCAGCTTTGGATGGAAAGGGTCATTTGTACTGTCTATGCGCAATAGGGGAATTGTGTCTCTCATATGCCTGATTGCAGTTTGGTCGATTTCAAAATGTCACGACAGGAAGCGCAATTTGTCATTAGAGGACAAGGCTTTTTTTTCAGTTCTCTACCACTTAACAACCAATTAATACCTAATTTCCTCTGCAGTCCATCAGTGAAACAAAGGGCAGCATGATAAGTGGAATGGATCTCTATTAGAGCGGTATAAACAGAATTTATTTTGGGTAACTCATATATAATTAGAAAATTGAACGTGCAAACCAATCTAGTAAGCAAACTAACTAGAAAGTGCGCACAAGAAACTTTTCTCTAAAATCAGGTGTGTGTCATCTGAGAGGCCAGCCGCTCTGAAGACTCCTGCTGCTGGGCGCAGTGTTCCAGTCACTGCATGCACACACCAGCAGGCTTTCATTTGTTTGCATAGCCCCTGCAGAGCAACCCCATTTATGCCTGTAAACCTGGAACATCAAACAGGTACTTTTAGCTATTGTGTACACCCTGTTCTCTCTCTGGTGCTGACTGCAGTGACAAATGGTTGAGTAGATAAAGGCTCCGTTGGCACTAAGGGACCACAACTTCCTGCTGAGAGGCCATTAATTAGGAAATCCAAAGTGTGCTTGACTCTACTTTAATATTCCGTCTTTGATATTATCTGCTACGCACCACGGAATGTTTTTTATCCGCTCATTTGCTCAGTAATTCATTTTGATGTTACTACTGCCCCAGTTCCTTTGACTCCTATTTCAGGTGCCAGTGTTGTGGGTGTGTAGTTTCCCTGTGTACTTTCCTCACCGCCAGCGCTCCCATTTTAGGGTGTGAAGGGGGTAGGCAGTGTTTTTTTTATGGTTGTTGGGCAAAATTGGTTTGATGTTTTGATTTCAAAGATTTCTTTGTCCTCTTTGTTCACACCAGGGGAACATGTTTATATTGAATTATTCATACACATTTTCACTGTCGAACACAAATGATTTCAGATAGCATCCCGGCGGAAATTCATCACGATCTCCTCTCTGTGTGCAGAGACGGGTGCTCAGTCATTCCTTCCCCTTCATGCGACAAATCCCTCCCCATCCATCCTTCTATTTATCTCACTCTGTGTTGGCTGAAGCCTCACATTCCCAACAGAGGCGACCCGAGCGGCCCCTCAGCCTGTGTGTCATTACCGCTGACCAGTGGCCCATCTCTATCTGCCCCTGATCTCTCGACCTTTGTGAGAGGCAGCCAACAGCATGCCTCACAGAGAAGGGGGAGGGAGCAAAGGGTTAGGGTGAGGAGAGAGATGAGACAGAAAGGGAGGAGAAACAGGGGGAAAAGGGTGGAGGGAAAGGCAAGAGGGCAACAGAACAGGATAGATTGAGAAAAAAATGGAAAATGGAGAGAAATGGGGTGAGGTGAACTAACAAAGCAGCTGGAACGACTGGATGAAGGGGAAAGATGAAAATGAGGGGAGGCAGAAGCAAAAATGGGAAAACAGGGTGAGTCCGGGAGTCGGAAATTGATGGAGAAGAGAGAAGAAAAGCATGAGAAAAGGAAGAGTAGAAGAATGAGGGTGGCGGTAGAGGGAAACAGACGGAGGGAAGAAAGTCGGAGATCAGATGAGACATGCAGTGAGACTCAGAAATGGAGTGTGAGGGAGAGAGAAGAGATGCTATTTCAAGACCATACTTACTGATAATGTCACTCTACTTCAAAGTGCAAAGCGTTCCTGTCATGCTCCTGCATGACTGTGCCTCTGGAGAATTTCCTCATAGATCCGATGATAAAAAAGACGCCTGACAGGGCAGGGTGCGCGGCGCTCCTACTCACTCACTGTGTGACACATTTTTAACTGTGACTGTGACATACTGAGATCTCTGCTTTCATTTTGTCTTAATCAACAAACAGCTGCTGACCAGAGGAGCTGCAGGAGACTCACTCAGCGCTGCGCAGCGAGACCAAGCACACCGAGAGGATCAGGTAAACTCCAGATGCATTCAAGAGTAGAACATCTGCCATTATTTGTGTGACTGACTACCAGCACAACATGACACAAATCAGCACAACTACAGAGAAAAATAGATCAATCTAAGTATATAGTATAAATACATAAATAGTAGTTTAAATAGTAGTGATAGTGCCATTCTTATTTGGTTTCTAATTTAAAAGCTCAGGTTGATATGTTAATCACAGCCATTTCATTTACACATCCTTATGGCTCAAACATCTCTGAAGTCATCAATCAGGTTGCCTCCAGGCACCACACTCAACACTGAATCTCTGACTGACCAAGATCCCTGCAGTGTAATGAATTCATTCTCAAATTAGAGGATGGAGCATGCATCCTCTGCCTGACTGAATAATTAACATGATTCATTTTTTACAATCCTTTCATAGACACTAAGATAACAATGCATGGTCTTTTAGATATTATTAGCTTGATTAACTTACAGTACATGTTCTACTGAAATCAAGCTTTTCCTGTTTTCTACATTTTTACAGTATTATTCAGTCGTAGGTTTAAACTACAGAACATTGTAATTGTCACTAGGTGCTGGTTTCTTTAATAAGTATAGGTAATGCTGATTCTACTAAAATTGGATCAATGGCATCCATTTATATCAGGAAGGCACACACACACAGACACACACGCACACAAACAGATGGTCAAACAGATGGTTTGATTGATGCTGATCAACCAAACTGATGTGAATCTACAAGTGGAAGAGGATTCATTATTCTCCTGTAGTTAAAAAAAAGAGGGCAACAAAATCACAAAACATTTTAGCTTTGAGTAAAACCACTTTGATTTCCTCCTTTTGACTCGCAACAATGATTTCAACAGTAATCAGCAGTGTGTTTAAAAGTGTGAAGTGTGAAGTGTGAAGTGTTTTATGTGGCATCAGAAAGGTATTTTCAGGTGATTAACAAAAGCTCAGCAAATCATCTACAATGTTTACACTGTGGTTATATAAAAGATAAGCCTTATCTTAGACACAATACTTGACCTCTCCAGCGGCCTCTAAAACAGTTTGGTGCTGATTGGAACTGAGGACTCGTTTCAAATGTACAGCAAAAGGTTGATAAACACAAACATTTGTGGTCAGACTTTAATTGAGAAAAATTCAAACTGGCGTTATGAAGGTAAATAACAGATTATTCTTTTACAAAAATTAAAAACATTTAGTCAGTTTTGTAGTTTATTGTATTAAAAGGCCTCTAGATACTGAATTCAAAAAGACAGACTTAGATGCCAACCTGTATGTTTGATCCATGAAAACGTATGTTAATTCCATGTGTTAATATGCAAAATGCTTTTTTAATCCACATACTTGATAGTTATGACTCATTTAATATTACATTGAAACCAAAATGCTTAAAAAAGGGTGCTGAAAAGCATTTTTCGTGGCAGCTTATGCCAACTACCAATAACTTGGTTACTGACATCAGTTCAGAATACTATGGGATGTATAGCAGACTTTTATCCTTTTGGGTAAGGTTAGTATTAGCTTTAGTTATGTAAAACATGTTTAAGACAGGAATATTGAACAGTTCACCAAAAAACTATATTTCTATTTAAAAACTACACTGATAACTAAATAAAACCTTAAATATGTCACACTTAAGTGACGGCCTGCAATTATCCAATTTATACAATTTGTGTTAACAATTCATACATTTCCTGAACATTAAAGTTATATCTGTCAACAAATTATAAAGGATGGAAAGTTATCAGCTTTGTAAAACGCTGTCATGACAACTCCTTATCTGCTTCAAGGAAACTGAAGGGGAATTTATACCTTTAAGATGCTGTTCATGTCTTTAACTGTACCGTAACAAAGGTCAAGACGAGACACATCAGCCAGCACACCTTCATGAATTTGAATTCTGTCTTGCCGGAGACGCTTTGATACAGTGAGTGGAGAGGTATACACAAACAGACAGAGATTCAGGCCTGTGATTCACAGACAGTTATGCTTGCTGTATTTTCTGTTGTCACCAGTGAGTCCAAAAATATGGTCTCTGTGGGTGCTGCCAAACCATTATTACCACAGAATTAATTAGAGAAGTTATTTGAACAACAACACTGTGGTTCTGTTTCCTCCTCACGTCCTCTGAATGTCTGCCATGGTCACCGAATTAACACATGAATCGGATGTTTTTTATTATGTTAACAGAAAGTGCTGATATGTTTATAACACTTTATAGACTTTTACAAGAATGGGTAGAGAGATTGTGACCATGGGACACATTATGAACACACTATTATTAAAATACTATCTTAATGTCAATAATGGGGCCTTATAGCAACTTATGATGCATTATGTATGTTATAATGTGTGATGTAAGTCTATATAATACATTATAGATATGATCAAAGACAAGCTATGTTAGAATCTGTTTATAATTAATAGAATGATAAGTTTGTTGATAAGAGTTGCGCCTGTTTGGTATAATATTATAAATCTTGATTTTAGTCATTTCTCAGCTTACTACATAGATAAAGTGTTACTTCATTTTTTATTTTCAGTAGCTGAATGCTGCAGCTTCACTTGTTGACATATAAAATCAGCTCTTCTTTGTTTCTTTCTTGTCTTTTGCTCTATCCCAATCTATCATCCTCCCTGCTTCTCCTACAGTCCGCTTTCTCAGGTTTTCATCCCTCCTCCCCTTGTGTTACTACATCTATGCCACTGTGTACTATGGCTTTTTATTCCTATGTGATGATGAAAAATGTTCGTGTAGGAATAGAAGCCATTTTACATGTGGTGAGAGAGCAACATGACAGAGGCATGACAGAAGTGAGAGCTCGTCGCTGCCTGCTCGACGGTGCTCCTGGAGACTAACATCTGGTTGGATAAATGTAGCTGTCTCCCATTGAATGTTTCCCTGTAGTAAAGACACATTTATGCTCATCTGTCATATGATGAGCGAGCTTATTGAAGTGCTGATCTGAAGACAAAAAAATGAAGTCAGACTTTGTCGTGTGTGCACCTGTTTTTGCCTCCAGGCACGAGCAGCTTCCACTGCTTGCAGTGTTTGATGCATGTGGTGACAGCTGCAGTCCGCAGGGATGGAAGTCGGAACATTTGCAAAACATGTCATGAACAAAAGGAAGAAAAGAGCAAGGAGAGACCAATACAGATCTTTAATAGCCAACCATAAAAGAGGCACTTAGTGAACCACTTTACAACTTGCAAGAGTCATTGCATTTCCCTTTCTTCTCATTCTGATTCTTTTGCACATTATTAAAATAAAACTTTGACATGAAGCATTACACCAAACAATATTCTACCTACAATATTATACAATATAAGATACATACAGTATAAACAAGATAAAGCACCTTTTTTTGTCCTAGTAAATACTATTCATAATTAAACAGTTGGAGTTACAGACACAGATGATTGAGTTTGTGATTTGTGTGTGGTTTTATCAGTGCATGGGAAGAACTCCGAATACAGGTCTTGGGACTGTGATGTCCTTGTATGCACTTGTGTTTATACAACGGAAGCTTTCCTAATCTTCTATCAGCCTACATAAGAACTTGGATGGTTTACACAGTATCTTTAATAAACTACAGAGAACCAGTAAAAACAGTTGGATGAATGTACTGCAACTGCTACAGATCTCATGTTCCCTTACGAGGACATTGGCATTCACATTACAATAAAACACAATGTAGCACCAGTTATTATTTATACAAAAGGCTAATATGATGAATGTCAATGCAGTACAGTAAAGTTAAAAAATAATACAAAATGGATATGTTGGAAGCATGTACTTGTACAAAAAGGTGCATAGACAAAAGTCCAGGTCAGCTGTGATGTCATTTGGTCCTTTTGCAGACACCCTTAAACTGATTAGATCATGTTATGAATGCAAAACGAACATGCATTTCTTAGAAGAAAATATTTTACTGTATTTTCAAGTATTCCTTTTTTTCTTTTCTTTAGGTTAATGAAATATTATCTCTGAAACAGATAATATCCAACAAAGGAAAAGTAGACAAAAAAAAGTTCAACAATTTTTTTTCTAACTAGCATAATTTTTTGACCCAAAATTCATATCTGCTGTTCGTCCTCACATTTGTGTAATACAAACACATGTACAGAGAAGACATAAAGTGACTACGTAATTATTTAAAGATAGCATTTCACAGAAAAGAGCTGTGCAATCTCATTCACCATAATGAATTGTATTAAACATTTATAACATTTATTAACTGTGAAATTTACAGTCCTTTATTCACAGATCCATCATTCATCCCCAACTCAGTTAATAGATTCTGATGTGTCCTTCCTTAGAGGAATCTTAAAGCTTGTGATTTTTTGGCCAAACAGCTGGCTAAGGAGGTGGTTTTGTGACTCAGCTGTCCGGTAGGAATGGCTCTCCATTGACCTAACCCCCATCTTTGGCCTAGATTTATTCAAAGCATTGTTCATGGGAACTGAAGACACTTTCGAAATAGGGGAATGCAATGGCCGCCCCAGAGGGGCCTTCTTGGCTTTGTAATCCCCGTTGAGAGCAGTCACAATCTCAGCTTTCTTTTGCGTGCAGCTATCGAGCAAGCTTCTTTTTGACTGCAAACCCATGTTTGAAGTCTTGCACTTCGAGACGATTTTGTTGCTAACGACATCGTCTCGCACTGAGGACAGCACAGGGTAGTCGTTGGGTCCGTCTGACTTTCTCTGCAGGGAGGGATTTGCACACTTGCTGGGGCGAAATTTCTTTTTGGCCTTTGAGTCAACACCAAAGTTCTCTTGTGTGGCTGGAGAGGAAACCCTTTGCAGGCTGTGGGGGGATTTCATGTCTTTCCTCTTCTTCTGTGGTCTCACAGGTTCTTTGTCCTCATTTGAGGCCGAAGCGTTGAGAGAAACTTTGGAGTGTAGCACTGGTGTGGATTCTGCAGCCTTCGTGCAGTTTGTTACAGCGCTGCTCTTGGTGCTGTCAGCTGTTTTGGCTGGGGCAACTTTATCTTTCATCTGACTGCTGCTTTCCTGCTCAGAACCATGAGATAAAGTCGGCTGTTTGCTGTCATTATTTGAAGCTTTCGACGTGTTCTGCCACTGCTCGTCATCCTTCTGTTGGTCCATCACATCAGCCACTAATTCATGCTTTGCTGACTCTGGTGTCTTAGAAATGATTTGATTTTCTCTTGAGCTGACAAAAGAGTCTTCACTAGGTGGAAGTGAATCTGTTTTTTCTTCACTCTCAGCTGTGTCAACTTCAGCAAAGCCTTCCTTAGCTTTGACAACCTCCTCCCCTGCAGAACTACTCTCTTTGGACGCTGACGATGCCTCTGCTCTGATGCAGACTGACTCATTCTCCTCTTTCACATCACATGGTTCAGTAATTGATTCTACATTACCCTCTTTATCAAAGATGGGTGAGGTGGTTGGGTCAAGTTCCTCTTTCTTGGGTGTAGCTGACTCTGAAGAGCCCATATGAATACATTTCTCCAGCTCTACAAGTAGTTCAGAGTAGTCCTCGGCGATGTCTTCCGTCTTCACATTTGTATTGTTTGTGTTACTGTGGTATTCACTTGCGATGGTCTGCGTGGAGTCGTCTGCAGTGGACACAGAGGCTTTTGACGGCTGCGTTTCAGAGGTCTGACTGAAGTGCAGCGAGCTGACACTGGCGATGCCGCTGTCTGAGCTATTTTCAGGCAGACTCTCCGACAGAATCCTCCTCTTCTTACTTGCAGGCGAATCACATTCATCTTCTTTGGGCGCTGATGCCCTGACAGGCCTGAGAACACCTCGGAATTTGAAAATTTTGTTCCCCCCTGACAGATGCTTTTCCATGTGGCGATCAAACTGTTCCTTCTTAGAGAAGGTGTAGTTACAGGTGCTGCAGATGAAGGACTTCTTAATCACATGCATGACATCAGCACAGAGCTCACAGGTGTAGAGGGTGGTGTGTTTTGAATCAAGCTCATCCACCTCCTCATGTGCTCTCTTGAGATGGCCTTTAAGCTCCTGGGCCTCCTGATAAGAGACAGGGCATTTGTGACACAGGAAAATCTTCTCTAAATTATGAACCACCAAATGTCTCTGGAGTTTGAACGGTTTGGGGAATTGTTTCCCACAGTGGTGGCAGTCTCTTGAGGGGTCTTTGCAGTTAGGATGCATTTCCACACTTCTAGGCGTCTCTGTCTTGTGGAGGACCTCAAGTGGGGTTAATGTGCTCTGCTTCCCACCTGCTCCACTGCTGCTTTTAGCTCGGTGAACTTTTGGCTCAGCCCCCTCTGAGGTTTTCCCCTCTCCTGCAGTGCTGTCTGCAGCAAGAGCTTTTTCCTGTTCTTTAGGAGCTTTGCAGGAGTCTCTGTTGGCTTTGCTGGGACGGTGCTGCATGATGGAAGTGATAAAGTTCTTCACGGCTGTCTCCTGCATGAAGCAGCCTGGAATGCCTAACATGGAGCCTTGTGTTTGACCCCTCCGAGCAAACTGAGTGGCATGCTCTCGTAAATGTTCATTGTACATCCACACATCTGATATCTCCTTCAAGCACATTCCACAGGTCCAGATACCTGTTTTGTTCTTAGCATGTTTCTCCCTCAGATGATCCCTCAGTTGTTCCCTGGAGCTAAACTTGCGCTGGACACACATGTAGCAGGTCGGAGGTGGAGAGGGGTTGTGGGAAAGTTTGTGAAAGTTCAGTTCGCCAAGGGTCAGGAACCAAGTGAAGCATGCTTTGCACTTGTACTGCTTATCTTTGACCTTTATTCGACCATCTTGCCGTTTCCTGCCTCGTCGCTCCGTTGCTTTCTTCGACTTTTCATCATCTCTGTCCTCCATATCCACATTTGCCATAGGAGGAGCCACTGAGATATCTTTGTTGGAGTCAAAGAACTGAATCTCAGGAAGCTGAAATGTGGTGTTGATGTTCTGGATGTCAATGCTGTGGAAAGGCTGGACACTCTCTGTGACACAAGGCTCTAAGGGGCAAGAGGGCAGGGGCAGAGGGCAGGGCGCAGGTGGCACTACTGCTTTACAGGCACTGGGTTCAGAGGTCACCAAGGAGCCTGCATCAAAGCTATCAAAGTCACCCGAGCAACTCTGTTCAACTGCAGATTTACCAAGGGCGCTCTCGAGTGGATTCAAAAGGCTGCTGCCAAGCTCTTTAATATGCTCATGAACATCCAGCTGATCGCTTTGTTTAACATCAGACAATGGCTTGGCATCACTCTTCAGTGTGCTATTGTGGCACATATTTAGCATGATTGCATCATCAATGGATATTGTCTCATATTCACAGCGGTTAGTGTGATTGTCAGTGAACGGCTGCTTTGTTGGATTTTCCATGTACTGATCTTTGTTTTGAGTGAAGGCTTCTGAAGGAGGGTATTCCTGAGTCACATTTGAATCGGCTGATAGCTTCTGTCTTTTGTTTCTCTTGCTGTACACCCTCGGGCATTTTTTCCTTTTTGCCTCCTCGTCTCTAGGGAACAGCTGTGAGAATGTGGTGTCATCATCGAGCAAGGCCTTCAGCTCGGGACTTAAGCCAGGAGGACTGAGAGGGGATGAGTTCAAACGGGAGAGAGTGTGTATCTCATCTGAAGGGCCACTGTTTGTCTCAGATTTTATCTCCACTGCCACTTTTCTCAGAATCTCTTGTGCCAGACTCTCCTCTGATCCTGTCTGCTCACACATCTCTTCCACAGTGCACAGAGACTTTCTGGACTCCTCACATCCCCTGACTACATCATTGTGGACAGATATAGCACCTTCCATATTAACATCTGCACATACTTCCTCATTTGCCTTTTCAGCCAAGCTTGTACACTTCATTTCTTTCTTATCAGTGGTTTGATTAAGCTCCACAGTTTCACTGAGTCCGTTTATCTCTTTTGTTGGAGATTGGGATGTCTTGTCAAAGTCAGACTTGGAAGCAACATGGTGAGGGAATTTCTCTGCTCCAGCAACAGGTCTGTCATTGATTTTCACCTGCTCCTCGGGAGATTTGCGGTGCTCTTGTAGTCCGCTGTTTTTGAATTCAGGAGCTATAGCTTCAAGTATGTCTGTTTTTAATATATTCAGAAACTCATCAGGAAAAGGGTCAGGCTTTATGTTTACTTCACTGTTTTTGTTCTTTCTAGCTTTGTTGTTCTTCTTTGCTTTTGTTGGCAGCAGGGTTTGCTGATGGCCTGTTTCATCCACTGCCACTGTACTCGTCTCAGTTGCCATTTCCTCCAGGACTGACTCAGTCTCTGCTGCTCTAGATATGAAAGTGCTACTTGTCTCAGGCAGCTCATCTATTTTTGTTTGGTAACAGCTCTGTGAATCATCTTTATGGTCTTTCTCTGAGGCTTGTGATGCTTCATAAATAAGCATAGTCCCCTGATGGCTCGATGTTGTGCTCTGTGGGCCAATTGGCTTTTCACTTCTGATCAAATGTTTCATGGCCTTATGTCTCTTTAACCCTGGCACAGTCCTGAAACACATGAGGCAGATTTCACAAAGCACCTTCCCCTGTTGAGTGTTGTTCTGAGTCTTTTTTGGTGATATTTCTTTGTGTACTTGTTGCGCTGTTGAAAACTGGCCAGAGTCTGTTGTTGGTTGCTTCTCTGAAGGATCTGGTGGAGGAGGCATTTGTTCATTTTCACAGATGATGAGTGGCTTTGGAGTGGGCGGACCATCTGAAATCTTTTTTGTGATATGTGTCGTGTCCTCAGCAGAAGCCTTGTGAGAATCTAAATTCTCTGAGTCAACCTTTCTCAGAATGTCCGCATGAAGATGCAAACGCTGAACAGATCCAATCGGCTCATGGCAGACCTCCAAGTTGGAATCTTTGTTTTTGTTTTCCGGTGGGAGACCCAATGAAAAGCACGTGAATTTCAAGCTCTGCGGTAGGACCAGTGGTTCATCTGATAAATTCAGTTCAGCTGCAGGGACTGAGTTCAGTGCTACTGCTGTTTCTGTGTCTGTTTCAGTTTTGTTAAAAATCAGTGCAGGGTTAACGCTCAGGTCGCATGGTCCACAGTCATCTGTGGGATTCTGCTCGATGCCTGCAGCCTCTTCAGGTTTACCGGCTGGTGAAATTGGTATGTAGTCGTATTGATTCAGTTGTGGAGGTTCATCTGAGATGCTGTTGTAGTTGAGAGGGCTGAGTTTGAATTCATACATGTGATCACTCTTTTCAAGTCCATCTGATACTTCTGGTGGTACTGCTGCACTGGTCACTGGAAGTGGGGAGGGAATGGTGGTCTCAGAGCTGGGGGTTTTACATGCTATGAGTCCCAAGTTCAGGGGAGAAGATCTTATCAAAGAATACTCCATTACTTCTGTTGTGTTCAGTTGTTCATTGCTGTTTAAAGGCTCTTTTACATAGCTGTGCTCTTCTTTGTTAATGGAAGCTTTCATAGTTTGAATTGAGTCTTGGTTAGCAGACATATTGCTACATTCACTTTGTGTCTGACGTAAATGATCCTCTATGTCCCATTTCTGCATCAGCGTTTGATGAGAGGATGTTAAGAGAGGACTGGTCGGCTGGGCAGTGGGTTGAAAAAGACAGTGACTCTCTTCCTCCTCCTCCTCTCTGCACGGTGAGTTTTGGTGACTTGCCATGAAATCTACAGGAAGCTGTTCTTTGATATCTTGAACATTTAATATCTCCTCTTGTTTCTGAATGCTGTCGAAAACAAGACTTGCTTGACCTCTTAATGGATCATTCGGCGGAGTCATTTTGCAGGAATCACTGCCAATGTTGTCATCAGGCTGTGAGAGATTTAACAGATTACTTTGTCCCTCTGTGGCCCGGGCGTCTCGGGCAGGCGAGCAGTGACTGGTCCTCTCTGTGCTGGTTTCCACCAGTATTGGGCTGCAGGGCTTGTCTGTGGTGACAATTTCCACCGACATATCCACTGCTGTGCTTGTACTGTAATTCTTAGCGGTGCTGCAGTTTTTAGAGGGGGAAAGTCTGATCAAATGATCCCGTTCTGCTGTTTCAACAGTTATTTCCTCAGATACACTGTCTAAGTATTCCACTTTCAATTCACCGGCGTGGGATGAACAAACATCTGCATCATTACCCTGCTTCTGTTGTTCTTTAAGTGATGCTGGATTTGTTCCCTGAATTTTCTGACCAACATCTGCACTGTTACAGCTGCGGGGTAGAGCTGATGAAAAAGAATGGGTGACAGATTGACCAGTGGTTCCTTTCACTGCCTCTGCTTCCTCGTAGCTCTCTGTGGTCGAGTGATCTGGACCATTATTACTGTTTTTAAATAACTGATTCACATCTTTTGCTCCTTTACTATTCCCACGGGATTCCTTAACTACATGTGGGTCATGTGTACCCACACTTGAACAGCGAGCAGACTCAATCAAATTACTATCCGCGGCAATATCCTCCTCTGATGTGACTTTACTCTCAGCCTTGCTATCATTGTTTTCCGTGGGCTGACTTGGCTGCGATGAAATTGGACGGTTTCCATCAACAGTGGGGTCAGTGCTGTTGGAGAGAGATGACGGTGACTCATTGAGAATGAACTCAATATCATCCTTCCGCTCATTGATATTTGGAGGTAATAATATATTCTCCTTCCCAGTAATTGCTTCCTTTTCACTGTGATCTTCTCTCTCAACTGCATCGGTTGCCTGACATTCAGTTTCTTGATGTTGTTGACTTGTGAGAGAGGTGACTTTCAGCTCCTTGTGTTCTGTTATAACAGGTTCTTTTATGAATATGGAGTCTGAAATCACCTCCAGGCTTTTCATGAGGTTTTCTGTGTACCTCCTCTGCTCTAAAATCTCTTCCTTTGTTTCAACAGGAGCCGCTTTTTCAGTGTTTCCTTCCTCTGATTTCTGGTTGGGGTGGGGCTGTGGGTTTTCAATGTGTGAGGCTGTGGTGATCAAATTTGGTGCGTCACCCTCTTTCTCATTAAAATGTTCGAGCGCCCCTGTTTCATTGTGAATGGGAGTGTGGGGACTGTGGTGCCCACTCATTAGGTCAAACTGGAATGGACTGGCCCACGGTTCAGTAAAAGGCTCTGAGGGCAAACTTGTCACTGGCACAACAATGGTCTGCACAGGGCACCTCATATCCAGATCAGAGCCGCTGCTCCCTGACTCATCCCCCAAACGTAAAGGTGAAAATTTGCTCATCTGCAGCTGCTTAGGGACGTCCTGAGATAGCAGGGATGGGCTTTCCATTTTAGTTGTCTGCAGCTGGTTTTCAAGCTCATTCACTATTCTTTTTATCTCTAACTCATCCTCTGATGCGCAGCTGTTGAGATTTGCACTGTAGTCAATTATTTTTTCTGGCAGATTATAATCTGGCTTCTTTTCATTTGATTTCTCGGAGTTTCCTTTGTACTGAGATATCTCATCTGGTAGCACAGGGCTAGCTATAAGATTCCAGTCTCTTTGTTCCAGAAAGGGAGAGAAGGATGACACAAACTCTTCCTTTTTATCTGCTGGATTCTCTATTGAATGGAAACCCTCTTTCTGGATTGGCATATCCGAGTAAAGGCCACTGTCGAATCCTGTGAGGTCCCCGAACATTGATGAGGTGTCGAATGAAAGCGGGGATTTCATGAGCCCCTGCTCCTGATCCAGAGGGTAGGGCATGAGGTGAAGTGTATCTTTTTGTAACAACGGGCCTTGGCTTTCAGCTGGAGACAGACACACCCCATCCATCAATGATGAGCAGAGCGATGCAGGCTTGTGTGTGTCTAAGTCACTGGCTAAAGTAACGGGCTCTTTCACCACACACACGCCGTCACCCTGTTTTTCCAATGTGTTGCCCTCTGATAGTTCTGGCTGTGTGGCTCGAAGCTCCTCTTTTCTTTTGCCCTTTGTGCTTCTGTCAATATTGAAATCAGTTTCTTTGTTGGTGGTGGGAGAGCGTGAATCCAACTGTAGTGGCTGGTTATCTGGACTGCTACACTGTGTTGGTTCCTCTTTGGGGCGAAGAAGGTCTGTTCTCTGTAGGGTGTTTATGTCTGTACTGACTGTTGTGCCTGTTTCTTTTCTCAGAGACACTAGCTTTCCTCTTGATTTTGCATTAGAGCTTCTGCTTTTTTCCAAGTTTTTGTTTGTGTCTTTTGCTTTTTGTGATATTGACATTGGATCAGCAGCGTCTGGGTTTGAATGATACTTCTTTTGATCCTCTGCTCCGTGTTTGGTATCAGAAAGTGTGATTTTGTCAGTGTTGTTTTTCTTGTAAGTCTTAGTGAGCGTCAGTGCTGGTGTGCTGGACTCTTTACATAACTTCTGTGGGGAGGATCTTTCATTGGTTTTCCTCTCTGGAGAATCTTTCTTTTTGACGTCTGTCTTCTTCTCACAGTCTGAGTCGGTGCGGTCAGTGCTTTTGGGGCTGTTGATACTATCGCTTGAAACGCTCACAGGTGTGCTGAGTTCACTGCTTGTGGACGACCTGCTGCCCCTCCTCCTGAGTCTCTGGTGAGAGCCCGGTTTCTCAGGCGAGAGAGAGACCTCCTCGCTTTTCTTCACCTCAAAACACTCCTTTGACTCATGTCTCCACGCCGCCTGGTCCCTCTCGCTCCTTGCTCTCCATTTGCACTCTTTAGTGTATGTGTATTTACACCGGCTGCTTTGATTCAGCCTGCCCTGGCTTGCTATCTTGACGGGCTCACATTCATCATCCGAGTCCGAGACGTAGTCGTATTCTCCAAATGCAGGGTTCTGTACCGTGGGAGTCAGTCTCTCCATCACTAAGGAAAACTGGAGGTTTTTGGTACCTTTAACATGGAGCTTATGGAGCTTATTTTTCTGCTGAACTATTTTATGTATAAGTTCTTTGCTCCAGGTGCCCCCTCCAGTGGTTTTCCTCTTGCTCTCTTTCACTGCAGTTCTTGAGGTTGGAGATGTGGAGGCCTGTGAGGGCGTTGACCCTCGAAGTGCAGAGCTGTCCTGAAAGCTTTTAACACTACAGCGCTCAGAAAACTTGCTGGATAAGAGAAACCTTTGTGTACTTGTGTTTTCATCCTCGCTCTTGCACTGTTTTCTTGCCTCTTTTGCTTTGCTGTCTTGTTCCCTCGTCTTCTCTCTGGAGGCAATTCTTGAATTTTTATGAGAGCCTTCTTTTTTTATGTTAATTTTCCCGTCTTGTTCAGAATTCAGAGATATTTTCTCAAGTTTGCCTTCTGTGTACTGTTTATCTGTCTCAGGGCTCTCAACATCAGAGTCATAAAAATACTTTCCCTGTGTGAAAGCCCTGTCATCATCTGTTGCTGGTTTATTTTTGCTCTCAAAGACCAGGGATTCTTTGGTTTTCAGGCATTGTTTGTTTGATGTTGCTTTCACAGTGGTGAGGTCATCATCAGCGAACGCATCGATAAAGCTACTGTCTATCTCTGCATTGTCTGACTGATATCCCAGTCCATTCAGGGCCTCTGTGATTAGGCTGTCTAACTTGGCGTCCTCCATTTCCAGCTCAGAGAGAGGGACAGGGAGGTTACCGGCACCAGAGAACAAGTTGAGCTTCATTGGATCATCCTTATTGTCTCCCTTTGTTTCACTGTCAGATATCAGTTCTCCATTTTTATTGAGGCCCAAAAGCGATAAGTGTAAGTCAGAAGGGCACCTTGACATTGAAACATTTGACACAGTCGATGCTGCTTTTGCCGGTTCTGCGTGAAATTTCCTGTTGTCCTCCATCTTTGATATATCTTTGAGATCATTTTGTGCAAATGCATGCTGAGCACAGTATTGCTTGTGACCCAGGAAGGAGGCCAGATTGTTGAAATTCTGATCACACTGCTTGCATGTCAGAAGCACATCTAACTGGTCAAGATTTGCTGCTGCTAACGAGGTTGCTAGCAGCTGGTGTGCAGAGTACGGTGGTGGAGGCTGGTGATGCTCCACCCCAAAATTGTCCATGTAACCTTTGTTTCCATCCATGGCAGGCTTTGGATGTGTGCTGTTTTGCAGGTAGGACATCATGTCGTCTTTGGCTCTGTCTGATGCATAAGGCAAGTTTCTTGGAGCATCAGAGTGAAACTGGTGAGGGTGAGAGCTCAGGTGCTCTGATGGCAGCTGTGTTTTGGTTTGGGGCTGGTGATAAAATGGGTGAGGGGTTGCTGACTTTGACATTGGGCTTTCCTCTGAGTTGACGTTTACAGGACTGGTGGATGCAGGGGAGAGGGAGGAGCAGGTGCTACTAGATGCAGGGTTATGAACTGGTGAGGGTAAGGGAGATTCATAAGGTGAAACCATCATAAGTCCCATGGGTGGGACCTGTAGTGGAGGATAGCTATAGTTTCTGGATGCTGCTGCTGCTGCTGCTGCTGGGAGAGGCTGGTTGAGTCCAAAATACACTGCCTTATTTTTGGATTCACATACTTGTGCATGGCTCATCTCTACTTTAAAAGTTGAGATTGTGTTACCGCTGTGTTTTACAGTTTCTTGTCTTTGGTTTGAAAACCCGTCACTACTTCTGCTGTTTGGATATGAGCTGGAAGTTTTCAGGGGGTTATGTTTATGTGACTTATTATCATCCTGCCAGTCAGATGGGGAAACCATATAAGCTAATTTTTGACTGCTTATTTGCCTGGATAGTTCAACTCTGTTTTGGTTTGGCAGGGCAGTGGTCGGTCGAATCTGCTGCCATGGCATTCTGTTATTTTTAGATGAATTTGGCCTTTGGTCAAGTGCTGGCTGGTTCTGAAAATGAAACTTGTCATTCATATCTGCATACTGAATCGTGTTTTGATCAGCTTGTGAATATGTCTTATTAGGCCCCTCCCATGAGTGTGGTAACCTATTTAGAACCTTGTTGTTGATGTTTTTATCAAAAGGTGTTGAACCTGTGTGAATGTTACCGACTGGAGGGTTGTTAAACGTTTTGTTAGCAAAGTGCATTTGGGAGCCTGAACCTTGTGAAATATTTCTCGCATGGTGCACACTTCCTTGAATAAGTGTTCTTTGGCTGGCAGCTGTGTCTTTGGGGTGACAGTTCCTCTTACTCCCAGAGGTGATGGCTGCATCTCTGCTGTCTGCCTGTCCAGTAACGTCTGTGCTCTCAGGAAGGGCAGATTTCCCCGGCTCTGACTGCTGTGAATTGGAGCCAGAGCTGTCACTGCTGGCTGAGTCCTCACTCAGATTCCTGGGACACTGGATGGAGGATGCTACGCCTTGAATAAACTGTGACTGTGGTGGTTGAGGATAAGAGCTTCTATCCTCCTGCTGCTGTTCATTATTGAACTGAATGCTGTTCTGAGCGATGTTTTGTCCTTCTCCTGGTGTCAAGGAAAAAGAGTTGTGTGTCACATGAACAGAATTTATTGAGGAGTCCGAAAAGTCTTGGGATTGGGGGTTCTGTTCACAGGGAAAAGAGTCAGAGGTTGATTCTTCCAGAAAATGATATCCATATTGAAATGGACCAGGCACAAAGGAACTTGCCTTATTAGCTTCTGTAAGGGCAGTGGATTTTTGTGATGAAATCCCATAGTTAGCACCATTAAAAGTCCTTTCTGGAGACTGCCATGTGTTAGATCCACTTAGCTGAAACTCAGACAGGATCAGCTGGTTGCTGGGCTGCGTGCTGTTATTCTCCATTGAGGCAGGCTGCTGCTGCTGTGACAGGGGTGGATGCGGATGGGATGTTCCACCTGAGGAAACCAGTGCCTGTGAGGTATAGCTTGCGGAGGTAAGGTTGGAGGAGGCCTCCTGGAAGCAGCGGCTATAGTGGAGCTCCTCTTGCTGTAGTTCGGCCTCTCTCTCTGGTATACTGGGAACGTGGAATCTGTAGCTGCCAGAGACTGGGCCACGACTGGTCTCCAACTTCTTGGGTGGTGGAACCTTTTGCTGCGGGTAAGCAATACCAATGGTCGGGTTGGAGCGTGGATTTGTAATGCTAAGTCTGTACAGCTGCTGCGGGTTGCCACGCTCTGTCTTTCCTGACCGCTTTCCCTTCTCTCGGCTGCGGCCCTTTCCACTCGGGGACTGGGGGCTGCCTTTGCCAGTCGACCAAGCCCCGTCAGTGGCAAATTTCGATCTGTTCTGCAGTAAACTGAAGTCAATCTTCCCTGCTTGTTGTGGCCGTATTACAGCCTCACGCTGCTGAGGACAGTCCCTTTCCTTCTCTACTTTCTCAACTTTGGCCCCTCTGCTGCTGGCTCTGGTCTCAGTGCCTGCGTTTGAAAAGTGCTCTGAAGACTCCTTTGTGGTTTTGTCACTCTGCTGCTCCGGTGCCGTCCCCTCATCCTGCAGTTTGGACTCAGCGTCCAGCTCTTTGACAGCATGCATTCGCTGAGTCTCTCCTGCCATGGTGCACAATGCGCGCTATGAAGGCCTGGTCCTCAGAAGTGTTATCTGGGAGACAGGGGCATTGTCTTCTGGGTAGTATGAATCAGTATGCGTCCAGTGGCAGGAACTGCAGGGACAGGGCTCCTCGCTGCAGGCTCATCTCTTTACTTTCATTGTGAACCAGGGATATGGCACAAAAGCAAAGCAGTCCTGGAAGAAGAGGAGAACAGAGAGGGATCAGACATGTTTCTACTGTTTAATTAGAAAAGAAAATGTGTGTGATTGGATGATGTATTTTTTAAAACGAAGACAACACTAACTGAACATGCTAGCAGAGCATTTAACACTATAAAAGAAATAAACTTCTCTGAAATACACACAAAAAACATTATTTGTTCATTTTTTAGTGCAGGCATAAGGAAAATAATAAATAATAATAAATACAGGAAACAAATAAAGTTATGACAGGATGTGCTCAGAAGATAGATTACAAAAATAAATAATAAAAAAATCTACTTTCATGTGTGAGATAAAATGCAATTACAATATTTCTAGTTTTGGCCAGCAGAGAGCACTATTGCAGCATTTCACAGAAGTGCTGCACAAGAACTAGTGAAATCTATGGGGAATTTATAACACTGTTAAACTCAAGTACTCCAAGTCTTGGAGATACTACTAACACTCAAAGTCTTTACTCCTGACAAAAATAAAAAGACTTTTAAAACAAGTAAATGCCGCCTCATTTGAGAGTTGGACCACTTCCTGCTTTACAGCAGTGGATTGATGGCTGCACAAGTATGACAGTCAAAATCCTCTGCATACACAGTCACGCAAAGACAGTTTGGTGTTGAAGTGATGAAACTCACTACAGTGCTGAGGAGGAGAAAATACAGTACATGGATCCAAAAAGCACTGCCAGTAAATGAATCACAGACTCCTTAAGAGCAGGAACACAATGCCACAGTGTTCTAATGCTACAGAAGGGCTGCAGGTTTAGATCATGGAGGAATATCAGGGATTAGTCAGTCAGCCATTAGACAGTGAGAACTGTGGGCACACTGACGTTTGTTGCCTTTCCTCAGACATCCCAGACACAACTTCTCAGGTCCCAGTTTACTTTGGCCCTCCACTGCCTCTGCCTCTTTTGAGGTCAGACCAGATGAAACTTGGATTTAGCACTGAAATGTAATTTCTAGGCCTGGTAACTAAACTTCCACCCCACCTTCTTGTCTGCCTCCCCCCCCTTGCTGTTACCAAAGTCAATCACGGGGTAAACACCACCTAACAAGTGCATTTGGGTTCAAGCCTCTTTTTGGCTAACCTCCACCCAGCTAAAGTGTCCTTAAGCAAGATACATTCCTGGACAGTTTCAGGGGTGCTCTTATGGTTTTCTCAGGAGGCTATTTAAAGGGGAGGAGTGAGCAAAAAACGTGCAATTACGTTGCAGTATTGCTGCATCAGTGTGGCACACATGAACTTTTGTATTGAGCCTCTATCCATCCATCGATCAGGTCAAGTCATTTTTATTTATAAAGCCCAGAATCACAAATCACAATACTGCACACACCGTCCTGTTGGACTGAGAAAAAACGTCTCTCAAAAATCCCTCTAACAGGCAAAAAAAAAGAAAGCACAGGCAGAGGAGGAGATGGATGACTATTAAGTAGATTATTAAACACACACAACAGGATGCATTGCCTTTCTGCATCATAAATTTTAAACCAGTTATGGATAATCAACCAAAATGTAGTAAAGATACACAACACTGTGCGGTGGACTGATGATGCTGACATCTTAAAATTAATGAACAAAAAGGATACATAAATAATGTCCTGTTATCAGGACAAGTGAAGTGAATGTGCTTAACTGCATATTGCCTTTGCAAAGATGCAGAAAATATGTCCATCAAATCTCCATCCCCATCAGTCTCTTAAGAGATTATGTTGGTCTGCTCTCCCATTTTAAGATTAGCATCAGATGTTTCCATCATGAATACTTGCATGCTGCTCCACAAGTCCAGGGGCTCAGCTTTTATCAGCTAGCCGAAGATAATGCACTGATTTAATTAGGATTGTACACACACATATATTTTTTTTCTCTTTTTTGTTGCTAAAGCTCCTTGGTTGAGAGCAAAGTAGCTGCAGAAATGCTCCCTTTGTTTGAAAAAAAAAAAAGAATGTGAGGTGAGGCTCCACAGCCAAACAATGCATGCAATGGTTTTTCAGAGTATCTGCTTTTAGGTGGGTGTAGCAAAGTTCTATTTTAAAACAAACAACAGTATTTCCTGACTGCAGTTTGCTCACCAGTGAAGACTTCATAGGAAAAAAAGTTACACACTTTATTTTTTTTTCACACCTAGATTTTCCTTACTAGAGATCCTATCTGATCATGTCAGCATTGATGTAATAAGACTGTTTGACATGACTTTAGTGCTGATAATCATGTAGATGATGACAGACCGTACATGAATAAATCCTTCATGAACTCTGGTAAAATAACCAAACCACAGTCATGTTGAAACATAGTGCTGTTCACAATTAAAAGCACATTATTTCACCAGAACGTGCCTAGCTGCTTTATTAATGGTAGAAGTCTTAAAAACTGCATGGTGTGTTGACTGCTTTACAGTGTAAATGGAAGCTCACAGCCCCAGAGAAGGGGACTGAAGAGGGGCCCCACCGGTGCACATGAGGTCCCCAAGGGCAAATTTATTTGGTGTATAAAGTCAAGGCCCTCTTGCAGGTACAGAGAGGAGGACAGGGCCCGGGGATGCAGCCATAAGATAAGATGGTCCAGCCTGTAACATTGTATCTTGAGGGCAATGTTTATGTCCACAGACCAGTGGCCAACGTGTCAAGATACCACCTGACAAATGGATTAGTGAGACACGAACCTCCACTTTTACCCAGAGGGATCACTCTCTGCCATGTGTTTCCTTGTCCCATCCTCTGTAAAACCTCCCAGAGGTATTTAGCAAGTTGGAAGGGAGGCTTGAGGCTGAGACCTGGCTGAGTTTAGGCTGGTTGTGAAAAATCACATCCCCTCTACAGCTCCACACAATCTGAAAGCCAGAGTGTCTGCAGCTATCACTGCCACTGGGTTGGGGGAAACGGGTGTGAATGGCTCTGGCAGCATTTCCACCAGGAAGTGCTTGATCCAACTCCACAGAGTCAACACTCACAATCATACATCATAGCCCCAATTGTATTTACTCAGACCAGCAGATGGGGTATGGGGCCGAGGATGGATGCCTCCAGCAACAAAAAGAACAGTATGAGGATCACAGGGGCCTCACACATGTAGCACCAAAGCCCGAGATGTCCCTTTACAATGAGTAAGGGCTCATTTATATCCTAACAAATGCCATGTCCACTTCCTCTACAGCTCTGAGCAGCCAGATAACTCTGCCCTTACACCTTTCTCATCTAAATAGAGCCAGAGTTATTCTCAGACACAGACTGTATGCATATCAATCTGCCAATTTGGTGGCAGTTGAAATATATAAATTTCTCTTGGACTGTGTGTAAAGAGGGTGCAGGGTGACGGAATTGCAAACTAAGCACAAGTTAATATCAAATCCCATGGAACTGGTCTAAAAGTTGTGCCATAAAAGTGTGTTTTAGTGGGGATTTACAAGTCAATTAAGGCTGTGTGAGTGTGTGTTCCTTAGGCCTCCTGTCAAATCACTAAGTTTCTCAAGCTGCAGCGCCCCATATGGCTTCACCACAACACCACCCTAATGCTCGAGACTGCTGAGTGCTGAAGAATTGGTGTGTTTGTGGTACATGGAGTGGAAGTGTGTTTTGTGCATGTGTGTATTTGCACGTATGTATGTGTATTAGAGAGTACATGACTCGAGCAAAACTGGAAAAACTAGAGGTTTTTTCATTAGTTACACAGGGGCATACATTACTCTGAGAGTTGAGGAAGTGGGTAAAAGGTGCTTGAATGAAAACTCAATTTCCTGAAAGTCTTTTTCCTGTCATTTTGGTTCAGGATGTATGTGGTGTTGGCTTGAGTGAAAATATGCTGGTAACACCGTGAAAATCTCTGTCGACTCATCACATCAGTGCTTTAAGCTTGTAATTGCTTTCGTGATTTCTATTTTCCAAGAGGCCAAAGCCCCTCATAAGCTCTGTATCTCTCCAACTCAGTTAACTTAAAAGACTTAAGACTCAGTGTCTCTTTTTTCTGAGGTTTTCAACATGTCTATTGATGTTTGTTCTGTAACAGGAGAGCACCCAAAGGTGGCTAAAAACAATGATAAAAGCAGACTGTAGCTGCCAAGAGAGTCAGTCCTTACAGTGCAGCATAAGATGCAGCACAAAACAGATGAAGACAATGACTCCCCAGAGACAAAAAGCATTATTAAAGCCAAAAGAGGGACAACAGCAGGCTGAGCAATCCACCTCTACAAACAATGACTCCCTTTATTATAATCTAAATCAATAACTGGCATTAGCAGGAATTTCCAAACGGGTTCAGCTTTTCCAGATGCTCCCTTTGCTGAAATATCACCACAGAGTTGTCTGAAAGACCACTGCGAGGGAGAAGACAGATGAAGACGATGGGTCAGAAGATCAGAGGTGATGGAGAGGAGAGAAGAGGAGGAAAAATAATCTTGACAAGAGCAGTAGGGGAGCTTGAGAGTGGGAAAATCAGACAAAGTGATGAGTGTAGGATGGGTAGAGGGGGGTGTTAAGTATTCTGTGTAGCCCGGTGGGCTGTGTAATCAGAGGGATGCAGGGGGAAGAAGATCAGGTGGCGGACTGCGAGCTGTCTGACTGCTCTCCTCACACCTCTCCCAGTGTGACTGGTCCAGCGGGGAGAATGCGCAGCGAGAAAAAGGCTGGCCCAGGCCCATGGCCGGGGCGCACCGCCAAGCCCTCGGTCAGCGTGCCTGCCTACTCTTCTGTATTTTTGGAAACATCCATTATGCAAACAATTTGCCTTTAAGATCTTAAGATCCATTTGAAAGCAGAATAGGAGAGGAGATATGTCAGCGCTGTGAGGAGAGCCCAGCATGCTTTCATGACTATACCACCAAACTGTTATTAATGCAGAAGCTCTGGTTGTTGATGTGTGAACAGTAATAGTCTGTCAGTAGTTTACTAACTAAATTTCAACGATTTATGATTTGCAGAGTAATATTAATCCGTACTGGGAGGTTAAGTCAGAATATTTGAAAAATGCCGGAGAAACCGACGTTAGAGCACTTCAAATGAAACAGTGAGCTCAGTACTGAAGGAGGCCTGTTATACTTGTGCCTCCCTACCTCCACCACCCCTAACCCCACCCTTAACCCAATGTGGTTAGCTGCGCAGTGGGGAAGATGGAAGGAGCGCATGTATGTGTGTGTGTCAGACTGTCTCAGTATGAGAGTGTCTGTGTGCATGCATATGTGTGTGTGTGTGTGTCTACGGGGGTTTTGGTGTGTAATTCCAGAGGCTCCCCTCTACCCCCTCCCAAGTTTTTCCTCTTTCTCAGACGAGTTTTTTTTCTTGTATTTATTTTTTTTCTAACCGCTGGATTCTGGACTCAGTGTGTTTCCATATTGCAGACCACAGCATTCCACAAACATGATGGAATCTTTGTTTAAAAGTTATTTTTTCCTCTTTTTGACACAATTTCCCTTATTTCTGCATGTTAAAGGAACGTTACTTGTGTGGCCGTGCAAAAAACAGGTCAAGTGTGTGATAGACTTTAAAACACAGTTGATTAGAACAGGATATTAGTGAAAGGGCAAGCTAAACAAAATTTCCTGACTCCCACTTAAAGCCATGATAACCTTATCCTTAATGGACAAAATCCTTCATTCGGGTTTTATTCCTCTTGCATTCCTCCTTCAGCGAATCAATATTTGCTTGTCCTTTTTCTGCCAGAGCCAAAGTATTTGGTTGCTTCTCAAAATCAGCGAAGATTTATTAAATGTAAAAGACACTTTGAGATGGTATTGGACAAGAATTTATTAAAGACAGCCCATTGTTACCTCAAACTTAATCATCATCATGATGTCTGATGCCTTGTTTGAGCATTTAAACGGGTAAATATTTTAAAAGTTTTATTCAATTGAACACGCTACAAAAAAATCCACTTTAAAAAATAACTTGCATTGGTCACATATGTTTGTATATTAAGAAGGTAAGAGACACTCATTTTTTTTCAAACCTCACCACACACCCTAAAAGACATCCTGAATGATCAGTTATTTAACCCTGGTTAAAAGGTAACCAGCAAAACTGTGATTTAAAAATGACAACTGAGTAAAGCAAACTTTGAATCTGGATGTGGTGAACGGACCTCCCACAAACATAAACAAGAGATGACAGATGAAATATGGCAGTCTTGACTGCAACGAATTCTGCTACACACACTACTAGGAAATCATAAATCTTTGGTTCTGATTGTGATCCAAAAAATGCTAAAGAGAGCCCAACTAGCAATAAAGCAACAAACATTAAAAAAAAGATAAACCAAAAAACAGTTTCGTATGCTAACAAATGAAATATTGCCATTCAGCTGTGAAAGAAAACTCCTTTGACTTTTGTTATGGCAGTATTTAAAAGCTGACTCGACAGAATTCAGTTTTACCTGCAAATGTGACATCTTCATTCTGTCGGGTCTATAGAAATATAAACATGATTATGTGCAAGCCCACTTTCCGATGCAAGTAGCTAATGACAGCCACACACACGAGCTATTTTTCAGCATTTAGTTTTATATGTAAAAGTATGACTTTTGTATTTTTCTAATATAAATTTACATCTTAGCAGCTCCAAAGTTTTTCAGTTATCCTGTATTTCACAAATACTCCACTGATAAATGCTAATTTTGAAATGTATCACAGAGGAAGCCCTTTGTTTGTGCAACAACTAGCTAAATAACAGTTACACTGCTTTATTGCTCACATATCCTCTTCCATGAGGAAGCCAGCAGCAGGGAGAGAAGTTCAGGAAGTTGACCACCACATAGGTGAAAGTCCAGAGAGGAGACTGGGCCTGCAGAGGCAGACATACAGCCTATGGCCTCAGGGGACGCAGCCCTTTCTTACTGACCCGTCAGCCTCCCTCCCATGAATCAATGCACAGACTCACCTGAGACAAGCATGCACAGGCAAGCAGGGCTGGAGGTAACTGTCCTCATGTCACTTAGCCCACATGTTTTGACAGAAGCCCCTTTATCCAAATACAGTGTGTAATGCATAATTGGCAAAGCACTTATTCAGCAGTACACATGCTTCTATTTGTACAGCATAACTAAGTGTCACAAAAGCTGGATAATGATTTTTACAGGCGACATGAAGTTGGTGCTAAGGGCTAATGTTTTGAACAGTCAGGAAATTTTATATTCTCTTGCAAAAGAGCTAAAAGCAACCCTACCTTCATCTGGAATTTGACATTTCATGTGTTCTTGTGAAATAAATAAGTCAAGTACAGTACAAACCATAAAGTTTAATCTTGTTAAAATAAATGCTTTGATTTGTTTCTCTTGTACACAGCTGCAACTAAGTGATTTAAGGCGGATGAGCCTCCAAACTTTATATCCTCATGATTAATGTTTTGTGAATGTTTTTTTTTTATGATAAATATAGGATAAAAAGAGCGCTGTACCCTCTGCCTCTGCAGTAAAATTTGGAAAAAAAATACTTACAAGTGTGACTTGGGCAGGTTGGGAGAGGCAGAAATCCGAATTCTGATACTCAGCCAGTATCGGGATATAGTCTGTTCGGTCTTAACTCCAACATACCTGCAGGCCATGACCTTTCACCCTCAGGTGAGACCTTTGCTTGTAAGTCTTAGAGGGAGGTTTCTTTGCGTACAATCCAAACAACAGGACTGACAGTCAAGTTCCAACACGTGACTGTAAAAGAGGGGATTTTCCTTTATTTGGAGAAAGTAGGCTACCTAAACGCACCATAAATCAATGCCAAATTAAACAAGCTAATTCTCGTGAAATACAGCTTCCTTGTGAGAATACAGAGCTGGCTGTTATACAAAAGCACTACTTATGAATGAACCTTTGGTCTAAGTTCATGTTTGCAATTTAAAGAGACGAGCGTGTCAGGTTTACACGAATGCACTGATTGCGTGTGAGAACTTTTGCACACTTAGTTAGGTATAATTGTATATATGTGCATCTCTCTGAGGGTGACTGTGCATCGTTTAGGCATGAAAATGCTTTCATGTGTAATTTCAGTATATATTCTGTGACTGACGTGCCCTTTGATGGTGGGTTTATAGAAGTTTCTGTCATGTTACTTTTCTAAGCTCAGGTAGATGAATCAAATGTGTTTCAGTTAAATTGGATGCTGGTACACATAATTAAATCAAAGAGTAAGCAGACTCGTGACAGGAAGTAATTCATATCCTACGGACTTGGCACAAACTAATATGTGATGTGAGCTGAGAGACACAAAATAAAACCCGGAGGCTGAAGCTGAGAAAAGAACAGGGCCTGAAAGGCATCTCACTCCCACCTTACTACAAGAGGATCCCTCTGGAGAAAGACAGTTAATAAATGACCTCAGCTACCAAACAAATAAACCCCTCCTTTCAGAAGCTACGCTCCTTAAATTCATGGATGCGTATTGCCAAGGCAACAACACAAACGGCTGGGCTAGCTGACCACAAGAGCAATATAGTGAAATACAGAGTGTCTGCTGCCCGAGGCTAAGTTAGCCTCAACAAATAGTGTCACACAGGATGTGTAATTTCAAGGGAGGGAATGTGAGGTCTGCTGTGGTGAGTAAAATATTGAGTCAGTGAGGTAGTATTGATGCATTCATGGTTAGCAATGGTTTGAAAGATGAAGAACAGATGAAGCTGAGATAGAGAGGCAGATGTCAACTAGTTCCACTGATTGGCTGAAATATTGTTTGTTTCCCATCTACAGAGCCAGGGCACAAACACAGGATTTTTCCAGGGGATGAGAACACAGGAAAAACAGCTAGCAAACCATGAGGCTACGTTAGCTACAAGAGGTATTTGCTAAATTTGACAAAAACTGTGTTGGATTAGAATTGTTGACTGCACTTTTAGGTTCATCTGCTTCCAAAACCAAAACACCAGATGCATTCCCCTGCCTTTTTGCTTTTTTTCTTCTCTCTGTCTTTCTTTGCTGTGTCCATTTCTTTCTCCAACCCACACACACAAGTAAGCAGATCTCTTTAGTTTGACAGAAATTCACAGGAAGTGAGGGGCAGGTGGGGGTTGGTGCTCGGAGGAAACAAAAACATTTGTAGAAAACTTAAAATGAATGTTAGCGGAGAAAGTGCATGATTGACAGTCACGGCTTAATGCTAGAAGTAACACAGCTAATTTAAAGGATATGATCATGTGCCGAGGTTTTTTGGAACTAAGTGTATTGGGGTGAACTCGAGCAGTTTTTTTTTCTTCTACAACTATTCCAATACATATAGTAAGAGAAAGGTGGAAAGGGTAGCAAAAAAAAAACATTGCGTAATATTTTACTCTCCCTTTTTTATTCTTCAGTCCAATTTGCACCAATGCCAAAATCAGTAGTCCCCTGGCAAATGGTAAAGAGGGAATTCCAGGCACAGTGTGCGTGAGTCAGTACCAGCATTTTCCAAATTCACCCTGCCTGTCTTCCTTTAAATAGTCCAAGGAAATGTCCAAATGACCTAATTACGACTCAGGCTTTCCTAAGTAGCCTGTGTCAACGCATGACATGGTGTACAAAAATACACATAATCACAAAACAGCAGGGCTTTGGTGGCAGCGAAGCCTGTTTTTCATCTGTTTGGTTTTATTAGCGTTACACTGGGACACTGAGCTGGATTCTGTCTGTGTCTATGTTCCTCTCTGTTGTGTCTCGGCTCTCAAAGCTTTCCATGGCCTGGGCAGACCTTCAAAGGCTCAGTGGAGCTAAACGATTTGCCAGAGACATAGATTTGACCAGATCACTTCATCACACTTTAATCTATGTCACAATAATACAAACCGCAAGACTCTGTTGCAGTAACACATTGTGTATTACCAAAATAAAGTCAAAGTACTGGAGTTCCCACTCTGATGGGCACTCATACACAAAGGCTGCCTTGCCTGAAGAAACACTATTAAATAATTGTTTCTATTTTGGGGCCCCGACACTTTGTCCACTTCAACGGCTTAGTTGAACCTAAAGTAGCGCTTGGAAACAATAACAATATACCCTGTTCAAACAAAAGCCTCATTCATAGCAAATGAAGTTCAGCTGAGCTGTCATTTAGTGACATTTCTGCTGGGTTCTAACTTTAACCTTTTACTGTGTTTGTTTATGTAGCAGTGCGGGAGACAAGTTGGTATGCATCCTGCTCAAAACCACTTTATGGTAATGGTTTGGAAATAGCCAAGACAATTAAAGCAAAATGAAGGGGAAAGTGATGGACTAGTTGGAGTGCCTCAAATTCCTACTCAGTGTTTAAAATTAGTGTTTGTCAATGGGCCACCTTTGTGAAAGAGGCACTTTTTATTTGCAGCTGCAAAAACTATCTATAAATACCGAGCAAGAGGGAATGATGACCTTGGGCAGTTGAAGGATCCGAAATAAGATATAACAGAGTTTGGCTATTAACCTACAACAATTACTATAGGTTGCCTGAGAAATCTAAAGGTCCCAAAGAGGGAGATGATATGAGGAAGAGGAAAGGAAGTCAAGCAGAGAGGAGGCAGATTGCAGCTCCCATGGCTTTGAATACCATCTGCCAATCTAGTTCTGGTTTAAAATTGTACAATGCAGCAGCTTTTCTAGAAAGGACAGATACAGTTCAACAGGTTCCTCCATGGTGCGCCCCAGAAAAATTAACCTGCTGTACACCTGTAACTTTATCTTCCATGTCCAATTTTAGTATCATTTTCATCATTCCTTGCTTTGCAATAATGGAAGATTTTATAGATAAGATTTTGGGCTGTTGTCCAGCCATGTCAAATTTTGGCAGAGACCTCTGTAGTGCTCTGGAAAACATCTTTTCTCATCAGATCAGAGACTAGATTAGCAGAAGCCCACACTGTCATTTGTGCTGAGTTCATACCCTCATTTTCTGTCCCCTTCTCTCTCATCTCTTCCCTCTCTCTGTCTCTTGGTCCCTTGTGGGGGTGGCCTGTGTCTCGCTGTGGCTGCAGCAGGAGGACTACCTGATGTGTCGCTGTGCAAAACGGGACCAAGGGGTCTGCTGTTGAAAAGGGGCTCTGTGCTGCATCTGCAGATCGCCTTACACAACCACTTCCTGCTTCCGACCCACTCCTCACAGGCAGCCCTGTGTGCCAGGGCCGAAAAAAGCACAAACAGAGGGGTTCAGTCCACCCAGGGGCTGAGCACAGGACCCTATTCATCCTCTCCCCAATGCTCCTCCCTGCTTCTTCCCTACCAGGATGGCTTTATTTTAAAATTCACAAATATTCCCCTCTCTGAGGCATTTAGATCAACTAGACGCTCATTCCCTCCTTTCAGTGGTGCTTGACAGACGAGCTGTGTCAGTGCTGCCCCCAGACCGGGGAGGTGAAACGTGTTGGTGTTAAGTATTTGTACTCTGTCTATCTGTCTGTCTGGCCTCACCACACCTCTAGCATCTGTCTTGTTACATAAGAAAAGAAAAAGAGGAGCAAGATCATAAATTAAAGGACAATTTTAATTTGAGCAACAAAAAGTTAGGAGGATACTTTTTTGGTGAATGACTCTTGAAGTTTACAGTGAAAAAAAACTTTTACTGGATGGGAACCCTCGCGGTCACAGGGGGGCAAGTGGGTTTGGGTGTTGTGCTGCTATTCCTGGAATGCTTACTTTGTCCCATCAGGACTTGGCAACAGTTGGGAGGACAGGAGCTGGAGGATAATGGACTCCAACTGCGTTGGACTGTTTAAGCAGAGACCCACTAAGGGGCAAAGGGGGCAGGGGTATTTAAGAGTCTTGGGGAAATGGCAAAGTGGGCAAATAACTCTTAAGACAAACAAACCCAGAGAATTAATGATGAGTCTGTCACTGGACTGGATGTTTTCGCTTTACCCCCGCTGTATATTGCAAGGGGAGGGCAAACGGACAGCCACAGTCTGTTTTCACTACTGTCCTTGTCGTTTCTACCTTCAGTCATTGGACACTGCCTTGTTTTTCTACTTTAAACGCATTAAAACAGTACCCGATACGTCCATTCCTACCAGGGGGATAGAAAAACATTTAGCCTGCCGGCTCCCTGGGCTTCCCCCTCGGATGTCAGCCTCAGATGAGGGTGAGAAGAATGACGCTCTGTACAACCACTGCAAGAAGCCATTCATGCAGCCACAGCTCAGCCACAGAGAGTGTGTAGCACTGACCCATGGTGGCTGGAACAGAATCAGTACTGATCCAGTCCCCGCTGTCCCAACGCTACACAACACCAGTATTGATCTGGTCCATGCTAGATGGGACCGCACTACTAAGACAACATGTCCACTGATTCAGCAGGATCATCAGGTTCGACCAACGTAGACAAGCACCACCACTGATTCAACCAGACGGACAGGCCTGCAGGATACTGCTCAACTGGCTCAGTCAACACCTGCAGAAATGAGAGGATACTACACTCTGTCCAAGACTGAATCACTACAGCCTGTCAGAAACAACATTGCTATTACTGACTGAGCTCTGTTAAGGTATTACAGTGTATCTACCCAGTCTCTGTTTACAGAACTAATCTCTGGTCCATCAACAAACTCTGCAACCCAGACTACTGTAAATTCTTTCCCACTCTCGCCATTACCGTTGCCATGTTGAACAGGAGACCTTATTATAGGTCAGTGGCTGACTGAAGGCTGAGGAACAAACCAAAGCCCCTGGCAGAGCTCACGTTGTTCCCCCTCAGACCTGCTCAGGCTCACTGGAGACCAGCGCTGGAGGCCGGGACAGAGAGAGTGGCTTCTGTGCTTCAACTGTGCCAAACCTCTCTGGCTTCACATGCCTGTGTGTGAGGCAGGCGGCCGGGCCAAGCCAAAGAGCGACCCAAAGAGAATGCTGTGTACTTTGGAATATTTATTCTCAACCCATGTCGTATGGAAAATATACCAATTCAGGAGCACCTAATACAGTATTTCGATAAAAAAGACACAAAGATAACACAATTTTCCATTCCTGTGATATGTTTACTTTTCTGAGAGGATGCAGGATGAATGAGGTTGTTTTATTCCAAGTCTGTCAGATGATCCTACACTAAAGACCCCAAATACATTAAAAGGGCAAAAGTGCTTCTGACACAAGTGTGGATTACTGCAGCAGCCTTGAAGCAGAAGATATACAAATCCTTGGATATCAGTGAGAGTTTACACATTTTTTGCTGACCTCAAACACACTGCTGGCAGAAAATCTTTAAGAGCATCATTCATCATGACAAAATAAACCACTAGGACTTTGATTGTAATTTTATCAGCATTTCTTAAGCCACAGCTGCCCCGTTATCAAACTGATCTTTTTTCTGAGTCACTGTGGGAGCTGTTTGATAAGGCCTGGATCGGGAACATCCCTTGGATCTTCTACATACTGCAGCAAAAGAGTATATGCGAGTTTGAGTAATCCTGTCCTCCATCACATGAATCATACTTTCCCTCTTCTTCCTATTTTTACAGCTGCTGTGCATCTAGATCTGCTCAAGCACTTTCCTCCTCTGTGACTGAGAAAGACAAGGAACACAGAGTGTTCGAGACTCCGGTTCTCACAGTCACTCTGCTTCCTTTCCGTCACTGCATAAACAACCACCTACGATCCCCTCTTGACCTTCAAACGCACGCAAACATTCGTGCCCACAAACGTGTGTGCAAGAGCGTGGTGATGAACGCTCATCTATTTCAGGGAAATCCAGTCTTAGAATGAGCTATGATTTACAGGCTCTGTTTTTCCACTTTGACTGACTTTACATGGCGGGAGGTAAAACTTCAAGAATGTGATGCCATATTGGACTGTCACATATTCAAAACTTGGAAAACCTAAAGTAAACAATGAACTGTGGTGTTGACAATGGTCAGCGCTCGAATCAGAGACAGGATGCAAAAGATGAGTCACTAAAAACTAAGAAACCTTTGAGGATTACCACAAACAATAGTTTCTGAAGTCGGAAATTAGGATAAATCAGTGAATAAGATACACAAAAGTGAAAGACGGACTTAACTCAGGTTTTTAGCTGGGAATTGTTTATCTCTCTCACTGTTTATATGTTTTAGTGTATACAACTATAATGATGTTTCACATTTCAGACAGCTTGTAAAATCCCAATCAATAACACAAATGACATGACCATAGTGACTTTTACTGTACAGTCTGCCAGCTTTTTTTTTTTGCTTTTAGTGCTATGCACATGAGGCAGATAAAAACATTTGCATTTGCACAGGCTGAGGTCAGGATAGCACACTGTAATTTATGTGTCAACCTCTGCACGCACGAAATGTGTTAGTGTTGCACCCATGAGCAACTCTGATGAATAAACCATTTGGCCAAGCTGTTGGGATCGGAAGCCTTGCCACAGTCCATTAAAAGGCCGAGACAGAGCAAGGGTCTGTAATTCTGCGCCTTTGACCTCTCAGCTCTTTATTGTGGTCCTAATGCTGCCCTCAATGGCGCTCCATTAGAAAAACTGCCTGTCTGGACTGTGGTCTGCCTGTTGCCCTTTTGCCCTCACTTCAATTTGTCATGCCAGCCTCGCGTGCCCAACCATTTGTGTTGGCACAGCTTGCATCTCTGGGGCAACAGGAAAGCCATTAATCTAAGTTCAGCGGGTCTTTAGGAGCCATGTAAGGACCATTGGTGACCCAAACACGCCCTGATCTTGGTCAAAGATGCAGTCAGAAATAGGTGCAATAGTTCAACAATTGTGTATAAATATCCAAACTGTATGCTAAATATATCAGAGTTATGTAAAATGTCATGTTGTACATGTCTTTGATCCTATTTTCCGGTTCTGTTTCCACTCATTGAGGAATGATTCTCTCTGAGGAATTCTGAGTGTGCCTTGGATAAACGTACTTTTGCATGCAAACACTGCACATTCCTGATATAAATGCACAGTTGTCATATCACACCCTCTTCATCTGCTACAACATGACTTTAAAGACTTTAAAGACTCAAAATTACATCAACTTATTTTTGTTTTCACAAAGAAGACATGTTTAAAGTTCATGCACTGAAAACTATGTGGAGGAGTACACGAATGCAACAGCTTTTCTCTGGAGAGAGAGAGAGAGAGAGTGGACTCTGCATCCCTTATCCACCTTGCTATCAAGCTAGCAGAGAGAGGAGCAGAGGGCAATTAAAGTGAAATATAAGGTCGTTAAGTTTTTGAGAGGATTTGAAACGTTAAAAGCATTGACCAACTTCAGAGACTGAAAAACCCAAATCTCTGTTGTGGGGTTTTAAATGACCAGTGAATACTTGCTGTTAAGACAAAAAATTGAAATTCTACCCAAGGACATTTTGTCTTATACTGGAAGTACCTCCCTTTCTATGGAAAGATTAGTGACCACTATTCCTTCAAAGCCGCGGTGAAAGTCAGCAGAGAACATTTGAGGACAGCAGTGTTCTCTGTGTATGCGTAATCATGTCCGCAGGGTTTAACAGTCATCGCAGTTCTTGTCTAGTTGACCACAATCTAGGGAGAAATTTATGAATGGCATTCTGTTAGTCACAGGCTAAGCTAGTTCTGTGCTGTTCTCACTTCTCTCCTGCGTGTGCTGCCGTGGCTCCGACAGGCTCGGTGATGCAATCTCTCCACAGACGCCCAGCTGATGTTCCATTGTTAAAAAAAGAGAAAAACGCAATGGTGGTAGGGGGTTAGGGCCCCCGCTTTAAAGGGGAAAAATGACATCACAGTAGTAAAAAGGCACTCCTGATAAGGTTTGTGACTTCAGCATATTTCTGTGATCTTTCTTCAGTCTTGAAAGGTCCACATGTCATTTATCAGCTTTGTTCTTTAATTGCGCTGCTGTGATTTTACAGCACCGCTCCTTGTGTCATCCGAGTGAATATCTGAACAATATGTAACTGTTGGCAGTCGTAGTGTGGGTGCGTGCTATAAAGAGAAAGCAGTAAGGATGGTGGGATGTCTTTACTAGCCCCTGCTTAAACTGGAATGTTGAGATCAAACATGCGTCGCGTCTTTCACTCAGGTCAGAGGAAGGGTGCTGAGAGGTACAGCAGGTTCACTGTGTGACGATCACAGCCGATTCCACCTGGTCTAAGCTGTGCCAGATTTGCTCCAGATTGTTCAGAGAGACAAAACCATGGGTGTGTCCAGTCTAGGGACGTCTCCTCCTAAATGAATGTTAGTGAATAAAGCCAGAGATTGTTTAAGTTTCCAAGGGAGGATCTCAACATCCCAGAGACAGTGTGTACTATTCTTAGAACCCATTCCCCTCAGAAGTTTCTGGCCCGAATGACCAGATCCCAGTCCCCCACTGAAAACAAACCAACACTCACCTGTTCCATTCATTTTCCTGGCAGACAGGGAAAGAAGGAGAAGAAGAACATAACGGTAACAGAGATGAGCATGACACACCAGGCTGGGTGGCTGGCTGAACTGGTACAGTAGCGAGTTGTGAGTCAGACACTGAGACTGGAAAGCAGGGAAGCAATTTGAAGAATGGGTGACTATGTAGAGTGTGTGTGTGTGTGTGTGTGTGTGTGTGTGATTCACTGCTTGTGTGGGAACACCTCTGAGAGAAGGGCTATGCCACCGGGCCCAGTAAAAGCTCGTCTGTTATTCCACATTTCCAAGCACTAGGTGCTTTTATTGCAGCACCAAGACTAACAAAGGCCTCGGGGCCAAATAGGTGTGTAATGGCATAGCAGTGAGTCCGGCTGGCCCACTGGCGTGGGGAGAGGGAACAGTTGACAGCATAGTAGTCTGACCCACTCGGCAGTCTCTGCAGCTTTGTGAACTCATTCTCACTCTCTCGAAAGATTCATCTGTCCCACATCTTTCCCAGGACTCTCCCTTCTCTTCCTCCTTTGCTCTTACTCTGTCTCTGCCCTCCCACTTGTGCTCCATTTTCCATCCTAATCCCTCCCTCTCTTCTCGTCCTCTTTCTCCCTTCTTCTTCTTGTTTTGTCCTCTGCAGCACTTTGACTCTCCCTCTTAGGAGACAGACTCTTTAACAAGCCTGCCCCAGTGGGCAGTAGACAGAGCGGGGAGGTTATTTTTAGATTGCACACAGATTAAAAGTGGAAGGTTTTTCTTCATCCTTGTAAAGAGTCCTCCTTCCTCTCTTTCAGTCTGTAATGGAGTTTAGCATCTCTGTGGGGGATCTCGTGTTTCCACCCCCACACATACTCTTCCCTTCCCCTCTGCCAGACTCATCTCACCCCCTCCACCAACACACTCATCCTCTCCAAACACTGACATCATTTGACAGACCGAACTCCTTCCTCTGCCTGTGGGGGCCGTTCTGTTCTGTCTGTACAGCGTGAAATAGGTGAACTCGGTTCCTGACACTTATCAAAGAGCAGGGGGAAAAAAATGTAGCTGTCAGAAAAACACGCACATCAGCTGAAGGGGGAAAAGAAGAGCCTGATATTTCATTACAGCCTTAGTTTGGGTGCTTTTCTCCTCGCATGACCTTTTCTTTAGCCACACTGCCACTGGCTTTACATTCACATATGCATACATGTGCACATAGACTGTTTAAAGGGTGTTAAAAGAATACATCACACAACTGAATTACGTACAATTAGGCCAGCTCTTTATTCAGGAGTCTTGGAGCTGACGGGTGAGCTTACTTCAGCGTTTTCCTGTCCTGGAGCAAAACCAAAGTGTGACTTTTTCCTCCTTATGCTGCAGACTCTCACGCACACACAGACACATATACACACTTCCCCCACCATGTGGATCACCTCATCTGTGGCCTGAACTGGAGAAAAGAGAGGGGGGACATGGCCCTCTGGGTTTTACTAGGCCTACTCTCAGTGACCCATGTTGGGGTCTGAAGTCGGATGCAGCTCCTGTTGCTTTCCTTGACTACGGTCCCGTTCCTTTGAAAATATTCTGTTTTTAGCATTGCAGTTTTTCCCCTCACAGTAAATTTGGGGGAGTGTACTCTTAAGGAGCGGATGATATTGCGTGGTAGAAGGCCTGGCAGAGACCAAGCAGGAAATCTTTCATTAAAACTCACTCAAGATCCGTCATGACTTAAAGCTCTGTGCTAGATATTGAATAATAAGCGACACAGAGTAACTCTGTTAAAGGGTTTATGATGCCTTCTGCCACAGTCTGACCAATGAGCCCTGGCAACTCAGCTGAAACCCGGCAGTTCAGATAAATCATAGATCTAAAATTTGAAGCCTCTAATGGGCAGCTGTGTTTGAAGTTGTCTGCAGGCCTGAGTGTGCTTGGTCAAAGATGTTTTGTGAGTGAACTTTCATGATATTCTCACAATGGAGCCAGGACAAAGAGTAAAAATTGTTAGCTAGCGCTTGTGAAAGAGGAGTGAAACATGAGGAGGGACAGTGACAAAGCCCAACTAAAGGATTAAGGTCCAATGACAGAAACCACTTCAGCCTCCTTAAGCGTGTTTGATTAATGCTTTGGAAACTACAGTCAGAAAACATGGAATGCATTACGTCGATCACATAAAAGTATCTATGTGGGATTTGTTACTGTATCCAAAACATATGATGCTAACAGAGAGCTGCTGCTTTCCAATTACTCAAACACCACCACTCCTGCTTTCTTTAAGGCACTGACACACTTGCTGACAGTAGGCTATTGACCATCGTGTCAAGGCAAATGACTAGAATCAAGAGCGGTCATGCAGAAGGCTCTTCTCATTCTTCACTGATCATTCCAATACACAAATATATTTCCACAATGCATGGTCATCTGGAATGAAGAAACTGAAGACAATGCATTATGAAAATATATTTGGCCAACTCTGTATGACAATAATTTACCATAATGATGGTTTTTCTATCCACAGTCTAAGGTTTTCTTCTTGAATGATGAATACAGGCTACCGCCACCTTCTGGCAGCATAAATCCATATATGTAGATATATTTCCTTTCATGCTGGCACAGATGAAAGTGCTAACTGGCTGTTGGCTGTACTCTTTGAGGTGTGTTCAAGTGCAGCTATTTGGCTCATACACAGATGACGTGAGGCGATGCAACAGTTAGCCTTTGTTGCCGCTAGTTCTTTAATGTCCATTTGCTGCGTCTGGAGCTTTATCCCTTCATTCATCTCCCTCACTGCTAAAATAATGGAAAACGAAATGCCAGAAATAATACTTATCTCCTTGTGCATGTTTCTTTCATAAGCAAAATGCCTGCTCAAATGCCTCTGGGAATATGAAGAGCCCACTGGCAGCTCTGGCTCACACCCAGCCTTTGGTGTAGTTAGAGGGAAACCTGATAGTAATATCTGAGCTGTGCCCACCCTCTCTCTCCCTTGCTGCTCCCCTCTGAGTCTGTCATTCTAGCCAAAGGAGGTGCCTGGACCACAGTGGCAGTCTTGCATCTCACAGAGCCATAAGGATTGAAACAGGGTCAGATTGAGGTGGCTTTCTCTTGCAGCAGCAGGAGCTGGAGCATCAGAGACAGGGGGTCTGTGTTTATGTCTGGAGACAAGAGAGAATGAGTGGCAGAGGTGGAGAGAAGACAGAAAGAGAGCTGTTCCGAAGCTGGGTTAGTAAAGAAGATAACATCAGTGTTCTCTGCTGATAGTAAGACTGTCCGGGGATTCCCTTGCCCCTCTCCCAGGTGTACGCCTGTGTCTACAAGACAACTAAGCTCCTTAGATGTGTTTAAGCTTCTCAAATAAAAGTAGCTGAGAGAAAGAGGCATTTGTGGTCCGGGAGATGATCTGCCTATTAGGCTTTCTATTGTTAGAAGAAATCTGAAAGCCCAAGGTTTCCTTTTTCAGACCTGCAGCAGGAAAAGCCTTTCTGCTCCAGGGCCACAGAGCATTTATGTTGTTAGCATACCTGGAGCTGTGCCTCCTGCAGAAAACATTCTCATTAAGTCTCTGGGAATTATGGGCAGGAGTGTTCTTTCACTGAGCCTGGCTGCTGCATACAATGGCCAGTAAAGTTGAAAAGTTAATGACTTAATCTGCTTGTTTCACCACCGATATTCTCAGATATGATGTCCTCTTTGTTGGTGCTACTCAACATATGTTACAAAAAACAAAATTTGGATCTTTAAAACATGTTTAACATCCATTCTATGTAATAAATAGTGTTTGCATCCTGAAACTTTTACCTAAACTGCTTCAACACAATAAAGTATCATAAGTGATGATGTGATATGCTAGAAATTTGCAGTATTCCTGACTGTTTTACTCCTACAAGAGAAAAACTATCTGCCAAAAAGCCAAATGCATGGTTACCATGCAGGACTATAGCATGGCGACATTTTTAAGAAGAATTTGAGCCAAACGCAGCTTTCCAGAGTCAACATTCTTATGATAATGCTGTCAGTATGAGATGATTTAATACTGTGTTAACATGTAGCAGGACAGCCTTCCCAGGGCTATGTAAACACCACACAACCCAACGCAGCACCAGCCCACTGCACCTCACACTGATGAGGCCATTGTTAGCCCACTGTGAGTGGATCACTCCCTGAGTCTGTGAATACACACGCCTCCACTGTACACTATCGGCATCTGTTGTATTTACTTGTAATACCACTGTGTCTCACAGGGAGAAGCTCTGTTGGTTCAGGCCAGCTGCACAAGCCCACTCACCAGATCTGTCTGAAGATGGCTTTTTAAATATACCCATCTGGAAAAAAAGCTAAATGTCTGACAACTTACTGAGCAAAGTGGTACTATGTAGCATGAAACCATGACCACCTCTTGGTTTATAATTGTTTCATCAAAAAGTTCATTTGCTTTTCTGGCCTCAAGGCGAACTTAGCGGCATAATATAGATTAGAAACACTCTTATCTCGAGTAACAGTTGTCATTTTCTGCCTCAGTGGTCGTCTAGAAGCTGATAGCATCTCACCAACTGTCAATCTCATGTCTAACATCAATGCAGAATGAACAAACTGGCAGATGAAGTCACACAGTCAGAGCTCCCTGCTGCTTTAACCTCTCCCATCTGCGTCAGCAGTCACACATGGTTCACATAATAAATCCCTTTCTTCTCCTCGGCAGTTTAAGGCGTCATGCAAACACGGAAATGAGATATACACTACTGTGCTGAGGCTGAATCTGAGGGGTGGGCACCGACTTTCTACTGCAGAGATGTAACCAACAGATAGCCATGAGAAACCACAAGAGACCATTTAAACAGAAACACATGTAGGTGGATGTAGACATAGCTGCACACACACACACTGTCTCACACACACACAAACAAATATAAGTTCTCTCACACATACGTACAAACATGCACACAGCTGAAGGTAATGAACATTATTTAAAGTCCATGAGGTCGAATGTGTTCAATCAGACTTAAAGATGCTACATAGAAAAGAATTCCTGCCATTGATGCAGAAAGCCAAACTTTACCTCCAGGGCTGTTTTTATGTTTACATTTCCAAAGATGCATAGATTCTCTGTTTTTGCAATCACTAAAACATTTATTTATGATGAAGGGCAGTAAATTTTCATGAATTACCTGATTTATTATTTCCCCCTTTTGATCCTTTCAAAGTTTCTTTCTTAAAGGTAAAAACAAAAGGGAGAATCATGCATTTAGGAAAAAAAACAGCAAAACTGAATAAAAAAAGAATTGAGCAAATTAAAGGTGCATTTCAAACAGTCTGACACTCCCCTCAAATGACAATGTTTAACTTTAATTCATACTGAAGTTTGTCATTACTCCACCCCGTCACTTCACCCATCTGTACCTCCCATTTCAACAGCCCAGCCACCTGTTTTAGCCCTGTAAAAAAGGAAATGCATTACTCCTGAAAAACTGAGTGTTTGACATGCAAAAAGTTTGTGGGAACAAACTGCATCTCCTCCCCACCGTGTGACCCCTCTTTCTGTTTCCTGCAACTTTGCAACACAAGTTCATCTTGATCCACCCTCATGTGAAGGGAAATGGACAAATGTGAGGGGAATGTAGACAGTGAAGAGCTTTTTAAAGAGATACAGGCTGCCATAGATCAACAGGGAGAAACTATAACATGTCAGTAGATCCTTTGGCATGGGCTGACAAAATATGAAGCAATCCCTCTTTTATTTTGCAAAATAAATGCGCATACATAAGCATTAAAAAATCCAAAACAGTCTGGGTTAATGTGTTTCCAGATTCTTGGTTTGTCAGTTGCCAAAGAGTGGACAATTTAATTGTTCACTTACATGAACTTTTGTTTTTGGCTTCTAAGTGTTAAAAAATCAGAAGTAAACTAAAGAGACATAGTAAAGACAGCTACAAACAGACCTGCATAAACCTAAAATCTCCCTCTGCTGTGGCTCAGATGGCAAAGATAATGAATAAGTGCATGTGCAACAATCGACAGTTGGGACAAATTACAAAATATATAAATCTCTTATAAATTGTCTTCCTTTGAATGAATTTTATTTCCCACCCTCTGCATTAGTTTTGGAGTGTGTATGCTTGCATGCGTAACTTTCAGTGTGTGGGTGGCAGTTGAAGATCCTTTTGGTTGAGGGAGTTCAAACAAATACACACACACACACACACACACACA